>CM053765.1:37991109-38325070 GCA_028658305.1 Pachyuromys duprasi | reverse complement strand
CACCGTAGGAGTTCCGCTCACCTGGCACTCACAATGCTGGCGTTTTAGGTCCCAGAGTTCAGTCTCCTGGTCGCTGCGTTGTTTCTGCTCTCCTACTCCTCAGACACAGTGTTCTCTCGTGGCAGCCATCTTGGATCCCCCCCGGGAAGGTATATTTTAAGAACGACCTTGGACGTAGACTCTTAACTTATTTGAGTTAACATCTGAGTCCATTAGAGACATGAACAAATTGAGGATGCTTTCCGCAGAAGCATTTAGGCTGTCACTGTTCACAGCAGGAGATGAGGGTTTTCAGAGACAGCTGTTTGCAGTCCAGGATAGCAAGCCCTTCTGGCCTCCGGTGCTGCCTCCTGAAGAAGGTGTGCCAAGATCTATGTCAGGCCCAAGACCGATTGGAGATTTACTCTCCAGCTCTGTGTGTCTGGAGACAGTAGTTATACAGGGGCTGTAATCCACTCCCCGCAAAAGTCTTATCCATTAGTTCCCATTCCATCACCTCCTCTTTACAGTGGTTCTTATCTTAAGAGTCAACCCTCCATAGCTGCCAGCTTCTTCATAGCCAGTTTCTCTCTCGGCCTTATCGCTTTTCAGTAGCCCAGGCTAGCCCCAAACTTGCACAGTCCTCCTGCCTAGGCCTCCTAAGTGCTGGGAATTACTGGAACAAGTCATCATGCACAGGAGAACTTTCTTCTGCCTCTGTTCCAGAGGTCAGAAGCCATGGAAGTTGACAAGCGACACCACCCTCATGTGAGACCATAGAGGGTGGCAGTATATATGGCCATCTGGGGATCTGGTGCCCATCACTGATCAACCTCAGGCCACTCCTCTGACGGGGTGAAAGCTCAGAGTAGGAGGTATCCCATGTCTAAACCTGGCCTTCATGTAGTGTGCCATTTGCTATTTTTTAAATGATAAATAATTGAGAGTTTTTTAAACCACACAATGAGATTAAGTAAACTAGGTCTCAGTTATTTTCATTCACCTTCTCGCTCTCTTTCTCTTTCCTTTTCTCTCTCTCTCTCCTTCTTGTTCTTTCATCAGTCTTGCCTGCCTTCCCAGCTTCAGCCTTTTACCTTCACATATCATTGAGACATCTAACCCCAGCCTACCCCATGAAGACATGGTTACTTGCCTCTCTGTGGGTGCTTTGTATCTCTGATACAAAACTGAGCATGTTAATCACTCATATTTGGCAAGACATTAGAATCCTTAATTAACCTAAACAATAAGCAGAGAGGTTCTCCATAGATTCATATGCTTAGTCAGGAACTGGCATGGCAATGGTATTATGTGTGCCAACTTGTAAGCCATGAGCATATTGCAGGAGACCAAGGGGAAATTTTTGAAGGCCGAAATGAGGAGTATTACATAAACCATAATCCTAGGATTTATCATCAATAGCAAGGATGTTAGCAGTCCAAACTTGGAAGCACTTGTTGGGCATACAAGCCTTACTTTCTGTGTAAGGTTGTAGTGGCATGTGTGCAAACAAACGTGCTTCTAGCAGAACCTTCTGGGATCGTTCTTGTTATCAGGTGTCCGTGAAAAGCCTCCCCTTGTTCCCAGCCTTCAAGCTTTGTTAAAGTTTGACATGACTGATTCCATTTGATTCTGACAACTTTCACAGTCTTAAGGAAGACTTTTGTATTTGTTCGCCTGACTGCTGCTGTTGATGCCGCCATTAATGGTACTGCTGGAGGAGCTGCCTTTGGTACTGCATTGCCCTGCTCCATCAGACAGCCTGGGGAGATGCTCTGACCTTGAAGTCAAGGGATGTGTCTTCCTTAAAGCCTTCTAGACCCTGCTTCCAACTCTCTCTTTCCCTTAACAGCAAGAGCACTGTAGTTTCCAAACCTGCCTGTCATTTCAACTCTTCATCTCAGTCTCATGACTGTGCTCCTTACTCCCAATCCTTACTTATTCATCTCACTGTGGCCAGTCTTCTTGCCTGATAGGGCAGACCCGCTGCGCACGCACTTCCCAAGCCAAGCCTATGTGCCAGCTGCCCCAGGCTGCATATTCTTCTGTTGGCACCCCAGGTGCTTATATGCATCTGCGTGCTGTATGATCAGGCATGATTTTCTTCCTGATGTGGATCCTGTGATGCTCTTTATCCCATCAAATGCCACCTCTTCCGTGATGCAGTCCCTGTCCCTCCTACTCCCAGCCCCAGGCTGGTTGCTCAAGCCTCCTTGGAGCTCCACAGCACTTTGTTTCTCTTCAGCACATCCAGTGGTGAGTTAGAGTCTGCCTACTTCTTCTTTTCTTGATGTGCCCCTCGATGGAATGCAACTTATTATCTGTGTTACCGGCACACTCCCAGGCATAGTGCGCTGCGCAGCCTTGCATTCCCCACATACTGTATAGGCTCAGTAAGCACAGCGAAGGACTTTTCTCTTTTAGTTTAACTGGAATTGTTTCTGATAATTTAAGTAGTGGGTTTGCATCATTTTTACCTCTTCCCCTTCCCTCTCCAAATCCTTCCATATTCCCCACCCTCCTTCTCATTCATGACCTTTTCTTTAGTTAGTATTGCTATACATACACAAACACACATAGCCATTTGGGTTCATAGTTTTATCTCATGTACATGTGTTTAAGGTGAACCACTTAGGACTGGGTAGCCTCTGTGGGAGCTCACCTCTGGAGAATAATGATTCTTCTCTCCGCAGCCATTGACTGTCTGTATCTCTCACCTAGGGGTGAGACCTTGTGAAGTTTCCATCCGCTCTGGCATGTCAGTTGGCATTGTTATTATGCAGGTCTTGTTTAGGCAACGCCTGTCTAGAAGAAACTATCTCTTAGCAGGCATCCCAGTCCTCTGACTCCTACATTCTCTCCGCCCCCTCTTCAGTGGTTTTCCCTGAGCCCTCTCTAAAGGGGTGGCATTGTAGATATATTAGATGGGGTTGGACGCCCCATGGTCAGTCGTTCTCTGCATTTTGACCAGTTGTGGGCCTCTACGATAGTCTCTAGCATTGCAAAGAGGAGCTTCTTGGATGAGTGTGAGAACTGCGCTTATCAGGCCAGGTTGGCCAGATTTTCTCATAATGTGGAGGAGTTTTGCCATCTATTCCTTCAACATTATCCTTCTCGATTGACCCAACCCCAGGGGCTTCCCAGCCCTGGCTTCCCAACATGACTCGGGAGTAAACAACTTCCATATCTTCATCAGCAACAAGACTTTCTCTGAAAAATCTTTAAATTTACTCAGTAAATCCATCTCGAAACAGTTTCTATAAACACAGCATTACTTTTGTTTTGTGTTCACAAGTTAAACTTGCAAAGGATCTTTGGGGACTGTCAGACCTTGTCATTAGTCTGTTATCTTTACAGATAACTTGATTTAGAGTCCAGAGGTGTAGCTAAGAGTTGTAGGGCCATTGGCTCCCCCACACAGGGCCCTGGGTTTGATCCCCAGCCCTGGTTGGAAGAAACACAAAGAAGCTTAAAGTAACTTGATTTAATCAAAACCCCAAAATTTTTGCTTTGTTTTGTTTGCCCCGGTTCTGGGGTAGGATTCAGCACCTCGCCAAGCTACATAAGTACTCTCCCAGTAAACTGTCACCGTAACGCTTGCATTATTGCTTTGGTTTTGAGACAAGGCCTTACTTTATAGCCCAGGCCGACTTAGAATTCACCACCCTTCTGCCTCTACCTCCAAATGGGATTACAAGCATGATACCACCATTCTCCAACCCAACTGTATTCAAGTTCAGCTTTTTTTTTTAATAGGAAGTCATTTGAAATTAAAAATGACATTCTCATCCTGAAAAGTGAATTGTTCTCTGAATCCTTCATTAGGAAATGATTAAAACACCGAAACTGTTCACAAAAAAGTGGAGTTATCCCAAAATGCCTAGGAGCTGAGCACAAGGAATGTCTCCCAATTTATATGAATATGGAAGATTTGTGTAAAAACAACATTTATACACACACACATATATGTATATATACGGCATTTTCTTTTAGCTTTTGGTCTGTGCAGTCACATGTTCTCAGTCCATAAACCTATTTCAAAGAAAAAAAAAAAAGGAGCATTTTGAACACAGAAAAGTTTCATCTTGAACTATAATGTCCTAGCCACAGAAAGACAAGCAACCAACCTGTATTTTTTCCTAGAGCAGGACACAGAAGTTTTTAGAGGTTTTCACCCTTGCTGACATTTTATAGAGCTCTCAACAACAATGGCTCTCACTCTTCTCTGTGGTCGTAGGAGAGAGCGGGAACCCTGGCCAGCTGTGCAGGTGGTGGAACAATGGCACAGCTGTTCCTAAAAGTAGCCCCATTCAGAGTCTGCTTTCTGCCATAACTGCCATCCTGGGGAAAGGTGCACCAGTTCATAAGGAGTTGCCTTTCTCTAGAGAGGAAAGAAAAATACCTGGTATTTACAGAAAAGAAAATTGGCCCCTTCAGCCTTCTTTTAGTGGCCATGCCTGAAATGGCAGCGGGGAAAGCCAAAAGTCCACTCAGGCAGTCTGGACTCTGATGCATGATTCATTCTCCCCAGGATGGAAAATCCAGCTAGAGAAGCAAGATCAGCCAAAAAACCTCCCAGAAGGGCCTTTTGCCAGGGCTGGTGCCTGCTGTCTTGTGACAGGCTGTATATGAATGAATGAATGACTCTCTCTCTCTCTCTCTCGCACTCTCATAGTTCATGACCAAGAACCCCACCATGCGCTTGGGCAGCCTGACTCAGGGAGGCGAACATGAGATCTTGAGACATCCTTTCTTTAAGGAAATCGACTGGGTCCAGTTGAACCATCGCCAACTAGAACCACCTTTCCGACCCAGAATTGTGAGTGTCAAGGCCATTGTCAAAGATCCTTCCTTTTCTTCAGATGACCAAGGTCCATGGAAAAGCTCATATCTCCTCTGGAATGGCAGGTTTGCCAGACCCTGTTACAGAGGGTTGGGCTGATTGACCCTGAGACAATGTCTGTCTCTCTGTGTGTTGACTATGTATCACAGAGTTTTCACCTCCTGCTTCCCTTAGCTCTATCCTTCCTTAAACTTAAACAAACAAATTAAAAAAAAAACAGTATCTAATATGCCTAAGCTGTTTTAAGTATCCCTAGAAGAACTTCAGTAACTGAAGCTATTGCTCCTAGCTAATTTTCTCATACTTCTTGGGGCACCATTTGTGCCTTTCCCAAGCCCTAAGAAAGTAGAGAAGATGCCCGGTGCTCCATCGCTGAGCCTGGCTGCTTGTCCTACACAGTTTGTCCTAAGCTATTGTGACAGAGGACTCAGGCTAGACAGGCAGAGAGAGCTCCTTTAGAGAAATGCAGATGGCAATAATGGTACTGATCTAAGCCACAAAGCCTAAGACTGGCCCACCTCACAGTCTTTGAGCTGAGCAGATATGCATCCAGGGATCTGGAGTAGGCAGTGAGAGAAGCCAAGCTAAAAATAGATCAAGCTTATCAGGGAGGAGACATGGTCTGAAGGTGGAGAAAGAAGCGTCCTTGAGTCGGATGAGAAGACTGAAAGGTCTAACAATGATTAAAAAAAAAGAAAAAGACCTCTTTTGTATCCATTTATAAAGATGTCCTTTACACAGTTCTTGGAAACAGAGTAAGCTTAGTCTGTGCTAGCTTGTCAGGCTTTGGTGTCCAGCAGCCAGAAGGATCCGGCTCCAGCCCACTGGGGTTTCTGACCAGTAACAGGATAGGCACTTTGCTCTATGCTCAGCAGCACCATGAAATCACTTGAGAGTACAGTAAGTGAGGTAAGCATGAGTTTACTCAACCTCTGGACAGTTGTGAGCTGGCATGCCCCCTCTTCCCACCAAGGCCTGCTGGGAAACAGCACCTCAGTGAGATAGAGGGTAGCAGGCAAGTAAATAAGCAAGTCTGGGTGACCGCATTGATTCTTTAGCCTTCCAGTCTACGGCTGTCCCACTTGGCAGGACATGGTGACTAGAGGCAGTCACCAGAGGATGAGTGACTAGGCAGTCGACAAAGACCATAATGATACACATGGGGTGAATGGCCCTAAAGCATTGCTTACTCACGGGGATCAGAGCCATAAATTCGACTATTGACCAAAGGTGCAGAGCATTTCTGTGAACTCCTTGAAACGGGCAGAGTCCCATGGAAGAGGCAAAACCACAAGTACATACCATTTGACCATGGTTTCTTTCTTTCTTTCTTTCTTTCTTTTTTTTAACAGAAATCCCGAGAAGATGTCAGCAATTTTGACCCAGACTTCATAAAAGAAGAGCCAGTTTTAACTCCGATTGATGAGGGACACCTTCCAATGATTAACCAGGATGAGTTTAGAAACTTTTCCTATGTGTCACCGGAATTGCAGCCATAGCCTTATGGGGAATGAGAATCAAAGGGGAATGTGGATTTCTTTTTTTCCAGGAATTTCTTTTGTGGGAATTCCCTAACATCCACCTTGGACCACCACCTGCACCTTCAAGGAGCAAATGTTCACAACTCTGTGAAGAAGAGGGAGCTTCATGAGAGCCACTTCCTCAAGTCCCGGGGAGCCATGGTACATTTCAGTAGTTGATACTGAGACAGGATGTTACAAAGATGTGCACTGCCCTACCGTGAGTCTCCATGGCTATTTCAGGCTTGGAGTAAAGGACAGAAGCCAAGAGAAGAGACGGTGAGAAGAACAGAGGAGGTCCTGGAAATTATGAGCCCAACTGGCTTTTTTTTTTCCCACTTCATGAGACAAAGCTAGACTTTCTGTGGACCACTCCACACTCTTCTTCAAGCCAATATCACAGTCTGAAAAAGGCTGAATGCTAATGAAGAATTTAAAGGTCTTTAGGGAAATGAATGACATTCTGAGTGGAATGATTCTGAAGAAACGGCAGACGGGCGTCCCTCAAGCTCCCAGCCTAAAACCCGCTGTTGAGAGCAGAGGCTGGACATCACGGCAGCTGCCAGTGTCTTGAGTCTCTTCCTCTTTGGTTCAGTAACTAGATATTTATTGTCAGAGGAAAAAAGTAAAACAAAACAAGACAAAACAAAAAGGTGCCACAATCTGCAGTAGCGTACACAGTAGAGTCATCCCCATGATGATTGTATTCATTCTGGGGCCCGCTGAACGGGGTTTGCGGTCCGTGAAGGGCCTCTCCGCGTTCTTTGCCTCTTGGTCTTGGAAGAACCAATGCCACAGCAGGGTGCTCAGCAGGCAGGCTTCCGCTGCATGCCACCCGCTGGCTCGCCCGCTGAACACCCGCACCCTGTTCCCGTCCAGCTGATCCACTGGCAGTGCGTTTAAGACACACGGGCAGAGACAAAGAAGGCCGTCTGAGACGCACATTAACAGTTAGAAGTGGATCTTGTAAGCAAGGCCGGTGACAAAGACATACCTTTCCATGCGTAACCATATATACAGTTGAAAAATTTTATCTGGCTGGAAATAAAGGCCTTTTGTAACAAAAGGAAATTTTGTGTAAAGAGTGATTTGTTCCCCCCTTCCCCAACCCCAACTAGGAGAATAGATGTCTAATCAAACTAAAAAAGCTTTTCACAGTTTTTAGAACTCAGGACTGTAGACAGACAGAGGAAGCAGTGACACAGCTTTCTGTTTCCCTGAGGAGGGTATGATCAGTCTTCCTGGTCCATACTTCTACTCTGAATCTGGGCAGCAACTTCTGAGTATTGCTGTCGCAGGGTAATACTCAGACTCTTAGTGACTAGACGTAAAAAAAAAAAAAAAGGTTCATTTGTCATTCACGTACAGTACCTGTCCGTGGCCCTCTATCTCCTAATTGTGCCGTCTAGAAAGTAGACCTCCTAAGGCCCATGGAGCAAGAAGAGAGATGGCTGCTTCCTAATCACCACCTCAGAGGAACACGTGCAACCTCTTCTGACATTTTATTGGTCAGAACATGTCATCCCTAAAAATGCAAACAGCCTGGGGGAATTAGAAGACAGCTGAGCAGTGCCAGAGTCTCCGTCATGGGTTCTTTTTGGAATTCCAGGTTTAAAAAAAAAAGTTTGCATGAATGGAAAAGCTTCCTGTAGATGTGTTTAGCACAATTCAGTAGCGTTCATGCCATGTCTGTGTGGTAGACAGCAGTAAATACTACAGTACATCTTACAGTGGGGTTCAGAAATGCCAGAGAAGTAGAGTTTATTGGTTTCCCAGTGTCTTGATCTTGGTAAGGGGTGGACCTGGAGCTAAAGTCTGAAGCTTTACATCCTAATCCCACTGTCTGCCAGGAAACAGAGACTTCATTCTGACTTGGGGCTTCCCTGTCTTTGTGCCTGGCAGTCATTAGGTTTGGTTTATGTAAAACAGTTGTACAAAGTTTCAGCGTGTTTATTTATTCAGTGCTTCTATGAAGCAAAGTAGTCTCACCTTTGCTGAGGCACGGGGAGGATGCTTTGTTGTTGTTTTGTTGTTGTTGTTGTTGTTGTTGTTTTTTTTTTTTGATAGCTTGCCCAAAGTCACAAAACCAAATCATTAAAGCCAAGATGGGGACCAAGCACGGTATATTCAGAGTCCTTGCTTTTAGCCCAAATTAAAAAGGCTTTCCATTTAAAATAAATTCTATCTCCCTACCTTTGTGGGGTTCTGAGAGCAGTGAAAGGGGTGTAGTCTGGGGTTCACAGGAGCAGGAAATAAGCTGCCAGTTGGTAGGAAGGCCTTAGTCATCCTTATCCCCTGTGCAAACTTACAGATCTGCAGGGAAGATGGCTCAATTTGCAGTCAAGGGCGGAGCTTCTCACCCCTGATTCAGGGAACTGGGGCGGGCCCAGTGATGCAATTGTGACTTTAAGTTCCCCATCTTTCGGAAAAGGGATGAAAGAGGAAATGGTCTGGGTCACACCAGGTCCCCTAAACTCCATTTGAACCCCTGGGGATAACCTCTGAGCTTTTGTAGTTTACTGTCCTTCTCCTCTTGGAGGTCTGCCAGTGTTTTGGTGACTCCTAGCCTCCCTCTCACTGACTGGCCTTGAGCAACAGCCACAGCTGCAGCAGGAAGAAAGTAGGTATGTACAGCCACGAGGCGGTCTGTGGCAGCTGCACAATTACAGCCTCGAACCCATTGTGACTTCACTTCAGAGCAGGAATTGAAACACTCTGATTGCCGTATGTCGCTCTGCGTTGGGTGTGCAATGCCTTCAGTATTTCCAGGCACACATTTGTCCTTCACCACTTCCCAAGCCAACAGTCTAAGACCTTTTGTCTTTATTTTCAGTCTTGGTCATCCTGATTGCTTCATCTGGCAGCGTTGACCTACAACAACCAGCCAACTGTGATACCCTGGCTTTACAAGCATGCTGGGTCATTTAATTCCTCCTTTTATATCATCCAAAGATAAGAGTCTGATCCAAGCTCAGACGTTTGTGCAGGAAATGAGACTACTAGTCATAGGTTCTCCTGGCCACGAGCCCTGTGGTCACAGGTTCCTCTGGGCTGGGTTGGAGGAGACAAAGCAGAGCACACATGTGGACAGAACTCTGTTGTCCTCCTTTCTCCCTGCCCTGAATTCTAACCAGAGCTGAGGGTGCCCCTGGGCTTCATCCTGGTCCCCACCCCACCCTTAATCCTGTTCAGTTGTCTTTCCCTTCTCTTCTATTCTCCCTCCACGTGGTTTTCAGAGCCTCGCCTCTTACACAGCCAGCTTTCCAATCAAAATGTCTTAAAAATCATTTGTGTGTTTATTCTGAAGGTCCCTTTGGAGCTCAGAAATGTCAGCCACCTTCCCCATGTATTTCTGCTTCTGTCATCACACTGTGTGCTCCTCCCCAGCACAGAATACCTAAGGTGGGGCGGGGTGTGGTGGGGGGGCACACTTCTCTCTGCCATGTGAAGCAAGAGGCCCCCAAGTTAAGAGGGCAGGCTTAGTGGTCAGACCTATGGGCTGAGCCCACACTGACTTGGTGTTCTCTAATTTTAGTGTACTTGTCGGTGAAGCCCAGATGACAGGGGCTGCCTGCCTTGTGTTAATGCTTCAGTGATAAATGCAAAGCGTCCAGTTAGTGCAAGGACACTGAATATGCTCAGCGTTAGCTATTGGCACTACCAGCTGTTCTGCGGAGCTTGGGATGTCCATCAGACACTGGGCAGGATGGGCCCCCATGTTCTTCATGACCATCTCATACAGATGTTGAGGCATCTCCACCTTAAGGGGATTCAACTCTCCTGCTTAGCTTCAGAGCCTCCTACACAGCCCACTCTAAAACAACCAGGCCAAGAAATGCCCATGGTTTTCCTAAGTGGCTTTTCTCTCTAGTATGACCAGGAATTCTTCTGTCTTACTAGATTTCACTACAAGATTCATTTAATTCACTTCTGATCAAACTAGCACAAGGACCACACCCATCTTGGGTACTGACCAGGCACCCTGTGGATGGTCGTTCAGCATGCTGTATGACCAGTGATCAGAAGCAAAGACCTAGTCAAGATATTCAGTAAGCCTTGCCACGCATGCCCAAGGGCCTGAAGCCAATAGCAGAGCCAATACCCTCTTCTCTTTAAGGCAAGCTATCTAAAGATGCATTGTGGTTTAAAAAAAAAAAAGCCTTCACAGGCCTGTAGACTCTTCTGAATACAGCCCTAAATGTCCCTGCCACATGCCACAGCTCTCCCAGATCCCAGTTCCCTGTCTCATGCCACTACGAAGGCAGTTATTACCCGACAGCGACTTCATTATCCCAGTGGCTTGAGCCGCTGCTAGAAGAATTTGGGTGAGACAATGGGAAGGTTGTGTTACCACCAAGTGTGGACATGTTCAAGTGGGTCGCCAAAAGTGAGACAATCTTTAGAGACATTTCAGATTTAGAAAGCAGGGATAGTCTAGTAGTCATTTGACCAGACAGCGACAAAAATACCCTGTATGACCTCTCGAGTTTTTCCAGCCGTGTGCTCTGCTGGATAAAAGTAAGTGGGTGGCGATGCCCCCAAATGAGGCCCTCTGTCCTTACAGATAATGTTCCTGTCACACATTGAACCTCCCCTCGGGTTCACTCTTTGTCCATCTCTGGGCAATCTGTATACCTCAGCTCATCTCTACATGCTCTCTGTCTCAAGATTCTTTTTGAGACGCAAATCTCTCATTGCCATGGTCACGTACTCACCATGACCCCTTACCCAGTTGCCTTTCCATGCGTACCCATGCGCAAAAAAAAAAAAAGAAAGAAAGAAAGAAAGAAAGAAAGAAAGAAAGAAAGAAAGAAAGAAAGAAAGAAAGAAAGAAAAGGGAATTACAGACTTGCGAAGATCACAAGAAAGCTAAGCTCCCTCGATAGCAGGTACAAGCCGAGCACTTGCTAGGAGAGAAGGTGGAACTCCAGTGTGCACGCTGTTCCTGTAAGACAGCAGTTCTCAGCCTGTGGGCTTCAACCCCTTTGGCGGGGAGGTCAACCCTTTCATAGGGTCCATGTCAGACATCCGGCATAGCAGATATTTACATTACAATTCATAGCAGTAGCACAATTACAGGTATGAAGCAGCAATGAAAGTAATTTTACAGTTGGGGTCAGCATAACATGAGGAACTGTATTAAAGGGTCAACAGCATTAGGGAGGCTGGGAACCACTGTTCTAAGGGAAGGATTTTGCCAGTGAAGAGGGTGGGGGCTATCGCTAATAAAATGAGCGGTATCGCAGAGACGAGATTCTACAAGGCATTCAGCTGAATGTTGGTAAGAATGTTGAGGCAAGAATTCCTTCAGCAATGTTATTGGAAAACTGGAAGAGATGTTGCTCAGCGGGAGAAATTAACTTAGAAAGTTACATTTATGTGTTTCTTTACGATGGTAGAGAGGTGGGTCTAGTGCATTCCTCAGTGCAAGTGTGGAGGTCAGAGGACAGCTTCTGGGAGTTAGTTCCCTCCTTCCACCGAGTGGGTTCTGAGGATCAAAGTCTGGTCATCAGGATTGGCACCAGACACCTTTGTCCACCAAGACATGTCAATGACCAACTATAATCTCATTGCTTTTTTCTTTAATGATTCCCAGACTTCAAGAATGGGTGGTTTGTTTTCTGTAGCTGAATTTTAACAACATAAGCAACAAGATCTCAATTCATTTCCTTGTGGCAAGTGTGGACTAAGAGAGCAATGGTACCCAGAGTGTGGTGGTTAACGGGTTCAGTTAAGTCTGGAGCGGTAATGCTACAGCCTAGAGACAGAGCTACTCTCCTTTGATTAAAACAAATTTCAATCCTTCCTTTAATCTTGAGACTTCAGGCCTACAATACTGTAACCGTTAGATTACAGTGTCCCTAGTTTTCTTCTCTCTCTATCTCTGTCTCTCTCTGTTTCTCAAACACAGAGTTGATGCCAAGAAAACACATTGAGCTATGGCTTGCAGTCCTTCCAGATAATCTGTGCCCTAGCAGGTACAACATGCTAGGCTAGATGCCATAGGAAGCCTGTCCACCACTTGCTTGGGAAACCTGTAAGAACAAGAAACCTACTTCGTCCCAGGGCTTTGGAAGCTCTTTCCTTCAGGATGTCTGTCAGGCTACCCACTCCCTCAGGAATCCCATTGAAATGAGGCAACTCTTTGCTATTTGAAAGGAATGCAACTGTCTTTCCATTGAAGGCCCCCATAGCACTGCCTATGGCGTGGTGCCCTGTGTCTTCTAATGCTCTCCCATGCTCCATGTCATGTGACTCCTTATTTTAGTGAAGTGCCTCTGGTGGGGGTGATCTCATGCCACTGCTGTTTTACATTCTAACAATGACTAAACACAAAAATGAAATGGCATAAGAAAGAACTACTTTTTTTTCAAAACATGTTCCTCCAGGAGAATCTGAGAGAACAGCCAATGAGTCTAAAGAGTTTCTCATTCGTTATACTGGGATTCACTGAGTACTTACTATATTCCAGGCATGTTCGAGTTGCTGGAAGACCTAGAATGGTTATAAATAAATAGACAGACAGACAGACAGACAGACAGACAGATAGATAGATAGATATATTCCCCCCCCCACCAAGTTTCCTGTATTCCTGGAAATGAAGTGGTCATGGATATGACATATTAATATTTTTAAGGTTTTAAGTTCTTTTTATTTATGAGCATGTGTCTGCATGTATTTGTGTGCATATGTGTGCAGCTGCCCACAGAGGCCAGAAGACAACTATGGCTTTCCCTGGAGCTGGAGTTACAAACACTGTGGGCCACCCGACAGGGATGCTGGGAACTGAGCAGTCTTCTATAAGAGCAGCCAGGACCCTTAACCAGTGAGCCAGGCCTTCAGCCTCCAAGTCATACTCTTCACCACAACCCATTCAACAGAAGGCAGCTTTGTATGGATCATTGCCTCCACCTTGTCCTAATCTAATGAGTTTTTTTCAAATACAAACTCGGGTTATAGTCTGTGCTGGGGAAAATCTAACTAATAAACACGTTTTGGAGCTAAAAAAAAAGTGCATTGTGTTAAGAGGAAAGGGAAGCCATAGAACTTGATAGCCAAAGTGAGTTTGTTCAGCAAATATCACTAATATTTACCTGTTTCTAAGTTAGAGGGACACAGCAAGGACAAGATATTCATTGCTGTTACAAATGTGAGCTCTAATGAGAAGACAGCAGGGATCTGTGGCTACCAGACAGAAACTAGTTATGCCGTCCTCCAGAGTGGCAAGCACTGTGTCTCCAGTGAGCCAGAAGGCAAACCCCACTGCCTTGGCTTGACCACGTCTGGAAAAGTGAACACTCTAGCCACCATGATGGAGGAAGATGAAGCTGGACCATGTTCCAGGGGAGTGAGCTGATCTGTGGCAAGAGCAAAAAGCACAAAACACGAGCAAGAGCTAAGTGGGGACATGCTCAGAGGAGACGCGAGCTGATATCACAGGCGCCTTTAAATGCAGCGCTACTTGTCTTAGGAAGAAGCTGTTTACCAATAAGCCCACTGTGGACTGGAAGTGCCCTGAGTACAAAGCTCATTTAAGCCACCTCACCCACCAAACATCACAGCTCCACTCTCTGCAGCTCACTGCCATGGCCCAGCGTCCCAAGAAAGGATCATGCTACATGTTGCTAGCTTATGAAAAGATCGAAACTCAAAATTCTAATTATAGTTTCTACCGAATGTATGTCATTTCCCTGCCATCTTAAAGTCTAAAATAGCAAGTGGACCCTTTGGTGACTCAGGGCCATGTGTATGGGAAAACTTACTGGGGTAGTCCTCAGGTAATGTCCAGAGTGTAGAATAATTTCAGTGATGGCCAAAGGGTCTTTTTTTTCCTCCAGTGAGTGGTGATAATGAGATGGTGACTGTAGTCTGGACCCCTGCGAGATTAACATGAGCCACAGATAACCCATGAAGTGTATTTAGAAGGAGCAAGGATTAATTGCTGTTGTTATTACTTTTGTTTAATACTACAGAGACTATGACCAACTTTTGTTCCTATGCATAACCTGGCTGCTGTGTTTTGGGTCTTCCTGTTGTTATTGTTGTTGAAACAGAGTCTTACTACAGAGTCCACACTCACCTTGAACTTGTGATTTACCTGCCTTAACCACTTGAGATGCTGGGACTATGTTCATGGACTACTAGGCCTGGCTTTGTGTTTTAAATTTTGATTGTTCTCAACAGGACCATGTGTTGATGACTTTGTCCCCAAGGTGTTGCTACTGGAAGGTAAGGGTGTGGGACCTATGAGAGGAAGTTAGGTCATTGATGATATGCTCTTATGGGGACTTTGGGATCTTAGTTCATTCCCATCACTTTTTGCTCCTGGATTCCAAGAGTTAAACAGAATTCCTCTACCATGTGTTCTGGCTGTGATATGCTATACAAAGCAGCAGGTCAAGAGACCATGGATTGAAACCTCTGGAAACATGAGTTAAAATAAACATTTCTTCTTTGGGACTTGATTTATTTTGGGTGTTTAATCATGTTGATAGAAAGCTGATTGACATAGGGGTCTATTCTGGCTGTGCTGCCTGCTACATAGAAAGGAATAACTTAATCACAAAAATCATAGACTTAGAACCGGGGCACATCAGGATGCAATAAGGATAATGGAATTTGTGTTCGTACCAAAATGAATATTTTCAAAGAGGTATCCAAATGTCTGAAGGCTGTCCTTCTGAGGGAAGGAGTTTGCCATCAGTAGGCATGTGCAGTTCGTTTCCTGGGGGCGAATGATGGACAGGAACCTTTCCCAACCCTTAGAAGGTAGCATGCCACAGTCTGGAACAGGCTTTGCAAGAATACCACAATCACACTGCCAACTCAGGCAAGCCTGGAACTGGCTCCCCACCACGTTTCCACTGGCTGCATGCCCAAACCCTGCTGCTTCACTCTACCCGCACAGTCACGAGTCCTGGCTCGGGATTGCTGAAGGAGCTCATCAAGTGTACACACAATTCTCAGCAAAGAAATCATGCAAATGGCAAGGGCTTTCAGCATCCAGCAGAAAGAGATCTCTCTTGGGACTCTGTTCACAGAATTAGCACTCTGTGGATGTTGGGAAAACCCTGAAATTCACACCCATTTGTTTGTCGCCCGTGATGGTGTCTGCCTTCTAGGAACAAGAGTTAAGCACCTTCTCACCAGTGAAGAACTCCAGGGTAAAGATCTGTTTGGGGAGCTGTGTGCTAAAAAGAAAGTCCTCTTCCGGGATTGCAGGGAAACACGGCATCAAAGGTTGGATGTGTGCTCCAGTAGTTTTCTGTGTTGGTTCACACTGGCTTGTCCCAAGTTAATGTCCAGTGAACTCAATGGTAGCTCAAAGGTAATGGGATGCTAGTTATTCACACTATGGAATTGGGCAAGAACTGAAAGTGGGAACCTTTATTATTATTATTATTATTATTATCATTATTATTATTACTTCAGAAAGCCTAATAGCACATCCCTGGGAATTGTTTGGTAGTGAGACTATCATAGTCTTTGTGCTCTGATGACTAATAGTGATCAGAGGGGCGGCCAAGGTCAAATAAAATTTATTTGCATTCCAAGCACAACTCGGCTTAGCCTGGTTCTGTTCTACCAGCTGTTGCCTATGAGGTCTTGGGGACACTGGATATTGATACCAGTGGGGACCGTAGTTTTCTTGTTTATAAGTTTAAAGTACTAGTCACCTGAGGACACTGTGAGGACCAAATGAGATAAAGCCCCAATCAGTTACTGACCTAAGCTCCCTCTCTTAAGTGCACATTTCAACAACTTCCAGAGACAAAGAGCATACTCTTGAATCACATATTTTTTTTTCTTTATGTTGGAAGCATTTCTAGACATTTTCCTGCCTCATCCTCATAGTCCATTGGCCAGTTTATCATCACATGACCATACCTATCACCGATTATTAGACAGGGAAATGGAAGCCAAGTCATAGCATTCCAGCGGTATTGGAGACCCTGCCTGGTTAGATGAGATTATGAAAGCCTAGAACTGGAGTTTTCACATTTAAGTCTTAGAGTATGGCTTAGCTTCTATGAGCTGGCTGTAAAGGGGTTCTTACTCCCAGAGAACAAGGACAGAACAAAGTCAAAGATGGAAGAGTGTGAAGAGAATGGAGGAGCATTGGCAGCAGCATTGACAGTGGTCTACGTTTCCAGCTACTAGTAGTCTTGATGCAAAGAGTTCATGGGGAACCCCTGCTCGGATGTAGCCCATGGTAGCTCAGTAACCAAGTGGGTTTCCTTAGTAAGGGGAATAGGAACTATTTCTGACATGAACTCAATGACTGCCTCCTTTACCTCCCCCACCCTCCAGGGAGGAACAGCCTTGTTAGGCCACAGAGGAGGACATTGCAGCCAGTCCTGAAGATACCTGATAAGCTAGGGTCAGATGGAAGGGGAGGAGGTCCTCCCCTATCAGTGGACTTGGAAAGGGGCAGGGAGGAGATGAGGGAGGGAAGGTGGGATTGGGAGGGAATGAGGGAGGGGGCTACAGCTGGGATACAAAGTACATAACCTGTGATTAATATAAAAAATAAAAATGAATAATAATAATAAATAAATAAAAGGGTTCATGGGGAACAGTAGAGGCACTATATGCATGGCTCCCAGCCCTCACCAAAGAAGTTTCTTTTGGCAGAAGATGGAGATCATCACAGAGATCTATAACTGGTCGAAACGCAGAGATTAGTGACTTTAGGGATGCCTCGCCCAATAAGTGTATCTACAGTGCAGTCCAACACCTAAGACTCAAGAAAAATTGCAGAAGAGTGGGCAAAAGTTTCAAAGAATCAGAGGGACCAGGAAGACTGCCGCTAGATTGTGTCTTCTAAGCATGACAGGGATACCACATCCACGAAGTCTCGATAATACGGTTGCCTTAATAATACCCACGTAATGACAACACTAGCTGGTATGGCAATGAGGAGGGGTAAATTTCACAAGGCGTCACCACAAGATGAAGAGTTATAGGCAACCAATGTCTTCTAAGAGAAGATGTATCAGTTTTCTCCAGGGTCAGGTTCCTGGAGTCAGGTTGTCCAATTCCAAGCGCTCAACCCTAAACACATGTACATAAGAGCAACACTAAATAGACTCAGTAAGGTGTGTGTGTGTGTGTGTGTGTGTGTGTGTGTGTGTGTGTGAAACAATAATAATTACAGAAGAAGAGATCATGAACTGGGGTGGAAACTTGAAAGAACTTGGTGGGAAGAGAGCGGGTAGGAATGGTGTAAATCCAGTACTTATAGACAAAATTCTCAACACAATTTTTTTAAAAAGGAGTGTTTTAAAAGAAGATATATAGCTGTTTGGAAATGAAGTTTTGGATGAAACTGTGAGGAAATGGGCTGTAATAAAAGGTGAGAAGAACAGAGTTAGGAAACTTTTACTGCCCCCTGCAGAGGGTAAGACATAGCCTAAGGGAGCTTCTCTGTTCACTCTGAACCCCATGAAAGCCTCAGGCCAGGCCCTGTGGGGACAAGCTCTGCAGGATCACAGGCTCATCAAACCTCTCTGCAGGGTCACTTGGCTTCTCAGAAAGTTGGCACCCCGCTGGGAGTCCAGGGACTTGCTGCTGGGGGTCACCTTGATTCAGGAACTGCCAGCAGCGATTACGGGATATGAACTTGGGAATCAGGAGACATGAATGCATAACCTGACGGTGCTTTCACCCTGCACTGCTCCGAACCCTTGCCCTGATCAGTTAAATGGCAGTATAGATTGAATGTCTCTTATAAAAAAATGCTTGAGACCAACAGTGCTTAATGTCTGGCAAGCGGGGGAGGGGGGGTGTTATTACCCACCTGATAAGACTGTGGAGACAAATGATAGAAAGATTTGTAAAGTTCTAACTATCATTGCAAATTGCAGTTCTTTTTAGCATGACTAAGGAATTTGTTTAACAAGTAGGTTCTTAATTGTTTTTAAGTTTTATTTATTTTTTTTAAAATAGTGTGTGTGTGTGCACGCGTGCACGCACAGACCATAGCTTGCTCATGTATGAAGGTCAGAGGGCATCTTGCAGGAATCTGTTGTCTCCTTCTACTTTGTGGGTGTCAAGGGTTGAACTCAGGTTTTCAGGCTTGAAAACAAAGGCCTTTACCCAATGGGTCTTGACAGCCCCAAAGTAGGGTCTCTTAGCTTAGCCTTTCTCTGTGTGAGATGTCAAAAGCGTCAACCAAGGAAGGTTGGAGGAAGGGAGAGGGAGGGGGAAAGAGGTCATTTTCCAGTTTATGGTAGCGTAGGCAGAGTTCCAGAGTTCCGTCCCCTAGTTCTTGGTTCCATCCGCTTTATTCCCAGACACCTCCACTCCTGTTAGTTGTCTGTTTGCTAGAAAAGAACAGTGGAAGTAGAACGAGGAACTGCAGCGTAGCTCAGTTGCCTGTCGTGAACAAAGTCTCCTGGTTTGACCACCAGCACTGTATTAACACGGTGTTAGAATGTAAGCCTGTAATCCCAGCCCTCCAGGACTGGAGGCGAGATGGTCATTCTTGACTACATAGCCAGCTCAAGGCTAACCTGGGCTACATGGGACCATATCTCAAAAACAAAAGCATTATAGAACTGTGTGTGTGTGTGTTTAATGTTCGTTTTGTGTGTGGTGGTGCCTCATTGAAGGGAAAAAAAATCCAGAATTTGTCCTTGCTCCCCTGCACATTCCCCATTGCCACCCATGAGGTGTTCCATTCTCAATGAAAACAGCTCTCCTACCAGGGCGGCAGAACCTCTTGCATGGAAAGACACAGGCACCAGCAGGAAGCAGGAGGACCCTTCCAAACCAGTGCCTTACTTCTGAGAAAAGCCAAGACCAATTCAGTAAAGGCCACAGTAGCTTTCTGTGTCAGACAAGGCAAGAGCAGGGTAGGAAGAGGCATCTTTGTGACACGTGGTACTTGCTCCCTCTCAGCTGACCCTCGCGTTAGGGGAATCTGCAAAGGCCTGTGTTTCCCAGCTGACCACATACCACTTCCCTATGACTCCGTGGCCTGCTAGACAACCCACCGCCCTGGCTGATGACAGGCAGAGGCTCTGAAAGAAATGGACTCCTGCTCCCAAGAGGGATGGAAAGGCCTGCTGGAAACATTGTGTCTGGAATCCCCGCGCTCTGCTGCTCAGGAATGCTGGTTTGGGTAACTCTCTGGTTTGACTTACAGGAAAGTCCAATAGGGACCAGAAGGAATGTAGTAACAGCTCACATCACCTTGGAAAAACACTCTTCGGAGCAGCCTGGCATTGTAATTTCAGGAAGCAGCTGCTGGTGACTCAGAAGTCTCCTCTTTCTTGTGGCTTCAGGAAGCGTGTCCGAGGCCTCACCCATCTCCTCTCCGGGGAGAGGTCCATGTGCCAGCCACGTACAGGCTCTACTGGAAAGAGATGCACAGATATTCCAAGCCCACACCAAGGGTGCTGGCAAAGGATGGGGGGAGGAGCCACTGGGCCCTGGGCTCGCCCTGGGGCTCTTAGAAATACTTTCCCGATTTTGGCAAAGAAAATTATGCTGTAACTCTGTTGTCTGGAGTTCAAAACAGTAAAGTAGGTGGAAACCTCTAGAGCTGGGAAGGCAAGGATGACGCTTGGTTCTGTGTGACCCCGCCCTTTACCTGCAGAGCCAGAAAGGTCTGAGGAGCTTGTAGGTTGATCTTGTGACCAGGCCGCCGTTTGGACTCCGGAGCCACCGGTCCTGCTGCAGTCTGAACGGGCGTAGAGAGGAAGAGCTGATGCTGGCTCCCGCTTACACCAGCTCCAGAGAAGCCTTTGCAGGTGGTAACTTTGGCCTCAGTTATGGGCCAGAGCCAGCATTTCCCTAGAAAAAGTAACAATATAAATGCTAAGAGGAAATATCTAAGAAGTCCAAGGCCAGGGAAGATGAAAGTAGAGGGAACAGAGAACCTCCGAAGAGTCCACCTCAGTGTCAACCTGTAGACTGCAGGACCCTTTTACAGGGGTTGCCTAAGACCATCAGAAAACACAGATGTTTACATTACAGTTCATGACAGTAGCAAAACGGCAGCAGTGAAAAGAATTTTATGGTTGGGGGTCACAACAGGAGGAACTGTGTTAAAGGGTCGCAGCATGAGGAAAGTTGAGAACCGCTGTTCCTAGCCTTGTCCTCCTGCAGCCGCCTCTGTCCACTACGCCTTCTCATCCACGTTTTGGTTATTTACGGTGGAGCCAAGTGTCCCTCATCAGCCACACCTGGCAACGTTAGGCATGGAAACGGTCAGACCCCACTCCAACTTAGTCAGTACCACTACCAAAGTGGAGCCAGCAAATCTGTGCTTGCCTAGCCCTCCAAGTGATTGCGTTGGCCGTTAACGTTTGAGAACCCCCTACTGCCCCTTTCCCAGCCAGGCTGCAGATGTCACAGGGTCCCGACTCTCTCCTAAGCTCCAAGAGGCATGGCCCAGTACCCGAACCACGTCAGGAAATTAGAGGAAAAAAGTTAAGGCTCTGAGGCAGGGCAGCCCTAGTCTGAAGGCTTCATGGGGCTCAGGCTGCCTGTCTAATTCTTCTCTTTGCTGATTCTGCCTCACTACAAGGGCAGATCTGGGCTGGGCTTCTCCTAATCCTAAGCCAGTCAGAAGGATGTGTGTGTGTGTGTGTGTGTGTGTGTGTGTGTGTGTGTGTGTGTAAGAGAAAGAGAGCATGCATGGCAGAGTACACACGCACAAAATCTGCACATGAAACAGCAACACAGAAGGGGAAAGTCACCCTCAGAGTGTGGCTGACGTGAGTCATTGCTTCTCACAGGTAGGAGAGCTTAGCTGAGTTGGAAGACAGCAGTCCAAGGAACCAGCTAAAGCATTCCCAAAATGAAAGCTAAGCCTTTTATCCCTTATTGTCATGGTAAAGGCAAGCGTCAACAGCCAAGGGAAGCACTAACTGCCTGGCCCCATTTCTACCCCATAGCACAGCGTACAGAGCCAGGAAGCCAGCACAGAAGTGAGGCATCTCACCAAGGAGGGTGTCCTGACCCTTTAAAGGCCCTAGAAGTCTGTTTGGACTCTGGAGATGAGGCGTGAGAGAATGAAGAGGGATAGAACTGAAAGAGCCTGCTCTTTGATCACCTCCCCCTGGCAAGGTGGCCTTACTGGACCATAGAGAACGAGGATCCAGACAGTCCTGATGAGACCTGATAGGCTAGGGTCAGATAGTAGGGGAGAAAGATCCCCCTACCAGTGGACTAGGGTAGGGACATAGCTGGAGAAGGAGGGGGGAGGGTGGAGATGAGGAAATGAACTACAGGATACAAAGTGAATAAATTGTGATAAATAATAATAATAAAGAAAACTAATAAAAGAGCAGAGGAACAGAGCCTCAGTGGTAGAAATGGATGTCCTTAAACTTTCCTTCCCCTCCTCATCCACAGTGAGGGGGCCTTAGACAGGAAGCCTAAGAAAGCCCTCCTCAGAGAGGCCTCTGGGTATAAATCTTGGAAAAGCAGGCTCTGCCAGAGGGGCCTGAGGCCTTGAAGGCAGCTATCTCCACAGACTGCAGTGCTGACTGACTAGATTCAGAGTGGAGAGGGTAGAGTCAGGTGGAAAGACCACTTTCCTGTGAGACCTGTTGGGTAAAACTTTTGTGGTTGGGCTTGAAAAAGAATCTCACAGGTCTGTAACAGAGACCTAGCTTCCTCCCCTCCCCCAAGCGGACTGTGGCCTCTTCCTACCTGCCATGCTCTCCAACAGTGAGACAAATGGTGGGCACTTGCCTTTGGACAGTGGGGCAGAAGCTTTGTCCTGGTGTTACGTCACTTTCCACTCCTATGTCCACGCTCTTGAGTCCTGCCACGTGAAGCCACGATGTCTGGGCAATAATGGAGAAGACTAAGCACAAAGCCATTAAGCATCTTTGCTATTGCCGTATGCAAGACTCTGGTCCTGTTAAGTGGATATCAGTCAACCCCGAGGAAGGAAAGCTAGATTATTTCAGCATAAACCATATAGATGCTAAGATTAACCCTGATATTCACTGTCGCAGGATTTTCTGTTTTATTGTATATCATACTTCTGTATCCTGTCTTTCCTATAGGATTACAAGTTTTCATTCATTCATTCACTTATTTATTTATTATGTGTGTATGAGTGTTTTGCCTGTATTAATATCTGTGCACCATGTGTGTGCCTGGTACCTATGGTGGACACATTAGGACATCGAATCCCCTGGTACTTGAGTTATAGACAGTTGTGAGCCAACATGTAGGTGCTAGGAATCAAACCTAGGTCCTCTGGAAGAGCAGCCAGTACACTTGAATTCTGAGCCATCTCTCCAGCCTGGATTTTAGTGGGATATTTTGTTTTATGTGTCTGTGTCGCCCAGAGTGCTTTGCTAATATGTGCTGTGTGCCTAAGCATGCAGGATACTGCAGGTTTCTTAGTCAGCCAGCTCTTCTCCCTTTGCAGACCTGCACTCCTAGTTTCTGGAGGCCTGGGTTTTCGTGTAGACTCAGATTCTAACCGCTGGGCCTGAAGGGGAGTTACTTGATTTTAATTCAGCTCAGCTGTACTCTGGAATGAATGGCTAACACCAGAGAAAGACCTCAGGTGGCTTTGGGGCAGGGTTGTTCACAGGAAGTGGCCTTGAGACAGGGTTGTTCACAAGAAGTGGCCTTGAGGCAGGGTTAGTCACTGGCCTGGAGCTCACCAAGTAGGATAGGTGACTAGGCAGTATATCTCAGGCTTTTGCCTGCCTCCATCTCCCTAGCTCAGGGGTGCAAACACACACCGCCCTTTTGGGCATTTTTTTAAATAGGAGTAATGGAGATCAAACTCAGGTCCTCATGTTTGCATAGCCAGCACTTGGACGGCTGAGCTATCTTCTTATCCTATGTTTATTTACTCTTACACATAATTTTATTAATTTAATTCTCTCTCCCCAAATGGACTATGAATATATTTATGTCTGAGGTGCCATAGTACAGTTCATTCTCAACTGATAATCAGACTTCAAGGAATGGTCTTTAATGAGGACCTGGAAAGGTAATCCTCAAATTGCAGGAAGACCTCCAGGCAGGATTCAACAGGACTGGCCCTGTCTGGGGTTCCTCAGAGGGTGGCCAGACCCTGGGTTTGTTCCCCCTTATCTGCTCTGCAAAAGAAAAGTAAACAGCATTCTTCTAAGGATGGATGGTTCTGACCCAGTAAAAATTACCTGAAGCAGAGTTTTAATGACACAGCTTGAGTGAGTTTCCTAAAGCATACTGTCAGACATTAGGGTTCAGTCAACCTGGGGAAAAGCCCAATCATACACACACACACACACACACACACACACACACACACACACACATAATGCAATGAAAAGTTCAGAACTACCAGACAAATACTGGGATCAGAAAACACATTCTCCCTTTTATAGCCTCTGATGATTAGCACACCACCTGGACTTTAAGAAAATACTTCATAAATATTTATCGAGTCGACCGGCAAACGAATTCTTGAAAGCACAGTCAACCTTGCATATTACCTGCAAGCTAGCAAAGACCAACTGGACCAGGTGCAAGGGGCCAAACCAACAGCAGCTAGAGGGGCAAGAGTGAGGGTGAGCAGGAGAGAAAACTGGGTGGTAAGAACCGTCGTTGGAGAGTGCCCTTGAGAAGGCTGCTGCCTTCAAGCGAGTGGCTGCCTCTCTGAAGGGCCCTCCAGGAGTTTTACCTCCACTGACACAGCATGCACAGTGGGTCGTTTCCCTCCAAATGGAAGTGCATCACCTCAGGGCAGTCCACACGCCTTCCTCTGGTTCCCAGGCTCCTTAGGCCTCCTCCCCAGCCCATAGCTTGCTACTCTCCCTCTGCGCTGGCCTTCCTGCCTTCTTGCAGGTCTTAGAAGATGTTGTTTTTATCCCCTGGAAACTTCATTCCCTCCACCTGCAAAATTAATTCCCCAACTCCCTGCCGGGAAGCTCCATATCATCTTGTAAAGTCCATTGTGACCATTGAATTACCCCGTGAAAACATGGTCCGTCCTCCCCACAGGAGCCCATCCGCCTCCTGAGGGTGGCGGTCAGCCCAGTTCCAGCGGCCCTTGGAATTGCTTTGTACAGAGACATGAACAATCTGGGTGATTTGGACCTGGGGAAGAACTGGGGTCGGAGATGAGAGCTGTTCTCAGAACAAGGCAAAAGAATTGAGGGTTCCAAGCGATTTCAAGAGACCAAAGGAAAGGCAGACTAATCCGTTCACCGGGGTCAGAGAGCTCAGCGTCGGAGTCCAGCTCCCATGGTCACATTCTCTCAAGGCAGACTGCCAGCTGGCCCCAACACAGGGAAAACCCAGACGGCTGCACAGGCACATGAGGACTTTATTCTGTTCTCAAGACACCAGGCGCTGGCTGCAGGTGGGAGCCGCGCCCCAGGAGCGTGGGCAGAGGGCTTGCAGCAAAGCCCAGCCCTGAGCTCCGGTGGGTCAGGTGCACCGCGGGGGGACCGGGTCAGGTGCCCTGCAAGAGGCTGGCGCCTCCAGGCTGGTGCTTGGGGCAGCTGATTTGGCTGCTTGACACGCTGATGCCTTGATTTGGTCTGACAAGTGGAGGCTGCTGTGAGAAGCAGCCTGGATTTTTGACATTCAGCAAGCTAGAAATAACCAGCTGAGCTCCTGGCGCTGTAGCTGCAAGCGTCTTGCTTTTCCTAGGCAATTGTCAGATGGAAATGGCTTCTCCCTGTGCAGACCTGCCCTCCAGGAGTATCAGGAGGCCTGGGTCCTTATATAGACTCAACTTCTAACTGCTATGCCATAAGGGGAGTCACTTGATTTTAGTGGCACTCAGCCTGTATGTACAAGGGGGGCTCTTGGTAGCAGAGTCCCTTTTGCCTCTTGGAGAAAGTGACTCTGAGCGACTACAGTCCCTCCTAATTGTGTCGCTTGCACTTGAGATCTACTGTCTAGAAGCTTAGAACTCTGAAGATCTGGTCTGGGAAAGGGTTGGAGACCATCCTAGTTGAAAACCGTGCCAAAGCTGATATTGTTAGTCAGTTGTTAGAGTTGCCCTGCGTGCAGGAAGGCCCAGGTTGGGGCCCCAGAATCATGCAAACTGGATGTGGCAGCATATGCCTGTAATCCTACCTCTCTGGGGGAGGGGGCAAGAGGACTAGAGGTATAAGGTCATCCTCAGGTACTTAGCAGATTCAAAGTTAGCCTGGGTTACATGCGACCCTAGAAAGCTGGAAAGTTAGGGGGTGGGGTGGGGCAGATGACAATTCAGACAGTCAAGACAGGACTGATGACCAGAGACAGAGACAGAAAGACACAGAGAGAAAGACAGGGAGAGAGAGAGACTGAATATAAGTTACGGATTTCATGGTAATCCTCTGAAATCTGTTGGCCCTGCACACCTGCCAGACACTGCTTCCAACTGCAGAGCTTTTCAAGAGCTTTTCAAGTCCCTGTCTTTTAAAGTCCGCTATCTCTCCAGCTCCCCTTGCGGGGGAGGAGACGGGCCTGCAACCTTTCTTCAAGGTTTCTCCACCTCCCCTCCTTATACATCAGCAGCAGCTTTCTTCTCCTCTCTTCCTTTAAGCAGCAATCCCCACTCTCAAGAAGGAAATCATCTTATAAACGCTTGTACAAGTATGGGTGTCCCACAGCAGGGAAAGAACAAAGTAGAGTACTCTTCGATGCTGCTCCTTTTCTGTGTTTCCCACAAAGCTGGGGCAGGATGGATGAAAGTAGGAGGCAAAGCTGCTTCTGCAAGGCACTTGCCACCTACCTCATAGTCTCTACCATCTCTGCCATAGTGAACTTTCCACTCCAGTCCACTCACAGCCACAGGGCTGGGGCACAAGGGCTGCAGCGGCTGCCTAGCAGACGGTCTTGGTGAAATGAACTTCTTGGTCAATGGGGAACTGCAGAGGGACCCTGCTGAATGTACTTGCGGGAAACAGTGTTGTAAGGGGCAATAATTGGCCCTCACCCCTACCATGTTGTCTTAATAAAATGATAGTTCAGTAGTGGATAGTAAAATGATAAATAACTTTCCAAGCTTTTCAGAATGTGGCTGGGCATCGGCATTACCAGGATATTGGTGGAGATACGGGCTCTGACCTTGGAAAGTTGGGGATGGCCTAAGCTATACAATGAGACCTTATCTCAACAATAACAACAACGACCAGAAAAATAAATAAACAAGAAAGGGGAGCTACATTTTAACATGATCTCTAGCAGTCCTGCTTGTCAGTTATGATTTGAGAGGCCCAGCCCAAATCTTCCGATACTGGTCGACACTAGTCTCAGACATCCTTTGCTGTCCTCTGGGAAAAGCAGAGCAGGGACCAAATTCCCTCCCAGAGTGTGCCCTCAGAGATGGTGGCTGTGATCACAAATAGGACCTTCTGCCCACAATCACTGCCTACACTCAGAAGCTCCAGCCACTTGCAAGCTATGCTGAATGATTTTTTTTTTTTCTGTCACTTAATATCCTAGGAAGACAGATGTCTACCAACCCCTAGAGAACAGCACAGTTTAGCTTTAGAAGTAGTTCTGACCTCAGTTCTGCTGGGTGACACCTGCTGAAATGGGAGGCTGGTATCCCTCCCAGCCTGTTCTCTACAAATACTGGGGTTTCTGTGGATGACAAAAAAGATTCTTGGCCTCAAATAGAAGACACAATGTGGGCACTTTGTTGCTGTCTTGGCTTTTAAAAGGGTCAAACACAGATCATCTTTGAGGTGTTAGCAGCTGTTTGCAGCCTTGGGAAGACAGGGTTGATCTTTTATGGTTCTGCCTTTGCTCAGAGAAGCAGACTCTCCTGGGAGAAGTGGCTGTCCTTGAAAGAGATCCTGGTATAACTGAAGACAGTTTACCTTCCTTCCCAGTCTCTGAGTTTTGTAGGAAGTAATTGCTGCTGGGGTATATGTGTCCTGTACCTTTTATCCCGGAATTTTTGCTTACATGGACAGAAGCTAAATGGACAGAACTACTTAAAATTCAGAAGGGCTTGTGTTTCGATGGAGATTGAGTCAGACAACAGGAAAGATAATTGCAGACAAAATCAAAGAATATAAATTATAATACTGTGATGCAGGCTAGATTCAGTCAGTGGAATAAAGTGACTGTTCCATAGCATCCCGGATTAGTGAGATGGGTGGAGAGGGTAGATTCTGTACAATGAGGCAATGTCTAGCGGGAATGCGGAGTCTAACTTAGTTTCCTTTTTCAGAGCTTCAGCAGTTTATTCATACAGGGTTCATATTTGCACCAATTGTAGTAGTTTAGTAGTTGAGGCTTCTAACACTCATAATGTCAGGAAGACTCCCTGAATGATCCCCACTCAAGGACACCGTCCTTCACGCAGAGGAAACTCATGCTTGGGAACCGCCCACCCCAACATCACACTCTTCTCTTTGTGCAGCCTGGGTCTGCTCGTCAAGCGCTCAGCTTTGTCTGTCTGCACATATATCAGCGGCTCTCTGTTCCTTCCTGCCACACTCAGTAGGTGCTTGGCCAAGGCCAGCTAGCTTAGACTGAGCAGTGGTCTCTAAAGTAGCAGATCCCTGGCTCATCCATCTGAGACCAAGCACCTCTTTCAAATGAGTGAGGAAGGCTTTTAACATGATCTCTAGCAGTCCTGCTTGTAAGTTATGATTTGAGAGGCCCAGCCCAAATCTGGACTGTTGACTTCTGGACATTCTTGGCTCTGTATGAATGCTTTGTTTTTAAAAGCAGAGATTTTTTTTTTTTGCCTCTAGTGCATTGAAGAGACAAAGGCCCAGTGTCAGCGTATTTCTTAAGCATCTGCTTGCATTGGTTGGATGCCACTGTTAGACCTGAGTCCCCACACACAGACTCTGTCACTTTTCTCTGTGCAGTCCTCAGAGATGGGACCGCCAGTGGAATGCATTCAAACCATGGTCTAGTCTTAACAAAAGAAGCCAGGGCAGTTTGTGGGCTCAACTCTTCTCAAATTCTCCTAATGTTCTGAACCAAAAGTAACAAAAAGAATGCACGTGTTTTGTTCACAGCTATTAATGCTTCTCTAAAGCAGTCTGGCTCGCTGGAATGTCCATGGTCAGTGACCAATAGGGCTTGTAAGCGTGAATGGGAATAGCATTCTGGATTTTGGAACTGTCTCCTTCACCTCATCTTCATCATTCTGGGATCTCTGAGATCATTGCCCTGTACCAGGCACTGTAATAGGCCTTAAATACAACGATGGGTGAAAGGCATACCACTTTAAACCTAGTGGGAAAGACTGGGATTAACCCAGCAGCTAACTATCAACAGAAGCCATCAAGAAAAAGAGCAGGGTGCTCTGAAGAATAGAATGAGCATGTATCTGATGCAGAACGGGTGAAGAAGGGAATGCAGAGCCTTCTCAGAGGAAGTCGCGTTTGAGAGAAGCATTGGAAGAGAAAAAATAGAGTCAGGGCACGCTTGAGATACAAAGAGCTTATTTACTGGGGAAGCAGAAATTAAGTCTTGTGACTACATGACAGGGATCCAGAAAAGTGAGCATGTGGGAAGGGAGTGGGGAAGGATGGCACGGGAATGAAGGAGCAGCGCTGAGGATTTGAGCTTCTATGTTCGGACAATGGAATGCCACTTCAATAAGAGGATGAGAAGGCTAAATTTCTGTCCAGAAGATTGCTGTGGTGAGACAATGCTCAACAAAGACATCATTGCTGAAATCTCCCCAATTCTTCCACTGCCTAGTCTGATGACCACCCAGACCCTGTAGCTTGGCCAAAGTAGGTGTTGTCTCCCACATCCCACTGAAAGCAACCCGAGGGCCTGTTGGAAGGTCCAAGGGCTTAGCTGGATTCATTCCTCAGGCATTCAGATCTGACTCCCTTCATTTCTACCAGCAATTTTGCCTCCTCTCTTAAGGAATAAATCTCCTTCAGGCTACAGCCCACATGTCACCATGCCCAGACAGGCTCACATAAATTAGGTCATAGTAACCCAGTCTTAACTTAAATAATTAGCCCAAGCCAGATGAGCTAGGAAGCTGCCTTAGCTAGAACCAAAGGGTTCTCTCAACATAAACAGGTATTTTTCTAGGATAGAGTCAAGGGCTTCTATATGGGCCCATGTAGGAAAATAAGGAAGGACAGTGTTCTGTGGTCTTCCTTGGGATTTGTTTATTCCATCTGGGTGAAGTAATCAGCATTGGCTTCCAAGGTGGTCAGAAAACTCTGAGTAGAAGGTGATTCCTTATTTGAAACTTGTGTCCAGACAAATTTGGTTTTTCTGAGCCATCAGCATCCTTGGTGGATGGTATTGGCTTTCTCGTAAGTTTCCCCACCTTGCTTTTTCCTGAAACTACTCAGAGAGTTGAAACAGGTATGTGTGCGAACCGCCCCAGAGTAGCCCAAAAAGACACCTTGATCCTCAACAGCTTTTTTTTTTCCTCTAAAATCCAGGGGCTTGCTCATTTGACTAGCTTTGCAAAATTTTGCACCGTAGACAAATTGTGCCTGGGATTTTCCTCAACACTCTGTAGAAATGAGAGGCAGGCTTGTTCATCCTTGGGAATTTGAAGGGGATTCCGGGAGTGTTCAGACAAGAGGCTGGAAGCACTGTGCTTTTTAGTGACGCCTGAGCAGGGATATTTTGGGCCTCAGTAATGCACTTGAATTAGAAATGAGTCCTGTACCAGAGGTAGCAGTCTCCTTTCCGGGGATGAGGTGACAGGGCACGTAAGGCTTTATGGGCAGCTCTCTGGAAGAGAAGCAGCTGAAGAAATGGGGACTCCATGTCCAGCTTTGTCCTTTCAGACAGAACCCCTCCCCTCAGCCCACTTCCCACTGAGCTTATCTGTCCTGACAGCTGCCCAATTCACCCTCTCATTCCATGGCCTCAGTTTGGTGCAGCCGGTAAAGCTTCCTTTTAAAGTCTGCTCTTCGTGCAAAAGTGATGCCCAACTTTTCTTTGGGGGTGAACTACATCACCTTTAAATTCTCCCTGAAAAAGGTTAGTTCCTATCAGCAGATAGACTCCAGGGAGTAGGTCGATAAGAGCTGCTGGAACTTATCTACATGAGTGCAGATCTGCATTTGAATAGAAATTATATATGAGCAACTTTTGTGAATACACAGAACAAGCAATCATGCGCTGCCTTGTTTTAAAATTTAATCTCCCTTTAGCTGACAGGCAACAATTGTTTGCGCCTGTGGGGGCGACAGTGTGACACCTCAATATAGGGATACACTGTGTCGAGGTCATATCCGAACTCATTAACCACGCCCATCACTCCCCTGTTTATCATTCTGAAATCTGTTCTTTTAGCAGTTGTAAAGTGTGAACTGTTATTAGCTCTGGTCACCTTGCTGTGCCCTGTCACTGTTCTTCCCCATCTGTGTACCAACAGAATGTCTACTCTGTTCTGCAGTCTGTTTGGGTCCAAGAGCATGACCGTTAAAAAGCAGAGCCCACACCCAATCTAGAATGTCATAGAAAATAAAAGAGTGTATCTTCTGTCAGTCACTGGCTGGCCATCCCTTTTGCCACCAGTTGGTAGAGTGACCCACCTGACTTCTGTGTCCTCGTTTTCCTTGTTTATAGAATACGGACAGTATTGACCGTATGCTTTCCGGGCATGACTATTGTGAAACTTATTTACTGTGCAATACCGGGGTGAACTGTGCAGAGTTTTAAAATAGCGTAAAGCATAATGACTGTGTTATTAAGTAAAATAGTGTTTTCCTACCATTCTCCCTACCCTCCCTGAAGGAAACAAACAAAAGTTCCTGCCCAAACTAAGCATGTGTGAGGGCTGGCCTAAGTAAGCCAGACTGGCTGGAGAAAGCCATCTATATGGTGGGCCCACCCGTGGGTTCCTGTGCATATTCTGTCCTTATTTGCTTCCTTAGTTGTCTTCACAGCCTGAACTTCCTGCGGGAGACTGGGAGAAGTCCTTTCTGGCTTCTGGGAGCACAGGCTGATGCATACTAATGCCAGGTCCACTCAGAGTGTTAGCCTGCCTGCCCATTTTTGGAAGGCTTGAAAAACACCAATGAGCTTGCATGCTGACTGACCGTGGCTCTCCGCCTCGGAAAGTCACCAGAGGTAGAAGCCAGGCCCTTCTGTCCCTTTGCAAGACGAAATGACTTCCTGACAACAAGGAACTTCTTCTGCGGCCCTGGCACTGTCACAGGCTGGCTGGCATGCCTGGGCTCTCCTCTCCCCTTTCTTCAGTGGGGGAAGACCAGAGGTAGACTCTGGGGTTTGAGCTAACCTAAAAAGTTAGAACTTAAAAAGTTACCAAAAAACAAACAAAACAAAACAACAACAATAAAAAAACCCACTAGTCTTCCTTTGCTTGAAAAGCCTCCCCCAATCCATGCTCTCATTGATCCCATGAGACGCTGTATCCAGCTGAGATGTTTTTCTCTTTTTCTTTGAGAGAACTTCACTATGCAGTCCTGCAACTCACGATTCTTCTGCCTCAGCCTCCTGAGCGTTGACATCAAGGCTGAGCGCTGCCATGCCTGATGATGTCTTTTTCTTTCAAAGGTAATAATCAAAGGACACCAGTGACTGGAGAAAAATAGCCACCGTGGCGCCCGGTAAGTTTGGAACGCTTAATTTGATCCTCCGAGGCTACAAATGCTTTCTTTAGGAAGAGATAAGGATAGAGGTTTGGTCAAGTGAAAGGGGGGTAGACAGGGCTGGAATCCTCATAGCATGACTGCCTTTCTACAGAGTGTGGCTGGTTTAGCTACTCAGGTAGCTCCTGAATCCCTCTATAGCCAAAGAGCTTTCAAAATCGGCTCTGTTTTGTCTTCCTTAGTAAACGGTCTGTGCATTCGTGCATGTGCACACACACAGGTGTATACATACCTGTGCGTGGTGGCCATCAACCTTGGGTGTGTCGTTCCTCAGAAATCACTCCCTTTGTATTCTGAGACAGCATTGCCTTCTGGCTTGGGTCTTCCCAAGTACACTAGGTTGGCAGACCAATAATTACCGGGAGCCTAGCCGTCCCACATCCCCAGAGCTGAATGACAAGCATCTGCCACCATGTTCAGCTTCCGACATAGCAGCTAGCGGTTGGATGCCGGTCCTCCCGCACAGCAAGCACTTTGCTGCCTTTATCCTCCCAGTCTCTTCCTGGGCAATTTTAACTAAAATGGACAGACTTGGGCATACATGAGGAAATGGAAATGTCACTAAGAATCTCAACGATGCCATCTCCCAGAAGCAGCCTAATTTTCTTGTCTCCTTCTGACTGTCATTATGTTATTTATGCCATCAACCCAAGGTTGCCGTGACTTTGTCAGAGACAAGACTGAGCGTCTGAGAGGCAGGGAAGTGGGTATCCCGGAAGAGGCCTCCAAAGTGAATCTGGTGCATAATGAGCCAGGCCCCATATAATATATCCAAGCTACCCCTAACACATGTGGTCTACAGGATGAGAAGGCAGGAGCGTCGCACACAAAGAACAGTTTCTCTCCCATCTCCAGCACTTCCTCTCTACCCAGTGATCAGGGATCCCAGCCCAAGACCTCCTCCTTATTCATCAGAAAAGCTTCTCTGGCATTGGAGAGACCTCCGGACTTGGAGAGGCTGGTATACTTTGACACCTTCCTTAAGGTTCTCAAAGGTACGTGCAGTATGCTGTTTCATTTCATTAACAACCCTCCCCTACTACCTGTCCCTGGCAATGCTACCCTGGTTCAAGGTGCATCTCAAACTCGGTCACCAGGCCTTGCTGCGTAGAGCACAGAAGGCCTGGAAACAATCTCAGGCTCATGTTGACACTTCAGCACTGGAGTCACGAGGCAGCTTTCTTGGAAAACGTTGAGAAGGAGATTGTACGTCTCTGTTTTGAATTATGGCACATAGAGAAAGAAGCTAAAGCAATGTGTTACAGAAGACTGACAGAAATCCCAAGGCCTGAGTGCCTTGAATATGGTTTTCTGACCCACTTGGAATGTGGTACACATTGCTGTTTTGGGTTCGGTTATTTAAAACAATCCCATGACATCATTGCGTAGTCACTGGTCTGTGTTTATCCCTACGGCAATCTCTAACAAATGGTCCTGGCACCAGCCGGGTGCTGTTTCATAGACGGCATGGCAGGCAAGGTGGTCAGCATTGCTGCCTTGGAGAGCAAGCATTTCCTCACATAAGAGAGTTCTGGTTTTCTCTAACCCTTGAGAACAAGGGCCCTCACAAGGGCAAAGAAGCCCTGAAAAATCACCATCCTTTTACACTTTGAAATATGCCCTTTTTTAGCTTTTCCTGCTGCTTATAGTGTATTGTCTTTTTCCAAACTTCTTATTTCGAGAAGAAAAAAAAAACGCTTCAAATCTGTAAAGTTTCGAGAGTACTCTTTAAAAAAAAATCTCCTGTGTACCCCTTCACCCAGAGTCACTGTTTCTGGAATAACAATTTTTCATCTACTCGTCATGTCTCTCCAGATTTCCTCCTCTCTCCTCCTCCTCTGCCTCCTCTTCCTCTCTCTTGCCTCCCTTTTCTCCCTTTCTGATCCCATTCAAGCATCATTTTCAATCATCGTATTTTCTGTGTGTTTCCTAAGAATGAAAATGTTCCCTTACCATGTATACCTCAGTTCAGACTTCATAATTTATCCAAAAAGTATCTTATGTTCTTCCTACATATGTTCTTGAAGTTTATGATAGGTGCTTTTATGTCATTTACTTCTAAGTATGTGTGTGTATGTGTGTGTGTGTGTGTGTGTTTTAGAGTCCAGAGAACCTCAGAGATGTTATTCCCTAGGAGTTATTCACCCTTTTGTGAAGCAGGATCTCATTGTTCTGGAATTTGCCAAGGCTAGACTGGTTGTCCAGCTAACCCTGGACAGATATAGACTTGTTCAAACCTTTCAAATTCTCAATAAAATTTCATTTTATTACTTAGTCTCAGTCATCTTTTTCGGTGTTGATGCAGTTTGGTACTAGCTGCATCTGGTCAGGGCTGGTTCTCTTTACTCATTCTACTTAAGCACCCAAGTTTTCCTTCTGTCCAGGGATTTTGTTTTTACAACCATGAAAGCCTGTGCTCTTCTCTCTTCAAATATGACTTCTCATAATTTTATACTTCAGAAATGTTTTTTCCCATATATGGTAGTTGTCAGTCAACTTATGTTCCTTGGCTTTTCATACTTTAACTGCTCTGTGTCTTTCTTTGGCTATCTTGAGGTAAATTCCTTGCTATTACTTTCCACTTTATCAGTGTTGTATATAATTGTATACAGCTTATCCTGTCTACTAAAACTTTTCATTTAAATAGCCGTAATTTTATTTCAAATATGTCAAGTTTTATGTTGTTTCATACTCAGCAGTCTTACTTAATGTCTGCATAGCTGTATTTAATGCCTTGCCATTTGCTTTAAAATGGAAAAGTTGGGATTTGGAAGTACTTCGGAGCTCAGGCTTGAAGCCGGAAGTAGCTGTCATACCAGGGGGTCTCCAAGCTTTTGACGTTGTAATACGCCCTATTATCTTTAAATATAGTTGGCCAAATGCATAGCAATCTTGGGGGCATGTGATCTGTGGGCTGCAAGCTGGACACGCCTGATTGTACAGGGTTGTTTAACAGGTGATTATCACTGCAGGGGTGAGGAAGGAAACGTCAATAACCAAGTGTAAGTTGTCTACAACATTAAAGGTTGAGGAGAGGCGGGACCATTTAAAAGGAAAGGAAAAAAGGAACTTCAGAGTTCAGTGGGACACCAGGCAAGAATTCATCTTACATAGAAGAGAAGAAAGGCTTGTAGGATGGACACAGCCCAGTTCTGTCCAGTCGATTGAGAGAAGTGAGGACTAATAGTCGGGAGAGTGGCGGGGGAGAATGCCTGTCTGGGAGTGATTGAACTTCACAATGCGAATGCTCCTTTAATATGAGGCAAGGACCAGCTGTGCAGCCACACCCACCAACCCTCACCCTCAAGCAGTGATGAGCTTTCAAGTGGAACTTTTCAAGTCTCTACCTAAGCCTCAGCTCTCTCAGCCCTTCTCTGCTCACGCTGGGAACAGTGGATCGGTGCCTGGCGAGGCCGTGGTCTCTATGATCCAGTCACACAGTTTCTGTTTTCTATTTTATCTCCTTAGTGCTATGGTTTTACAAGACCAAAGTTATATCAAAGCAATTTGAGACGTTATCGATTGATTAGAAGTTCCTCACCTTCTTCAAGCATCTGAACATCTTGAAAGGTACGTCTGTAGAACAAGCTACCCCAAAACGTGGTGGCTCAATATAGTAACCCTGTGTTGAGCTTGTAGTTCTTCCAATCAGTAGCTTAACACAGATCAACCGTTCGGTCTTCTGAACCTCAGGTTTTCATCATGCATCATTAGCTATGGGTCAGCTAAGGAGTCCTTCACCAAGGCGATGACTGGCTGTCAGCTGAGGCAACAAGGGGAACAGGCTGTCTTTCACCATCTGGCAGGCTTCCCCACGTGGCGTCTGAGCAGAGTTCTTGGAGTGAGGACAGAAATTCACAAGACTTCTTAAAGCTGAGGCTTGGAAATGGTTCAGTGTCCCTTCTGATACCAGCTACCAAGCCAAGCAGGTCACATGGCCACTCACTCACTCTAGTGCTATAGGGAACAGTCCTAGCTACAAAGAAGGAACAATTTGGGACACTTTCGTCAAGACGGTGCTATAAGTGCTGTATGGAATGGACTTGCAGCTGTGGTGGGATGCATTTTAGTTAGATATAAGGAGAAATGATGTCAACTCCAGAGCACACTGGTAACTTTGGAGCTTTGCATATGTATGAGACGTTGTTTTAAGATTAAGTCCAACAGAAGCTAGTTGTACATGTGGTTTCGGACTAGTTCCTCACTATCTGCCATAACCAGGAATGTTGGAAGCTCCGGGGAGTCAATTTCTGTTCTGCCTTTTAGGGGCTATTACTTGAACAGAGAATCCCGGCCAAACCCCTGGCTCTACAATGAAGTTGAATATTAGGTACTTTGAGTTGATGAGTCAGGGAGAAAATTACCGGAAAAAGGTAGACTGTGAGTGTGGGCGGAAAGAAGCTACGGGAGGGGATTCACAACACAACAGGGACAAAGATGGCAGACAGCGCTTGCTTGCATTTTGGCCAGCATCCTTAACTGATGGGGAAGCCAAGGGCTTGAGCAATGCTTCAACCCTCAGGAGACAAAGGGAACAGGATCCAAGTTCTCCCAAATGGTTTTCTTTTGTAGTTAAACCAGAAGGAATTTATTGCTCTTAACACTGAAAGGACACTTGTATCAACAAGAATTCTGCACACTTCAGCAAAGATGGGTCCTTGCATGTGGTAATTGGGGTAGTTGTTTCAGGGAGTTACCAAGACACCGTCTTTATTCCATGACTGTCCAGTGCAGACTGAAAACAGCCCAGAGGCCCATGAGTGGCGGGCATGTTAGCCTTCGGGATTTTTGTTCCCAACTCTGCAGTCATGGAAGTTTTTCTTTGTGCAGTTATCTGATGTCTGGAGTTTGTAGGACAAGAGGTCATTGATGATGAAGTCCTCCGGTTACAGAAGGTAACATAGCTTCTGTTTAAAGCACTTAGTGAATTTTTTCATGCTGACCAAATTTGACTAGGATTCCAATTCACAGATTTGGATAATCTGGCTATCTTGGTGGTGACCAGGGCTGGACACTATTACGCTTGTTGTTGCTGTGTGCTTGTGTGGAGACCCAAGCACACACCCACACCCTGGCACTCCTGTAGAGATCCAAGGACAACTTTCTGGAGTTGATTCTCTCCTTTCTGTGTTACCTGGCAAGAAAACAGGGTCATCAGGCTGTAGAGCAGGCAGAGACTTACTGCTGAGCCATCTTGCTAGCCCTGGAATGCCTTTAACCAGGTGATCTTTAATGTGTCTTTAAAGGTCGGAAGACCACAGCCTCTTAAAGAGCCACATCCCCCTAAGCCACTTCTCCAGAGTCAGATTTCTCACAAACCTCTGTTCTTGGAAACCACCAGACCTCCATCCTCTGGAGCCAGATTGGAGATGGCAATAGACAGGCCCTACATTCCCGTAACACTCAGCATCTCCTTCCCAAAGATCAATGACTCGAACAGAGTCAGCCATCCCAATACAAAACCCAGCAGTCACATGATAATGAAGTGGGAAATATTTCGTAACAGTGCTGTTTGTGCTTTATCTCTGAAACGAGTTTAACACAATACTACATTGGAGTATGAATGAACTTATGCAATAGGAAGGGCTCAGAGATGGGAACAGAAATATTAGTGAGCTACTCTGTGCTGAGAATCTGTGCTTCACTGCCCACCTCACCCCACCTCAGTCCGTTCAGTTGTGGCACTTCAAAGATCTAGGATTCCCTCTTCCCCACTTGCTCTGCCAATGCCTTTCCTCACAAGCACAGCATCTTTTGGAATTGTAATAGCCTCTGTCACAGGCTGCACTGCTTCCTCCTGATGTTCTTTGTTGACAAATACACCTCCCATGCCTCTGAAGGTGACTTTGAATTTGGGGATGGGGCCTTGAGGGAAGTAATGAAGGTAAACATGAGGCTGTATAGATGGCCCCAAAGTTGATATCCTTAGGTGAAGAGGCAATTAGGACAGAGATACATATAGAATGAAAAGTGTAAGGACAGGAGAGGTAGGTAGGAAAGGCAGCCATCTACAGACCGAGGACAGAAACCTCTGGATGCCTCCAGAATTGTAAGAAAACAGTTTGGGGAGGCTGGGCACATAGGTCAGTGGAAGAGCTCTTGCCTGGGATGTGCAAGTCCCTAGCACCAAAATAATAAATAAACAAGCAAATAAATGAACAGGAAAAATGTTGTCTAAATGACCTGTCGTATGATTCTTGGCTATGACAGCCATAGTGAAGTAGTACAGCCTTCAGTCTGGGCTCCATGCTTTTCTTTCCAGTTGTGTGTGTGTGTGTGTGTGTGTGTGTGTGTGTGTGTGTGTGTGTGTGTGCATGTTTGTGCACCAGCATGAGTGTGGAAATTGTAAGACACCCCGACTTGCAAACTTCTGAGGATTCTCTTGTCTCTGCATCCCTTCTTTCCAGAGGAGCACGAAGATTATAGATGTGTGGTGCCATGCTCAGTTTTATGAGAGGCTGAGGATTCAAACTCATGTGTGTGTGTGTGTGGTGTGTATGTGTGTGAGAGAGAGAGAGAGAATCGCCATTTCCCTAGCCTCCATTTCTCTCCCAGGAGTGCTTCCCACAGTGAGATCGCTGGAGGTACCAGCTCTGTACAGTGTCTCCCTGGCATGAGGGTGTGAAAACTCTCCCAAGTGCCCAGCCGAGACGCCGCTGCACACTGTGCATTACAGTTCTCAAGGAGTTTGCCATCCAAAACCTAGTTAACCTCACTTTATCCCAGTGTTTTGTAGACTTGCTTAACAATGGGATGTCTTTTCATAGAGTAATACACATTCTATCTCCTCCAACTGTGTCCGTGTTGTAAAGTCATAATGGTGCTATGAATAATCAAGATACTTTGACAATCGGGCAGAGCTCCGATAGGCAGATTTAATAAGCAAAACACAGGAAGCCTAGTTAAATCTGACTTTCAGATAGGTCTAAAAGTGAATATGTTCCCCCCTTCTGAAATTCATTTTCAGCTGGCTAGTCTGGCCCCATAGGACCCTTTGTGATTTGCAAAATAGTGAACAGCATGAACCACAGTGAACTGGAAAAGACATTTCCCCTCTAGGTAACATCCTAGCAAAAGATGGTCAAGTTTGATTGCCAGCATTTGGTGTCCTTCCCAAACGTAACCAATCTTTATTCACTTTTTCAAATCACTCAAGGAGCTTTGGAAAAAAAATGTCCATAACATATCCCCGGCTAACAGACTTAGAGATAACAGAACAGGGGGTCAGAAAGGCAGGAGAGTGAGGCCGTGCGAGAGCATAGGCCACACCCAGATGCCAGCCCTGCCCTTGGCCCCCTCTGAGACCATCTATACAGCTGGCTCAGTGCTGCCCCAATCCAGTCCTGTTGAAAGATAAAGGTGAACGAAGGCCTGTATAGAAGGGCGTGGAGAGGCCTCTGGGCTCTCTCGGATTCCATCCCAACATTCTATTCCTTTAAAAGGAAATGTCAATGTTTCCAAGCAGTGACCATGAACTCCAGCCCCTGAGGGTGAGTCAGGACCGACCTCACCAGGCCAATCTCCCGCAACAAAAACTCCCAGCGGGCTCCACTTTCCTCTAGAAAAACCACTCCTAATCTTGTTGAACTGCCTGGACTCCTCATTCTGCTCCAGTCCGGACTGCCTATGTTTGCATAGCTTTGGTCCCTACTGTCCCTAGATATTCTGTGTCATATTCCTACATGGTTTTAAGTTTCCGCGAAGTGCCATGGACATATACATTTCACTTTTTTTCTCTCCAGGGTTTTATGGCCTTTTAGCCCCGCTGTGTCTCCTCCCTCCCTGACTCGTGCCCAGTTTTTCTGGCAGCGATTTTCTGCCCTGTCACTGGAAGACTGGTCCGAAGCACATCATTAATCATAGTCACTGGGACAGCTTGCCCAGGAACCGCCAAGGCCAACCTTGAGCAGTCAACACCCACTGCCTCTTCCTTCAGCAATAAGTTCCATGATATCATTAGCATTCTGCTCTGGCAGGCGGCCAGGGCCTTAACTGGGAATTCTCAGCTCTCTGTAAGTTTTTTAAATGATGCAGAGGGAGAGGAGCTTTGTACTTTTCCAACACAGCAAAGGGGGGCTAGTGGTTAATGGAAGCTTCCAGTAACGTTAAAGTTTACTTGTTTCTGTTGTGATAATTGAATGGTATTCAGTAATGTTCTTCCTATAATAGGATTCAAAAAATTCCTTCTTAGGGGAAAATTTGGAAGAGGAAACGACAAAGGAAAGGGCCAATTCAGGCAAGGTCTACAGTCACTTCCTTGCAACATGAAGATCATAGACTTCATGATATAAATAAAATTTGTAAGAATTTAAATCATTGTAAGGGCACAACACTGCTGTAGTAAGGCAGCCTGGCATGACTCACTTTATAAAGGGAATTATCTTCATGCAATGCACAGCACTCTCCTGAGCACACTGATTTTTGTCACGAGTTTGAATTTTGCACAGGCTGACTCTCAGCAGAGTGGGTACCTCTATTAAGGACAGCTGGTCTAAGATCACAGATGCTCTCAGGCTGTAAAGCAGAACTCTCCCAACGCTTTTTACGGAGCAAGGGCAGCTACTAGGATTCCAGGAGAGTTTAAACTCAGACAGGGGTCACCCAGTAATCCTCCAGTCCTATCCCCAGAGGGATGCAGGAAGTCACCAGTGAGTGAATGATGGGAGGTCTGATGGGCAGACGCACCCTGTTGTGTCTGATGATGATGGCAGAAGCCTGAGCCTGTGGTCATATTGCTACAGCTCTGCCTCTGTCTTCTAACAGAAGAAATTTGCGTCTCTACTATCGAATGATGGTGGCAATGGTCGTACCTACCACAGCATTATTGTAAGGGTTATTGGTGTCTCCACTACAGGATGACAGGAGCACCTACCACAGGGTTATTGCCAAGGGCTACACGAGGAACAGCAGGAAGGGACATGGTAAATCCTCAGAAAGTGTTGGCTGTTTTCGACTCGAGAGTTCTATTAGGTTTGGAGGGGGAAATCAAACAAGAAGATTAGGGGCAAGAGATACAGTTCAGTTGGTAAAGTAGTTGCTATGTGCAAGCATGAGGACCAGAGTTCAAATCCCCAGCTCTCGTATAAAAATCCGGGTGTGACAGCATGTCCCCCTATAACCCCAGCTCTGGAGGGGAAGTGAGACAAGATTATCCCTAGAGTTCACCGGCCAGGGAGTTCCAAGTTCAGTGAAAGACCCTGTCCGAATAAAAATAAGGTAGAGTGTGATTATGGAAGATACCCAATATCAGCCTCTGGGTTCCATGTATGCAAGTCACGCATATACATGTAATCACACATACATACAGATTTTTTTAAATGATGAGAGCAAGGATGTTTGCGTCTGCTTAGGACCGATCCATATGAGGTACCTGCTAGGCACTGTTCACACACACATGCTAATTCTATTATCTCTCTAGAGAAGACAACCAGCATTCAGAGGTTACAGAGTTTTCCTGGCATCGCATGGCAGATAAAGGCAGACATCTGAGACTAGCCTGGTCTGTGGTCTCTATCCTGAGTCTAAAGGTGAATTTTCAAAAATGAAGGCTCAGGGCCTAGAGGCATTTAGATCTGGATGTAAAATTGATTCAGGAAGTAAAGGATGAACAGGTAATGCATTCATTAAACCAGGATTTATTGAGAAATGACAGATGTCAAAGGCAGATGAGGGGCTGGGGACAGGGCTCGGGTAGTAAGATGCTTGTCTTGCAAGCATGAAGACCTGGGTTCAGATCTCTAGAATTCACATTGAATGCCAGGCATGGGATTGTGTGCTGACAACCCCATGGTGTGATTGGAAATGGAAGCGAGTGGTTCTCTGGAATTCGCTGGCTAACTAGCCTGGTTTATGTGGTGAAATGCCAAGCCAATGAAAAGTTCTGCCTCACACAAAAGATAGAAAGTATCCGAGGACCAGGTGTGAAAGTATGTATGTGAAGTATGTATTACATGACTCCTACATTAAAACAAACAAACAAAACTAACTTCTAACTTTACCTCAGGAAGGCTTTAAAAGAAAAGATTATGTAGGGTTATAAATATTGTTTAATTCCTAAGTACTTGGTGAGATGGGCAGTATTGTGACCCCAGGGCAGGGAGAGCAAATTGCCCACCCGCTAACTGCTTTCTTACTAAGGTAGCCCTGAGTCAATGTGGTGAAGGGAAATGAGTGGCCGCAACTGTCTGTTTTTCTTGCTTTCTTCCAGGCAGCTGGGGCTCAGAAAATGGAAGCAGGAGTCACAAGATTAAACTTGGGATATGCTTAAGAAGGCTTTAGGCTGCTTACATGGGGTTTTTCTCGCTCTTTCCCCTTGTTCCTGCTTCCTGCCTGGAATGGCGTCAAGATGGCTCAATTTCTGGCACCAGCTCATAACCTCAAAAAGAAAGCTACAAGCTAAAATTTGTGAAGCAAGGATAGAGGGTGTTCAATGGCCTTGGAACGCTTACCTCTGGTCTTGCTTAAGTGAAAGAAAAAAATAATTTATGGTTATTTAAGTCTGTGTTTACCGCTGGCTATTGTGAACACCATCTGACCCAACCCCTAACTATGCCATGCTCTGAAAGTCTGGTCCCCACCAATGTGTTCCCACTGCCCTGGGCGATGGGAGCGAGCCAGTGGTCCTAGACCAACTGGCTACCCTTGAGCATTTGTCCGGAGTCACAATCTTCTTTGTGTCTTCCCCCAGAATCCATAAGATGCACTGAGTGAATTCAATGAGTAACTGCCTCTCAACCGTTCTTCAGAGAACTGATTCTTGGGACTGAAGGACTTTCACATCCCACATTCTCCCAGGCTGGCATCGGTGCCGAGCTTGTGAGAAGTCTAAACTGCTCTCAGAGGCTAAGAGAAAGACACATGTTGGAGGTGACAGATTAAAGTGGAAGGAAAGAAGAACCTGTACATTAATCTTCTTTTTAAAGAGCGCGGTTTTGACAGTCAAGTGCGGGCGTGTTTTTTGAAGGAGACAGTGAAGACTTTATTAAGCAGGAGGAAGTGGAGATCTCAAATCCCTTTTGCGAAGATATTGTTCACTGATTGTAAAAGTAACAAACGTAACTCTGTAACTAATTGAAACAGATTATAAAAATTGAAATATTGAGAATCCTTTTCCAGAGGAGCACCGTAAATGGCCTTTTGAGTCACAAGAATGTTCAGTGCGTAAGGCTGTCTCCGTGGCCTCCTGTTGTACACGCTCTTGCAACCCTTGTTTTTTTTTCTCCCTCAGGTTCCGACCTCAGACATCTCCCCAAATCAGTGCCTATCTGTGGTTCTATTCAAGTAGGCGGCGAAATGCTTATTCCAATACCCCACCCCTAAAAACAAAAGTGTGTTCCTGACGTAACTTTGGCTTTGCTCTGTGGAGAGTCGGGGTGTTTGATGAGAACAGTAGAGACTAACACTCACCCCTGAGAATAATCTGAGTGCTCGAGTGGTCAGAGATACTAGAAAGCACCCAGCCGTGGCAAGAGAAACATTCCAGGATCAGCTTTTTGTTGCTCTCAAGCTTTGGGAGTCGGGAACAAACAACTAAGTATAAGATGGCAGCCGTTCTCCCAGAGACTGGCTCCTGGTGGCTTTCTGAGGGCTGAGGCTGCTGCTCTCTGGGGAGGGGCAGAAAGGGGAGATCACCTGAGGCTCCTCTGTAACTCACCGCAGGTGACTGAGCCTCAGGGTCAGCATGGTAGCAGATGGGCTTCTGGGCACTCATCACTCTGGATCCAGATTCCCGCTCCTAAGAAGGAAGTAGTCAAAACCAAGCCCTGTGAGCATGGCCTCAAGCCTGGGTCACCTAGGCTGTAGCAGGGGAGACACAGGGCATGAACCGCCCTCCCATCACAATCAAGGGTACCCCCGAACATCATAGGTCATAACCAGCCGGTTAGCAAGACACTGGGGAAGCTGAGTTAATCATCAAGCAGCGATCTGAAGGAGGGAAGAGGCCCAGGGGCCAGAGGCCAGGGCCAGCTGTAGAGAAAAAGACCTGTAGAGGAGGTACAGGCTAGGGTAAGGGGTTGGAAGGGTAGAGAAAAAGGAGTAGACCAAAGGGAGGAGGAGATCATAAAGGAAGGAGGGTCCAAGGTAGAATATAAGAAACACAGGAAATAGAGCTGATGGAAGAGTGGGGACAGAAGTGGCGGGTGGACTTTTGAAGCTGCGTGTGTACGTGTCCAGATGTGTGTATATGAACACGCACCTGTAGAGGTCAGATATGAGTATCAGATGTCTTTCTCAGTTATTCTCTATGTTGTCTTTTCAAGCAGGGTCTCTCATTGGCTTGGGACCCACTGACTGATGCAGGGAGGCTGGCTAGCCAGTGGACCCAAGGATCCCCCCGTCTTTACTTCCCAGTGCTGGTATTACAAGTCCATGCCAACATGCCCGGATTTAATGTGGGTGCTGACAGTTGAACTCAGGCCCTTGTGCCTGTATAGAAAGCATTTTACTGTCTGAGCTGTCTCCCCGGGCCTCTAAGGATGCTCTGAAGAGACTGAGTTGGTTAGATTCGCAATAGGGCGTGCCTTGCCTTAGGTGGAGACATCCCTGAGGCCAGCCAGCCAGGCCACAAGTGCTCTAGCTGGGACTTGTCAGACCCTTTGCCTGCTAGGAAGCAACTTACCAGGAACTTCTCAAGCTCCTGTCCATGCACGTTGGTGCCAGGCACTCAGGAACATGCAGAGCGTTATTGATTTGCTGACACTATGATTCAGAATTTTCTAGCTTACCTCTTGGCTCAAGGAGAACTTCTCCACACCAAGATGGCAGAAACGGAGGCTAGCCTTCTTGTGCGTACTGCTGAAGACACCAAGGACTGTAGGACAAACAATGTTGTCTGGCTAGTAGCAGTGGAGATCCAAAGGGTATCTCAATAAAGGAATATGAGAAGAAATATAGAGACTGGGATATAGCTCAGTGGTAGAGTGTTTTTGTAACATGCACAAGACTCTAAGTTTGAACCCAGCATGGTGGAAAGAAAAATATTGCTATAGGTTTTGGACTTGGGAGATGGGGAAGGTTCAAGGAATGGAATGTTGTGCATTTGGTGTTATCAGGAATGGAGTCAATTATGTGATTGTGTATCTTTAATGATCCTTACCTAGAAGGCAGGAGGAATGAGGTAAGACTAAAGCTATAATTAGTAAAGAAACAGAAGTCACCCGTATTAGCCAGGAAGGGGCATTGTTGGTCACTTCTGTGGTTTGGGCCATGTTCTTGTTTTTTGTATGGTTCCAGACATGATTATGGAGTAATCTTGTGTTGTTTTGTTTATGAACTCCACTGTGGTCAGAGTGGCCTCGCCTGCTGTTGATGCCCCATGGAAATAACTATGTTCAAAGAAGCATGGTGTGAGTGCCAGGCAGGAGGTATGTAGAGTCTCTGGGCTTTCTCATTCCTCGGGAAAGACTTAGGCTGGTATCTACAGGCAACAAGGAGCCCTCAGGAAAACAAATCTGAGGCTCCGCAGCATGCAGACCTAAGCAGAAACTCCTCTTGAAAGCTCAGAAAGCTGAGGAAAGCCAGGTGCTCTGGTTCATGAGTCCTTCCATCTTTTTTCCCTACTTGACAAGGACTGTGGATGAGTAGCACATTCGGGCACTGGGTCAGAGGGTGAACATTGGCGAGAGATAGAAGGTGCACATAAATAATGCAGCACATGGTCCCAGGAATTGCTAAGTGCTATGTAGAAAACATGTAACTGTAGAGCCTGGATAACAACTTCATGAGGTCCTGAGGTAAAAAGTGCCATGTGACTCCACGTTGTTTCAAACAGAGATGTCAGAAGTGCTCACATCGCTGGCAATGGGGAGAAGCAAGTCTGCAGCCTCTAAGTGCAGGGGAGACAAAGGCAGAGGCAGGGTGGGCCAGGGACATTTGAGGTCTATGCCTTGTGTCCTGAGACCACTGGAACCCTGTAACAAGTAGGAGAGCAGTGGGACAGCCTCTCCTTGTGAGGCAGAGGCCGGTCTGTCCCTGACACATTAGAGCCAAGGGCTGAAGCTCGATATTTCTCCTCACTGTTGGAAGTCATGGTTCAGAGAAGTGGCTATTCCTTTCCCATTGCTGCTGGGACAAATTGCCACAGTTCATTGCTCCAAACAACACACACTTGGAGAGTTCTGGATGTGGAAGCCCCTAATAGTAAAGGCAGGCTCTATTCCTCTCAGAAGCTGGGGAAAAGGTACCTGTCTTTATAAGCTTCCTGGACCACATTCCTGGGCTGGGGACCTTTCCTCTATCTTCAAAGATGAGAGCATAGAAGCTCTGACTCATTCTCTCTCTCTCTCTCTCTCTCTCTCTCTCTCTCTCTCTCTCTCTCTCTCTCTCTCTCTCTCTCTCTCTCTCTCTCTCTCTCTCTCTCTCTCTCTCTCACACACACACACACACACACTGCACACTTCCACCATCATACCTCATTCTCAGACTTTGCCCCTTCTCCCTCGTGTAAGATCCTCTGTGATTATCCTGGGCTGACCCAGATAACGTGGAGTAATCTCCCCATCACCAAGCTTTTAATTTAATAGCATTGTCAAAGCCCCTTGGCCACCTTCAATAACACACTCACAGGTTTTGAAAACTAGGACTGGGACGTCTTTGGAAGAACATTGGTCCCTCTACTACTGATGGTCAAACAGAGAGCAGAGAGCTGACATTTTTCTCACACCATTCAGCTGACTGAATGTGTCATTAGCCACCAGGAGCCTGCTTACTTAACTGCACAAACAGATGAATTCTTGTCTCATTAATCCTGGGATGTTATTGTGGGCATTCCATGACTTGACGTAGCATACTAAGAATAACAAAAAAGACTGTCAAATAGAACACATAGGTCCAACGCCAACTAAAAAGCCTGTGACACGTGGGCTTCAAAATGGCTCTCTGTCTAGCAATACAAAATTCTGAAACTGAGTTTTGAGTAGAGTTGAGTTAAGATGTGTTGAGTCCTTATTTTACAAAATACGAACAGTGTGAACTTGAAAAAGTAGCAAATCCTTTGACTTTCACTGATTTGGAAAATATTCTCTTTTCACAGCAGCAGTGTGGCCTTGAAGTCAGGCACCATGTGTAGGAACACGCAGCAAAATGTGACACAAAGCTTTCTGTTCCACCCAAAAGGACAGGTAATAAGATCATCAGCGGGTGTGGTCTCCACCCCACCAAGACAGACGGGGTTTGAATGTCCACTTCACACACTGAACCAGAGATTAGCAAAAAGGGGCCATTCCCATTGCTCCTCCTTTTACCTGCCGAGGGGTGGAAGGGTAGGAAAAAGAACGAGAATGTATAGCACCAACGGTTATTCCAGGTCAGAAAAAAATGCGTAATGTGCTCCCCACAACTACAGAATCCCCATGAATGAGTGAGTTAAGGTGAAGCTTACTTCCCCTAGAGCACAATGGTCTGGTCATATTTAAAGGCAAAAGTATAGGATGGTTTTTCACTGTTTTGTTTTGGTGTTAGAGGTGGAATCTATAGTGGCTTTAGCATGACAGGTAGTGTTCTACCATGGAGTCACATGCCCAATCCTTTCTTTGGTGATGTTTGAAACATCAAAACCGTTGGCCAAGACTTGTTCTACTGATGGCAACCACCAGCGCCTGGTGGTGTATACAGCGTGATTAGGAAATGGTGGGGACTGGATGTTCTCTCAGCGTAGGCCACAGACTCGCAGATACAGCCGTTTACATGCCACTGTCCGGCACTTGACTCTGTCAGTTCCTTCTGTGAGTGCCAGGGACGCACTGGAGAGGTAAGACCTCCCTAACCCCATGGAGTTTAGTATCATAAACCAAATAATTCATATGTGAATCATAACTAAGGTTCCTCAAGGCAAGGTTCGTGATGTCATGAGAGTTCATCACAGATGCCTGAACTTGGCTTCTGGGCTGGGACAAGATCTGAGAGCTGCATATGGGTGTCTAGTGGGAAACGGAGTTGAACAGCAGTTCTGGTAGAAGCAACAACATGGACAAAGGCAAACACGAGGCACAGAGACCGTAGAGAAGGCCAGTGTGTCCACACCGTAAGCATTAGAAGGACAGAAGACATGACGCAGACCAGGGGGGCCAAGCAGGGAAGGCCGGCTCCAAGAGTCATCATTGGGACAGGTATCACAATGACCAAGCTGGGATGCCATTTCACATCACCCCAGGCTTTGTTTTGTTGCTGAGAGGATCTCATCGTTGCAAGTTTATAATCAGAAAGATCCATTGGACGCAGAATAAAAGAATCGCATTGTCACCCTGCATAGGTTTGCAGGCTGCCCAGGTTGCTCTTGGGTGTCCACAGCTGGTCAAAGGCCAGTCCACATGCAGTGGGGATCACCAACAACTGGGCTTACTCCCCAGAGGCTTTCCCAAGTCTCTCTCACGCAGGATTACACTAGACTCCCACAGAGCAGCTGTGGAATGAGTGTGTCATTGTGGGAAAGATATCTAGTAACTTGTCCCAGTGCCCGATGACAGGGCCCACGTGGAGCTTGAAGTCATGTTGCAGTTTCTAGATTAAAAAATGTGTTTTCCCACAAACCACGACTGAGTCACCTACTCCCTCCTCCCTCCCTCCCTCCATTTTTTTCTCTCCTCCCTTCTCTTCCTCCTCCAATAGAAAGATAGCATTTTCAAAGCAGAAGGGGAACTTTAGCAGAGTCGCAGCAGACACCTTGTTGGAGTCCTCATTTGGAAACTGTGGGAAGTTTGAATGTTTTTGAGAAGAAATAACATTTTCCTCTAAAGATAATGGAAGTGTTATTTTCCCCTAATGGAAGAGACAAGTGATTATTCTGGGCCTTTCTAGTGACTCACTATTGACTCTCAGCACATGTTCTATTATGGAAAGATTCTGTCCTGTCATTAGCTTACTGTGAGCACATCACCTCAGGTGCCCTCTGCCTCCATGCTCAGAAATAAAAACATGGAGTTACCATGAGTGATGATGATATAACACAGTGTGTGACCACACAAGACACACAGAAACACAAAGACACACAGACATACACACAAAGACAAAGACACACAGGCACAAACATACAGACTCCCATAGACACACATGGACATACACACAGGATTAAAAAATACACACAGACACATACAAAGACACACACACACTCACACATGTGAACACCCAGAGCAGTATGAAAGCAGATGAGTCAGGTAACTTAGCTTATAAAACCACTCACTACTCACGCACTGTCATAGAGCTGGAAAGAGAAATTCCAATTGGTGAGAAACTGGTGTAAAAATATGCTGGCAATTCAATAATGACACAATCAGCATACTTTGTTTTTAAGCATTGTACTCATCTGAAAAAATCAACTTATAATACTGTAATTGTTCAGAGGTGGTTTTTTTTAGGTTTAATTAAAATTTCACTTTATAAGAGGTTTTTAAAAATATTATATGATGAACTTGACTATTCACTTGCAACAGCATGGGTGCTGTGTGCTTAATATTTGTCAATGAGCACACACAGTCTCATCAAAATTTTCAGGAAGGTTGTAAAGTTGCTGTGATGGTGCGCTTCTGAAAGAAGGCTACACACATGGTGTCATGAAGTTTTAGGTTTTGTCATAATTCTGAATATTTGAAAATATAATAACAACATCAACCCTGGTACTTCAATGTCTGAGTGAAATAATCCCCTAAATCCCAGTGTTGCCTTTTTGCCTGTGTTTCTTTCATCCACAAAGAACTGGGGAGGTAGTGGTCCCAGCGTTCCAGGTTACTCCAGGATGCTTCAGGATGCTCCAGGAAGCTTCAGGATGCTCCATGATGCTCCGGAAGCCTGGCACTGTCACCAAGCTCTCAGACGTCTCTGATGGGTGAATGACTAAAAGGAAGGAAGAGTGTGATAAGAAGAGGAGAAGGAAAACAAAAAGAACGAAAGAGGGAGGAGAAGGAAAGGAAAAGAAAAGACAGTCTGGGGGAGCGTAAAGAGAGCCCCAAGCGTTGCTTCTGCCTTTGCTGTCACTTCTCTGTGGAAAAGGAAAACTAAAGGCCATTGCCATGACAGATTCTATTCACAGTAGTACTGCTGGAGTGCCCTGGTGAGGTGGCAGTTTTATGGAATTTCCCTGGGCAATAGGAAGAGGGTGTTGCTTTTGACAGATGGAAGTGGTTTAATCCCTAGCACTATTTCTATGTTGAATTTGCTATGGTAACAAAAACTGTCTCGCAGAAATACATCACTGTGCTACAATTACTCCCTTTTCTTCTCTAAGAACCCTTTGTGAGTCTTGGAAGGAGAGTCATAGTTTTGTGGGTTTTTACTAATGATAAAAATAATAGATGCTCATTAGTTTTGAATAATGAGAAAACATAAACAGGTATTAACAAGAAAGTAAGGATTACCTATTCAGATACGATGCTTACTACTATCTGGTGGTCACATTCTAAAGACACAAGTGGAAAACCCGATCATACACATTCCATAGTAGGTTGTGTGCATTCCCTTACATAGTACCTTGGTCCATCTTTTTAAATTATTGCATAATTTTTCCATTTTCCTTTGATAGATACTTAGGCTTTCCAGTGTTTTGTTATGATAAATTTCATGGTAAAGACGATTTATATGGGGCTGAGTGAGATGGCTTAGTAAGTACTCAGATGGTACTTGTCAAACTTAAGAACTTGAGTTCAATCCCTGGGACCCACAGGGAAAGAACGGATTCCTATAGTTATCCTCTTCCCTATACACAGCGCGCGCACACACACACACACACACACACACACACACACCACGAAGTAAATGCTAAAGAATTTAAAAGAACCATCTTGTCTGATAATTTTTCTGCATGTATCCTGCTGTTTCCTTAGGATAAATTCCTAGGTGTGAATATTTCTATGTGATTCTTCACATTTTAAAAAGGTTGTTTTTTCAATTTGCCAAATTGCCTTCCAGAAACTTTAAATCAATTTACACTCCCTGCAAGTATCCCATTCCTCAAAGCACTACTTGCTATCGTTGTTTTTAAAGTTTTGTTTTCTTTTCGGTTTTCTAAGTTAAAAAGTATTTTCACTTGTATTTTAATGGGTACTTCATTTATTGCTAGTCAATGAAGTATTCTTATGTTTATTGTCCATTTATATTTTTCCCTTTTTGTAAGTTGATCATGTTTGAACTATCTCTTGCCTTCCCACAGATTTCTCCAAGATCTTCATAATTCAAAAACATTTATCCTTCACTGTCTATCAAGTTTGGAGATTCTTATTTCACATGCCCTTCAAGCTCTAAGAACAATGATTAATGTTTTTAACTGAAAGAACAAAGTCAATTTGCTTTGTAGTTTGGCAGAAGAGAAACTGTTTCCCCTGGATCATATAGTTTCCAATGTGGAAAGACCTAAAACACTTTCTGTCTAAATCCCCTGCTTTAAGGAGTGCTAGAACACAGTCCTGTTCATAGTTGAGCATACTTGCCAAGCAGAGTGGAGACTAGAACCGAGGGTGCGCCCAAAGCTGGTTTGTAGAGTTGAGACAAGAACCAAGGTATGGTCTCCCAAAAATAGAAGCTGGGTGAAAACGGTTGCAATTGGTGTCTCTCAAAGACAGCAAAAGCAGAATAATCCAGGGTGATCTTCCAATACCCAGAATCTAAATCCCTGTGGGAAATAGGTTTCCTGAATACCATTTTAGGAGGAGAGTAACATACAAAGTGAAGACACCACAGACGCCCCTAAGTAGGAAGTGCACGGGCCCACACACGCAGGAACCCCAGCAGCATCCACTGCACTAAGCCTTGGGAGCAAAGCTCAGATGTTCCTCAGCACGGCTCCTCTCACTGTCGCTGGCATTTAAAGGCCGTTCCGGTGGGGGGAAGCCGGTAAACACTGGTATGAGAGGGACCGGTGACTGCTAGGGTGCCATGAGAAAACCCTTTCACGTCAGGAAGCCCTGATGGTCTGAGGGCACTTGGGAATGTGTTTTCTGTATTGAGAAAACTCAAACTACAAATTTAGATTGTAGATCATCATTAGAATGATGATTTTTAAATATGTAAATGTACAGAACTTAGTGAGATTACGTTCCAAAAAGCCAACCGTCCCTCTCCCACCCTCTCCACTTGTGGAAATCTTTCCCCAGCAAATGGCCTTCTGTGGAAGGACACTGAAGTGGAAAACATGATTGAGTTCCTAAAGTGATTCTATACTTATATCTGTTTTAACAGGAAATACAGTTAAATAGTTTGAAATTCAGAATGCACTGCACTAAAAGCTGGATGGTGAGAAATTTTTCTCTCGTGCTTACCTGGAAACTTACCTCCTGGTCTCAGAGAAAACCAAGCTCCACTTTCTCATATGTCCTTCCGGTTTATTCTAGACATATTCAGAAACATAAACATGAGATACGTACTTTTTATCATGTAGTGTTGGCAAAGCATACCAAAACGCCATTCTGTACTTCAATTTTTTTTTTACTTAATAATACATCTTGAAGATACTCTAGACCCATTCAGAAAGTTATTTGATTCATTACGGTGCCATTATACTCTATCACATGAATAAAGAAAATTTTGCTTGACCATTTCCCCTGTACTTAGATGGTTGTGCTGGTCCCAATTTTGCTTTTACAGTGAGGCTATAATTGAGATATTTTTGCATACCAAGGATACAAGAACAAGAGCATTTGTGATTTTTGACAAATTGCTTAATAACCCTATTTAAGAACTACCAAGGTCATGCTCTCCCAGTGAGGTAGGGTGTGCCTGTTGCCTCACAGCTTTGCTATTTGAGTGTTGTTGGCCTTAAAAAAAAAAAGAACCTTTATTAATATCATAGGTGAGTGATGGTTTCAATTTGTATTTCTCACGCGTGACATTGAGAATCTTTTCATATATTAAGAGTAGTTTTGTATTCCTGTCTTATAAATTGCCCACCCCTTTAATGCTTTCCATGGTAGGTCTTTTTTTTCTTATCTGGTTTGTAAGCGGTTTTTGTGCACACAGTGGAGCAATCTGCAACTCAATCTGTGATCTTAGTTACACATATCTTCCCCACTTGTTGACTTTCACCCTTACCATGGATGTTTTCGAAATGTTTTTATTTTATTTTTAGTTTATGAATTCTTTTCAACAAGGACTTTCCTATTCTAAGACAACAAAAGAAAAGATAGTGCCACAGATAGAAAGAAAGGACGTACCCTCTCTGAAAAGAGGTCTCATCCTAAGTGTCTACAGCTTTTTAGATGTATCATGTCTTGCATGCAGTTGAAACGGCCTAGGTACACCAAAAGTCAGGCATCCATGGTTGAGAAACTGAGGGAAAAAGAGATGAGACAAACAGATGCTAAAACTGGGGAAAACAGACAGTAAGTGCCATTGCATGTCAGAGAAGAAAGGGCGAACAGTAAAATCAGTTGCTGTCTCCCTTCTATTGCCACCCTCCAAGCCCTTTAAAACAACCTTCTCTCCTCTGCATAATCCTGACAGTTTTACCTGCATGCCTTGCTGAACTCACCACCACATGAACAACACTCTGTGGTTCAAAGCTCGAAGATTCTAAAACCACATCACATTCAAGTTCAAGATCAAACCCATGTTCACTGTGTGACCCTGGAAGAGGTGCTTGTTTCATTGTACCTGCCTCTGTTTCCCTGCCTATAAAGTGGAATTATTAAGGTAATTAATTAGAAGGTAATTAGGCTGACCCAGCTGCAGCACCCCGAGTTCTTATGTAAGCCTGGGCAACCTTAAGTTTAACTAGCTCTGCCAGGGACTTTTCACTGGCATGATCCGAATCTAGCTTCTGCTCTGTTCTTTAAAATGTCATCTGTTTTTCTGTGTCTGAGCATTTTTTCCTACGTGTATGTATGTGCACCACATGCATAGCTGGCCTCAGAGCCCAGAAGACTGCATCAAATCCCCCAGAAATGGAGTTAGAGACCTTTGTTAAATACTATGTAGGGCTAGGAACCAAACCGAAGTCCTCCGCAAGGACATCAAGTGCTCTGAACCACGCTTCCTCAGCCCCTTCTTCTCTATTTTAACAGAAGGTTTTCTTTCCCTGGCTTCCACATTCACCCTCTATAGAAGTTTTCTCTTTGCATGCCATTGGTGGAACCCCAAACTGCGCCTGGAATTGTTCAACCCCCAAGTCTTTCTACTCAAACATGTTCTGTGAAACGTGATTTAAAACGCCTGACTTTATCTTCCAACAGCCAATAACGGTAATTTCCTCAGAAGATGTTTTTTTTGAGGAATTCAAATATATTCATGCTAATTCAATTGCAATGACAGTATATTTAATTTGTTCTGGATTTCCTCATGAAGCCCATTTGCTGAGTGAAGTGGAAAGAACATTATTTGGGAGTGGGGCCAAGTCTACACACTTCTTACCCTTTTGATACTATGAATATTTGTTTAGGGAGAGACGTTCTTTTGAGAATGTCCTTAAGACGTTAAGATGTTTAATTCTTTTTAAAAGTTTTTATTTTCTTAACACAGGGGGTTTGCCTACCCACACACATGTGCACCATTGAAGCCCGGTCTTCTGAAAGAACAGCCGCTGTTTTAACTACTGTACCAACTCTCCAGCCCAAGATCTTTTATTTTTTAAACTGGCACGTGTTTCTTTCATCCACAGCACTTGACTATGTGTGGAGAAAGAACGGCGGGCCTGTGATATTGAGGAGTTCTTATACCACTGAGCGTCTCCATTGCCTGCCTGCCCTCAGCCAAGTGGTAGCTACACATGCCTGTTCCTTGGGTGCAAGCAATGGAGTGCTTGATCCCCTCTGGCTCTGTGAGCTCAGTGGATGGGCCCACTATGTTCCAGAGCCTGAGCCACCTGTCTCTAACTTCACAGACTTTTTCCCTGTTCGTGACACTTCAGGCTTCTGTCATGCTCTCTGTCTTCTGACTCTTTCCAGAAATGGAGAAGAGTTATCACTGCATCAGAGCAGATTCCTCTCTAGAAACCCCCTTAATTCCTGTTCCTGTCCTTTGTAATACTTTCTTGGATTCGAAACTATATTTTCTAGAAATTTAATATCTTCTGCCATGTTTTTGTGGTGGGGGCTCCGTCCAGTTTTTATTATCTTCGATGACTAAATAGTACTAAACAAATAAATAAGAAACCTGTAATTCCAGGGCCCTACACCAGAAGAACATAGTTAACCTTGACTTAAAACTTTCCTATCAACAACAAGAGCCTTTGTTAGTTTACTGTTCAATCCATTTCATGTGTTCTTTGCTATAAGAACATTGATGAGTTTTTTTTTTGGGGGGGGGGTTAGGGGGCAGTAGTTGTTGTTCAGTTGAAAAAATATCCAGCCCAGGAATAGACTCACATATCAGTCTAAACTAATCGTGGCATTTCCGTTTGCTTTGCCAGCAAGGTGTCAATGTTATGCCACATTATTCTTGCTAATGAGATAGAAAGAGATGTCCTCTGGGAGGCTCTGGAAAACTTTGTGGGAGACAGAAATAAAGGAGAATATTCTCTTGCACGCTCTGCCTCGGCCCCTTCCTTTTAAAATGTGATGGGATAGGAATGTATCTGTCATCTCAAAAAAGACTGAAGAAATGCCAAGATGACTCCAGGGACCGGCCATCCCAGTCCTACACCGGTGACATGCTTCTTGTGTAAAATCAAAAGTGTCTTTATTATTTAAGCTCCTGCTACCCGAGCTTTCTGTTGCTAGGCACCATTTTCTTTTTTTAGCTGATACCCTTTGGCCTTAATGCTGCTCTGTATTCAGTCTCCGACCAAATAAAGCCGACTCAGCATCTTAGAGGTTCTGTTTCTATCCAGTCACCCTCAGATACAGGCCTCTACATGGGATGAATGTCAGATCCAGCTTTGTGTGACATCTCTGAAGTACAGCACAGGATGTCCAAGTGGTCACCATTGAGATCAAGTAGAGCAGCGGCTCAAGGCTGTAGGAGGAGGAGACAGGATCAAAAAGGCCGAGGACAGAAGTCTGAAGCCAGGGAGCCTTAAAAATGAAGGGGTGGGTACTGGAGAGACACCTCGGAGTTTAATAGCACTAACTACTCTTCCAGAGGACCTGGCTTCAAATCTCAGCACTCACATGGCAGCTCACAGCTCTCTGTAACTCCAATATCTGACCCTCACACAGATGTACATACAAGCAAAACAATGAACATAAAATAGAAGTGAATAAATTTTTATTATCTACAGAGTAAGTTCCAGAACAATGAGGGCTACGTATTGAGACCCTGTCTCGAAAACGACAAAAAGACAAAGAAAATAATTCAACAACAACAAAGCCCATAAACAAAGCCAATAAGTGAATGGTTAGTTGGAAAGTGCAATACTAATAGCAGCCAGAGAAGTGCAAATTTAAGAATCAGCAAGCTAAAAATCACAATAAAACCCAGCAAAGATGCAATGTTAGTGGAACTGGCGCAAATTAGTGGAATGTTAGTGTAAATTGGTGAAGCCATTCTGTACAGGAATCCATCAGCCCAGAAAGTAAAACCAAGTGAACACTAATACGTAGATCATAAAGATATATAGAAAGGATATTCAGTGTGTGTGTGTGTGTCCCTGTATGCAAGCACTTAGAAACCATGTGGCATTTGCTAATAAACCAATAGCTTGGTTAAGCATAAAAGAAATGGATCACTAGTCATACTACAAATACTAATGAGATCTGCAATAATGACAGGGATGTTTTGCCAAAGCATAATTTATATTATATGCACATATATGTTTATGTGCACATATATAATTTAAAATAATAACACTTATTTGCTTGTTTGTTTCTCGTGGGAAGGGGAGCACACACTGCATTGTCAGAAGGCAACTTACTGGAGTCACTTCTCTCCTACCATGTGCATCCTGGACATGAACCTCATGTCACTAGGCTTGGTGGCAAGTGCTTTGCCACTGAGCCATCTCACTGAGCCAAAGCTCAATGACTCAACAGTGGACGTGGCATAAAGACCTGAGTAATAAGCACTACTCCAGACTCCTCGGGGCCAATAAAAATAAATTATAAAACATAAGTAAAAAAAAAACCCTGTGCTTCTCAAATTTTAACACACATGAGGATCAACTCAAGATAACCTGTTATAAGAACAAAAACAAAAAGCAAGTGAGTCCCCTACCCAGAGATTCTAAACCTGCATTTGAAGCATACACCAGAGATGATTTCTCCCATAAGAGAACCATGCCTTGTACTTGGAGAGACTGTAAACTAAGTAAGAAAAGCAGGATGGTGGCAGCGGGACCTAGGCATAGATCCGCAGGCAAAGCCAAGATGCCCAAGCAGCTGGCCCTGTCAGCACCGAACGCCTCTCTTCCATCGCTTTTCAGGAGCCAGGCTCAGCGGGCTCAGCCTGGAGGGTCCGGATGATAGAAATTGACAATTGCCATCTGGGGAATACATCCGTGGACAGAACGTCGCTGCGGGCGGCCCCTTCCCGAGGCTTCTACTGGCTGTGCTGCCTCCAGGGTCCTAAGCACAGCTTGCTCAGCCTGACTCATAGCCTTCGCTCTGTTGGGCCGAGTTTCAGGGGACAGGGGGCTGAAAAAAAAAAGATGCAGCCAGATACAAGCCAAGGGCTTAAGCCTGGACTGATAAGAGAGGAATGGCGGGTCGACCTCTCAGCAGACCTAATGGTCTCTTTCAGGGTGCAGATGGTCTGAGCAATAGAATTCTGTCATCCCTACAGCAGCTGCTTTGCCCTTGTCTCTTTGGTCTCCATTTCTTCTCTGTGCCTCAACAGCTGGACTGTTTGGGGCATATTGCACACCATGTGGTAGGACACCGTTAGTGACTGTCGTGACAGTGTGCAGATGGGATACGCTCTTAGGCTTGCCCTTAGGGATGTCTGATGGCACGCTCAGCCTTCGTCCCTAGCCACAGAAGTCCACCCCCTTGCAAACCGAATACAACCACCCCAGTCAGGAACAGGCTGTGGGCTGCTTCCACCATTATTTATCTAGGCGCTGCTCCCCAAACGCCCAGAGCACTGATGGGAAGCTTGGACTCCCCGTCCCCTTCCTAATATGCAGAATGGCCTGGTTTCCTGAGGACAAGGAAGGTTTTTTTTTTTTTCCAAATTTATACAAACAGACCAGGCATATTTGTGGGTAACCAGGTAACAATCCCGGTTTGAAACTCCTTTTGGGCAGCGTAATTCATAGCTCCAGACAGAAATGCTAATATGAACACAGACACTCCAAGGAACCAGCAACAGTAGAAAAGATGAAGAAACGATCCTGCATATAGCTCTCTCTAGAAAGAATCTGATTCTTCAATGGGCCTCTTTTTATAAATAAATGTGAAGTATTTCCACATAAAGAGGGGGATGGGAACAAAGAAGGAAATGGGCAGAGTCCAGAGATGTAAATATTTCAGGCTTATTAATAACCACTAAAGTTCCCTTCCTCTCCTTAGGAACTAGCTGCTTGATGCTGATTGTGTGTGACGTGTGAACAGGAGCCTGTGAATCTGAGGTTCCCCTGTGCATCTACAGGACTGCATCTCCCTGTGCCCACTTTAATGAGACCCAGGGCAACTGCAGCGTCCATTGTGCCTGGCATCCTGGGCAAGCTCAGCGAGCCATTCTTCTCTGGCAGTAATGTATTTGCTCAAGCGTGAACATTAGTGTCAGAAGCGCTTAGTGCAAAGTGCTCCTTTTGGGGGTGAAACAGTCATTGCCAGTCTGTGTGTCTGGGAATTCATTATTCCTTATTGGGGTAGGGGGGAAGGGTTAGGTAAATCTTATGGTTACTAATGCAATGAAAGTGTAAAGCAGAGAAGCAAAGTAACAAAAGCTCTGCTGCTTACAAGATCGTCTCCTAAAGAGTGAGTCCAACTGAAAATTTCACTGATTTGCGCAAGCAATGCTTCCGTGAAGAAGCATAAAATGGCTCTTATGTGGTCCAGCCCCACGGCCTCTCTTATGTGGGACAGATCTTCATGGTCCCCTCAACCCGGACTCAGAAATGAGCGCAATGAAAGTTATTTTGTACCAGCCTTGCACAAAGAAAATGCTCCTAATTAGTGGATGTTCTGCTTGTACGGTGGGAATTTGATTCTAATCACTGAATCTCTCAGAGATGAGCACACGCAGCAGCAGACTACGGGATTTCCCTTGTCTTTCTTGCAATAGCTATGAATGTAAACACAACCGAAAAGTCTCCCATCTCTATGGCCAGTATGGCCAAAGGCATTCATTTGCAGCTAGACAGTGCTGAGCATGGAGATTACGGACTGGCCCACATGGCTCTCTGCTCACATCCTTCCTCATGGCTCTTGCATACTGGACCTCAGCACAAGGCAGAGTTGGAACCACGACAACACTAAGACACCATCTATCTTTATGATATGGGGCTGTTCTGTGTAGACCTGGTACAAATCAAAGCCCTTTGCTGTTCCTCCTTGCCCTGTGAGTGTCTCTTGCCAGCTTCCTGGGCAGATGTCCACACAACGGGAGAGGCACGCGCCGGGCCCTAAGTTCAATTCCCAGAACCATTAAGTAAAGTAAGGAAGTAAAATTTAAATAAGAGTGAAAGTGAATCCAAAGCTAACCTGTTGCCAGTTGCCATCAAGCACTGACAATTTAAACCATGTCTGCCCTGAAATGCTCCTCCCTGTAACTCAGTGCAGCGGCTGTTGCCCTCACCACAGCTGGACTCAGCTACAGCAGTGTCTGCTGAGAGAAGTTTGTGACAGGTTGAAACCCTGCAGGCTTCCTCCCCCACCCCCAGCCCCAGCCTGGGACGTCACACATCCCCGCACTTAAACAGGTTCAGAATCCGCAGGGACGTCACAGAGAAGTCCAGATGAGGAGCCCGGAGCATGAGTTGTATCCCTGTCGGGCCACAGATTATAAATTGCAGTGTATGATAATTTCATTTGTTATATCCAAATTTTTACTTAATATTTGAAGTGTGTCACTGACTTTGAGTAGCGCGACAATCAAATTTCACTTCTTACGAAAATTCCTCGTTGCTGAAAAACTAAAAGCCAGTGTTGCAGTGTTCTTTGTGCCACACCCCTATACTTGGATGCGTTGCCTACTGTGTCTGCCAAAACTCTGTGTGTGTGTGTGTGTGTGTGTGTGTGTGTGTGTGTGTGTGTGTGTGTTCTGTCTGACCTTCAGTAGCCAGAACTCTGGTAGATGGCCCAAGATTCTCCCTTCTTCCCCATAACAGCACTAGGAATAAGGACTCAGAAATGCAAAAGTATTTTGGAAGCTGCTCTATCTTGAGACAAGATCCTTGCTCTGTAGCTTTGGCTGTTGTTGCTGTGTAGATTACCACTGTCCCGTGTCTGCCTCCTGCGTGCTGGGTTGACAAGTATGTGTCACCACGATGGCCTTGCAAATCATTCTATCAGGAGAGTGTCTAGGAGCAAAGATGGTTAAGTAGACCCTCCCCGCCCCAGCATTGTGGCTAGATGGAAGGCATTTTAGCCACTCATTATTTGTTAAACTTGATTTTTTTCTTTTTTGAGCATTGAGGCATCCTAGCAAATTTCTTCTCTCTGTAAAGTTACCAAAGTTAGAACTGTTTTTATTTTTAAAGATTTTAAAATTTTATTGTTTATTTATGTGACTATGTCTATGTGAACATATGCCATGCTTGTGTAGGTGTCTGTGGAAGCCAGAAGAGAGCTGGAGTTCCAGGCTTGACTTGGGTGCTAGGCATGGAACTCGGGTCCTCTGGAGAAACAGCAAGTGCTCTCTCCTGTGAATCATCTCTCCAGGCCCAGAGCTGGTATTCAAAGTTCAGAATTACACGTAACATTACTAGAAATGCCAACATATTATCCTACCTGTCAAACCCTGCTTATAGTCTACATGTCCTTGATCACCCTGGCAAGGTCAAAGGGATCTGACAAGACAAAAACAACAAACAAAAAACAGAGGCTCTCTTTTATGAGAGTTGTTTTAGAGTTTGTTGAATTTAATATAAATCATCAAGACAAGACTCATTTAAAAAAAAAAAAAGAACAAACTTCTAGTGAGTCACAGTCAAGAGAAAATAATCAGAAACAGTGAGAAGCAGAAAGCAGCATCCCAGAAACAGTGACAGACAAGTTAAAAATGTCCCAGCCCAGCCAGATATAGTGAGTGGCACATGCCATTAATCCCAGTACTTGGGGAGCAGAGACAAGGAAAATCTCTGTGAGTCTGAGACCAAGGTTGGTCTACACAGTGAGTACCAGCCCAGCCAGGTCTCATTCCAACATCTATTTAGATCTTTTTTATTATTATTATTACTTGATTACTCAAACTACTATTAGAACAAAAGAATGAGTCAGTCCTTAGCAAGCTGAAGGAAACACTAATCCCATCCCAGGAATAAATACCAGTCAATGGAAATGTTCAGTGCAAACTCTGCTTTTTTTCCAACATAGGCCTTCCTGGCCCCATTCTTCTATTGATTGTTTCTCTTGTCGATATGCAGGTTCTGTGTCAGATCCTATTGCTCGAAGCAAGTTCTTTGAAATCTCTGTCAGACACTGGGGTAGAGCAGTGGCAAAGATGCTTGTCACCAAGACTAGTGCCCTGAGCTGGACCCCCAGACCCCACTCACCAGAAGGGGAGAACTAATTCCTGGAAGATGTCTTCTGACCTCTAAAATTTATGCACACACACACAATCAAATCAATCAACCATGTAACAAAATCTCTAGGTATGTTTCCTGGTTTTTCTTTTGGAATAGTGACATTATAGTGGAAAGACTTAAAAGGTTTATAGGAAAGGTCTTAAAGCCAGGCCTGATGGCACGCTCCATAAATCTTAGCACTTGGGAGGCAGAGAAAACCAGATTTCAGTAAATTCCCTTACCACTGTGCCTGCCTTGTAGTATAGTACTGGGCTGTGTCCCCTCATTCAGTTGCTGATAAGACCCTGCTAAGGATGAAGCAACTGACAGTTGCTTATCTGCTCATGGTATTTGTCTTTTCCCTGATACTTTGCTGAGACATGGCTGCATGGTGGTCTTTCTAAGCACCAAAATGAAAAAAACTACAAGACGCCAACTACCTCACCCTATCCCACCTGCTCTGCCCTCCCACCCCTAACATACACACTTAGATATGAACGTGGGAGCTTGGGGCCAGCATGAGAAAGGCAACTTGATATTCAGTCCCACAAAACCAGCTGCTTCTGCAAGGTTCCTCTACTGGTCTGGCTTGTCCTGGTCCCTGCTTCTCAGTCCCCAAACAGCCTCTGTGCCAGTATTCCTGTTCTGCTGAGTAAGGACTAAAGTAAGCACTCTCTAGTCACTAGCTGTCCCTCATCTAGACTCCATCAGGAGGAGGTCCAAGCCGTCTCTCGCGTTCTTAAGCTTAGCACTTAGTGTAATGTCTAGTTCTCAAAACACATTGTTAATTGGATGAAGGGAAAGGGGTCCCAAAAGCCCATACCTCTGAAGACCTTCTAGCTGTGGGTGGTTCATATCCCCACCACAGTGTAAACCCTCTCTTTCAAACTCTAAACATGTCCTAAGACTTTCCCAACACTGTGCCAACACAGTAGATTTCCATTGCACATGCTAACATAGAGAATCCATGCCTCAAACTGAGCCCATTAATGAAGCTTAGACAAGGGGCAGCCCCCACACACTGATATTTGAAACACTCCATTCAGTAGCTATTTGGTTAAATATTTAAATTTCGTTAGGAGGAAGACTCCATGGGGATGGATGAACACCGTAGTAAAATTTGCTTTTCCTTGATCTCCCTTTAAGCCTAGTCCTGCCCCCAGACTGGTACATCTCACTGGCCCAAATTCCCAATGACCATTGGACTCACCATTTTGGTGGTCAGTTCAGGAATACCTAGCTTCTCTTTGAACCTTCTCCTTGGAGGTCTTACTGCTTACGTTCAAACGGTTTGCTAAATTATACCATCTTAGCACACACAGGGCTCTTCTGGGAGGACTCTGGATGAACACAAAGTTTTTTCTTCTTCTCAGGTATGTTTTGAGACACATCGTGAATAGACACCCCATCCCATGCCTGCTGTAAGTTCACCACACCAGTTGTATGGGACTTACAATAAAGACTGCTTATTAAGTATGTTCAAGCTACATACGGAAGTCTTGATCTTGGGAAGAAGAACATAGAGTTCCCCACTCCCACCCCTGCCAAGTGCTGTGTGCTTTTTAAATATTTGCAGACTTGTTGATGGCAGAAAATAAGAGATTGTTGGTTCCTTTAAGAGTTCCACAGAAATAGATATGAAGTTCTAGAGAAGGAACTGGCTTGTGCAAGCGTGGAAGCTGGCTGAGAGTCCACAATCCATAGGGCAGGCCATAAGGAAAGACAGACTGGAAGGGAAGACAGGAAATGAGGCTTCATCTAAGCCAACGGCTTCAGTTCTGTTCCTAAGGCCTTTCAACTGATTGGCTCACATCAATCCAGGTATTCTAGAATAAACCCTGTCATAAAGTTAACTGATTGTAGATCTTTATCACACCATTAAATACCTTCTCAGCAACACCTAGATTAACCACTAGGTACCAATTCTCCTGGCAAAATTAGCATAAGAAACTGTTATTTTCCTATGTGAACCACAATAGGACAGCCACTGTTAACACATCGTTGTATTCAAATTCGTGTTTCCTGAGATTGTTGTTGTTGTTGTTTTATTTGCTCTTGGCAATTTAAAATAGCATAAAATGAAATAAACACTGCTTGGCCATAGAGAGATCGTTATGGAATATGCATGAGGTGAGATTACAGTGTTTTATCAGTTATAATGATGAAAACTGTATCAACATGAAAGTATACTTCTCAGGTGGTGGGATTATAGCATAAAAATCATATCTCTCTTGTGATTAGAGCTACATAAAAAAAAATAGTATGTGATGGGGATAAGCAAGAGAAGGAGGTGTAAGAAATGTCGCAAATGTCCACATCCCCGGGACACGCCCTCTCACAGTGATCATTTGTGTGTCCTCAGCCAGCACCTAAGGCTACTGCCAACATTCCCACAGCCGCTAAGGACTTTCTCTGTCTCCTTCAGTCCATTCTTCTCATTAAAGAAAAAAAGAGAATCCCTAGTTCAAGGTCACCCTTGGCTCTAGCAAGCTGCCAGACAGCCTGAACGGCAGGAGACCGTGTCTTAAAAAGTAACCGAATCAATAAAATTCACCAAAGGCACACAGACATGGGGAAGGGAGGGCAGGGCTGGACCTCTAGGGCATGGGGAAGGTTAGAATAGAGGAATGGGTGAGGAAAAACTTTCTAGCGAGGGAGGACAAGAGACGAAGAAAGAGTCACGAGAAGGCTGGAAGGAGGGCATCTGGGTCCAGCAAGCAAGTCCCGGTGCCTTTGTGGAAAGTGCGAAGATGAGAGCAGCCCCTAGACGAAACTTTGATGCCAGGCCACATTTAATCTTCACTCCAGAGGACTGGCAAGCCATGGGGGGGGGGGGTGCAGAGGATCCTGAGTGGAATTGATTCTCACTGCGAAGGCCAGATGTTGTGAAGGGCAAAGAGGAAATGGGGGGAACCAAGAAGGTGGTTCTAGCCAGCCTAAAGTATTTGGCAGCCCCAAAGAGATCAAGTCAGTGCTGCATCGGCTTGTCATCATGGCTCCGCACATTCTTGAGCCAGTCCCAAAGAAGCTGCTCAGAACATTTGTAACAAGTTAGTCAGGGTGTTGTATTGTCGTTTCTTATCTTAAAGTCGGGCAAAGGCTGATAAGTGCCATTGTTCCAAATTTTGTCTTGGGTGAAAAAGGAGGGCCAGGGTCCTAAGTCAGGTGAGGACAGCGCTGGCTGGGATGGGAGGTGTCGGGAAATGGAACTGAGGAGGAGTCCCATGAGCTGTTCACACGGACAGAATCACATGTCAGGATGGCTTAGGCAAAGCAGACAGATGCTCAAAGTCCCTTTCTTAGCCCTGAACCAGTGAACTTTATGATCTTATGTAAGTCCCCATGATACTTTCTCCTTGTAAACCTGGAGCAGCTCATAAAGCTCCTGGGAAGCATAGGGTAAAATTCCACGCCTGCCCTAAGTGCCCCGCTTGTGGGAAGTGAGTCACCACCGTCTCCAGCTTCTTAGAAAGTGTGCTGGGATGACATGGGTCTGCTTCCCATGCAAAGATGAGGAGTGTTCCTGGAGATGCACCTTTGCAGCCATAAACCCACTTCGTCTTTTCTGAGATCCAGGTCCACCTTACATGAATGGCGTTATTTTAGTCTCACCTCAACCCTTTGGGGTTATTGTGAGGTTACTGGTGCCGCTGGGACTGACGGGAAAAACCATCCATGTTCAGTCAACTACTTTGCACAGCGGTCATATGTCTAGCTGGTAGATGGAGCAGACTGGATGTGTAGCTTACCTGCATGGACTATCACCACACTTTCTCTCCAGGAGGCAGAACCGTGGTTTAATTAAAGGCAGCAGCTGATAGCTCATAAAAGTAGGTAGGTAAAGATAGCAAGAAAGAACTTTGCCCAGAGCTTTCTTTGGTGTGGACTTAGGAAGGAAGAGACTAGCACACCTCAGTGGACCATCTACCATATTTATCTACTTGTTTATTCATGTAAAATGTGGAATTCTTTGGCTTAGCAATGTGCTCTCCAAAGTTTTACTCTGCACTTTCTCTTGGAGGATTCCAGGTATGTGAAGAAACTGAGTAAGTCACTGTGACTTTGCAATCCACCTTTAAATATCTCAGGTTACCCTTGAGATCTGAGCACGTGTACTATGCTAAAGGAGTTCCCTCCTCTTGCCAGAGACTTTGCAAGCAACCCACCGACAGATTTGAACTGAGGTCTCATCTCCTCCCACCGTTTCCGGTACTAGAGAAACTTCCTTTTCTCTTCTTTGTCTCCAAGATAACTACCCGTAAGTCCTTCCCTCTCTGTGGCTTCATGTCGTCCCTCATCAAGAGTTAGAGGCTTCCCCTTCAGTTCCCTTGAGTCTGTGCAAGCCTTCATGACACGCATGACTAATAGAAAGTAGCAGAAGTGACATTCTCTGACTTTCAAATCTAGGACATAAAAACTTTGTGCCTTCCATCTGGAGATCTCAGAAATGAATTACAATGTAATGAGTATGCTTGTTCCCAGCCTTACTCTAAGCATCCCAGGAGAAAGAAGAGATGCCCAAGGAGACCTGAAGCACCACATATCTATGGAGCTGCCATCTTGGAAATGCGCCCTCTTGTACCGACCACCACTGACACAGTAAACTGCCTAGCTAAGCCTTTGAATTCTGACCTTCAAACTTATCAGGCTATTCTTTTTATTTAAGCAATTTAGTTATTAGATAGTTTTATGTAACAATAGATAAGATGAAACAGTCAAGCTTCTTGTCTTAAGAAATAACAATAAGGGCTGGAGAGATGCTTCAGTGGTTAAGAGTCCTGGCTGCTTTTCCAGAGGACCCAGGTTCAATTCACAGGACCCACATGGTAGCTCACAACCATCTGTCAATCTAGTTCTCAGAGATCCAATGCTGTCTTCTGGCCTCTGTGGGCACTAGGCATGCATGTAGTACACAGACATACATGTAAGTAGAACACTCATACACATAAAATAATTTTAAATTTAAAAAGGAAACAAGAACCAGGGACGGTAGCACATGCTTTTAATGCCATCACTGCAGAAGCAGAGGCAGGTGGAGGTCTGTGAGTTCAAGGCCAGCCGGGTCGACATAGCAAGTCCCAGGTCTTCATAGCGAGAACCAGTCAAAAAGTAAAGAGAAAACGAAGAACAATAACGTCACGTTCATTCCAGAAACCATAAATGATCCTGGGTCACTACCACCACTGCCACCATCATCATCAGCAACAAATACATCAGAGCAGAAGGTGGCCTTGCAGGAAAGGAGAAGCTCTTCAGCCAGAAAGGGAAGAGGGTGAGAGAGGGTAACGTGGAGTGGAAACCACCAGAACTTAGTGTATACTAGCCCCAAATTGTGAAAGAATAACTTATAAAGAGAAACTGTTCTCCCCAAGCTGACACCCCCTTTTTTTTTCTTCACATCTAATCTTGAGAGCTGGTCAAGTTCCTATGTCTCCTCGACTCCATCCCACCCTTCTACTAACTTTTATCAGCCTGCTGGCCCCTTCTGCAGTGATAAATCCTGACGGCTTATGACTGTTGATCTTCTTTTGCTTTTATCTCTCTAGGCCTCCCGATAGCTCCTAACATTTATCTGCTTCCAATGGAAACAAGCCCATTCCTTGTGCTTCTCCTGTCCTACTGAGTCTTTCTGCTCAGCCTTCCTCCATCTCCTGATCTTAAATGAATTGTATTCCCTCGACTTCCGGCTTTAATTCTCTTAATACTGTACACTCTCCTTCATTATAGCATTACCTTACCAGCAGTGTTATATTAAATGCACTATAGGAACCAGAAACTAAGAGTTGAATTTTTTAAATAATTTATTTATTTTTATATTAATCACAGGTTATGTACTTTGTATCCCAGCTGTAGCCCCCTCCCTCACTCCCTCCCACTCTCCCCATCCCTCCCTCATCTCCTCCCTGCCCCTTTCCAAGTCCACTAATAAGGGAGGACCTCCCCCCCTTCCATCTGACCCTAGCTTATCAGGTCTCTTTGGGACTGGCTGCAATGTCCTCTTCTGGGGTCTAGCAAGGCTGCTCCTCCCTTGGGGGGGGAGGGTGAAGAGCCAACTATTGAGTTCATGACAGAAATAGTCCCTGTTCCCCTTACTAGGGTACCCAATTGGATACTGAGCTACCATGGGCTACATCCAAGCAGGGGTTCTAGGTTATATCCATACATGGTCCTTAGTTGGAGAAACAGTCTCATAAAAGACCCCTGTGCCCTGATCTATTTGGTCTTTGTGGAGCTATTGTCCTCCCCAAGTCTTATTAACCCCCCCCTTCTTTCATATGATTCGCTGCACTCTGCCAAATGTTTGGTTGTGAGTCTTAATATCTGCTTTGATACAAGAATTGAATTTTAATATGAAGGCCACAAAAGGTATCACACTAGAAAGAGGTTGAAACAATCCAAATGTCTGTCCATGATAGGATGGATGGGTGTGTGTGTGGCTTATGTAGACAATGGAATGTTATTCAGCTTTAAAATGAAAGAAATTCTGTCATATCCTTCAGTGTGGCTAAAACTTGGTGATATTATGCTAAGAGAAATAAGACAGTTAACACATAAAAAAAGATAAGTACCATACTACTCTTCTAAATCAGTCAAATTTACAGAAATGGAAAGAACAAAGGTCCTTGGGCTGGAAGAATAAAAACTGGGGATTTTATTGTTGCTGTTATTTGGCAAGGTGAGTGCATTCTGTACATTTGTCCCTTCCATGACAATGTGAGATGGACACTTAAAAATGGCTGAGATGATAAAGTTTGAGTTCTTACTTTTATAATGTACAAAATAGAAGATCCTGCTATAATACAGTGACTTCTTATACATCACTATTTTAAATAGTCCTTTTTTAAAAAGTGCCAATATATAACCAATTGTTCTATGTTAGGATAAAATTATAACCCATAAAGAGAGCCTTTCATGTTAAATGACAGAATATTAAAATTATATTTATTTACTTATAAATAAATAAAAAATTATTTATTTAGATAACGTGTGTATGAGCAAGTTCAAGCATGTGCACGGATGTCACAGCACGCATGTGGGCTCCTAAGATTGAACTCAGGTCATCTGCTTGGTGGCAAGTGCTTTCACCAGACTGAGACCCTTAATTATATTCCATGGAGTCCTGGAATCATGGAGCTAAAGCTAGAGAGACAGGAAGGTCTTGTCTTGCCCACCCCCCAAACCCATCACAGCTACAGTATAAATAACAGACCACATAAATGATAAAAGCTAGGTCTTCTGATTTTTTTTTTGTCTTCTTTGTTGGTTTATCAATCCTGGGTTGTTTTGTTTTGTTTTCTTGTGTCACGTTAACTTTAGAGAGCTAATGAGGAGTAAAAGAAGAGACCCCACACACACACATAAGAGCAATCTTGAGGTGATGATACTTGTAAATAAATATGCTTCTTTAAAAAAAAATTACCTTCTCAGAGATGATAAAATATTGTATAGCTGTAAAATATTTGCACCCAACTGACATTCTTTTGCAATAAGTTCCCTTGATCATTGTTTTGTGTTTTTATGTTTAAGAATAAGGGGCAGGGGGTGAAAATGAAATATTGCTGGAAAGTCCTGTCTGTGGACACAACACTCGGCAAACATTCCCAGGCACTCAAAAGATGCAAAGCCCACCAGAACTTTGTGGTACCCTGGCCTTGGCAATCAGCAGAGCAAAACAAAATACCAAAGGGGCCAGGCATTGCCCACGTAGGGGGAAATCTAGGTTGCTTCAGAGCACTGTAGAGAGTGTGAAAAGCATCCCTAAGATGTTTCCAGATTGATTTAGAGACTGCTGAGACGGTGTAGCAGGTAAAGTGACGATGTACAAGCATGATGACCTGAGTTTGCCTCCCAGGACCCACATAAAAGCTGGATGTGGTGATATGTACCTGGATCCCCAGCATTGGGGAGGTTGAGACAGAGCTAGGGAGTGACGCAAGGGAACTCACTAATCAGGTGGCCTGACTGAAGCAGAGAGCTCCCTCCAGGTTCAGCGAGAGACCTTGCCTCAAAGCATAACGTAAAGAACAAAAGAGGGTTCCGGAAGTCAGCCTCAGCCCCCCTGTGTTTGTACAAGCATGTACCCCACACACATGTGCATATACGAACACACACAGGAGCTGCTTTAGATTCATTGTCTTCTAAGTGGTATCGGGTAAAACCAATTTAACAAAGATAAAGTTTGTGACCACAAAGAACTAGTGATGTTTGGCTTGTTGCTGTCTATCGGAAATGTTACAAAATAAAATGAAACCATGCGGCAATGGTCAATAATGTGAACTGGGGGTCTAGGTACGCGTGGCTGGCTCTGGCCACCCCTGTCTCTGAAAGGGACAAGGCTATCACTTGTCTCCCTACCCCTTTTTGAAAGCTCAACAGAATACAGTTGTGGCTCAGTTTGCTCTACAAATGAGGATGAGAGCCTTTGATTTCTACGGTACACCACATAAGTGATCACTGGTAGGTGAAAGGCGGTGTATTCAGAGGCTGCCTTCCAGCCCCAGGGCTCCCACCTCCTGTCTCATTTTTCTTATTAAGGTTAATCTTGAGTCATCACACTGCTTAAAGGAGAGACGGGTTCTTTGCCAATACGTCCATGAAATGCTTCTGAATCAGAAACTGTTCCCACACGGGAGATTTGTGAGGCTGATACATCTGATCTGTTCTTCTCTCCCCAACCCCTGCTGCACCCCTTACTCTGTGCCACTTTCAGGAACTCTAGCCTGCAGATGTATGACAGAAAAAGTCTGGAAGGGGTGGGTTGTATCACCATCACTTCTCAACTTTAGTTTCTATTTTATTTGTGTAGTGTGTGATAAATGTCTATACCCACACACACACACCCCGTGTATGTGTGTGTCTGTAGGTCAACGTTTGTCATCTGTCTCGTGTCTTCCTTAGTGATCCCCACCTTATTTTTTGAGACAAGGTCTCTCATTGAATCTGTGGCTCGCTGGTTGGTTAGACTAGCTGGTCATTGAACTCCAAGAATCTGCTTATCTTTCCTCTCTCTTCCCACCAAGCAATGAAGTTACAGGCATGTAAGTTTTACATGTGTGCTGGACAGCCAGACTCGGGTCCTCATAGTTGTCCAGCAAGCACTTAACCGAATGAGCCATCTCCCCAGCCTCTAATACATACACACATACATACATACAATTACATACACATATATATGTGTACATATAATGTTAAAGAATCTGGAAATGGCAGAACACATCTTTAATCCAAGAATTTGCAGTTGGAAGAAGGGGCAGATGGATGTGTGTGAGTTCTCGGATAGACAGGCCAACATAGTGAGATCCTGCCTCAAAAAGTGTTATTTTAATTGAAAAGACTATAGTTGTCTCTTCATGATTATACACTGACAGGAACATTTCCACTCAATCTTTTTGGGAGATATGTATCTAATAATGACTATATTGAATATCTACTAAGCATCAGGTACTATCATAAGTATTTTATATACAACTTTCAATTTAAGTATCATACTAAAGAAAGCATGCTATGAGAAAACCAAACACAAAGAGTTTTGGGGGTCAGGCTAGATGGCTCAGTGGTTAAAAGTGCTGGCTGTTCTTCCAAGGGTGCCCTGGTTCGATTTCCAGGCCCCCACGTGGCAGCTTCCAAACATCCATGACTCCAGTTCCAGAGGATCCAAGGCCACCTTCTGACCTCCACAGGCACCAGGACCACACATGGTGCACAGACATACACGCAGCAAAGCACCCACACTCATAAAGTAAAATCATGAAAAAATTCTAAACGGACCTTAAGGAACTTGTTCAGATTCACACAGCCAGCAAGGAATGGAACCTGAGCTCAAAAGGAAGCTAGTAAAATGATAAAACTGCATGGAATTGTTCTATGTGCATGAAATTTTAGTCAATGTCCCACTTCACTGATAGCAACAGATAAAAACACGGTAAGATAGCTTATCAGTGTGTAGATAAATGACAGACATAGGTAACAGTTTTTATTAATATTTTTAACATTTATATACGTATTTTCAGTATGGGTATGGGTGTCTGAATGCCATGACACCTTGTGAAGGTCAGAGGACAGTTTGAAGGATTCTGTTCTCTCCTTCCACCATGTGGCTTTCAGGGATTGAGCTTAAATTGTCAAACTTGGTGACCTCTGAGCCACCTCACCATCCCAATACTGATTCTTTTTTCTAACATTCTTGCCAAAGTTATTTATTACTTAATGTTTCATGTTTAATCATACAGCCTTCCAGGGTGTGTTAATTCAATGTATTAACTTGGCTGAGTCATAGTGGCCAGACATGGCTCAAATATTAATTCTGGGTGTTTATATGACGGCATTTTTGGAAGGGAGAAGCATTTCAATTTGTGGGCTTTGATGTGGGTGGGTTTCCTCCACTCACCTAAAAACCTGAACAGAGGTGAGTAGGCATGTCCTGGGGAATACAAACATAGACAAGACTTGAATTGAAAAAAAAAACAACAAAGCAAACAAACAAGCAAACAAAAGTCCCATTGACCTCCCCCTAATACAAGGAACCTCTGCCAGCAAATGCCTTCAAGCTAGAATTGCTGATTTTGAGCTCGCAAGCCTTCATGACTGCAGGAGCCAATTTGTTGAAATACATCCTACGGGTTCTGTTTCACTCAAAAACTCTAAAACACCATCATACTTCACGAGTCAGAAGATAAGTCTGATAAAAGATGAGCCAACATGAGGCATAGTCTCAATATTGACAACGCTAACAAAAAAAAAAAAAAAAAAGAGCCAGAAAGATGGTTCAGTAGGTAGAGATATGTGTCCTCAGGCCTGACAACCTATGTTCAATCCCTGGATCCAATAAAGTAACAGGAAAGAACAGAATCCTGAGAGCTATTGTCTGACTTCCAAATTCATGGCATGGCATGAATATGCCTGCATACATGCACACACACACACACACACACACACACACACACACACGGCAGGGAGGTAGTAGTAAATAAAGAAATAAGGAGCTAAATCTAAAGCCAATCATTTGAAGTTTATTGGCACTTAAGAAACCTAGGCCCTATCTTAGACTTACTGAATTGGATTTTTTCAGACTAGCATTTGGGCATGCATATTTTTGTTCAGCCCCATATTGTGGCACTGTGTTGGCTGATCTTAGTTGTCAACCTGAAGAGCTCTAGAATCTCTTGGGTGATGAGCCTCTAAGCATTCCTGTGGAAGCTCCTGATTAGGCTAACTAAGGTCAAAAGACACTTCCACTGTGCTTGGCCCAGGTCCCTGCGCTGAAGTCTTGAACTGTACAGAATAAAGAAACTGAGCTAAGCATCAGCACGCATTGTTCTGTTCCTCTTGGCTGTGGATGCAGTGTCACTGGCTGCTCAGGACCTGCCACGGTGACACCTCCACAGTGATGAACTATGACCTAGAGCTGTGAGCCAAAATAAATTCTTCCTTAGTTCAGTTGATTTCATCAGGTATTTTATCATAACAACAGGAAAAGTAACTAAGACAGACACCGATTGCTTACTGAAGATAACTGCATTATAAGAAACTGGAATGACTTCATGTCAATCAGAAGAGTCAAGGCTTTGCTGTGGTAGCCAATAACTCCCAAATCACAGTGTTCATGCTACATGAGTGATGATGACTAGATGAAGAGTCTGTTGTTAGAATACTTTTCCTTGGCTCTGTGTGTTGAGGTCCTGGTAAGAAACAGATGACATGCTCACCTAGGTGGTAAAGGAGATGTTGATAGATGGGCTATTTTACAAAGGCGGGGATCAAGTTGGGATAACCAACATCAGGGACAAGAAAATAAGAGTAGGTACCATTCAGCAAGAACTGGAAATCTTTAATAGAGGAATACAGCCAGCCCATGGCAACCTGGAGAAGGTGAAAGCTAATGCGTATCCGGAGTTATTCCCCTTTGTCTTCTGAGTTCTGGCTACTTCTTTTCATTAGTGGCGTTCGAACAAATGGCAGAGGACAAAAAATTCAAAACAAAACAAAACTACAACAAAAAACCCACACTTACTGATTGGGATCATAAGGAGATAAGAGGAAGCCTTCAAAGCAAAAAGCATCATGGAAATTGTGGCCCCTGGACAAATGTAAACTATTTAACACACCCTGGAACCAAGGCTGATGTCTTTTGAAACATTGCCATCCAACAACATGTAAGGAAAGAAAACAAAACTGAGCATGAATTTGTTTCTAACTGCCTGTAAGCAACGTGGCCACTTATACTTGTGTGTCATTGACCTCTTAGCAACCACAAGCCAAACCTGACTACAAAGAGTGAGAGAATAAAATCCTCCTACAGGGAGGGAAAGTTAATACTGGCTACAGTAAATGCTCTACCAGAGATGGCTGAGAGTCTGGGGAGAGGAACACTTTGGGTTTTGTTGTTCACACACACGCAACATATATTCTGCTGTTTTGAAGTTTGCAGCTTAACATATTGCCTTCTAAAACCTATAAAGAATGGTAAAGATGTTAAATAAGCTGTATAGTCAACATTTCTCTTTCATGGCTGCCTATCTATCCGAGCTGTTTGTCCCAGTTAAACCTTCTGCTGTGGAAACCGACTATCACAGGTCCACATCCTCCTGCTCCTGCTCCCTTTGCTGCTAGACCAGTGGCTGTATGTCCAACTCTAACAAACATTTTCCCTAGGCTACAAACTGGAATCTGGAGGTACAGAGCGCGTACCGAACAAATCCTTGTAGGTGATAAGTGGTGGCGAGAGTAGGACTGTAGCCAGGGCTGGCCATGCTAGGAAAGCCATCCAGAGTGCCTGCCACCCAGCAACAGTGACATTCTGCTCTTGTAAGACTAATCGTATGGCAGGCGTTTCATCACTTTGTATTTACGTAGGCTCTAACGCCGATCCTACCTCTTCTGGAGAGGGTAAGAACAACCTGGAATCTTTTGATTATATTGTATTTGCTTCTTGAATTAGCCAATTCCGTGCCTGCTGCTTAAACCTGAGAGTTCTCACTGACACCAGGCCTAACCCGCCCTACCATTTTTACCAGAACCAGCTAAAATGCTCTCTGACTTTCAAAGTAAAAGATGAAATGTGAGGGATGGGATAAATTAGTTATGTGACTCTTCTTCTTATAAGAAACAAGTTAAAGGAGGGATGTGTATTCCACATTCCAAGGTATACACAGGCGACAACTGAGCCACCTCCGGAGCATGAGACAGCAGGTCACATTGCAGTCAAGAGACAGTGGGCAGGAAGAGGGGTGTGGCTACCACACCTCAAGCCCCTCCCCTAGAGACTCACTTCCCCCAGCAAGGCTCCACCTCTTAGTGATTTCTTCACTTTTTAAAACAGAGCCACCAGGTGTGGGGCAAGTGTTCACACATAGGAGCCTGTGGGGGACATTTCAGATTCAAACCACCACATAAGCAAATGGCACTTCAACCTCCCTCTGGCAGTCCCGTACACAGAAAGCTTTTCTGAGCTGGCAGCTTAACGTTGCCTACAAAAGCTGGGAGGTCAACCCAGGCTTTAGGCTATTTTAAGTTCTTGAAAATAAAGGGAGTATTGACAACACTCTAGATACAAAGGGCTTGGGGATTATTTTTGTTTAGGGTTTTCTTTTAATTACTAAGATATTGTGAAAGCAAAACCATGCAGTTCTAGTAGAGCAAGGCCAAGGCTGGGTAGCCAACAGGGATTAGCAGATCTCTGTTTTCTCATATGAATCAGAGGATTGCTGATACTCTGCTTCTAAATTGGTAAAGCCCAGAGGGAATTCTGTTCCAAACTGGGTAAAGCAGCTCAAAAAAAAAAAAAAAAGGCGCCAGCCAGATAGAGTCAGACGGAATTACCCTGTATTTAGCTTCTCTGTACTTAAGATTCCCGAAAATGCATGCTTAGAGATAGTGCTTCGCAACCCGGAAAAAAGGTCACGGTTGCCTTCAGATGACTCTGGTTGGGGCTTTTCGTTTGCAAGTCACAACCTTTCTCCTACTGCTTTACATTTCCTTAAACTCAAGAGCTAAGAATCTTGTGAGCAGAACAGCATATGAGACAATTCATCAGACAAGAGATTAGCTGATTACATCTGTCCTCAAGCCGATTGCTCCAGAAGCCTCGGCCATCCACCACTCCACCCAGCAACAGGCAGACGGAGAGATGTGTTCAGAAGCACATACAGGCTGTTCTTAAATACCAATGAAAACCTGCAGTGCACGGCTTTAGTGGAAAATCTATGCTTTTATTCAATTAGACGTTTCACCTGCCCTCTACCTTATCCTTATTTTTTTTAATGAAATACATAATCTCTCATTTAAAAAATCCTGGAAGGAGTTCAAAATTGAATCCCTTCCAGCTAATGTAATTGAAGTGCTTTGTAGAAACCTTTTAATCACATTTCTCCCCCAACTGTACACAGTTGGGACAGAAAGGCTTTGTTTGCACTTCAAAACAGCCTCCTGTCTCTTACTGCTGACTCTGACTTCTAAAAATTACAGTCTGTAGCCAAGGATAACAATGAAAATTCAAAGTGGAGAAAGTCATCCTCCAAGATTATTGACACAAAAAGTTTTTGTTTTTTTTTTTTCCAAATGATGACTTGGATCAAGTCTGTCTCCCGAGTTTGAACTTCTAGCTCGGTTGTTCGTTTCTTGGCCCCTCAGATCAAATACACACCAGCTCTCCATTCATCAGAAACTCTTTCCAACAAGGGACTGAAAGAGCATACTTGCATTTAGTTGGAAAGTAGTCCACAGCCTCCCTCTGTGTTTCAGCTCCCTGCAAACTGGCCTCTTCCTAACATATGCCTACTGGAACCTCGTCCTAGCCTCTCAACAAGCTCCTCTGTCCAAAACCCAAAGGGTACTCTTCACCCTTGCATCTACTACAGGAGAGAGGCATTGAAGTGGCTATTTTCATATCCTTTTTGATGACAGGACTCTTATTTTATTTGTCCAGCCCACAGGGATTTGTCACGATGAATCCAAGCCGGCCGCTGCAGCCACGATCACTTTTACCCCCCAGCCACTGATACGGGAATGAAAAAGAACCTTGTCAGTGACACCTCAAGAAAAACCTGATGGAGTCCCCTGAGGAAATCTTTCCTCCTTGAAAAGGGATAAAGCACAGGAGAGGGACTTAGTGTCCCAACTCTCCTTAATTTCTGCTTGGGATGTTTTCTGATGCAAACTTCATCAGACTTCTCAATGAGGCATTTTGCATGCATCTGGCCCCGCTTTATTCTGGTACATGCAGCCGAGGGCAGCATAGCTAATATGCGCTCATACTCTTGATAGCGTAGGCCTTGATTCCCTAAGAGTCCTCATCTCAAGTGCTCATCTGCCTTCACATGTTCTTATTCCTGATGAAAAGACTGGCCTTCCCATCTCCTCTGTGCTTGCTCCACACACTGAGGAGGGCTCCTACCAGCCGGATACTTCAGTCACCTCCCACGGTCTGGCCAATCACTCAGTCTGCTCTCACAGACTTCTTCTCAATATGTTTAAACAAAACCCAGGCATTTGAAGAACATGCTCTTCTGTCTATCTTCTTTGTCTCAACTGGGGCTAAAAGTTCTGCTCAGGCCTGGACAACACTGTAACTCTTTCTCTTCCATTGTATACAGTGCAAACTGTATACCCTCTGCTAGCTTTCAACACAAGAGATTGATAACAAGACCATACTCAGTAACCAACTCATTCTTTTCAGAATCTCCTGCCACCTCTTGTTAGAAGCTCTTTTAATGGATTCATTTTCTAGTCTTGCCTCCTTCACTTAATCCTACACCCTCCTCCAATCCCGATTTCCCTAGAGCAAATCTTAGAAAGCCACTCCTTTACCTAAGCCTTCATTGACTTCCTAGGATAGAGTTCAAATCCTTTTATCACTGGAACTCACAGTTCTTTCATAGCATCGTATCCTCTGGGGTCAAATAATGAAGGGCCCCGCTGACCTGCAAAGTCTGCTTTCTCTAATCACCTCTGCTGTGTCCACCTGGTGCACTTCTACCTCTCTTCAGTTCAGATATTATTTCAACCATGCACAGTCTTTCTTGATCCTGGCCACCCTCCTTTTTCTTATTTTCTCATTTTCCAAGATAGTCCCACATAGTGTCTTGTGCATTCTCCTTCCACAGTGCTCATAAACCAGTTCTGGAGTTCTAGAATACTTTTTCTGATCTCTGTTAAACTATGAACACCTTGAGGACAAAGACTCATGTTTGTGTTTTTACTCTGGTGTCTAGTAAATGCCTAACAGATAGTAATAATAACATGTTTCATGGTGAAAGAGTTAAATGAATAAATGACATTCTAATTCTCAAGCACTTTCAGTTTTTAAAAAATGAGACAATAAATATTAACTCATTATGGCATGGAAATGAATTTCTAATTGTTTGATATACCATCATAGAGTCCAGTGATGATTTACTTTCTAGATCTTGGTGAATCACACGATTCAGATATCTATTAATTCAGGGTAACATCTTTGGTCTTGCCTGTTGGGTAACTTTCCTCCCAGGAAAAAAAAATGACAGAAAATTTGGCCTTTCAACAAGGCATTTCAAAGCCTATAAGTTATCCAAAATTAATTATAGCCTTTCATGAATATGCCAGTGTTTTTCATGTGGTTCTGGCTTCTTTAAAAGACATATATAAAAACATAGTTCTTAAAAGATGGGTTCAGAAATTTTATGGGATAACTTCAATCATGCTGTACACCTAAGATCTGGTTACAAATAGCACTTGTACTTGTTAAATCCAATGTACACGTTGTGTTTAACATAATGAGAGCAGATTCCCCTGGTTTTAAAACATGATAATCTTTTATTACAGCATGTGTTATGCTCTATCTTTTTTTTTTTTTCATTAGTTTGACTCAGACCTGTTCACCTTTTTCTACCCTGCTCTGATAGGCCCCAGAGGTTGCATTCTTAGGTTCCTTGCTGTTGGAGGTTCCTGGTTGGGTTTGACTGATAAGTGTCATCAGCCGACAAAAAATGAGGAGGAAGCAAAGAACAATTGCTTTCTTGTGCCAGTCATGGTTGATAATGGCCGCATTTTCCAACCAAAGGTCAGATTCCCATATGGTACTTCTCTGGGTTTCTGTCATCTCTCGTTTCAGCTGCCTTGTAGGTCTGGCGATGTGCTGAGTGGTGATGACTGTCATGTCGCCAGCAAACAGAGCTACACCATCCCGTCTTATCCTCAATCCTGCCCTCACTCCTTTATGTTTCCTTCACGGAACTTTCTCAACTGCACAGGTTTCTCCTGCTGGGAAGATACACACAGATGTGCAGGAGGATGAGAAAAGCCTAAGGTTCTTACATGACAGCCTTCAGCTCTCACCTTTGTTGCTCAATTCGTTTTCACCTGTGGACACAGAACCCCCCCTCCCCCCCGTTATAGGAGAACCATCCGGAAGATCAACTGCAAAATATGATGCCTTGTGTTTTCACTCTTTCTCCCCTGTTTAGTTCCAACGTCAAACTCTATCCCAGGAAGCAAGACACTAATGTACTTATGCACTAAGATTCCTGCCCCTGGCGAAAGCTGACTTAAAAAGCTCCCTTGTGGGAACTAACAACAAAAGCACATTAAAACATCTCTCGGATCAAACCAGAAGGAGACCCATGAGCACACTGGTAAGGTAAACCCTATACACAGGAGGTTGAGGCAAGAGGATCTCCAAGCTTATACCTTTAACCATGACATGACGCTTTTCCTACAGAATGCAAACATTACTTAGTGCAATATCCCTTTCAGGAATTGAGATGTCAGTGTGCCCCGCTAAATGCTATCAGGTAGATGTGATCCTGTAACTAAGTTCTGATTAACACTTCTAGGTTGCACTTGCGGGGGGTTTCTTAGATTTCAGGGAGGCAGCTCCACTCTGATTCCTCCTGCCTTCTGGCTGGAGTGTAGACGTGAAGGCAGGGACGCAAGTAGCCACTGTGCAAATGTGATGCAATAAGGGCAACGGGGAAAGGGGATGGTGGAAGCGTTGTGTGAACAGGTAAGTGGCCAGTCTTAGGTCTGCTTGTAGTCCATGAAAGAATTGCCTTTGATGGAGATGGTATTAATCCTACTTTCGTGTTCATATGTTGTTGTGGTTTTTCTTCTCTTATACCAGTCTAGGCCGTCCAGTGTCATCTTATTTGATGCGGAATTTGACAACAGTTTTGGCTGCCTGCCTGTCCATTGTATAAACCGTAGAATGGCACCTGTACTTCAGTTGAAATGTCTCTGTATATCATGGACGAAGTGGGCATCCTAATGAACTGCAGTTCCCACCTAAGCGTGACTCCAGTTGAAACAAGAAGAAATATGAACACACTTATTCCAAGAATCAAAATTGGTTGATATCACTACACATTCTACAGCACACTTGCAGTCACACGAATCTAATTCAGTTTCTTCAACTCGAGCTCATCTCTCCCCCGGGCAATGTGCTCCTTACGCCATGTAAAAGTATTCCTGTTTTCCACCAAGACATGGTGGGAAAGAATGTTTATTTACCAAGGTGGACTCTAAAGTATTGAACATAATCTATAATAATATTGATTTTTAAATTAATAAAGCAGTCAATATTTGCTTTCCACCATTGATTGATCTAGTTGGAAAAAATTAGGGAAACGAATTTTGTGATAACTACTCATAATTGTGTCCAGAAGAATATACAGTTTTTTTAATTTGCTATTTGAAATCATTCAATATCAAAGAGGTTATTTCAGCATCATAAATAATTCCCATGTTCTCCAAACAAAAACAGATGAACCTTGGATAATCAGAATTCTTTTTAAAAGATTTAGTTCTTTTTATTTTATTTATACGGGTATATTTTATTTTATTTATTTATGTACCATATGCATGTAGTTCCCATAGGGGCCAGAAAAGGTCCTCAGATCCCCTGGAACTAGAGTTACAGAAGGTTCTACATGGGTGCTGGGAGTTGAACTCCAATCCTCTGAAAGGAAGAGCACCCAGTGCTCTTAACTGCTAAGCCGTTTTTCCAGCCCCATAAATAAGTGGAATTTTTTTAAACAGCAATCAAGCAGAATTTATGCATAGAAATGCCTACCCTAATCTATTTCATATTTATACCTTTGCCATTTCCTTCTGATTAACATAAGCTATCATACTTAGGAACAAATTTTTAATTTTTTTAAATTAGAAAGATAAAATTCATTGCATACTTGAACTAAATTAATTGCTACAACTAGTCACTGAACCTCATTTGAAGGTGTTTAATAGCTTTGACAAAAATAGAAAGATATTGGACCACATGTAAAGATGTGTTCTGCTGCTTTTCTGATGAAAAGAAGTAATTAAGACTGCACAACAGTAAAATAGTTTTATCTAGATTTAAGGATGAACTAACTTGTTGTCCTGAGAAAACGGAGCATAATGTCAACTAGAATTTTATAAAATTCTAAGCATATTCTAGAGAACTTCTTCTGCCCTTTTATATAAAGCCTGAGGGCATAAAATGGAATTCTAACTACGTAAAGGCATTTAATTGGAAAGCCTGTGTGAAATTGACTACTATTTGTTTATTTATTTGTTCATTTAGAGACAGGGATTCTCTGTATAGTCCTGGCTATCCTGAAACTCACTCTGTAGATCAGGCTGTCCTAGAACTCAGAGATCCATCTGCCTCTGCCTCCCAAGTACTGGATTAAGGGTGTGCACTGCCTCACCCAGTTTATGTAGGGAGTGTTCTTGATGAATGATTAATATAGGCTTCTCTGTAACCCAGGCTGTCCTGGAACTTGCTCTGTAGCTCAGATTGGCCTCCTCAGTGCTACAATACTATGCCTGTCTTTTAACTTTTTTTTTGGTGATTTGATTCTGTGATTTTGCCAAAACACACACATACACACAATCTCAAAACTGTAACAACTTGCTACAGTTATGTGTAATTAGTTCCTTCTGTCTCCCTCCTTCCTTTCTCTTTCAATCAAGAAAGTACACATGAATGCAAATTAAGGGGACATTGTTAAGTTAGGGCTGTTATTTGCTTTATTTAGAAGAATGTAAGTCATTGGCAAAACTCCACCATTAGGGTATCATGTTACTTGCAGCTTGAGCTCATGTCCACCTCTATGATTCTTCTCAACTCTAATATTGAATTAATTAAAGTGCTGATGGTCAACGTTCAAGTGACAAACATGAACTGAAGAGAATAACTTACTGTTGATCATTACCAGTTCATTCTTCAGTGCAAACCTTGTGTTTCCTCAAAAAGAAAAAGTATTACCACCAAGATTCTCCGTACCACTGGTGGGTTCTTGCCTTAAACTTTTACCTGAACCTTTACATGGCATCAATGACAATGATGGCTTTGAGGGATCTTTCACTTAGATTTTGAAAAATTAGGGTCAAATGGGAGGCATAACATTAGCCCCTATCTTGCCAAACCCAGAGGAGTGGAATGACTCAGAAACACCACATTTACCTACCCAGAACTACATTCCAGAAAATCCGAACTCTATGGCTGGTTGGCTCCCTCTTTCCTGGTATTTCCTGGCAGGCTTACCTATGAAGCAGTCTCCTTTTGTGTTAGACTTAGGAGGATTAGGAGGGAATAAAGCTCTACTTGTAAGTGGAAAAACAAATTATAGAAATCGGATTTCTAACATCACACAAAAGGCATAAGTTTATGTACACACTGTGGTTACAAGTTGTGCTATCTCAACATAGGGAGAGAGGTTGGAGAATCTAGAAGAAAAAGGAAATGGCATCCTTTGGGTGCCCCTTTCAAATGTTTGATGCTTCAATGGCATTTTCTGACACTGTAATCTGTGGAGGAACCATTTTTTTTACTTTAAGGAAACCTAACTAGGGTCTTGGGAAATCAGGAATAAAACAAGAATAGTGATTCTAAACTGGACAGAAAGAATTATTCCTCTTCCTTGTTGGCCTAAGTTACAAGGGTGTCAGGCAAACATTAAGCTAATGTTTCCTAAAGAACTCCTTTGAATCTAGCTGTGCATCTAGACCAGGACTTGGTTTGACAATGTGGAGTTATTCTGTGACAATTACCGAAAGCACCATGTTTAAAACAGTTGTTAAGAATAGCTGTTCCAGATCGACAGGGGTGACCTATCTGCAAGAAACACTGGTCCAGTCGTGGTACAAATATTGTGGGTGTAACCAACCATCTGGTTGGAGTCAAGGCACCCACCTCAGGAGATGTAACCTGTGCCTGACACTGCTCATGTGGGCAAGAACCTGAGACTAGATAGGCCATGGTCCTAGTGGTATACCAGATATTTTTGATCTGCTAAAAGAGCACACCATATATATATATATATATATATATATATATTTCTAACAACGTTCTGCTATACCCATAGATCTGTGTCTCACTCAGCCATCATCAGAGAAGCTTCCTCGTACAGTACACGGCAAACCAATACAGAGACCCACAACTAGACAATGTGCAGATCCCAGCCAGATGGGATCCCAGCTGGAAGAAGGGAACTGGGCATAAACCATCATCCCCAAACTGAAAGCTATTTCCAATTGATAAGCAATCACAGAGGAAATTGTGGAGTCTCACCAGGTATTCAAACCACACTTATAAGAAGCCCCATGCCCAGAAATACTATGGCCAGCATAAAACAAACTCAGCGGTGTTTTTGAGCTGTTTTGTCTCCTATTACTGTGTCTGAGCATTTTTACTTGTCCTTTGCTTAGCTAGTATGGTTTCTGATTTTGTGTTTGGATGAGTTATGCATGTGTGTGGGTATGTGTTCTCTTTAATTTTTTTCGTTCAGTTTGTCTGTTTGCCTTGTTTTATTGTGGTTTGTTTGTTTATTGGTCTGTTTGTTTGGGAGAGAGAGGAGAGAGGAAAGAGGTGGACTTGGACGGGTGGAGCAAAGAGGAGGATCTGGATGGAGACAAGGGAGGGGAAGCCATGGTCAGAATACACTGCATGGGAAAAGACCATTTTCAGTTCCAAAGAAAAAAAAAGAGGAATAGCTATTAAAAACTGACTGACTTGGCTAGGGAGATAGTCAGTTAAGGTATGCAAGCATGAGGACCTGACCATCTGATTGAAATGTTTTCCATAGACTCAGAAATTTGAACACTTGGCCCCCTGTTGGTGATGCTGTTTGAGGAAGATTAATCAACGTGGCACTGTTGGAGGAAGTATAACGCTGGAGATACACTTTGAACGTTTAAAAAGTCCACATCACTCTCAGTTCATTCTCTCAGCGTTTCACTTTCCAAAGAGGATGTGAGCTCTCAGCTTCCTGCTGCAGCTGCCATGTCCGCCCCCTTGTCTCCTCACCACTCCTATCCCTCTGGAACCATAACCCCCCCCAAAAAAAAACCTTCCTTCTATAATTTTCCTTTATCATGGTGGCTTATCACCGCAACAGAAAAGTAACTAATGGAAAGATGCTGATAAAGCTGTTTCATGTTTCAGTTAATGGAAGAATCATATCACCTGAAAGATTTTAGCTTTGTTATTCTTTAGCTATGTCGCTCTTCCTATGAACTATTAGTTTGTAGGTTAATTTGAAAAAAAAAAAAAGTAGAACTGAGTCATTGGTGAAAGCTTTTCTTTTGCTCTGACTGGAAGCAAGGAGCCTGTTCTTCCGCATAATGGGAACAAATGGGACTTATACCCTCATTCGGCTTCCTACCATTTAGGTGCAGTGATCCAGTAAGTGCACCATCTTAGTAACGGTACCATATCACAAGGAATACTAACAACGCATGAGCCGGAAGCAAAGAATAGAGTTTGGTCCTCTGTTTTTGAAGATGACAAATGAGGAAATTGATCTGTACTGAAAAGGACTTTGATCTCATATCTATTTATGATAAAATAAGAGAAAACCCAGTACTAGAATGACACCATGATTTTTTTGTTCCTCAAATGAGTATTAAACTGAAAAGCTTTACCCCATAATTTGAAGAGACACGTGTGCTTCTGAGAGCTGTCCAACACACTAATGGTCTATAATTAGAGAGATAAATGGTTCCCCTTTCCCATCAAAGGAAAGACTAACCCCCCAATTATATGAGGAACCTCAGCCTAAGGCTCCAGATTTCCCATCTTCTACATGGTTTAGTAACCAGAGGCTGAGAACCTGGCAAATGAAAGGGACAAAGCCATGCTCCAGGCACCCATTCCGTAATCCACACTGGGTTCCTTCAGAACCGTGTCTCTACGCCTTCGCCACCTATGTGTGGCGGCCTCTTATATAGAGGCAGGCCATATTGACCTAATGTTCTGCCCTAATTTATTAATGACACCTCTTTATTTCTCCTAATGGACTCTGTCTAAATGCTACTGTCACCTTAACTCTGACCAACCTCCTATGGAGCTCACTGTCCCCAGGGTTTCCCACGAACACCGGGGTCTTCCTCCATCCTGAACATTCAAGATTTGAAAATATTTCTGGTCTTAGAGCTAACCAGCTAAAGAGCAGTTGGGATAAAACACTGCAGCTGTCTGTATGATTGAGGAAGTCACTTGCCTCTCCTGTACCTCAATTTGCTTATAGAGAGCAAGGACACAAAAGTAAATGGTTTTTTAACAATAATGTCATCCTGACTGAAATCAACCCAATATCGGTCCTCTGCTCTTATCTGCAATTTGCTCCTATGCACCAGGCTCATCTGAGAAGAGGATAAACCAGAGATGACTCAGAGGTTGCACACTGGCTGCTCTCCCACAGGATCCAGGTCCAATTCCCAGCATCCACAACTGTCACAACTGTCTATAACTTCAGTTCCAGGGATCCGACACCCTCACATAAACATACACTCAGGCAGAATGCACGGGAAATAAATAAATCATTGGAAAAAAGAAAGAAAGAAAGACAGACAGACAGACAGACAGACAGACAGACAGAAAGAAAGAAAGAAAGAAAGAAAGAAAGAAAGAAAGAAAGAAAGAAAGAAAGAAAGAAAGAAAGAAAGAAAGAAAGAGAAAGTAGGCTGAGCAAGCCATGAGGATTGAGCCAGTAAGCTTCACTTCTGTGTGGTCTCTGCTTGTGTTTCTGCCTCCAGTGTCCTAGCTGAGTTTCTGCCATGGCTTTCCCTGACGGTGAAGTACAACCTGCAGTCAAATAACCTGTTCCTCCCCAAGCTGCTTCTGATCAATGGTGTTTTATTGCAGCAGGAGAAACCCAACTTGACCAATCAGCATTTGTGATTCTATAGAGATAGGTAGGTGTGTGTATGTTAACCAATTTATCTTTCTGTCCTTGGCAAACATTCATGTGTGCTCTGATTTCCATAGGAGACTTGCGTTTGCTTTCATCTTCTCACTGTGACCACACTCGTGTTAGTTTGCTTATTAATTGCTTTCTATACTTCAATCACTTCTACTTAATTAGCAAGAGAAACTGCTAGGTGAGAGATGCGGAATGAAGTCAGTATCTTTCAAAGTGCAAGTTTACATTGTGAGGAGGGCTGTGTGAAAGAGGGTTCAAAAGAACAGAAAAGGATGCTTCACAGAGAAAATAGAACAGATGCTACTGGCAAGAAATTGCAGTGTCTGGGATGAGAAAGATATCATTCTGCTTCTCAGAGAGACCTGTTGGTCTTTATTGTACTTCTCCTGTTTGAACTCTCCTGTATCCTTTCAATCTATCATCTTTCCATTAAATTTCTGAGCGAGTCTTTAGTCATTGAATCCAAATAATGCATTGCAAACTCTATAGATGCCCTGTTAGTTATAATCTACATATCCCTGCAATTCAGGTGAGCTATCAGTAAGAGCCGAACAGCAAACAGGACAACTTTGGATGATTAAGAGTCACAAGGTACTGTTTGCACAGGTGTGCCTAGGCTGTGGTAGAACACACGGAATCCATAGTGGGGTAACTACTCCTGGGCTTGAGAAGGCTGCAGTATGACCAACACTTGGAATTGGAGAGCTCCGACTCTAATCCGAGAAGGGCAGGATTTAGACTAAAGAACAAAGGTGGCCTGAGTGGCCCCATAGAAAGGAAATCTGGGGAAATACAGCCTGCCATAATCCCCCCCCCTCCAATATCCCACTAGGATTCCCCTCTGGAGGAGCCCTTCAGGGAGTCAGCGTGCAGGGAGACCTCTCCATATTTCTACAAGGTTCCGTTTCTCAGGACAGACCTAGTAAGAAAAGCTGACTACCTTCACATTTATCTGAATGCATTGCAGACTGTAGCTTCCTGATGAAGGAATCAGATCTCTGTTCTAGTAGCTAAGGGAGGAAAACAACTCTCTCTGGAAGGCCAGAGGAGTCCCTTTCTGCCAACGCAAGCACAGCACAGTGACTGGAGTGCCTCCCAGACAGAGCAAGACAGGCCCTGTGCACCAGCCTGTTTCTGAAGCGTGAGCTCATCAGCCTGGGAGAAGCCTTTCTGAGACCAGCAGCAGTGAGAACCATAATGAGAAGTGGCAGCCGAGTGTGAAATCCTGTCACTGGCCAGAGGCAACTGGAAACAAGGCCCAAAATAGCCCAGGCAGAGTCCCAGTTTCAGGACAAGGATCAAGGTGCTGCTTTCACCAAGAAGCCTCCTTCATGCATTGTAGAGGACCCAGTAGACGCGTTGCTGTTGTGTTATTTTTATTCCAACCCCCCCAAGGGAACCCTGAGCCACAGTGCCCTTCTCTGTCACTGGGAAAAACAGAACATCTCAGTAGTCCTTGGGAAGCTACAGAGAGGGGCACAAATAGACGACAACAGAAGAGAGCAGGGAAGCCGAACAAGTCTGTACGATGAACAGCCAGTCGGAATTTTCCTGACTCACTCGCAAACCTACCTTTGTTTCTCCTTGTGGGGATGAAAATATTCCCTTTCAGCACCAGCTCTGGGTAAGGCAGACAGTCACGTCCTCCATTCTCAAATCCATTCCGTGAAATCCAACATGGCTGCCTCATGGTGGCATTCATGGCATAGTGGCATCATCAGAAAAAAAAAAAAAAAAAGGAACACAGCTCTTAAATATGGTCATCAATTCCAGAACATAAAGCCAAATCAATATAATTCAATGGACTGGCATTGACTGATGCACAGGGCAATGAGAACCCTAAATGTGTTTAAAATAACTTGACCTTCAAAGAAATTGATACATGAAGAATTATAATATATATAATTCTAATAAAGTGAGATGTATTTTATAAAAAGTAAGGTCATTGCCAAAGAGAATCTATATTCTAACTCTGAGTGGAAGTAAATGAGGTGTGAACTTGGCGTCACAAAATGAAGAATTCATAGGACAACCAACTACAAGGAAAGCATTTCAAGTAAAGGCGAAAGAGATACGTGCAGGCAAAACAGTCTAAGCAAGTGAGCTGTGTCAGGAAGGAGAAATGAGCTGGCACTGCCGAACCATAGCACTTCCAGGGAAGAAGAGAGACTAAGGCACCCCCCCTTGGTGGTGACTTTTGGCTGACTACTGGGTGTCACGGGGGGGGGGGGCAGTGTTCTGAGGAAACTACCGGCATGTGGCAGGCTCAAAATAGTTACTTTTCTGTTTTTTAATTGTGCTCAATAATCACATGAGGGTGTTTATTCTCATGAAGTCCCATCTCGGTCCCGCTCTAGAGGAATTCTTGCGTAGGAGGGGTAGACAGTAGCTGCTTGGAGCTCCACATGTGTGCCTCAGGCGGACCCATGAAAACGAAAACACTGCGAAAGGCGGGCGTGGTAGCAAAGTGCTTAAAGTGACATGGCGGTCAGACTCCTCAGTGCTGTCCCCTGACTTCCGTGTCGACAGTTGGATGGTTTGTTTGTTTTCGAGACAGGGTTTCTCTGTGTAGCCTTGGCTGTCCTGGACTAGCTCTGCAGACCAGGCTGGCCTCGAACTCACAGCGATCCACCTCTGCCTCCCTGAGTGCTGGGATTACAGGCCCAGCTGCGAAATGTTGTTAGCAGTGGTTCGTGAGAGGTTTGCCGGGACTGTAGGAACAAACCACGGCAAACTGGTTGGCTTGAAACAACAGAATTTACTTTCTCAGAGCTCTGAAGGCCAGAAGTCTGAAGTCAACTCTTTCTGGGTCTTAAGAAGTAAACCCTCCTGTGTCAATTCTAGCCTCTGCTGGCTGCCAGCAAACTGACGTCCTTGCCTTGTGACCACAGTCTCTTCAGTGGCTGCTTTCACTTTCATATTGCCATCACTCTGTTTCCCTTTCCCCTTCTGTCTATTGCAATGATGTTTGTATTACAGTGAAGGCCCACCTGCGGAAACCAGGGCAATCTCTTCTTAAGATCCTTAATTACATATGTCTGCAGACTTTTTCCAAATAAGGTAACATTCACAGTCTCTAGAATTTGAGGATAGACATCTCTTGGAAGGGATGGTATCGTTCACCCAGTTACTGAAAATCATCTTATTTCTCCAGCTGTGTTAAGATCTCATGCAGTGTCACGCCCTAGACATGATTTGTCCTGGTCAGGAGTTAGCGATAACCATACCAACGACATTGTAGGTGAGGCCCTTAGAAGTGAGATGGTCAAAATTCAGTGGTGAGGAATAAGGATGTGGCTCAGATGATAGAACGCTTGATTGACACTCAGGAAACTTCGGTCCAGATCACTAGCATTTCATAAACTGAGCACATCGGTGGAGGCAGGAGGCTGGGAGGAGGGTTGCCTGACACACGAAAAAGACTGATACATGCTTAATCTTTACAACCCACTGAGCTTACAAATAAGTTATGCCAGGTGTGAAAATGTGGTTTTGAATGAGTGAGCACCTCCAGTGATCAGACGATGAGGGAACGAGGCAAGAATTCAAATGGCCAAGTTACTATAAGGCTTTCCATTTCGGGACAGCTTTAACTGTATGTTCTTCTCTGTGCAGGTGCCTCTGGAGCTCCTTAGAGCCTCTTAGATTGAGTCTATCACCCTCTGCATAAAAATGTCCTTCAAATACTTTCACTGGAGTCAAAATCTCTAGTTAAATCTCTTCATTTCCTTTACCCTGAAGGGCTGGTTTCAGTCTTCTTTTAGAGCTCCTCCTCATGTCTGGCCCCCTTCCGTTCACTCAGCAAATATTTGCGTGCACCCACTGCCGAGCACATTGCACAAGGGCTGTGTGCTCCAAACAGAAAGTTCACACATGCCTTCAGCTCACACATGTTTTTCTGAAGTTGTTGAAGGTAGCAGTCCCCAGAGCTGAGACCGGTTGTCCCTTCCTTTGTTTGGGGACTATGCTTTCACTGTTACAGAATATTTTTAAAAGAGACTGTTATTTTTTCCCCCAGTTAATTTTCTGAAGTACCGGGCAGGATGCAATATATTTTTTTGTACAAACACGGGCCGTGGATTTAGTATACTTTTTCTCCAGAAGAAAATTTAGGTTTATTTGTTTTGTGTGTATTCTTTGCCTACATGTGTGTCTGTGCACCACATGCATGACTGGTACCAGCAGAGGTTAGAAGAAGGAAGCCAGATTCCCTGGAACAGGAGTTACAAATGGCTGTGAGCCACCACGTGGGCACCCAGAACTGAGCCTGGATCCTCTTCAAGAGCAACAAGTGCTCTTAATCACCGAGTCTTCTCTCCAGGCTCACACTGCGATTTTAATTTTTGATGCAAAAGCATACATGCAATTGTAGCATTACAGTATGCCTACTAAAGACTTCTATCCCTTACAAAGAGAATGCACGATATGCTGACAGTAATATGATAACTGAAGCAGACCCACGCATCCCACAGGTGCTGGGCATTTGGTGGGGGCACCTATGAGAAACAGGTGCTCCATGGAGTCAGAAATCGTAACCAGCTTCTTGTGGGCTCAGACCACATACTGAGTGAAGCACACTAAGATTGTTTAAGCAGTGGACCCAGAAGTTCTAAGCTCAGACCACATACTGAGTGAAGCACACTAAGATTGTTTAAGCGGTGGACCCAGAAGTTCTATTTTCTTCTTCTTCTTCTTCTTCTTCTTCTTCTTCTTCTTCTTCTTCTCCTTCTTCTTCTACTACTATAACTTTATGCGCTTTTCTCTTTTTAATAATGAAATAAACCCACAAAAGAAATGAAGGAACATCAACCAAACTAATAGCAGTTCTTTCATTTAAAAAATGTCTTTTTAATTTATTTATTCACTCAGGCAATCTTCAGGGCTTTCGGAACAACATTCTTCATTAAGGGGACACAGATGTCTGACTTAAAATCCCTTATTTGTGACATTTCAATATTGCTATTCTCGGTTCTTTTCCCTAATGAAATTATAAGAAAACAAAATCTGCTTGTCCCACAGCATTTTGGCTGTGATTCAAAAAACCTTTCCATTAAAATTAAATAACATGCTCTGCAGCTCTAACCACAGCAGCACCGAGCATGCTTAGCACACAGTTGTCTGTGATTTGAATGAAGAATAAGCCACAGAGAAACAGTATGAGGAAATACAGCATGGAAAAATTTTTAAACTGCTCTAAGGAATCTGCTATGGCCAAGTCTGGGCCCAGTTGATGCTTTTAGATGGAAATTTAAAACGTCACACCTTACTTAGTTTTTTTATTTTTTTGAGACAAGGATTTTCTGTGGAACCCTGGATGGCCTCAACATGCTGACTCTCCTGTCTGAGCCTTTGAAGTGTTTAGATGACAGGTGTGCACTTGGCTCTCATTTTAAAGTGACGCATTTATTCGGCCTGCATAGAGCACAATTCGTGTGAACAGATCAAGATTGCTTTCATTTGCACACCATTAGGTTGCTCAGCTATACCCAGTATCTGGCATAAGAGCCAAAAGGTGATGGTTAGAGCACAGTGTCTCCCTGTGAGGTCTAGACTGGCCTCGAATTTGTGCTAACCATGCCTCAGCCTTTCTGTTCTGGAAATACGGATGTGTACTACACATCTGGCTTTATACAAATTGTGGTTTTGTTGAGAAGGGATCATACCCTGTAGCCCAGACTGGCTTGAATTCATGGTGATCCTGCTTTTATGTCAGCCTCCCGAGTTCTGGGTTTATACACGTGCCCACCGCGCTCAGCTGAGTTCTCTGTTCTGCAGTGTTAGGTCCAACACTAGGCACGCATCAAACGCTGAACATCTGTAAAAATAAAGACATTAAGTGAACTGAGGAGCAAACACATGCTGTGCCTCTTCATTGTTTTCTAGTAAAGATAGGTCTCACTAAACATTTATGCATGCTGGCACCCATATTTAACATGCAAACCTGCCCTGATTATCACTGTAAACAGAACTGCCTGAATATGATCTCTGCTTGTCCTTGTTCAATGGCATTCTGTCACAATCAACATTTAGCTGAAATATTTTACCTTATAAAGATATTTTATCTTTGAATTTTATCCTGACTGGAATATAATTTTATCCTCAGTGGTTTCCAAACTCTACCATGGCCCTGATCAACGAGGTAATTCATTTTGATGAATGACATCTTTGAAAATCTGATGATCTTTGATGATAGTCATAGTCACGTCTCACACATACAATTAGCCAAAGGCAAATGCATTGCAGCAGAGATGTGTTTGCACATGTGGGTGTGTGCACGAGTGTGTCTGTGTGTGTGCGTGTCTGCATGTGTGTGTGTGGTGTGTGTAAGCAATTTGGATTTCTGCAGCTGCTTATTTTATTGGGACAGTATCAGTCTTTGCTTGTCAGTCAATTCTACAGGTCTTTCATTCTTCCACTGTTTAAATGAGCAACTGATTGTAGGAAGCCAACTTGACCACAGAGAAGAAACCCTAGTGTATCCTGCATTGAAGGCCTTCTTGAAGTCTCGGTTGCTGCCAGCATGCTCAATGGCTGCCAGGGCATGAGTAACCTTCATAGATCAGCTCCCTGTGTTGTGCAATGCATTTAAAAACACAGGCGCTAATAATACATGATGTCACAGAGACAAAAACTCTGCAGGTAAAAACTAGCATAAAGCAGATAAGCATTCTCTGGCTGGGCTACGGAATGCTAAAATGCCTTAAAATAATTAAACCTCACTCTTGAAACACTCTGTACCTGATGAGAACTGCCCAAACTTGTTTGTGAGCAATTCTATTTTATGTCTGTAGAGCTTAGTACACTAATTCATGTTCTTACAGTTCAATCCATGGTTCATTAAACTATTTCAGTGCTTAGGCCATTCATTCATCTAAAGGAGTTAAGAATGTCACTGTTAAAATCAAATATGTTGTTTATTTCAGTTGAAGGTGAGAAAAAAATTTCTAATGATAGTTATGGAATCATCCTATTTAAACTATAAACACATCCTACTCTCCTATGTATTTGCACAAAATTACCAGAACCTCCCCTAAACTAACTGGACAGATTAATTGTTTGGATATCAATGAGGCCCACATGGTGGATTAGATGGTAGTAATATGAGCTTGGGGTGGGTGTAACCTCATCTCTAGTAGGGAGAATAGGACTAGAAATTGGCACGGTCACAATTCTAACCTTGGCTGAGCCTTCAAACAGAGGCATAGTTTGGCCAAAGGAGGTAATCTCTCTATTCACTCTTGGCTCTCTTCCACATGGGGAGGTTTGGATATACCTACGTCTCTGTGTAAAAGGGTTTAGACATTCTTACAGGGTGAGGCCATGGATTAGGGTCAAAGCAAAGATTCTCCATTCAACAGCAGTGTAGCATGTGTAGATAGCATGTGTAAAAAGACTGAAATATAAAGTATGGTTATTCTTACAGGGGCCATATTTATGTGCTAAAAACTGGAAAGAGGGTGGGTGATAGAGGCAGTCTGCCTGATTTTAAGGAGCTGCATGTGCCAGCAAAATATGGCAGATATACTAAACAGCCTCACATCTATACAGAAACTGAACTCCTTGGTATTTACTCACCTTGTTTGGCAATTTATAAGTAAACACACAAAAACATAATAGCTACACACAACTGTTTATAACAGCCAATACTCAAGAACATTCAGTAAGTGAGTGGATAAAGGAACTGTGATATATCCAGATGATAAAAATCACTTAATGCTTTTTTTTTTTTTAATGAGTAACGAAGTTACAAAGAGACATTAACACTGAATTAGAAATGGAGCCAAGTGAAAGAGGCCCATCTGAAAGGCCACATACTTTTTATATTTAATACGATATTCTGGAAAATGCAAAGCTACAGAGGTGGCAAAAGTATCAGTGGTATCCCAGAGCCCAGGAAGAGGAAGGGGCATTAAATAGAGAATTTCTTAAGGCAGTGAAGCTGCCCCATATGGCACTGCACCTGTGCGAAACTGATAATGTGCACGTGTCAAAACCCATAGGATGTTTCAGTGTGAGCAGTAACCATATTATGTGAAAATCTAAATCTTGCAGAAGTTGCGAGCTAGGATGGAAGGCAGGAAGTGACAACATCATCTAATGATATTAAGATGCAAGAAACAACGTAGCAGAAAAAGATCGAGGTAGAGTCAGTAAGGCTAAAGGCAAAAGAAAAAGAGATACAATGCATTTTAGGGGCATTTCCTCTTTCTGTAAATGAGAGAACCCAGAAGGCAATGACACTCCAGCAAGAAGGGGATCTTGGTTCTTAGCTGTTCTGTAGTTAAAGGAACCAGGGATTCTTGAGGAAATTGCTGACTCTGGGTTTGAGTCAGCATGTACGTAAGAGAATCCTAGAGAGCCTTGTACGTAAGAAAAATTAAGGAAGTGTTTCACACACACACACACACAAATGCACCAGTGATCTTGATCTTGAATAACATCATAATGGATGGAAGGTGCTGGAAGCTACAGAGAGAGCTATTTGAATAAAAGCATTATCTACCTTCACTTCCCAAATGCTCAACAAATTGAGCTATAAAGCAAAGTAGTGACTGATGGCCGTAATATCATCCTTGATAACCACAACATCGCTTTTATAGTCTTGCAAGGGTATATATTACTCCAGTCATTTTTGAAAAACTAAAGCTGAACATAGTCAAAATCCATGCCCCAGCAATTCCTCTTCTACAAATACACTCAATAAAACATGCACATATATTCATGAACCCACCTATAGCAGAATATTCATAGTAGCACTATTTATGAACCGAGAACATACTTGTCCTGCAATAGTGTAATGGAGAGACACATAGACATGTCCTGGTGCACTTGCATGATGGATTATTACAAAAATAGAATGGTAAAACCATAACTAAAGGAAGCGATATGTGTGGCTAATACAAGTACCTTGTGGAGACAAAGAAGCCAGATACAAAACTACACTGTACTGGTGATTTTCTTGTTGCTATAATTGAATGCCAACAAAAGCAACTCAGGGGAGGAAGAAGTTAATTTTGATCACAGTTTGAGGGTACAGGCATGGCATGGAAGTCATGGCAGGCAGGACATGAGGCAGCTAGTCCGTGGGGAGTGAATAAAGTTCTGAATTAATATCGACTTGAATATGGCCATGTCAAAGACCTCCATGCCTCAAACCCATGGAAATGGCAAGGCCTTCCCATAGTCCAGTATGAATGTTGGCAGAGTGTGGGTACAGAAACTACCAACCACAGCTTTTTCCTCTAGGATGATTGCACACTGAGACTACACACCTTCAGAGACTGCCTTCTGAAAGCCATGAACATGCCTCCTCCTTCAGCTGTGTATAATAAACCCACCATCACCTCATTCGGATGTACATAACAAACCCGCTATCTACTCATTCCTGCCTTGTATAATAAATTTTCTGAGTGTCCAGGCTACTGCTGTTGCTTCTCCATCAGACCACACCCCTCACATGGTCCCAGCTTTTCTTTATGATGGTCTGTTGTGTCTTCATTTCCCCATCACCCTGGTCAGGTCAATCCCAAAGCCATGCAAATGTCAAATGCTTCAGTCAGGAAGCATCTCCATTTCATCCTTTTCATTGTGTTGAGACCCCAGCTCAGGAAGTGGTGTTGTCTATTTTCAGAGCAGGTCTCCCTGCTCAGTGAAGCCTTCCTGACAACACCCTTATATAGACACACCCAGAAATATGTTTCCATGGTGATTCCAAATCTCATCACGTTGACAATGAACTGTGTGATTCCACTCATGCAAAGTACAGATGCAGACCAAAAGCCTTTGAGTTTTGAAGTCAGTTTAGGATAGTTGCTGACCTTGGGTGGAGACTTCTTGGGCATGAGTAATACTTTTTTTTTTTGTCCTGAAATGAGTATGTTACCTGGGTGTGTTTCATTGTGAAAATTATAGAGCTATACTCTTAAGAAATATCCCCTTCACCACATATAGTATAACAAAATGTTTGCGAAGTCCTCCTCTTGGTTCCATCAAGCCAGCACTCTACCTCACTCTTTTTAAAGGAAATGTCCTAGAAAGAATTTTCTTTGTTCACTCTCTTGAAACCAACCCATCAAGGCTTCTGGCCAAATTTCTACATGGCCAACTCTGTTATGATCAGCGGTGACCTATGTATAACCAAGTCCAAAAGTCAGCTTATCAGGAATGTCCCCTACAGATTATCACTCTCCCCGAACTAACCTGGCTTTGACACTCACTGCCACTCTTTAGGGAAATATAAAGCTTCATGGTTTGAGACACCAAGATATGCTGCTGCCTCCCCACTCTATGTCTTTAGCCCAACCTCTTCTTGGTACGTGATACCTGTGCATCCAATTGCCCCAAGTACTTTCATTCAGCAGTCTGATGGTCATGCCAAACCTGATATCTCTCCAGATGACTTCCCCAGATGATACCCCGCAAGCGTGTTTCTGCCCCGTGCTTCTTTTCATGAATCTTCTCAGCTCTACTCCATGCCCCTAGGACCTGAGACTTATCTCTCTGGCTCCCACCACCAATAGCCAGAAATATCGATTCAACCTTCAAAATACCTCAGAATTTGCCCAATTTGTGCCTTCTCCGCTGATGCAATCCTGTTCCAGGCAATTATTTCTCATCTAGATAATTCTGGAAACTTTGAAAGAGCCCTCCTGCCCTTTCTGCTCGTAAAGAATGGCCCTAGATAATGCTAATTCAGATCCACTCATTTGTCAGCATCTAATGAGCTCCATCTGACTTAGAGAAAAGGCAAATTTCCTACTGCTAGGCTTCAGCACCCTGACCACACATCAACACCCAGTTCTCATCTTCCAAGATTCTTCCCCGAGTGCTTTGCACCAGACACCAGAATATATATATTCTCTTGGACTGAAAGACTAAAGGCAGCTGGCTTCACATAGACCGTCTCCAGAAGGCCCCCCCCATACGTAAATGCCTTGTTTTCTCTATTTCTTTAGATACTTACTCAAATGTCATCCTTTTAGATCTCTATATATGATATAAATATCATATGTTTATATAAATATATATTATATATTATATAAATACTCATATATATATATAAATACTATTTCTTGGCATTATTTTTCCTCTTTGACACTGTGTGTGTGTTTGTGTACGTGTACGCATTGTGTCTTCATGTGCTTACTGATGGAGTGACAGATTATCTTACTCCTGAGGTAAGTTGCAAGCTATGAAGACAGAATTTTTTTTCCCCTCTCTTATTTCTTTATGCTCCAGCCCAAAGTGCAATCAGAGCACATCCAGGTCAAGGTTCACATGTCAAAGGCATTTCAACTATTGCCATAAACTCAGCCATTCTTCTCCTAAAATGTTCCCTGGAAGCTTTGTTTGCTCCCACAGGACAGAGTTGTTGATTTTGGTGATCAGTCCAATTTACACCTGTTTTACTAGGACCCTTTGTACCTCTCTCCTGACCCTGAGGAATTTGCTCCTTGGTGAAGACCTCAGGGAGCTGAGTCAGATTGGCAGTGCCTCATCTGACCCACCCACACGTCATCTGCCTGCCTGTCTGGAAGGCTCAGGGCAGCTTGCTCTGCGTGCCCTCGGACTGCAGCCTGACCTGTCAATGCCAGGCAAATGCCATCTGTTGGGTTATATAACTTGAGATCTGGAGCAATGTTCAGTGTGGGATTTGCTGCCCAAATAGAATCATTTTCAGACAGGATATTAAGCTTTCCGTACCAAGGAAAAAAGAAATTGCCAGAAAAGCTACTTTTTTTTTCTGAGTATAAACAAACTTTATTCCAACATACATAAACAAAGATGACACCTTTGTTTTACTAATACTTTTCTGCATTTTTAAAATCAATTTTGTTCAGTGCAAAACACATCCTTAATTGGGAAGGTGGAATTATTCATTGGATAGGTCTGAATTTTGTTTGGATTATTAGCCTGTGTCCTAATAACTCCGACAGAATTCGGGATGAGGACAGAGAAGAAGTGCTCAGTGCTGCAGACTTGGCAAGCTCATTGGCATTGTAGCCGCTCTTCTCTTTGACAGGTTGGGAAGATATCTGACCCTTCCCCCCACTCCATGGCAGAACAGAAGCCCTTTTGCTAACATTATTCCAATTAACCCAGGGCTTCCTTGAGTGACTGAAGAAAGTCACTGGCAAAGTAGCTGCCTGAAGCTGAGAATCTGAAGCGTAAGTTTCTATGTGCCAGGGTTTCTCTAGCTGAATTGACTCCCTTAAACAGAGAGCAAGTCTGTGCCCTTACTCTTGCTGGCCGCCTGGTGTCACGTGATAAGGATTTATTGTAAATCGTGCTCATTTTTTTTTCTTAACCAGAAACTCATACCACTGTTTTCTTTGTTTTTTTTTTTTATTTTATTATTCTTTAAAATAAACTCAGTCAATACTAAACTAGGAAGCAAGGGAAATAAAAATTGCTGTGACTGCTACCTAAAGGTCAAACAGTTAAAACATTCGGTGTACCCATCTGTATTTTTTATTCTTACCCATTTTTTTTTTGCAAAGAGAAAAGAAAAGATTCTACTACATATTCCAAATCGTATTGCTTTGGTAACCAGAGAAGAAGTTACATTACACACTTGTTTCAATAGCAAAGATAAACCAGCCACTCAGAAAGAAAAAGGACCATGACAAAGAAGAAAGTCAATTGGGTAGACTACAATGGATGCTCACCCAGAATGGCTGATTGATGAACAATTGGGTGACTGAGTTTATTAACATTAGTCAGTGCTGCAATCTATCTGAAAAGCCAGCATGCGTGTAGACATCAGTCCGAGATGGATCACAGCAAGAATCCAGAGGAAAATGCCTGGATAGTGGAGGGGAGAAGCAGGTGCAATGCTGCGTGGGCAGGCATGAAGCCAGGGGCTTGGACAACAGCCTGGAATTCCCAGGAGCTAGCATAGGACAATATGGGATAGGGAAGCCACCGATGACGTTGCCAGTGGGAACTCTCTTTTCCAATTTTTCAACCCCTCTCGGTCTGATGCTAGCACATACTGGACACTCTTCTGATATTTGCTTTCCTAAGTTTCCACAAAGATAGCAGATTTGGGGATCACAGCTTTTTAAGGTGATTCTATTTAATTATAATATAAATATAATAACCTTGCTTGTGTTTTATTTATTTACTATTATTATTTATCTTCAACATCAGTACACAAACTAATGAGTTTCATTATGGCATTTGCATACACATGAGTTACGATCTTTTATTCTGATCTGCCCCTCTCCCTCATGTGCTCTCCAGTGTCCTCTGTCCCTCATCTGGTTGGGACACTTCCAACATCCCATTTCCTGTCTCCTCTCATATCACATGAATTCCATTACTCCCTGTTCCATCCCTTGAGATCTCCTTCTTCTCTTTCATAATGCACTTTCTAGTTCTTCTTACAGACATATGTATAGCCCATGCACATATACACCTATTTAACAAATATAAATCTTATTACACATATATAATATCAAATATAGGTCCTACACATGAAAGAAAACATGCAGTATCTGCCTCTCTGAGATTGGCTTCTTTTGCTTAACATCCATTTTCCCGGCAAAGTCATAATTTTATTTATCTTTGCAGCACACAAAATCCCATTGTATGCATGTGTTACATTTTCCTTATCTTATCACGTGCTGATGGATATTTCCACTGGCCTTGCTTTTTAGCTATCGTGAATAGTGCATCAGTAAATATGGCTGCACATGTATTTCTGTGGTGTGTTGATCTAGAGTCATTTAAGTATGTACCCCACAGTGCTATAGCTGGGCCATACATGTATCAATTACTTTCTGTTGCTGGGAAAAAAATACCATGACCAAAGGCAACATACAGAAGGGAAGGTTTATTTGGGGCTTACAGTGCGAGGGAAATCATCCACAACAGTAGAGCAGGCATAGCAACAGAAGTCTGGAGCAAGAACCTGAGAGACTGCCTCTCCCCTGCACAGAGGAAGGCCAGAGAGTGGAGAACTGGAAGCCAGGTAGGCTATCGACCCTCAAATCGCCCTCCCCCGCAGTGGTAACTCCTCCCAGCGGGCCCCATGGCTTACTGTCCCATAACCTCCCCAAACGCATCACCAGAGAGGGACCAAGTGTTCAAACCCTTGAGTCTATGAAGAATCTCTCTCTCTCCTTTAATTAATTACTACATTTTATTTGTTCAGTGTGTGTGTGTGTGTGTGTGTGTGTGTGTGTAGATATCTTGTGGGAATGGGTTTTCTCTTTCCACGACATGGATTCTGGGTGTTGAACTCAGGTCATCAGCTGGGCAACAAGCATTTTACTCACTGAGCCATCTCACCAGCCCAAGAGGGGACATTTCTCTTTAAACCAACCACAACATGGTTGCTTTATTTTCGGGGGGGGGGGATTTCTATACTTATTTCCATAATAGCTGCACAGATTTCTATTCCCACAAGCAATGCACAAGCGACCCACCCCCTGCATCCACATAAGTGTTCATTGTCATTTGCTTGCTTGATGAGAGCCATTCTGAATGGGGTGATAGAGAATCTCAAAGTGGTTCTAGTTTCCATTTTCCTCATGGCTAAGGCTGACTTTTATTTTCACTATTACTGTCTACTTGTGGCAAATGATGTTGGTTTCTCATTTATAGGAGTGATGTTTTCTTTTTAAAAATGTGCATTTATGTTTTAAATGAATTCAATGTACAGGGAAACAGAGCTGGGTCAGGTACAGTTCCATGATAAGGAGTGTGTTTATCGTGCAAGGAGCCCTGGATCTCATCCCCACCATGTTAAAAACAAGAAGAACAGGAGGAGGAGGAGGAGGACAACAGTAACAGCAGCAGCATATAAACAGTCTAGAAGTAGCAAAAATCATGACGGTGCTGAGAACTTCAAGAACACGATTCTAGCAAATCCCACCTGCACCCCAGCTCCCTGAAGAAGGGCTTACACGCATTCTGTCTTCTAAGGTGATTGCTGTCTAGCCAATCTAGGTGTGGCTTCCTGCTCAGCCATACCACTCGCCAGTGAAAATAGCTGCTTTGGAGGACTTCAGCTCTTCTTCTTCTCTCTGGAAGAGCTACCAGGCATCACTGTTTCTGTGGGAACTGATCGGGGAGCTGCCATTTCTCTGCTTTTTCCCTGATCTCTCTGCCACTTTTGATTTTGGAAATGCGTGTTTTACTTATTTTTGTAAATGAAATTTGAATCCCTGAGTATGGTTTATCTGCATGTGATTTCCCAAAATTCTTTCTGATGATCTTTAGGGTAGGGAGATGAGTGGAAGCTGTTATAAGCTATTGATGTTCCCTAGAAGGAAAAAATAAAATCAAACAGAGCTGTTGCAATGCAGACCAATCAATGACGAGCAAACAAAATGACTGGACACTACATCCACCTACATGCAAATAACCTACTTCTTTTTAGTACCTCCTAGAAGCACTAGCCTGGAAAATGAGATCTGTGCTTTTTGGTGGGGGGGAAAAACTTAACTTGGGATACTTCAAGTCGTTAAAAATTGAAAAAGGTGACAATACTCCCTGTAATACCAGAACTTAGGGGATGGAACAGAGAGAAGGATTTCAAGGCTATCCTCAGATATATAGTGAATTTGAGACCAGCCTGGGCTACATGAGACCTTGTCTCAGAAAGAAAAAGGAGAAGAAAAGGAAGAAGAAGAAGAAGAAAAAGAAGAAGAAGAAGAAATGAGCAAAAACGTAAATCAGTAAAACACTGTTGGTATAGTTTAATTAATTATGATTTTCAAAGCTCTGTAACAGTGAATGTAAAATATGAAATGTTTTCTCTCCCAGACACACAAGAGAAAAAAAAATCCTGGCCTGAATATCAGAAAGACTCAATTTCTAGTCTCAACTCCTGTCAGCTGCTAACTGAAAAGTTCCCTGAATTTCTCTGAGCTCCAATTTTGTTTTCAATCCTGAAATGGAAAAAAAAAATCATTTGGTAGGTTTCTTGCAGGATAAAAATCCACTGTTCTTTGCAAGAAGAACAATTCTCACTAAAGTAAATACATTGACCCTAGATAAATCCTATATCTAGGGAAATCATGGAAGAGAGGACCTGAGTGACCAAATTACTATACAGGAAGCCTCGCACGTGAAAGAGATACGTTTCTAGAGAACATAACTCCAAGGAGGCGCCAAACATGCGTGTGGACCTTGTGAAGCCGTGAAAGACAAGAAGAAACCACAGGCTCGAGTTAAGAAGCACGCAGATGTCACCGAGCCACGAGCAAGCCCGGTTTGTTGAACCGGAGGAAGAAGAGAGAGTGCTGCACATTAAACGATTTCTCGTCTCCATTCCTAAAACAATCACCTGGTCGAGGTGTCTGGCATGAGCTGAGTGCTGAAATGTTCCTGGAGTGAGATTGATAACTACTCCGGCAGTAAGGCTGTGGCAGTGAAAGCTCCATTCTGAGTGGTTTTCCTAGAAAGCTGGAGATAGGCAGCAGCTAGATAAACGGAAGCAGGAGAAAGGGTTTGAGGGGGGCATGTTTGGATTGAGCTAGAAAATTTTGCTTCTCATTGCTTGCTTATATTTTAGATGGTCTTCAAATTAAATATTATATTTTCTCCTATTAAATTTATCCTGGCGCATTGTTCTCTTTTCTCTAGGTGGAAGCTGCCGTTGACTAAATACCCTGAACAAGGTATGTTCAACCGAGAGAAGAAAACAGAAAGCAAAGACTGCCACCCTCAAACTAATAATAAAACAAAACCTAGCCACAAATAAAATGAATGAGAAGCATTGGTGACAAATGTTAAATGTAAACAGAGAGCTAGCCCATTGCTCCAGATGTCTAAGGATGGATTAAATGACTTTTGGAGGTTTCCTTTGGGGAATCAAAATTCTCTAAAACGCTTTAATGGATAAGACATATGAAGGGAGAAAAGGTTGAGTTCACGTATCTAGTTTTAAAGACTGTATTCTCTGTAAATAGATGAATACGTGTGAAGACATTTTAAACACGATTCCCTTCAATTCTCTTCACAGATGTCATTTTCTTGGGAAGCAAGTGGGTAATAACGTGAGAAGCCGTGGGTGGAAGCACTGTGTCTTAAGTTCCAGGAAGACATCCATCATTCTTGTGCCATACCAGGATATGGTAATGGCTAGACTTCTTAAATGATTTCCTAGTAACAGCTTCGTAAACAAAAGAAACAAAAACCACAATGAAAAAAAAAAACATGTTGAATCTAAGTGTTGCTCTTGACCATCTGTGTGAGATTCTCAAGGCTTGCATGATGGAGGGGTCAAGACACTCTGTGGCTGTGTCCCTGCTGAGAGACCTAGCCGTTCCCAGAGGAAGAGAGAGTGTTCTTTGTCTAGGGAAAAGCAAGCCACCCTGGGCTGGAAGGAACAAGCGTCTGCCACACAGGACAGTATATTCATGTACCCAGGAGGTAACCTCAGCATTTGGGAGGTGGAGGCACAAGTTCCAGGTGGCCCTTAGCTACTTTATAAGTTCAAGGCCAGCCTGAGCTAGCTGAAAGGCACTCTCACCTGTGATTTCTGCAACGAACACAAAAAATGCTGAGAACCAAAACTAAAGCATATATTTCGAAGCGTATATTTAATGCATGTATGCTTTTCACACCCAAAGCAAAACCCACAAACATGTAGTTAATATCATGCAGGTTGTAAAGCATACTACAAAAATCAACAAGAATTTCATGTATTAGAACTGCTCGGGTAGTTGCAGGTATTTTAAGATCTGAGTCTATAAAACCCCTGAAACACAAAGCAGAGCATGAATGTGCAATTTACCACAAACATTCACGTTTAAACTCTTCTCCATATCAGAACCAGACAATTTTAAACTTCTCAAAGTGAATGAAAGGACTGATCAACCCGATCCCAAAACATAGCCTTCTGCCCTCTGCTCCAGCAATAGCATATCTACAGCCATATATAAGCCATACACATACACCAGAAAAGTAAGATTGTGGGATTCCCTGCTGCTGTATCAAGGCATTTCTCAGCATCCTCTGTATTAGGTACTGAAATAAATAGTTTAAATGTGTCTTTGGTATTTAGTTTTATTTTTCCTCAGAAGAATTAAAAAAAAAAGCACATTTATGACGGTAAAAAGTTGCCGTTTTTCACATTAAACAGGATGTCTGAGCTGTGTGCATAAACGCTCTCAGAATGACAAGGCAAGCAAATTATACAGACTGCTCATGCTTCCAGCAGCTTAGAGAGTTCGAAATCACACGTAGATACAAGAATTAAAAAAGGAAAGGAGGGAAGGAAGAATAGGACATAGTTGGTAATGTGATGGTCAAAAGGGTTTTTTTTAATATTAAGTAGTAGATTAGTGTGTGTGTGTGTGTGTGTGTGTGTACATACAGAGATTGCTAAGACAACAAAGAAGAGTTGGGAATATGAGCAGAGTCAAAAACCCTCTCCAAGTGGAAGACTCAAATCAGAACCATTGGAAGGGTATGACTTAGCCCTCTGCTGAGGCCATTGGCAAACACTGAGTTAGACAGTAGGTAATAGCCACATGATGAGACTCAGGTCATGAGGAGGACCCCACACACACACCAGCACTGAACACTGTCCTCACTCAGCTCAGCTCTGGGATTGGCTTGGGCGTTCATGTAGGAATTCAATCTAGTTCGCTAGCTCTACTCCTAGGTCTTATGGTGGTCGGACATGGTTATGTACTTCTGGGACAGATGGCGCCAAGTGACTCACCTTGCTGAGTCATCCCCAACTCGCTGGGCATGTAGAATTAGTGATTTAATTAAAGTGCCCTAGGAGTGTATAGAGCCAGGCCCCACCCTCTCCCTTCTTTGTTCTGGATGTAAGTGACATAGGACAGGGCTCCACACCGGATATGATTAATATGAAACAGTTTTGAGTAGTTTTTTTGTTTATTTTTAGCTTAAAAGAAGGGGAACCTGACCACTTTTTCTAGGTTTGACAGAGGAAAATGCAACTTTCCAAGTTTTCTATCTATACAAGAGAGTGCTGGGGAAAAAAACGAAATAAAACAAAGGGAAACCAAGACTCATATCTCCCATCTCCCCTTCTAGGTGAGGGAAAGTCTTAGCAACTTCTGTCTTTGAATTGGACCTTCAGATACTGAAGTATAAGAAAGTTCTAGTAACTAAGGCCTTGAATTTGGAGGACATGGTTGTCTACCCCTGTAATCCTCACACTCTAGAGATAGAGATGAGGAGAACCATGAGTTTTATACCAGTCTAGGCTACACAGCAACATTCTATCTCGAAGAAAAAAAGAAAAGAAAAAAAGAACAAAACCAACAACTTTGAACTTATTAAATCTTGGTTTGGTTATAATCTTGGTTTGGTTAAATCAATAACTTGGTTTTTCTCATTGTTGTTTTGTTTTTGAGACAGGGTTTCATTATGTAGACCAACAAGATCTATCTTCCTCTGCCTCGGGAGTGCTAGTATTAAACATCCATCCATATGCACACACACACATTTGCCATTTCCAGACGAGTCAGGACTGTTCTCTGTATATGTGCTGGTGCTTTTTCAAAAACTCAAATTCATTATAATATGTATATGATGTTCACTGTACAAATAATTTTCATTGTTCTTCATTAGCATAGACAGAAACTCTTCATGAAAAATGTTACAACAGAAGCCATCAGCTATGCCCCCACAAATATGCACTCTACGCTACTCCAAAATACAGAGAGGAGTGATAAGGGAGAGAAAGCAGGTGCTCACACCTACCGTAACTCTTCTGAAACAGGAAGTGAGCTGAAGAGCAACAGAAAAGGGAAGTTGGCGACTTCCCCTTTTTATTTTCTCTGAAGCTATGATGCAGAATGGTTTGAAGCCCATCACCGCCCATTCAGAGAACACACAATTAAAAACATCAAAGGCCAGAATTACAGAAAAGGATTTTCTAAATGTTTCAACAGACAACATTCAGCACATAAGCGTGTGGTAGGTGATGGAGACTGGGGCTTCCTTAGATTAGGTCTGTTTGTCTGAGTGTTTAAGTTACACTACTCACCAAAGAAATTATTAGGACCTGGAACAAGTCTCACAGAAGAATCATTCGTGGTATGTCATCATGACATGGTATAAATACTACTGTCTACTTTGGCAATTATCATACAGCTGATAAGCACGTCTCTAATCTGTGTGTGTCTGTGTCTGTGTGGGGGGGGAGTGTGTGTGATTTTAAGAACCCTAAATGACAATTTAATTGTATTGGTTCCTCTCTTCCTGTTCATTTCCCTCTACCCCTCCCTCTCCCTCCTTCTCTCCCTCTCCCTTCCCGACTGTTCTCCTGATGATGTTGACCTGTCTCTTAGGCTGTTGCCCCTCTGTGTATCTCTTTGTCCATACCTGTCATTACAAACCCTTCTACTTTCTCCTCTGACCAATGTCCCTCCCTCATCCCACTCTAGTTTAATACGTCCTTTATATTAAGAACAATATCCACTTAGGAAATATTCCACTCCACTGAACTCCTTTCATATCGACTTTTCCTATGATCTGTACCAAGCTATCTCATTGCAAGTGTTTGAATATTTGCTTTAAAAGTCATTTGCTGGTGGCTCCTTGTGTGCATGCAGGAGTGAAAACTGGAGTTTATCCAAATGGTTTTCAGTGGGAGATTAGTTAAATAAATTATGATGACTTCATGGAATGGAATGCCTTAATACAACCATGTAATATACATCTGCTTCTTGTCATGAAAGGCTATTTGTGACATTTATTTTTTACTTAAAAAGTGGGTTACAAATAGTATGTTTAACACAAAGGCCCTTATAAGTGTACACATTTTTATGGAAAGGTTTTCAGAAGGAGTTATTCCAAATCACCAGAAGGGGTGGCCTCCACAGAATGAAGCTAACAATTCTTTAATTTTATTGCTCGCCCCCCATCTGTATTTAGTTTTGTGACAGACGGTGTAGGCTCACATTGTAAAAAAGAATGTTTCTAAAATGTAGCAATATTTGTTCCTGCTGCTCAAAGGTTCCAGGGACATACTTTGCCTATTTTCTCATGACATCCCCACTTTATGAAGTAGGAAACAGGAGAAAATCTTACCCATGAGAGGCCTGAAGATATGTGGAAGGCTTGTTGGCTTCCTATCTTCCCTCTCCACTATAGAGTCTATGTCCAACACATACGCAGCTCTGGAAGCCTAGTGTGATTCCATCCCTGGTAACAAAAACAAAACACATCATCTGTATCTCTCAGGGTCGAACACCCTCCTCTGGGCCAAGGCCAACACTATGGTTCACAATGTCTTGTTCCCAGTGTCCAATTTATATAGCCACAGCTCAGAGGGCAATATAGATCCTAGCTGAGGGTCTCAATGAAGATCGTGGCCAGAGGAGTTCATTGTCAACCGGAGGGGAAGGTATTCAGGGTGATGTTTAACCCACTTCAACAAACCTATCAGCTACAATTCATTTAGAAAGAACCTCCATGTGTGAAGCTGTGTAAACAGTTGCAGCAACTTCTCGTTATTCTTATCTGCTCAGCAAATGACTTAACAACCAAGGAAGCTTATTGCTGTCCACTTGTTAGACTTGTAACAATCTTGAAGGTAATAAAACTGCACATGCTAATGAGTATTCAATGATTCATATGTGGCGCTCCTCACATTGATTACACTCGGTTTGATAATAAAAATGTAGCCAGCAACCAGCAACACCTGAAACTGTGGGTAGGGCTTATACATTGACTTCTGGTTAAACAGTATCGATCCCTTTCCATGTGCCAAGTGCTAAGTGAACTCTGCTAAAATGGATAGAAAAGATACTGTTTACATTCTTCAGGGCCTCTCGGGCTGTGGTAGGCTACGCACAGTAGAGACACAGCACCTCCCACTTTCTATGTGTTGATAACTCTCAGGCCCTAACTTTCTTCCATATATTCAGCTATTTTCAGGATATTTTCATTTGCCATGTTCCTCAGCTAAACAGAAGAAACTCCGAGTATTTAGAACAAGAGTGTAGGGTCTGCAAAAATGCCTTAACTGGTAAAGAGCCTGTCACGAAAGCATGAAGGCCTGAGTTTGGATCTTCAGGACCCACGTTAAAAAGCCAAGCGGAATGGTGCATGACCTTACACGCAGCACTGGGGAAGTGGAGGGCCTGGTGTTCCCTGAACTAGCTGAACTGCTGAACTATGTTCAGTAAAAGACCCTATCTCAAAAAATAATAATGATGATGATGATGGTGGTGGTGATGATGATGTAGAGAAAATGATCAAGAAGATAACTCAACTCGGTCCTCTGGGCTCCGCACTCACGGCATGTACACACACGTGCGTAGAACCACACCCACATGCTTACTACATGAAATGGTAAAAATGATAGAGATAACTGCTGCACAAGAGAGAGATCTAAAAGTCTAAACAAGAAACGCCAAGGAGTCCTCACTCTAGGGACAGCAGGAAGTCACCACCATCCCAAGAGTGGAGGGACAAAGAAACGCAGCAAGGGAGCAAAGTCCCTGAAAGTCCCCGGCAAGAGCAGGGGGATGAGGGGGAAGCAGAAAGGGAGACTGCTCAGAGAGAGCTGGGCTGACAAAGAGACGTCCAGGGCTACAGAGGATGCCTGAGGTAGAAAGGGAGGGGTTGTATGGGCTGTCCCTTCCATTTACCCTCTGATCCCTTGACAGGACGCCTCGTTGCCAGCTGACGTGAGAACCTGAGAAGGAGAGCTGGGACATGATTTCCAGTGACACAAGCAGAGCAGAGGAAGAGCAGGGAAAAGAAGCCGTGTGCACGCAGGCCCGACCACTGCAAGCCCCACTCCCGCCTCAAGCATTCAAAACTGAGTGTTACGTTTTGAGTGTGAGTTACCCAACACAGGCTCCTATTTTTGAACATTTGGTCCCGAGTGGTACTATTTGAGAAGGTTGTGAATCTTTCAACAGTGCAACCTACTAAGAGGAAGTGGCTCAACGGAGGGTACTTCCTGTTGTGCATCTCTGCTCCCTGATGTCAGAAATCATTGCTGTGGGGTCTGCCGCCATGGAGCCACCCGCCCTACTGTAACAGACTTTATTCCTCACACTGTGAGCCAACGTGAACCTCCTTCTCTCTTGAATTGCTTCTTTCCGGTAATCAGTTACAACAATCCCAAAAGAAACACACTGCGCCTCCTTATCGTCCTCACGGTGCTGCCCCAATTCCGGAAATCTCTTTATCAGCCCCAGCTCTAAAGATTGCTGCCAACAATGCCCAAGTCAGAGGTATGCCCTTCATCCTGGATTCCTTCATGTCCTCACTCTGACAGTGGGCCGCCAAGCCCTTTGACCTTGCCTTCCTTCCCAACCACACAGTCTTCTTCTCTAACGGCCGACTTCCTGCCCATCTCCTACTATTGCGATCACCTTTTAGTCTCCTTCGAGTTCATTACCAGAGGAAACTTTAAAAAAAAATTTTTTTTCTCTCATATATTCTATCCAAACAGAAGTTTCACCTTCCTCCTCTACCATCTGTCTCTCGCCCTGAGGACGATAAGGAGTGCAGTGTGTTTCTTTTGGGATTGTTGTAACTGATTACTGGAAAGAAGCAATTCAAGAGAGAGGGGGGTTACCGTAGCTCACAGTGTGAGGAATAAAGTCTATTACAGGGGGGCAGGTAGCTCCATGGCGGCAGGACTTTGTGTGTGTGAGTGTTTGGCCTGCGTGGTCATGTGTACCATATGCACGCCTGATGCTCACCGGAGTCATAAGAAGGAGCTAGATCGCTTAGAACTGGAGTCACAGATGGATGTGAGATACCATGTGGGTGCTGGGAATTGAACCTGGGTCCTCTGTAAGACCAGCCTGTTCTCTCAACGGCTGAGCCATCTTTTAGGGCCTGGCATATGTATCACTTTTATACATTTTACTTTGGAAAATCAAAAGGCTGCTAGGTCAAGTCATTGTCGGCTGTTTTTATTCTTACAAATATCAACAGAACAATATAATCATCCTGAAAGCATGAGGGGAGGGCAGGAAGTGCTGCTTGCCGAAGCGTCTGCGTGGAAGAGTCTTCCCATCCCACCGTAAGCAAACAACAGCCTGTATAATAGGAAAAAGAAATGCTTTTCTCCTACACTCCTCTGAGTGCTCTACTTCTGACATCAGACCCGTCGGAAAAACAAATCGCCTTTTTCTCTACGTTCACACTCAACAAAGAACATGCCTGTGGCCAAAACACTTGAGAGTTTACCCATGCTGGCTAAATTTGGGGCACTAGTTGGGTGTTCTACAAACGCTGACACAATGTGACATCATCGGACACCAGAAAGGAAGGGTTCAACCCCACAAGTCTGCTCCCCATTGCATCCACAAGCCGTCCACAGGTTGCTTCTGTGTCACTGGTCAACAGTTCAGAGAGTCCTACAACTCCTTCCTTACATCCAATAATGTCTTAAAGTAGCCCATAGAACCCAGAAAATGGCTTACTTGTTAGGAGGGATATTTTAAGTGATACAGATGAGCAGCCAATTGAAGAGGTATGTTAAAGCAAAGTTCAGAAAGGTCTCAAGGCAAGGGATTCTGCTCTTTTGGATCTAATGTGTGGTACCCTCTTGGCACAAGGACATGGTCACCAACAAGGAAGCTCTCTGGACTTGAGGCAACTTAATGGAGACTTGTCATCAGCAGGATCAACTACTAACTCAACCACTAATCCTTCTCCCCTTTCTGGAGGATGGAGCAGAAGTAGGAAAAAAAAATTGACTTCTAATCCTGCTCAGTATTTTGTTTGGACCAACAACAAGAGTCACAAGATGCTCTTGTCACCCAGAAAATCCCAAGAGGTGAGTGGTTCTGTGCCAGAAACCAGGGACAAAGACCAAACATTAGAACAAAAGCCCCACCAGTTACCCTAATCAATCAGGAAATTGCAAGAGTTCCAGGAGCTCTGTGACAGGATCCAGGTCAGAGACCAAATACATATATTTTCCTTAACCCAGCCCTTTGTTTACAGAGGTCAGCCTGGAGTCCCCGTGGTGATGACTTCAGAGCCCCACCTCTAAGGAAAGGTTTCGAGCACAATTAAATGGGTTTTGATTTTTATGATTAACATGTATGAGACTTTTAGTGGGCCTAAGTAATGTGTTAGAAGTTCTGATCTCAAGTAACATTTCTGAGGATGGTTCATGAGAGGTATTCAAATATTTTTTTTTAATTTATACATCTTCCACTTACTAAGCCATAAAATCCCTCAGGGTGAAGAATTAATCACAGCACTCATACACACACACACACACACACACACACACACACACGCACGCACACTATCGGTGGTTTTCCTCCTGAACAACAGAGGATTGAGGTTAGGTCAATCTCTTCTACAAGTTAAATTTTTTTTAGTATGGATTATGAAATATGAAGTTAAAAGTTTCACTTTATAAAAATGAATAGTAACAATGTTCTTAAAATTTTTTAATCTGCTCAAGTCATTAACACCATCTTTCTGAAGATCTCAGAAAGATCTCACTTTGTGTGAGGATTAAGGAACTTCTTTCTTTCCAATCTATCTGTCCTTTTACGTCTACTTCATCCTGTTGCCCCCTGGGAAGGTGGGGGCAGTCAATCCACTTTGCACTTAGAGATAAATACTTGTATTTTCCTGCAAATCTCTGCTACTATTCTATATATGTTTGTACAACAAAAGAAACTTCTTAAAACATGAATAAATCAATAGACTTTTGCTGGGGGTTGGTCTGTGCTTGTATTTTGTTAATTACTGGCCCTCAAGATCTGGTTACTGCCTGGATACGCCTGTCCTTGTTGTGTAAATCTGCCTAAGACATTATACCTGATTGGGTGATTGAAAAGCCTAAAACCTGGGCAGGGCAAAATGGGGTAGGAGGGGCTAAAGTTCCCAGGCTTTGGGTTCAAGAGAATCACAGGAGGAAGAGAGGAAGAGAGGAGGCAAGAGAACTCCACGATGGGTTAGAGTGGAGAAGGAACCATGTGGGCCAGGAAAATGGAGTCCAAGGATGGCGTGGATGGAAAAAACACCAAATATAAGCAAGTATTCAATAGGATTATGGATGGAAGGTAGCCCAGATAAGGATGGTTAAGGAGGATGGCATTGGATGTGAGCTGGGAGGTGGATGGTGAGGTTATTGAGACAGCGTACGTGAAATATCTGCCCAGTCCGAGATAAATAAGGCAATTATAAAATTTAACAGGTGTCTGTGTCTTATTAATTGTGATAGCAGGTTGAATAATACTGCTGTGATAATCATAGGGCAAATAATAAATAATATATGGCCCAACACCTACCTCTTTATTTACAACAACAGACATTTATTTGCCTAAGATTGACAGCAAGAGTGTTACAAATGAAGTTTGCAGTTTTGACCAGCAGGTTAGTCTGGAAATTTGGGTTCCGCTCTGGAGTAGTTCCTGACGTTGGCTTTCCTAAAAACATACTCTGAACCCAAAAGTTGCAGCAAAAAGAGTTCCTGAAAAGAGCTGTAAGGAGATGGAAGGTGTACTTGTGAAGAGAGGAAGGCAGTCTTGGGGAGTAGGAGAAGCCACCAAGGTACATACAACCTGTGTGTTGCCGAGACTTTGGCTAAGCAACAGGGAACATTACAGCCTGGTGACCTTTCCAAGTTGCCCCAGACGAGGCAAGCTGTGCTGGGTCATCTCGCTGGCAGCCAGCGACTGCTTGCAGCATACCCCACAGGAGGTGGCATAGATTTTGGCAAGGCTATGTATGGCTAGACAGAGGGCTGCAAGCTTCCAGCTGATATTCTCAGCAGTCACGGTTGAATGTGACAAGGACGGAGAAGGCCAAGTGGGGCACCCTGTAAAGTAGTTCCCACGTGAGTCTGAATGAATCCATCTCATGCCTGGCAGCTCCAGCTTCAGTACCGCTTGTGGCCGCGTGGTCTTATGGTCTGTTTTACCATGGCCACAAGCCTGCCAAGCAACTTCCTGGATGCTCGGTAGTTCTTCACAGCAGAAGGTGTGGCCTTGTGCCTGAGGTTCTAGAAGCCTGTGCTGAACTGTCATTTCAGAACTCGCCGTGAACTTCAAACAACACTTTTCCACCTCAAGTCTATTGGACAGATGTGCTTTAAGTAGTAGTGCCATTGACCGCAAAATGGCAAACGTAGATTCTTGAGTGGGGAAAAAAAAAACCTCTCAAATATTATCATGGTATGAGTCCCTGAAGTTCAATCTTATCGGATAACTTACTTTCATTTCTTTTATTGGGTTTTCTTGGGCATCAAACTAACAACACTGATACTGATTTCATGGAAAATGCACAAAGGCACATAAAACCAGGCCAGCGAAACTGACAAGTAGAGGACTACAGCTGGTAGACTTCCTCCTGTGCATCGTTCTTTCTTGGCCTTGAAGGAAAGATGTGGATTTTGTGTGCCTGTTGGCTACTATCGAATGCCTACTGCCTGCTTAGTGGATGCTATGTACAAGTCTTTGTGCTTTTCTTTCATAGATTAGATTTTAGGAATGAAATAGGACTAGTTTTTAGCCAGATGGTGCATGTTTCTATCCCAGCACTTTGATGCAGAGGCAGGACGATCAGGAGTTCAAGGTCATAGAGACCTCCTTGAGATAGAGTTCAACACCAACCTGAGCTACGTGAAACCCTCTTTGGAAAAAAAATTAGTTTTTACCTTATTATTTAATTCTACATGTCCTTTAACACATCATTAATTATGCCAAATACTAAAAGAAATATTAAAAATACCTTGCTATCAACAAATGACTTTATCAAAATCCTGCTCAGCTCCAGATGTTGTGTGTGTTTCGTATTGTGATGCTTCTTTTCTAACTGACCCCTGCCACATCATTAAGACTCTTTGACCTTTTGAAATGAACATATCCTGAGGATATAGGGACATCTAAAAATAATTCCAAAAATTTCATATACTATTTTAAAGAATGCAACACTATGGTTTTCCTTAGTTTAAAACACACACACAAGGATGATGTAATTGGATGTTCACATTTTTTCAGAAGTCAGTATAAACCTTGGTCATACTCATGCAGTTGTTGAGACCGACATATGAATGTATACTCTGCAATCCTGAAGCAAATCCAGCACTTCCAAAGAACAGCCATTGGTCTGTGACTAACTTTGAATGTGTCTGTGAGTTTCTCAGATAACATTGAAAAGCAATTAATGGGCACAAATCAAACAAAAATTTCCCATTCAGACAGATCAAAAAGCCCTGACAACAAAAGTCTTCTAATGACGATTGTTTGTAACTCCAGCGATGTCTGCAATTGCAAGAAAGGGCGCCTGCCAATTCTTTAGAAACTAACAATAATATAGTGTACGTTTGGTTGAGCCAGGCTTGGTACAGGGCTGTAATTGGAATGCCAGCGAGGCTGGGGTGGGAAGATAGTGAGCTGAAGGCCAGCTTGAGCTGGAGACTGAGGCCCTGTCTCAGACAATAGCAAAATTTGGGTCTGATGAAACCCTAGCACCACTAGGGAACTAGATGGTCTGAGAACGAACTATGGGGACAGTGCTCTAAAGTTCTTGCACTAAACTTTGTGTACATCAACTCATGAGAAAAATATTAATTCACATTGCTGTCCCTTACACTATAGATGGAAATATGACTGCTTTTACAAAAAAAAGTATTGATAGTAAAGACTGTTCAATCCTTTTCAATATGCAGAAGTCAACTAATCTCATGAAACCAACTGGCAGCAAGGTTTGTAAAATATTTTGATATGATAATTCATTTTTAGGCAGCGAAGAAAATGTAGACTTAACAGGAAATTAGGAAGCACAGAATACCATTTATGTTTATGATTACGTTTGTTAGTTTTTTATCCACTCAGTGGAGTAGTTAAACAAAACTAATTTTGACAAGGTGCATATTAGCACCTGGGAAACTGTTTGAGTAATTGGATGAGGAACTATTTCATGCTATATAGAAGCTAGAGAAAGTTGATGACTCATTTAGGTTAGAAATTTCTAATCAGAAAGCATGCTGGAATGGCAAGTGCCCAAATTAAAAAAAAAAATGTTCACTGTCTTATAACCCAGTACTATAGTTTACTAGTAGAAGTGTCCCCTTCCATTTAGTCAGGAGTCCCAACTCTCCAAAGTATTCCTGAGAACTCCAGAGGAGTGTCTCCCATGCAGAAGCTCATTAATCTAGGATGCTCAGTTTCCTAACACATTCAAAATGTTCTACACCAAGTATAGCTTTCTTGCCATCCACTGAGATTACTTGTGGTCTTAATGTTTGTCCCATTGTAAGTATTTAGCAGTACTGACTGCAGAGTGAAAAAGGAAACAACCCTATCCCCTCCGCATCATGTTGTATTAGAGAGCCCTCAGCAAGACTTCTTAATCCTTAATACATTTTAAAACAAGACGGAATTACTCTGCTCAACTCCTTGGCTTTTGTAGCTGCATCCTATTTATATCAAAACTTTTCCCTATAGGATAAATTGCTTGGAGAGTCAGCTGTATGGTCCCACTGGGTTCTTCTTAGCCTATACAGATCTATATAAGCCTGAGACCTGATAATTAGCATTATTCTAATTATTTTCCCTGAAAGCATGTCGGCATCTGCATAAATCAGATTAAGTGGTCTAGATGCAAATACATTTAGATGACCAGGAAGTTGTGTGAATCTGTCCACAGCTGTATTAGAATCTCAACTTTAGCCTACTTAGATTGCATTGCTACATTCTTGTGCTGGTTGTAAAGAGAATGTGTGTCTAGAAAAGGAAACCAACTGTAACTAATTGTCAGAAGGCCTGGTCTTATATAATCCCTCTTTTCCCAAGTGTTCTCATTCTGTGATCCAACTCCTATTAAACACAATAGCAGCGCTGCTTTGAAAACCAAACAGGGTAGTGAATGTGAAAGAACTCTAAAAATGTTAAGTATTTTGATCCCATGTGAAAAGAATTGGAATTTCGTAGTGTTAACAAAATTGATCTTGTCTACCTGTTTAGTTCTAACCTTTGCTGTGTGTTTCTGAGTCTTATTCCTCTAAGGACTATGAAGGATTATTTTATATATTTATTGCTTTATTCCTTTATTTAGTGGTACTTGGAATTGAACCCAAAGCTCATACACACTGTACAAATGTTCTACTACTTAATCACATCTCTAACCCAAGACAAAGTATTTTAGAAGTGATTCATTTTAAGGAACTTTGTGATGACTTAGCTCAACTCCCTGAGTTTTCAACTAAGGAAAATGAGGCCCAAAGGAGGAAGGATCTTTTAGAGTGTGGTTGGCAGAACACAAGTTCCTGGTCTACACAACTGCTCACTTCCCTACGTGTTCTCCAAGACGTCTTTCTGGGAGTTCTGGGATTATCCACACCAACAGTGTCCAATATGCTTATTCATTGGTCCTCCAAGTAAACTACACTTTTACACCATCCCTTATTTCCTGGGCTCATGGAGCCCATTGTGTTATAACATCAACACAATGGTATCTGTTGAGTTCTCTTTCCGGGTCACGCATTCTTTGAGTAACTGGAGATAAAACTAGACAGACACTCCACTGCATAAGAGAGCTTACGGCCCATCAAAACAGTAGGCATAAAATTACTATAATATTTGTGGTAAAAGTTGCATGTAGGACACACAACCAACACTGATTTGAATAGTGTGTATCTTTCATTAGAAATGTCTATTGGGATTTTTTTCCCCTTCAATCCTGAAGTAATATGCAAGCTCCACATTTCCAAAAGGTAGTTGCCAAGTTCTCAAACCATGGAAGGACACGTCTATATACATGGATGCTAACATACACTATGAGAAACCTCCATGTGTCTCGGAATCTACCTCACACTCAAGCTATTTGGCTTGTAACATTAGTGGCATCTGCTCCCTGAAGGTGAACTGGCCAGCATTTGAGCAGGGAGAAGCCAGTTTCTAGCCTCTGTGTCTGCTGTTCCATTTACCTTCCGCATTTCCAACCAGTGTGAATCCATCCAACTGGTTTATCCTCTCAAATTTTCCACCTTGCTTGTTGACAGTCATTCTAGTTTGGATATTTTGGTTAGTGTAGGGACAGCAGGGTATGAAAAGCTCTGACAAATGGAGGCCCCAGAGTCAGTCTGCCACAGACAGAACCAAGATCCACAACTCAGGTCTCCAGTGTAGACAGAATCCGGTTAACAACCAAGTGAGAGTTGATGTAGCTGGATGGGAATCACATCAAAGAAAAGAACAGAGATTAGAAGAGGGCCCAGGGAGTAGGAGGCAAGGCTTTTTATGACATGATCACTGTGAACTGACTTAATAGAGGCATGGTTTATATACAATAATTTTTACTTTATGTGAGTTTGCCATGTTTTGTGGTATGCACGTCCTTATCTACCACAGCACCAAAATTACAGTGTTTTGAGATGTTTTCTTATTTTCTTGCAATGTCTTATTGTCAGCAGCCTTCTCCTGCAGGCCCTGGGTTAGCTACGCTCTGAGATTGCCTTTGCTCCAGCAGCAAATGTCAAGGAAGCGCTTTAGCCAGACACTTGACCATGAACCTAGTTACCACAGACTGTGCAAATGGGATGTGAGACAGGGTTTGGAGGAATGTGCCTCAGACAGGATCAGAGAGGTTCTGCTGCTTGGTGATACAGAGGATATTGAATGACAAGCCAGTTCAAGATCAGATCAGACATTTATCTTCTAAACACAAAGCAAAACAAGGAACTTTGATAATTCACAGGACAGTATTCCATCAGTCACTTATAGCCTCAGAACAGTAGACCAAAGGTGAGGTGTGGAGCTGGAGCCAGAACTTAGAAAGTATTGAGTAAGGTAGCAGAGGAACGTGTCTGCAGTTTTCAAGATCCACCCCCAAGTTTGGCACATAATATACAGGTAATGTTATTGTTTCTGATCATAAGATAACTCTGTAGCGATTTGGCTACCTCAGGACAGCCACTTACACAGGAGCAACCAACCTGTCCTTGCAAGTCCTGGTATAAAATTCATCAAGTTCTTGTGACCGACTCTGGATCTTCCCAGGCAAGTTCCAACACACTTAACCATAGGAAATTTTGTAAGTTTTCCAGTGGAAGAGCCAAACAGCTAATGGTTGTGCATTACCCACCACAAAGAAAAAAGAAAGAAAGAAAATCAAAGAGAAACATTATCCACCCAGTATCTGGAAAATATGAATTGCCAATGGCTCAGGGCACATGGAAAGAAAACCAACCTAAGATAAATATTAAGCAATAGAAGATCCCTCTTACACATCCACATTAATTATTCTATTACAAGTTTTATTCTACATGCTTATTTTTTTTTTAAAAATCTCAAATGACTGAAAAACAGAAAAAGATGCAGCTTGAAGTGGAAATTAACATCTAGGGGAAAGATACATTTGAATGTTTTATTCACTGGTGTTTTTAATGTTTAGGCAGTTATTTTTTTTTCTCTGGTGGAAACCACAGTTGTTTTGGAGAAAGTGATGATGTCATCCAAATAGCTTATTAAAGTGAGAACTTCCATCCCAAGATGCATTCTGAGATTTTTCTCATTTATCTTTTATCATCTGACTTACTGACTTAACGGCATGGAGAGGGGAGAGAGAGATTTTCTTTGTACCATGGAGACAGAGTTGGATGAAAATGCACAAAAACTTGGGAGCATGCATCACCTACCAAGAGCCTCTTGTTTAGAGATGTCTGGCCAGATGTCCAGCAGACCATGTAAAAGCTTGACGACCCTTCTCCTCTAGAGACAGGGACAAATTTAAATTTTGGCTTCAAGTAAATGTTAACAAATACTCATTTGTATCACAGCCATAACATCTTCAAATTCCAGCAGTTGCGTTCTTAAAACTCTGTCTTTGTTATAGAAGCATTAGAGTGGGGTGCTGGGGAGATGACTTAATGGTTAAGAGCATTGGTTGCTCTTCTACATGGACCAGGGTTCAATTCCCAGGACCCATATGGTGGGCTGCACCCGCTAACTCCAGCCCTTGGAAGTCTGACACTCTCCTTCGGCCTCCACAGCCACCACCCATGCACCGGGTGCACAAGCATACATACAGTCAAAACACCTATACATATAAAATAAAATACATTTTAGAAAGATTTCCTGGAGTGGTAATATACTTTTTACAGTTCACTGTGATCAAAATCAGATTAAATTTATGCTGATTTCAAACTGGATTATGAAATTGTTAATCATCTGCCGTGAAGAGATTTACCATCCTTGCAGCTGAAAAAAAAAATATGTGTATGATGTAAACTCAGAGTCTTAATGCTATAGATAGAGAAGTCTAGGGAAAGTAAAAGCTAATTTTTAAACTAGATGGAAAGCAATTCTCTGTATTTGTAATTCATTTCAGGGTGGGAGCTTACACAGCTCTATAAGGAAATTGGTATGGCTTGCCTAGAGAACATTGTATCAGCTTTGCCTTTCTGTAAAAATATCTTTTTTCAGTCTAGCTAGAGGAACATAGTTAATTTGAAATCAAATTCAAGTGATTATTGTTTGTTAATATCATTAACTGTAAAAACCTTGTGATTTCACATTCTGCTTCCTTATAGGCCAGCTGTTGTGGTGTATGCTGAGTTTCGAACTTTTGGGAGGTAGAGGTGAGAAAAATCAGCTTTTCAGGGCCAGCCTCATCTACACACAGGTTGAGACTAGCCTGAGCTACATGGAATCTGGTCTTAAAAAGATTGTATTTGAATGTGAACTTATAAGAGATAATACCTAACAATACTGTTGGGTAATAAATCCACCTGGTGGATGGCATATACTGTCTTCTTATTTGTACATAAAGAAAAGAGAAGGAAATACAGACTGGTAGATTATCTCTGGACCCTCTTACAAATGCTATCAACTTTGAGCAACACAGGCCTAAATGTACAGGTCCACTTACGTAAATGTTTTTTTTTTTTTTTTGTGAGATATGTGACAATTTGAAAAACCCTTACAGACTCCGTAGACAGTAAAGAAATTAAGCAAAAGGTATGTCATGCACACATAAAATATAAGTAAGCAATGACCCATTTTACCACATTCTACCATAAACGTATTAATCTCATTTAAAAGTTAAAATTTATCGAAGTTTGTGAAGTCTGTACAGACACCGTGCATGGCTCCATTCACAGTAGAAAGAAATGTAAACAAACGTAAATATGCAAATTAAGTCAGATCTGCATACAACGCTCAGAAGCACAGATGGTACCGACATAACCTTGTGCCGCCTCCTGCTGAGGTGTCTGAGGAGAAGAGCACCACACGAAGGGAACTGTCTCCATGTGGCATGCAATGGAAAATAATCTTTCATAGGCTGGGGAGATGGCTCAGTGTGTAAAGTACTGCTAGACAAGAATAAGGACATGAGTTCAAGTTCTCAGAACTCATGTATAGCCTGATATGGAACTGTATGTCCATAATCTTAGTATTTCTACAGCCAGGTGGTAGGTAAAGACAGAAGAAGCCTTGGAAACTTGCAGGTCATCTAGTCAGGCATAGACAGTGGCAAACAACCAGGAAGAGGATTTGTCTCAAGCAAGGTGAATAGTGAAGATTAGCACCTGAAGTTATCACCTGATCTCCACATGTGTACACTGTGATTCACACACACACACACACGTAGTCTATCCTGCCTGCAGACATTTTCATCATATATAAAATACCTATTAATGCTAAAGATAAGTTCTTCAGTGAAGAAGGAAGTTATTAGTAATATTTTGAGGAAGTTAAATTTTATATGAGAATTGTTGACTGTTGGGTAGGTATGGTGTTGTGACCTCTACCTCCTGACATTGTTGAAGGGTCAATGCTAGTAGACAATTACCCCAAAGACATGTCAGCTCCAGAGTTTAAGAGTTCATATTGAAGAACTAGTCCATGAAGACCTTTAATCCCAGCACTTAGGAGGCAGAAGCAGGCAGGTCTCTGTGAGTTCAAGAACAGCCTTCCCTATACAGAAGGAACTCCAGAACAACCAGGACTCCATGAAGAAATCCTGTCTCAAAACAAACAACCACCCACCACTCCAAAGAGCAGTGGTTTTCAACCTGTGGATCTGAACCCCTTTGAGGGTCAAACAGCCCTTTCACAGAGGTCGCATATCGGATATCCTACATAACAGATATTTACATTATGATTCAAACAGCAGCAAAATTTCAGTTACAAAGTAGCAACAAACAGTTTTATGGCTTGGGTCACTACAACATGAGGAACTGTATTAAAGGGCTACAGCATTAGGAAGGCTGAGAACCACCGCTATAAAGTCACAGAACAAAACTCACACACAAACACAAATATCATATTTCAAGAAAATTTAAGTTTAAGATTTTGTGTTTGGGGCCTGTGAGATGGCTAGTGGGTAAAGGTGATTGCCATCAACTCTGGAAACCAGAGTTAAGGACCCACTAAACTTTGGTGGAAGGAAAGAATTGACTCCCAAAAGTTGTCATCTGACACTCATGCACACACACACACAAACATGAACACACACACCCCTTTACATAGATGAAAATACACATATAAATACAAATAAAAATAAATATTTTTAAAAAGAGTTTGTGACATTGAAGACTTTGGAGCTAAAAAAAAGTTTGTGTTAGGCTGTATTGGTGTCACGAGTTAGACACATCAGCTAGAGGGGTCAGGAAAGATTTCCTGAAATAACTTGCTCACTTGCTATATTTGAAATGCCTTTAGCCAAATGCAAACCACACTTAGAAATACATACTGCTGTCACAGTGTTTTTAAGTAGTTGATAAACTCTTTTAGGGCACACCCCATATTCCAGAGTCTTGAGTACAGTAGCTTGAGTAGCAAAGGGTGTGGCATGGTCCAGAGCCCTGTTTCTCCTGCTCCCTAACTCTCAACTTAGTTCTTTTACTTGTTTAATCATTAACTCCTGATACATAATATGATCATCATAATCTCTACCTCATAGAGCTATCATGGGGCTGTGGTAAAGAAGCACAGGTAAAATGTATGGCCCGGGTTTAGAATGAGAAAGGGAAAGGTATTTGTGTATCAGGTACAGATCTTAAATTACAGAACTGCCAAAATGAAAAAGTGTTCTGGCATCTTAGAATTCTCAAACGGCACACAAATGTGCAGATTAAACTAAATTTATTCTTGGCTAGAATAGAATGGATACTTAACAGAATGATAGAGAGCCGTGACCTAAGTTACCAGACTGCTGTGGTGTGGGATGAAGGACAGAAAGTGGAAGGCAAATTCACAAACATATTCCTAACATTCACTCACAGGCTACCGTATAGACGGTGAAGTCACTTGCTTTTGCAGTAGGTGAACTTAACAATTTAAAATTAAATCTATGGGTGAAGAAACACGGTGAAACCCTGCAAATGTCTACATCAGGAAAGAAGTTACCACTGGCTTTCAAAGATGGAACTCTCACCCCTTCTTCTTGCCTTCCCTTTCTAGAATCCTCTTGAACTGTGGCTTTTGAGAATCCCCCAGCTGACTGTGCTGTCAGAATAATATCAGAGTATCACTTTCGTCTCTAGACAGAGAAGCACTTTATCAAGCCTCATCTCTGCAAATTTAAACCTTCTGCTTTATTCACCAAGATTTGAATACCTGGTTTTGAAAGAGTATCTTATTTTTTTTCCTTTTAGCCATTAGACTTAATTTCATAGAGAAAATTTACATTTACCCAAAAATTGAACAGAAAGTGCAGAGTTCCAACGAACTCAATCTCTCTTCCCACATATCCCAAACTCTGTTGAATTATCTTGGCTCCCTTGTCAAAAGTGCGGTGGCTGTTTCGTGTGGGTCTGTTTCTGGGCTGCCAAGTCTTGTAGTTCTGTTATTTATTCTCTGCCAGCATCACACTGTCGTGATTACCATGGTTTTATAGTAAGTCCTGGTCAGGTACTGTCACTCTTTTGAATCTGTTCACCTTCTCCTGTGGTCTCTGTTCTGGCATCTACCTTACTGCACCAATTTTAGGACAAGTTTAGCAATAGCCACAAAATAAGTTGGTTGGAGGTTTTATTAAATTGCACTGCATCTACAGATCAGCTGGGTAGAAGAACAACTCTTAATAATGGTGGATTTGCCTGCCCATTAACATGAAATGCTTCTCCATTTCTTTAGGCTTCCGTTGTTCCCATTCATCATCAGAATATTGAAGTTTGCCTCCTGAACATCATATTTAGATTTTTTTTTTATTTATTCTCAGGTATAGCTCCTTTTTTTTTTAGTGCTAGCATAAATTGTACTGTGTTTTAAATTCAAATCTAATTGCTTATTTTTCTATGCATGAAAGAGATTGAATTATATGTTAAACATATATAAATATATGAAACCTTGTTATAGTGGCTAATTTGTTTCAGGAGTCTTTGTGTGAATGTATGTGCAAGTGTGTGTGTTTGCATGTGTTTCTCTGTGTGTGTATGTTTGTGTGTGTATGTGTGTGTGTATATGTGTGTGTGTGTGAGGGATGTCTACCTATGCATGCATGTGTGGAGGCAAAGGTTGGCACCAGGAGTCTTGTTCTATTACTTTCCAGCCTTTTATTATTTTATTTTTAATTTTGAGACGGGGCCTCTCACTGAGCCTGGAGCTGGTTGGGCAGAGAGCCTGCGGGACCTGCTTACCTGGACCTCCCTAGCACTGGGGTTACAGGTGTGGCTCTCCTCGCCTGGCCTAGTCGTCACACGGGTTCTGGGGATCCAAACTTAGTTCCTCACACTTGCATGGCAAGTACTTTATCCAACAAACCCGTGGTTCTCAATCTTCCTAATGCGACCCTTTCATATAGTTCCGTGTGTGGCGACTCCTGGATCATGAAGTCATTCTCGCTGCTACTTCATAACTGTAATTTTGCTACTGTTATGAATCGTAATGTCAATATTTTGGAGACAGCAGGTTTGCCAGGGGGGTCGTTACCCACGGGTTGAGAACCTCTGCAATCCCCAGCTCAGTATTCTATTTCAAAAACTTCCGTGGTTGCCTTGGAGTTTGCAACAGACATTTATGACTAATCCAGGTCCACTTCCAAATATTACCCTGCCTTGCTGGTAATGCAAGTAGCTTATACCAGTTTCCCGTTCCTCCCTTCCATTCGTTTTCACAACGGTGTCACTCATTCCGCTCCTCGGTAAGCAAGAAGCCACAGTTCATTTTCTCTACCGGTTTTCTGGACGAACTGTTAACGTGTTAGAGCTAGGTAAGTAGGAATAAGACATTTTCTTTTTCTTACTTGGTTCCTTCTGTGGGTTTTTTTTTTTCTTTTTACGAGGTTTCAGGTTTCTGCTCTACGCTATTTTCAAGATCTTTCACTGTTTCTTACAAGGCAGGTCGGCTGGCAGTGACTTGCCTTGGTTTTGCTCACCTAAGAGGGTCTATCTGACTTTGTTTTGGAGGAAGGAGTATACTTTGGCTCTTCTGATTTTCTGATGAATAATTTTTGCCAAGTATACAATTTTAGGTTGATGGGAGGTTTTTTGTTTTGATTTTGTTTTTCCCCTACGTTTTAAATATTTCATCCCACTGTCTTCTGGCTAGAATGGCTTTGACAAAAAGGTTGACGTAATTCTGGAAGATGTCTCTTCTCACATCCCTTTATTCCCAGACTTTTTTTTTTAATCCTAGCCTGTCTTCTTTGATCCTCTGGTTTAAATTAACTCTTCCTTGGTGTCAACTTTTCTTTTTTCAGTTTTTATGGTTGATTTCGCTGAGATTCCAGCATCTATTGCTTGATTTTTGTCAGTAATTGTTGAGAATTGGGCTATTGTTTTTCCACTAGCCCCTTCTCCTGTTACAGCATGGTTTTATCTTTTGTCATTGTCCTATGCCCAGTTGTTAGGAATTATTCTGTTGTTTTTTCTGGTTTGTTTTGTTTTGTTTTTTGCTTGGCATTTCAATTCTAGAAGTTTGTACTGACATATCTTCGAACTCATGCATTCCTTCTTTGCTGGGTCCAGTGTACTGATGAGCACAACACAGGCATTCTGCTTTCCTTTCCAGTATTTTCCGTCTTAAGCCTTCTATACTGTGATGGCATTGCCCATGTGATGTTGCCTGCTGTCCACATTTTCCAGTATAGCCCTTGATGTGTTAACTGGGTCTTTGAAATCCCTGGTGTCTTCTGTCCTCTTGTGTTTAGCTTATCGTTTCAGACCATGGTGTAGGTGTGTGTGTGTGTACACATCTGCACACTAGTGCATGTAGAAGATGCATATCCATGGGTGTGCATGTACTTATGGAGGGCAGAGGCTGGCATCCAGTGTCTTCCTTAATTTTTGAAATGGGGTCTCACTCTAGCCAATCTGGCTGGACTTGCTAGACAGTGAACCCCAAGACTCCTCCTGCCCCCACCTTCCCAGCACTGGGATTACAGAAGCATGTTACTCTCTGCATGGGTGGTGGGGCCGAACACAAGTCCCCATGCTGAGCCATAAGCACCTTACTAACTGCGTTATCTGTCCATGCCCATCCCATTCTTTTCTTTTTCTTTCCCCCACCCTTGGCGCTTACTATTTTAAAGCAGATAAGCTGTATAAGGAATGTGGTGGACAATATGTGGTTTCAGTCTCATTAAGAGGTAGGCTGTTACTATTTGCTGTAGCCATCAGAGACTAAAATTACTACTATTGTATTTGTCTTTGGGTGTCCCTCAAAGCTGCTACAATAGGGAAACAGGCTTGGGTTCTCTTTGGCGTAATGTTCTGCTACTATACAGGCACTCTAATGTGGCGGTAAGCCTAGGGGGTAGGATAGCGTTCTGTAGTCCTGTGATTGGATCTCGGCTGTCTTGCTGCTCTGAGCTGAGTATTTCCCTCCTCCTACATGCAAGGTTAGAACTGGCTGGAATGGCTGTTTCCCTTCGAGTAGATTTATGTGACTTTGATAGACCCCCATTGATAAGGTACCAATAAAATCATTTTCCTGGAGGGCTGCTGAGCCTAGTTGAGAAGAAGAGATCTAGAAGTATTCACTTCTTATTTTTATTTTGTTTTTTAACATTCTATTGTATTTTAAAGGTTAGCACACAGAGTAATGGGTTTTATTGTGACACTTTCATACATATATATCATCGTGCTTCGCTCACCCCCTTCCTGCCTTCCTGTTCCCCACCTAGCTGGTTTCCCTACTTTCCAGTAGTTCCTCCTTCTGTTTTCATGTTGCAGATATTTCATTACCCTCTGTTGTTCCTCATCAGTGCTTCTTATAGACTCCCTTTAAATCTCTTCTTTCTCTTAATCTAAGAGCATTTTTAAAGGATCTCACACACACACACACACACACACACACAGACATTCACACACAACTCAATATGCACATGCATGCCCCTTTGACAAAAGCAAAAGGAAATTGCTGTCAGATTTTCATAGGAGGATCCAGTTGTGTTCCTAGAGGGGAATTCAGACACATTAAAATAGTGACACTCAAGGAGAGCCCATAGGCAAGAGCATCTGGAGTTTTAAATTCCCAAATTGTTCTGCATTGTAGCCCAACCATTCCTGGATGTCAGGTTCTAGTAGTCCTGCTGATGTATCTCTGGTTGTGGTGCTGGCTCTGCCCTGGGTAAACTGTGATCTCCTGGCATGCTAGATAGCTTTATGTCAACTTGACCCAGACTAAGTCATTGAGAGGAGGGAACCTCAATTTAAAAAAAAAAAGAAAAAGAAAAGAAAAAAAAAAAAGGTCTCTGTAAGATTGGGCTGTAGGAGAGCCTGTATGGTATTTTCTTAATTAGTGACTGATGGCAGAGGGCCCAGTCCATTGTTGTTGGTCCCACCTCTGTGCTGGTGGCCCTGGGTTGTATTAGAGAGCAAGCCTCAAGGGGCAAGCCAGTAAGCAGCACCCTTCCATGGCCTCTGCATCAGCTCCTGCCTCAAGGTCCCGCCCTGTTTGAGTTCCTGTCCCGACTTCCTCCAGTGATGAGCACCAATTGGAAACATAAGCCAAATAAACCCTTTCCTCCTAAGTTGCTTTGTCATGCTATTTCATCACAATGATAACCCTAATTAGGACAGCTGACAAGCTATGATTGTCTGTATCTGTCTGTCCTTCTAACTTTTGGGACAGTGGTTCCTCAAAGACTTTAGTTCTGATTAAATAATATCAATTTCAGTTTGATTAACTTTTTTCCTTGTCATGGAGATGAAAATGACCATTTGTGAGGTTTTTGTTTGCTTATGTTTTTGTTTTTGTTGTTTTGGTATTGTGGATTGGTCTTGGTGGTACTGAATATTAAACCCAGAACGTGCTAGGCAAGAGCTCTTCCGCTGAGTTATAACCCCAGCAGCAGGTCCAAAACTCTTTGCACATGAGACAGAAAATAGGAAACCCCTTAGCATTTCTTTGTGAATTCTTAAGAAGCCTACCTAATTTGGTCAGATAGCGCAGGATGTGCTGTGCCAACCCGATGCCCTGAGCTCCATCTCTGGATGGAGGGCAAGAACAGGTGCCCTCTGATCTGCATGAGTGTGATACCATCTGAATTAGAAGGTGCTACTTTAAAACTTTCTATTTCTTTGCATATTGCATAAACTGAAACAATACACATCTTTACTTTGTTTCCATCCTTGTAAAGAAAAAAATGCTTGATGCCTCCATTTTCTCCATGTTCTTCCCAAATCGTATGCTTTTATCATTGTTATTCCTGTTACAAATAAATAGAAGAAAAAGGAGAAGAGGAGGAGGTAGAGAATCGGGTTAGGGGGAGGAAGAGGAGGAGGAAAAGGAGCAGCAAATGGTAATAATGAGCCAGGAATCACGTTTTTTTTTTTTTTAATACTCAGCTTCCCTACAGTTTGATGTGCACACATGGTCTATTTCACTTTTAAACGGCTCACTGCTCCATATTTTCTGTAGCAATTTAAATTCAAGTTTGGTCCTGACTCCTTGGTGAATCACTGCAAATTAGGTTAAAGGTCAGTGAAGTCCTTTTGCAATGTTCTCTTAAAGTCCTTAGTAAGTTCTACAAAGTGAGTTGGAGTGGACCTTGGACACTTGTGAAGATTATGAAATGACGAAATAAGACTGCTCACCCAGATGTACTTATTTGGTAGCAACCTGAATTCTTATGTTAATAGGTAGTTTACAAAAAGAGGTTTTTAAATTTTATCTAATAAGAGAGTTTGCCTTTTAGTGTTTTGATGTTAGGATTATCTGAATTAAGAGATAATATTTGGCACCTTTGTAATTGGGGTAAAACTACTTGGTTAAATATTACTGCCTTCCGTGTTTGTGTCTACTTATAGCTAACATACAAATACCACATTTTGTAAATTTTTACAAAGGAAAATGGAAGCTTGAGGAAATTGTAATGCATATTCAAAATATCTTGTTCACTGAATTATTCTTCTGCTTAAACCTTTTTAAATGATTAAAAAAATCTTTTAAGTGAGTTAGACCCTCTGTTCCACAATGCTCATATTCTTATTCCAAAAGCATCACATCCTATAGCTGGCCAGAGAGAATTAGTTAATAGTTAAAATAAGGAAATGATTGGGGAGTTCAGCAACTATCCTCATTTATGGAGATGGAAACACTTTGGGGAGTTATGATGTCAGAAAAAAGGGGAGTCTGTAAGTATTCACACTAACATAATTGGCGTTTTTGAACAGTTGAAACTGGTTAAACTATAGAAGCCTAGCTAATTGCTGCTAGCAGACACATGAACTCGGGGATGCTAAAAACAAGGCCACTCACATTTATCGATGGCTTCCTATTGCTGTATGTTGTGTCAAGTGCTCGACATGCGTTACAACCATCCATAATTCTGTTGCATAAATACCATCTTTGCCATTTTACAAGTGAATAAACTGAGGCCCAAAGAGATTTAATGATTGTGAGCACTGGTCTTATATCCAAGTTCACTCTGAATTCTGGAGCCATTGTTCTTAACACTGCATTTTCAGATTGTTGCACTGAAAACTAATTTCCATGACTAAAAACAAAACAAAAGACAAGTAATTATTTTTGGTCTTTTTCCTCTTTTCAGACATGCTTTGTAGCTCTTTCGGAGGTATGCAGTGTTTTATATTACAAAGAAATATAGAACAAAGACTATACAGAAACCAATCTATATAGTCTTAGTTTCTTTTTTGAAGCCAGGGCCTTCTGCATGCTAGATCTCTACTACTGAGCTATACCTCCAGCTGTAACCATCTGTTTATGGGTCTATTGAGATGCTTTACACAGTTTATTGTCTTATTAGATTTGGACATTATGTGTATTTATTGAGGGCACTGTTTTTAGATTTGGATGTAATTTAAATCTACCATAGATATCCTCGTTAATATACAACCCAAAGTTAGATAGTAACAATGAACTTACAAGGCAAAGAAGAGATATTAAACAGTCTAGCCTAAGGTAGAATCTAAAGTAGACCCTCAGATCCAGACTCAACATGCATGTGTGTATGTGTTTGTGTGTGCAGCGTTCCTTTGTTGGGCTCATAATACATTTCAAACAAACAAACAAAAAACATCATATCCACAGACCTAACATGTAAGCTTCCAAAGACCGACCAAAAATGATTGTTTTATTCTGTAACTGCCAGCATAGGAAATAAGCCGTGTTCTGTCAAGGTCTGTAGGCTAGGGAATGCATTATTCCTTCCTTTAGTCTAAACAGCAAACTAAACTCAAACTATTCTTGCACCTTCCTGTGTCTATTTAACACCGCCTTTGTCTCTTTTTAAAGCAACACAAAAGCAAAATAAGTCTACTCAAAGCCTTTTCCCCCTCTCTCACTCAAATTCAGGCTTATGTTTGCACTTATTAAATCTTTGTTATGTATTTGTAATTGCTTGTGATAGTTTATTTCTAAACGGTCCTGCAACTTCACTTCCCTTGAGAGGTTTTTGCGGGAGAGATTTGTTTTATATTTTCACTTGCATTTGCTCAGTAATCAAACTTTGGCCCAGAAAAATCTTACTGACAGGAAGACCTCCCTTGCCCCGGGGCAGAGCGCAGAGACCGAGCTGCCTCCGGGTCACCTGGCAAGGAGGGACCCCAGTCTAACACCAGGGGCCTGGCTGCCACGACCCAAAGTCGGCTTCTTTTTTTTTTTTTTTTATTGCAAATGGAAACTCAGACGGGCTGGGCGGCACCCCGGTCCAGCCACGCAGCCCAGGGAAAGCGGGCGGCGTGAGCAGGCTCGACCTCGGCGGCCCACTCTCCGCAGCAGCGCCTCCCAGAGCCAGACGCCGCTTTGCGTCGCAGCAGGCGGCCGCGTCCCCCCACCCGGGCTCGGCCGCACCCCTCTCGCCCCTCTCGGTCCCCCTCCCCGGCTGCACACAGCCAAGCACGTGAGCGGGACAGCGCGTCCCAGCTGGGGCTCAGCTGACCTCTCCCTGATTGGCCGGGAGCAACGTGGGCCGGGGTGGGGCCCGGCCGGCTGCGTCGCTCGCCATTGGCCGCCGGGGAACCCGCCTCCGCTCAGGTGAGGCGGGCTGGCGGGCGCGCGCGCCGGGGCTGGCGGGCGCGCGGCGAGGGGAGGGGAGCCGGGGGCCGGCGCGCGCCCGAGCGCGCCTCCGCCCTTGCCCGCCCCCTGCCGCCGCTGCCTCGGCGCCTCAGTGCACAGAGCCTCCTCGTCTGAGGGGACGCGAGGACCGTCCTCGCGGCCGTCGCGGGCAGTGTCCGGTCGGGCCCTGACAAGCCAGGCGGAGCAGCGCCCGGGACCCCGAGCCGGAGCCCGGCGAGCGCAGCCTGCAAGCGCCCGCCTCGCCGTCCCCGGGGAGGGGAGGGGGGCGTCCCGCCTCGCACCCCGCCTCCGGACTTGCCCCTTTCTCTGCGCGTGCGGACGGAGCCCGGCGCTTAGGCCGGAGCGAGCCCGGGGCCGGCCGCCGGCCGGGAAGGCACCGCGCGGGCCACCACCGATTCCGCCATGGAGGGCGCCGGCGGCGAGACCGAGAAGAAAAAGTAAGCCGGGCCGCCGCGTTCCGGGGGCTGGCCTTTTTTGTCTCCGCTCCCCTCCCGTCCCCCACCCTTGTCCAAGCCTCGCGCGCCGGGCTCCCCGGCGGTCCACGTCGCCATCTTGGCGCGGGGGGCGGGAGTCCGCGGGCCCCGCGCTCGGCGGGGCTGGGGTCTCCGCCCCGCGCCGCCGCCGCCGCCCAGCCTGCCCCGCGCGCCCATCCGGCCGACCGAGGCCGCCCCCGGCTCCCGCGCCTTCCCGCCCCGCTCCTCCCTCCGCGCCGAGCCGCGAGGAGCCGGCCCCGGGCGGACCCCGCGCGCGCTGCCGGCTTCCCGGGGTCCGGGGCCTCCCCGCTGCGCCGCCGCTGCCTTTGTACGTTAGGGAGCTGCTCCGGGGTGGGGGGGGGGAACCCCGAAGATGCTAACTTTCTAGTCTGCACGTGCGGGTTTGGTTGTAAGCGGGGGTCGCGGGGGGTGGGGGGAAACTTGGCCTCCGTCGGGGTAACGGGAAATTAGGAACGCGGCGTCGTTTCCCAACAACTTCCAATTTTCCGAACTCGTGCTTGCATCACCTGTCAGCAGAGCCCCAAGACGTTATGTGTGAATATGTATCTGCCCGGGTCACTCCTGAAATTAGCTTGGTTAAACTTAGGCAGATAATTTAATGAGATGGGGAGGGGAGACTATACATAGTGAGAGCAGATGAAACTCCTCAGGTTAAAATCAGATGTTGGAACACCCGAAAATGAATTGTATCAAAAAAACATAAATCCGGAGTGAGAGAAATCTTATGTGAGAACTTAATGTAAGTTTATGAAACATCTTAAGGTTTGAGTCTGAGGAGCACATTATAGAAGTATGAGTGCAGCCAGCTAGTGATGGTAAGATCGACCCCTGCCGCCGGCACAGTTTTGTCTACTTCGATATCGTAACCTTGAGGAAATCAGTTTAAGGAGTTGAAGGTTTATAGTAAGAGTTGTGGTTACGAGGTTACCTAAATTTACTGTTAAGTCCTTCCAGTCTTCTGGAAGAGATTAATTCCCTTTATCCATATCAGCAGAAGATAAACGCACTCATTTTCTTGCTGTTGTGTAGATCCCTTCCTTGTCATGGTCCTTATTCCATAGAAGGTCCAGGTTTCATTTTATACGCACCAAAGGAAGCACTTTAAAAATGTTTTAAAGTGAGCATACAAGTCTAGACTTAACCCCAGGAGTTACTAGAATTAGTTGCAATTAATTTTACAGAAGTGACTACAATGCTTTTGATGAAATGAAGGGGCTGCTATTCTCTAAACCTTGGGCAGATTGCCATATTGCCATTGTGTCGTGCCAACTTACTGTCCTGATTATATTTAATACAGTACACCAAGTTATACACCAGTCACTTCTCTTTTATATGCGCTTTTTTTTTAATCAAAAGTAGTTTTATAATGGATGAGTGAATTAGCTGTTGTGCATCAGGCCTGATTCTAAATGGTTTTTAGATTTTCCTCAGAGCCATCTGTTAATTTAATTTTTCTCATTTGAGGTTAGCAGCTTTAGATCAGATGGGATTATATTTCTTAATATAGAGGTTCTTAATATCGCTAAAAGATAATAAACATGAGTGATGGGTCACTCAACAACCTTTAGGTGCCATTTATTGAAGATGTCCTTTTGAAATCATAATTTAATTGAAAGATTGAGAGGTAAAATTTTTCTTTATCCATTTTTTTTCCATCTTAAAAATGAGCCTCCAAAGTGAACATGGGGGAAAGAATTAGCTTTTTTAATAGAGGGTGTAGAGTATTTGGAAGAAAGCAGAACAGAAGTTTTGTAATAAATGTAACAGGGGATTATGTGGTATTGACTCCTTAGGTGTTGGGGCTGGACCTAATTGACTTAACATACATATGAATTCTCAGATTTCATCAAGCTCAGTCTCTGTTTGTAGCTTAACTTCTCAAAGTTTTCAAACAAATAATTGGGGTTACTAAAGTAAAATCTCTTAAAGACTTTTCTTAATTTCCCCTTTTAGCTTTGCTCACTAAAAATCAAGGAACTCATTTATTAGTAAACTTTTTTCTTATTACAATTTAGCTTACCCCTTTGTTTGAGGAATCAGCATTCTAATAATTTAGAGGGTAGGGATGTGGAGGCAGAGAGATACTCCTAAATTGGAGTCCCAAGCCTTTCCGCTTATGATTGTTGGCAAGTTACTGAGTATTTCTGGATTATATGCAACACCGTTCCACCACCCCCCCGTTATAATACCTACCCTCTGAAAATGAGATAATGTATTTAAAGCACTTAGGTCACTACATGGAGTAGTAATCTTTGTAATATTTTGTATACTTGAAAATATGTGTTAACTGTAAAAGTAATAGTTCAGACTTCCATAACCTTCAAGCCTTTCTGGATATATTTTCTTAGCTCTTCTGTGCCTTCATGCATTTTTCTCTCTATGGTTCAAAAAATGAAAAGACTGGCATTGAATGCAAAGGTTGAAAAGAGCTCTTTCCTGATGAAGCAGTGTCCCTGGGCCATGGCATCACTGAGCATATGATGTACTAGGACCCCTCATCCCAGTTCCTCATCCCAGTGCCTCCTCCTCAAATGGATCATTTTGACCTACTCTGGGCTCTAGTCATAAGCACATGTTCTAGTCACACTGGTTATTTCAGCAAGAGAGACCTAAGATAGTGTAGTTTTAGAGCTGTTAGTAACTTACTTTTTTCTTTTCTTCTTATTCTGATGCTCAAGTTTTGAGTAGACAATTATAAAAACTAATTTCAATGGAATTTAGTAACAATATGGAGCTTTGCTTGTGCCTACCTCTATTATTAAGACCATTGGCCTTCATCGCAAGGGAAGGCTTTGAACTTGTATTGGTCGGATGTTTTCAGCTCAGTTGTATGAAACATGGGTTGATACACTCCTGTTTAGTGTTCCCGGAGCTATCAGGGTATTTGAACATGTTCCAGTTCACTCCTGTAGGTACCTTATGAAGTCTAGAGACTGTCCCAACTTTCTGTGGCTTAGCTTTGCAGCTCTCCTGGTATCCTGGCTCAAGGTTTAAATACTGTGCGTACATTTCAACTTTTTGTGTGCCAAGGATGGTGTTAGGAGGCTAAGGCAGATTAGTCTCTTGACTTTTGTTGTACTTGTTGCTTTAAGATTTTAAAACTATTTATGATGTTGGTTGTAAGATAATTCTTTCTATACATTAATATTAAAGACTTAGGTTAAACCTCTGTAGTTTTTAAGAAGATGGATATCTGAAAAACTGAATCATTTTTTTTTAATTTAAGATTGTTAGCAAAGGTCTTTCTGCACAAGGAGAAAGTAATCTAAGTAAAGATGTGGGGTTGAACCACTTTCCTACTGAGACACTGATTTTAATTCACACACAAAAAAGTTAATTTGTGTCAGTCATCCATCCCATCCATGTCCATCCATGTATGTCCCCTCACTCCATCCCCTTGAGATTAGACAGCAACAGTTGGGTTTTACCTGCTTGTGGAATAGCTATTTATTGCATGTTTTCTGATTGACTCTAAAGGGTTTGAAAAGGAATTTAATAAGTCAATGTCATTGCTCAGCATTTTGGTAAAAATACAGTGGGAATGTTTAACCATAAAAATTTAATTATGACAAAAAATTTTCTTTATCTCTTGAAGTATTAAGAATGAACTACTTTCGTGTGTATTGGATTTGATATTAAAGTTCCTGCTTTCTCCAATAAAATGGAACAGACTTACCTTTTTGCCAGGCATAGTCTTTTAGACAAACATAATATAAAGAATTCAAAATTGTAAAACAAAAATTGAAGAGACTACTTTAATAGTCATGGAGACTATCTCCTTATAGTGTTTGAAGTGATTGTGTATGTTTTATCTAGCTGTTTAAAAAAAAAATTTCCCATTGTAGCCATTTCTGAGTGTAAATTTAGCAATGGCAAATTTTGTCATTTGACCAACCTTTTCTTCTTACAAAAATGGAATCTATAGCCAATTTACAACTCCAAGCTTCTCAATGTACTAGTCTTAGCCCCTGACACAACTGTTTTCTCTGAATCACAAACCTGACTAGTCTCTAGATTGATACCTCATGTAACTAGAATCATAAGGGTTTTGTCTTTTTGTGAATTTCACTTCAGATGATGTCTTTTCATTCATGTTGTAGGATGTATAGAATCTCCCTTCTTTCTAAGACTTTGTGTTGTATCGCAGTGCTGTATTGTTTGATCATTTACACTTGGATTGCTTCTCCTTTGCTTCTGTTGTGCTGATGAGTATGTGTGTGAGTATCTCACTAAGGTTGAGCTCCCAATCAGTCCTGTTACGTTACAAGGCAACAAGTAAGTTTTTGAGGAATCGCCATACTTTTTCCATAGCAGTTTCTACCTCGTTAATACTTCTACCAGTAGTGCAGAGATTATTTCTCTTTAGCCTCCCTAGCACTTGTAGGTTTGGGGTAGGATATTTGTTCTTTGTGGTGGTATCCTAATATAGTGAAGAGGCTATCTTTAGAAGATGTGAAGCTACTTTCAAGCAAATAAAACAAAACATCAGAGAACAGTTTGCAAGTAAAAGCTTTAAAAATTAATGCTAACTACCTTTAACATGGAAAAGAAATGTTTCTAGTAGCTTAGAAAGAGTTGATCTTCTAGAATTTTCTCAGAAAGAAATAGTGTCAACTAATGTTTATCTGTTCTATTGAAGATAAAGCCCCATTTAAGATAGTAACTGAAATGGTACCATTTTTATAAAACAAAACACTCCCATTTAGTTGTTCTCCCTATCATCTATAAATGTTTTCATACTAGTTCAACTTGGTTAGAAGACTAAATAAAGAATATTTCAAGGTATCATTTTGAAATTTTATTTTCTTGTTAATGGGAAAAGGCAAGCGGTGAAACATAGCTTATGTTTGTAGTCCTTGGTTGTTTAGAACAGTCATAATTAGACAAATTAAAAGTGCCCTTTAGCCGGTACAGTGTCGCACACCTGTAATCCCAGCACCATGGGAGGCAGAGGAGGGGCAGGCGGGATTCTCTGAGTTCAGGCCAGCCTAGTCTACAAAGCTACACAGAGAAACCCTGTCTCGGAAAAAAAACCCAACCAAACAAAAAGTGTTTTTTAATGTTACTATTTTCACTGATAGAATGACAAGGGTTCTGTATTCCGCCACCCACCCACCTGCCACTGCGCCCTTTTCCTAATAGTTATGAAGATAAGTTTGTCCAACGTTGGTAAAAATAAGAGTTTAAGGGTAGAAAATTGGAATCTTTAAGTACTGTGATATGTTTTAGTTCTTATGGGACTTTTTTTTTCTTATAAATTTAGAAACTAAGCAAGTTTATATAGAGATACCTTCTTTTTTCCATTATAAAATTGGGCATGTGTTTCTGTAGGCAAAATCTCAAATAGATTGAATTTGAAAAACATCTAATAGGCAGTACTGTCAGACATGAGCCTAAGTATTTGAATGAACAAATGAAACAACTGGTGGATAATTGTGTGAACAAAGAGAATGCAGAAGATTTTAAAAGGTACTCTCTGTTTTTTTAGTCTTCTGTATCCCTTGAGGTTCTCCCCCCTCCCCATAGAAACCTTTCTTCCGCTTTGAAATCCTCATGCTGCTTTTTTCAGTCTTGAATTTTAATTTTTGTCACCTTTTTGTTATTTTTTCTATTTATTAGAACCAGAATAGAGGACATATTTTGTTGATAAACATAGCTGTGCAATAACTCCACAGCTTGAGAAGTAAATTAATATGCTTTAAAGTATATTTAAAATGCCTCTTAAGTTCTCTAGTGTTCAGAACACCGAGTAAACATGAAGCACCTGTGTATGGCTGTGGAAAATCTGCTAGGTAAACATGTAAAAAGTATTGACTCTTGTTTCATCTTTAGCAAACGCTTATTAAGTGTGCTACACCTGTCTCTAGTGCATAAGTGCATATTCTCTGAAGCAGAGCTGCCAAAGATTCCATTGTGTACCACTGGGTAAACTTCCACGCCTTTGTTTCCTGTGTTACGTGCAATATATATACATATGTATATATATATGTATGTATGTATGTATATCCTTATGCAAATATGATGCATAATTAATAAAATATTAATGATAGCTGTTAACTGTTCAAGTATGCTAGTGGATTCAGTGACTAAAATAGCAATACTCCTTTTAAAATTTCATCAACTGGAAGGGTCATCCATGGGACAGCCATAGTTTTGCAAACCTGAAATTAACAGGCTGCTATTGGGTTCTGTTTATTGCCTTAATTTTGCCATATTATAAAAAAAAAAAAAGAAGAAGAACATTCCACAGTCTCTTGGAGATTTGGATAAGACTTCAGATCCGGCCTTTAGATTTTTATGACCAGACAATCCTAGCCTTCTCAGAAAACATTTAAACTTTTTTCTTTTTAAAAAATTACACAATTACTATATATTTGTTTTCATTGTAAAAAAGATTGATTTATAAATAAGGGTAAAAGAAAAACTGAAAGTTTCCTTCCCTACTACCGCTACCATCAGCTTGATAAGGCTATTACTTCTAACGTGTACTGTGTCTCTGAGAGATCATTTTCATTTACATAATTTACATAACTTAGTATATATATGTTCTTCCCAGCTTTGCTTTATATATATTTAATCTTTTATTTAATCTTTTTCTTTAATACTATCTTGACTTTCTTTCACTACTAGCTATAAGAACTACTTTATTCCTTTTAACTTCCATAATATTTAGTTAGTATATCTATACTATTACTATTGTGCTATTATAAACAAGACACTGAGTAGCCCTGAATTTAAATATGTAATCTTAAAATGGTTGTTCAAAATCATAGCAAAACATTAGTGAAATACTTAAAAATATGTAGAAAATGTGCTTGTAATTTTATCAATTACTGCTAACAGTTAATATTTGTCTCGGGTGTGTATGTATGTGTATATACACATATATGCTATTTATATGTGTGCATGTGAAGGTTAGAGGCTAGCCTCTAGTGTCAAAACTCAGAAACTATTCACCTGTTTTTTGAGACGTAGTATCCTCCTTAGACACTGAGGCTCACCGATTAGGCTAGGCTGAATGTTCGGTGAACTCCAGGGATCTGCCCATTGCTGCCTTTCCAGCACTGGGATTGCAAGTATACAATACCAAACCACCTGCAGTCCCTGACTTTTCTGGGGGATTGAATGTGGGCCTTTATGCTTATATGTCAAACACTGTACTGACGGAACCATTTTCCCAGCCCTCCACACCCCCAACAATTAGCTAAAATTATTCTATTTGGTATGCTTTCATATCCTTTTTCACTTTTTGTGAGCATTTTCTATTTTAATCACATGCTTTTAATAGTGCAGGGCCACTAGAGAGATGGAATTTCTTATGAGTTAAAGCATTTCAGTTAAGAGTGCCTGGGTTTATGCAGGGTAGTGAGTACAGCACTCTGGAGGCAGAGACAGTCAGGTCTCTGGAAATTTGAGGCCACCCTGATCTGCATAGCAAGTTCCAGTATAGCCAGAGCTGTGTAGATAGACCTTGTCTCAAAACAAAATAAGAGTGTCTAAGTTTAAAACTCAGTTTTATTACTAACTGGCTTATGTGACCTAATATTTGTGTGAAAATGTTTGTTGTTTTTATTTTGGTATTACTACCAGTTGCCTTATGTTAGACATTGTTTCTAGATTTGTTACTACTGATTAACAATTGTAATTTATAACCAAGAATGCAAAGATTTTGACTTGAGATAACCCCTAATCATTTCTTCCTTTAATTTTAGAAGGCCTTTGAGGTAATTATGAATTTATCTGCAAAATGGAGAGATTTTGGCTTACAGATATTAGAAAGTTGAAAATAAAATGATTAAAAAAAAAAAACTATGTAGAAGCTGGAATAGGCTGTACAAGCCTATTATCCAGCACTCTAAAAGGTGAGGCAACTGCTGAAGCTATAGAGTGGTCCTTTCTCAGAAAATCAAAACATCAATTAGAACAGAAATTATTTAGTAGAGGCTAATCTGTCATCAGCATTATCCTGAATCTTACATAGTCTTTAACAGTGTTTACCTCCTCAGGACATTAATATTCAGTATTTGATCCACTGAATCTCCCCTCTTCTTCTTGAATAAGTATGATGTTAATTTTGAGAATATCTTTTTAAAAAGTACATAGTGCTTATTTAAGTAGTGCAAATAAATATCATTTAATGTCTAATATGAAATTATACTTCTAATTTTGAGCTTTCAAGTCTTGCAACATATTTAATGTTGAAGTTTTAATTTGAGGCATAATTGATGACCTTTAGCTAAAGATCAATTCATTTCTATCAGTGAGTATAAATTACAGATGGTAAACAACCCACGGTGAAAAAAAGCTTTAAAAATCTATGGAGTCTGTTTAAAAATCTATTACATGATATAGTAACATAAATCTTTTGAATGCATTTATAGTGCCATATTTCTACTGGGGAATATTAGTTATATGTTTCAGACCTGTAATGTAGGTATCTAAAGACAAAGGTGAAGGCACATGGCCTCAGTAAGTGCTGAAGTGTAACTTTTTTTTCTGTTTTGATTGCTCATCTATCACCACGCAAAGTCCACAAGTTGCTCCCAGCAAGAGCTCTTGAATATTGCAGGACCTTTATATGAGAGTAGTTCAGTTTCTTCTTTGAGTTATCTCGTTTATCTCATCTAGGATCTGTCTTCAGCCATTTCACTTCTTGGTCTGAGCCTTTTGGGGTTCTCTTTAATTTTTTGTTTCACTTCAAGTGTATTTTCTCTTTCAACTGTCTTTTGTTTCTCTTTCATTGCCTAAAAAGAAGAAAGTGAAAAGGTTATATATACTCTGACTTTTCTTCACAGATGTTTTAATTATCTTCTGATCTTCTCCACAAAGTTTACTTAAACCTTGGTTAGAGCAACAAGTAATAAATAATAACAAGGCTGGCACATCTGCCTACTTCCTTCCATAACATTAGCATCACTTTCTCCCAGGGTCTCATGGCTGGCTTCAGAATGTTGTTCAATAAACTGTTCCAGGCATTTAGACCAATCGTGGAGGGGCCTATGAGAAGGATGATATTAAAATTAATAAAAGTAAGCCTTAGGGATGGGCAGATAGTTTAGTTAGTACTAACTGTTTAGAGAAGACTTGAATTTAGCTGGGTGTGATGGCACTCACCTGTAATCCTAGCACTCAGGGAGGCAGAGGCAGGTGGATATAATGAGTGGAAGGCCAGGCTGATCTACAAAGCAAGTCCAGGACAGCCAAGGCCACACAAAGAAACCCTGTCTCGAAAAAAATCACAGGAGGAGAAGCAGAAGAGGAGGAGGAAAGAGAGAGTGAAAGAGAGAAAGAAAAGAAAGGTCCTTTTCTCCTTCCCTCTGACCCTATCAGTGGACTTGGGGAGAGGCACGGGGAGAAGATGAGGGAGGGTGAAATTGGGAGGGGGCTACAGCTGCGATACAAAGTGAATAAAGTGTAATGAATAAAATACAAATTTTAAAAAAGAAAGAAAATAAACTTTAATTCCTAGAACCTGTTTTTAAAGCTGGGTATGATAATCATATTTGTCAACCCAACATTGAGGAAACAGACATGGGAAGATCTTTGATGTGTGTGTTAGGTCAGCCAGTCTGAGTTCCAGGCCAGTGAGACCATGTCTCCGAAAAAATGTTAGAAGGTATTTGGGGAACCACACGAGTTTATTCTCTGTATTTGGGGAGCATCACAAGTTTATTCTCTGGCCTCTGCACACATGCACCTGCACACACATAGACATAGAAAACTGGACATTAGATACAGGTATAAATGTATGTATGTATGTATGTTACAAAGTTGGGGGTTGATCATTCCCCTTCACATTTTAGTAGGAATTCTCTGGAGATAGTCAAAATCATTTGAATTAGCTATTTATAACCCACTTTAAAAACATTTGCTGAAAATAAGTTTTTGGTGGATGAAAAAGAGTTGAGAAATATGCAAATATACAGACATTTTGAGCACCGGTTATCTCACAACCTAGAGACCCTTGTTCACATTTAGGTCTGTGTGCATGTATGTATTTAAAATTTAAGATAAGAGTGTATCATTTGCAACCTTCTTTTTAAAAAAGAAATGTGTGTTTTTTCCAGTGCCAAACGTGGAGACTAGAATTGTGTAGGATTAGTGGAGGTTAAACAAGATTAATGGTGTTATGTGTAGCCAAGTGTACCACCCTCTTTCACTTTTTCTTTAGATATTTGATAGTCTGCTTATCAGTATCACTTTTATAGCAAAACTAATTCTCAAAAACCCATCAGAAGGGTAGATGTTTCCTAACACCATAGTTTAGGATGTAATTTACAGGTGATTATTGAAGGGTTAACTAAAAATGTTTGCCTTGCTGTATGTAGTAAACATTTAAATTTGCCAATAAATAGTGCTGTTTGAAAGGCTGAACGACTGGCGTTACATTGTAGAAATGTTCCTGTATTCTCCTACGTGGCACATTTAGAGTAAATCTAAAGCTTCCTGTTATTAACGTAAACAGAGACTAATAATAATCTTTAATTCATGTGTCTTAACTCTAAGGAGTGGAATCTCTGGGTCAAAAACATGTCACTTTTGAATACTTTCAATACTATTCACTATTAATGTCTGAGAAAGTTTGAATTAGTTTATGCTTTCCCCAGTATTTGAGAGTGCCATTTTCTTTCTTTACTTTTTATTTTATGTCTGTTTTGTCTGTGTATATGTTAAGTGCACCATGTGGGTACAGTGCTCACAGAGGTCAGAAGAGGCCATTGTATCCCCTAGAACTGGAGTTAAGGCACTTGTGAGCTGCCTTGTAGGCGTTAGGAATCCAACCCAGGCCCTCTCTAACAGCAATGACTGTTTTTAACCATGGAGCCATCTCTCTAGCTTCAGGAGAGTGCCATTTCTTGAACTTGATCATCTTTAATATTTAATTTGAAACCCTAGCAGTGTTTTTATTGCATGTGATAAAATACAGCCCAGGCTAGTATAAGAAAGAAAATTCAGTTGGGTTTCACACAGCTTAGCTTTGGTTTAAGAAATAGTTAAATTGAGAATCTCAGGTGTGTCTTCAGAGTGTAATCCCTGGCTTTAGCTAATTGCTACTTGGCATGTATGCTTCTATATTTGCATGGTAGTGTCACTCTGCCCTTCACAGGGTACCTGTGTAGAATTAAAGAGTGAAGCATTTTCACGTCTCTATGCATATAGTTTGTAATAAAAAAAACACTCCCTTTCCGAGTATTTGGTTATCAGTTTCCTGGAATAATGCCAATTTGCCCTACATGAGTTATTCATTATTAACCATGTGAATGGGATTTTCTAATTACGTGAGTCAAGTGTCTTACTCTCGGTTTTTGGTTGTCTCTGAGATTATTATCACCTCACAGATAGGGCAAGACTGATCAATACTGGCATTGCCCTAACAGGGTGTGGGTTTATATTCTACAGAAGTTTCTGTCAAGCATGGTATTCTGCAGCTGTTTTTAAATTTTTTCTTATGATTGGCAGATTTATCAAGCTATTTCATCTTCTTAAGAAATAAAGTAGCAGTGGTACACAATGCTTTGTCTCTCTAGGTCTTATTTTCTTCATATGAATTAAGATAATAAGAATCATTGCTTTAAAGGATTGTTAGTTAGAAGAAACAGTAGCCCATGTGCAACACTCTGAACAGCAGTTCTTGGTATGCAACGTTCACATTATAGTATTTGTTAAACTGTTCTCAGAAGACTCTTTAGAACTTTGAAGATTCTGTTTAAAATCATTAGTTTCTTTTTTTCTAATTCATGAAAGGATGAGGTCCTTTGAGCCAAATTAAAATAAACATTAATGCCCCTCTTTATTTTTTTCCACAAATATCTAGCCTTTATATTAAATGAAGGTTTGGTTTTGTTATGTAACATTATTTTCCATAGTGACATTGGTAGGAAGGGGGAAAGTGTGAATGGTGATTCAACTGTTAGAGGGCAGGAACTTAAGAACGATATTTCCATTTTCTTTTGGTAATAAGAATTCTATCAAATAGCTCTCAACTTACTACTAAAGGAAAGTTGGAAATCACCTCTCTTTGTAGATAACACAATTAAAATAATATTAAATGAATTCTCATGTCAGTCTTCACTGTGAAGGAAGTAAAGGATATTGCCTTTTTGAATGTGAATAAGTTGATGTCTTTTTATTTTTCTTTATGGACTAGAGAGGTGGCTCAGCAGCTAGAGTGCTTTGTTTCTCTTTCAGAAGACCTGAGTTCAATTCCCAATATCCACATAATAGACACATCTAACTATAACTTCAGCTCTGGGGAATCTGACATCCTCTTCCTGCCTCTACAGGCACCCAAACACATATTTGCATATACATCACACACACACACACACAAATTTGAAACAAGTTTACTGTAGCTGTTGATCAACAAAGCTAACATTGAACTACCATGGCTTGTAATTAGTTATACATTCATATCTTGTAAATGTTTTTATTTCCTCAGTTGAGGGATGAGATGAGAGCCATTCCCAAGCCTTTCTATCTCTCTCTCTGAACTCTGGCTGGTTCACCTCAGCTGTTCTGGCCCAAACTCCTCTCCAAGATGACTGTTTCAAACTGGTTTCTGTTGGCTTCTGATTGAATTGCTCTGCTTGGACTCAAATTAATTCTGTCAATATGTTTTAATCTTCTGGCTCCTGCTCATCCTGTTGACACTTGTGTCTAGGTTGTTCTCTCTGCCACCTGTCTCTGTAAAACTGTCCCAGTAAAAAAAGCCTCTTCTCTCTCCCTGTACTGCTCTTAAGTAGCTTCTCTTCCCTGTCCTGTTCTTGTGAGAATTGGGGTTATCCCATCTCTGACTCATTCTGCCAAATCTTTCTCTTGATTCCTCACTTTGTCTATTGCTTGATTAGATGTCACTTTCAAGCATGACTGCTTCCTTCTATAAACTAATTTATAGTTTGTACATTTAATAAATTACAGTATTTATTGTTTTGGGTAAAGACGTATATTAAGGACGTGTCTGTATTCCAGCCAGATCGTACTGTAATCAAGAGTGTGTCCTCATTCCAGCAACATAACATAGACCTATAAGATCTTTGGATGTGATCTCTTGCCAAAGCAGCCATGTTACTGGATTAACATTTCCCTACAATATTTCACAGATATCCATGTACCAATCTCATTGATAATACTAATTAAGCTAATTTTGATGGTTCAGGCTATAATTCAAGTTATTTTTACTATGTTCTATTTTATTAGATTTCTTTTAGTACAATGTGGTTTTTAAGGTTACGATTCTTGGAACTGGGTTTAAATTTTCAATATTATTGAAAAAAGTTTTTAAAACTTACTTGTATAGGTGTTTTGCCTGCATGTATAACTACGTGTGGCATGCATACCAGGTACATCTTTGGAGGGCATACACTGGAACTGGGTAGTTAGACACTAACATGTTGGTCCTGGGAACCAAATATGTATCTTCAAGAGGAGTAAACATTTCTAACCTATGAGCTGTTTCTCCAGTTTTGGGCCTAGTTTTATTACATAAACAGCCTTGCACCTGTAGCAGGAAGGAGAACTGGCCCTAGGGGCATGGGTGCAGGATTGCAAACCCTGGTGGCGTGGGCATAGGAGAGCTGGTGGGCTGACCAGTTCTCCAGGCCCAGATCAACATCCACCCCGTCTATGAGCTGCTGAAGCTGGTAAAGGGGCTGATCTTGGAGGTCCATTTTGGGTTTTTTGGTTTTGTTTTTTAATTTTAGCAGGGAGGTTACAACGGCAGAGGGCAGATATGAAGGGATGGGGAGATTGGGGTGCATGGTGAGAAATTCACAAAGAATCAATAAAAAGTTAAAACAGCTTCGCAGAAAGCATTGTCAATCATGTTTACTAATTTATTGAATCTGTTATTAGAATTTTCATAGAGACAAAAGCTTTCTGATATGACAGTCTCATTTTTAGAAGCGGTTATTAGGAAGCTTATTCCCATATTTATCAATTTTAATGTTCAGGTGTCCTATGAAAGAAAAATAATCCTTGTGTGAATTTTTGATACATGCCCAGAGGCCTCAGTCTAAGTATACTGCATTTGAAAAAAATATTGTAATCTTGAGCGAAGTGTAGTAGTACATGACTAATCCAAGCATTCAGGGAGCTGAGCTGGGAGATCTCAAGTTCAAGCCCAGCCTGAATACTGTTTCTTGAGGGTAGAGTTGGGGATCCCATGCATGAAGAGGACCCCCAGTTCAGATGTAGCCTTTAGGCTTGTGAGTCTCCTAGTAAGGGGAACAGGGCCTGTTTCTAACATGGATTCTATTGCTGCTCTTTGATCACTTCCCCCTGGTGGAGGGGGCATTGCCAGGCCACAGAGGAAGAGGATGCAAGCAGTCCTAATAAGACTTGATAGGCTAGGGTCAGATGGTAAGGGAGGAGGGCTCCCCTTTTCTGAGAAATAGAGGGGCATAGGGGGAAAAAGAGGGAGGGTGGGGCCAGGAGATGAGGGAGGGGTCTACAGTCAGGATGTGAAGGGAATATATTATAAAAAAAAATTTACATTTAAAAAAGGGGAGAAGTCCTCTAGTTAATTTTTTTTAACTTAAATTACATACTAACATCTGAAATAGAGAAAGGCATAAGCCACTTTAAAAATGGTGGCATCTTCTTTTCACGTGGAGTCTGAGACCTACATAAAATAATGTTACCCTTTTCACACACAACAAAATAAGATCGGAGGCTTATTACTCAAAATTTATTAACAGTGGTTACTAGCTACTAGTGTAGTTGGTGAGTAAAGACTCTTGTGTTATAAGAACTTTGTCATCATTTACAGCAGCATCTTCATCATGGTTAACATTTAGAGGTAAAATTTTCAAGGTATGATTTCTGTGTATATTTACTCTGATATTTTACAAAACTTAATCATCTTCCATCATATTCAAAGAAATTCTTTTAAAGGGATACTTTATTTGAATATATACACAAAGTTTAGTTTCTCTGATCTAAATTTGAATCCATTACTACACTGTAGTATATAATAAAATAAACCGAAAGAAGGAGGTACTATTTGCTCTCTGTGTTCTTGGGTGCTATATCTATAAATTCAGCCAAGTAGAGGTTGAAACATTTGGGGTTTGTGGAGGATAGCATTTCTATTGAACAAGCACAGAATTGGTCATCTTTAACAGTGTAGCAACTAGTGAAACAGATTTTTATACTTACACATGAGTATTGTAAAACATTTAGATGTTAGCATCTTATATAAGATAGGAACTTCCCCAGATATTGGTATCTTCAACATGGAGGTGGAAGCCGGTTTTGGAAGCATTCCTTAGAACACGGAAAGATGACTAATGCAAAAGGGAGTACTGTTTGCCCTTTGTAGCCTTGGGCACACATCCACAGATTCAGCCAACCAAGAACTGAACATTTAGGGAGAGGCAGGGAAATAGCATCTCTATTGAGCTTCCACTGTTGAGTGGGGAGTAGCTGATATGATTTGGGGAATGCCATTAACAAGGCTGGAAGGGATCGACCAGGGAATCTTAACTCTGACAGCTGTAGCATTCATAAAGGTATTTAAAGTGATCAAAAAAAGAAAATCTTCCATGTATAAAGCCCTCGTTTCCATTCCCAGCAACACACACAAGTTACAGAGAATAGGAGCAACAGTATTTATTTGACTATCGTTGACCCTTACTCATATATTTTTGAGGCAGTGTGATTGTGTATTTTATTAAATGCACAGGCATTCTTACTGTTTTAGTTAGAGTATTTTTGTAGCTTATTTCCAGCAATTGTTACCGTAGTCAAAAATAATTTTTGTCATGTTTCAAAAATTATTTGCCTGTGTTTGTAAAATTTGTTATAAAATATGCTGGTGGTTCTCTGCTAGTCTCTATGGCTTAATTATCACCTCTTTATTTTATGTTTGTTGAAAATTGATTTGTTAGATTATTTTTTGTTCTTAAATTATTATTAAATAATGACACAAAAATGTATCTTGATCCATAGTTATTGAATCACTCAACAAATCTTTCATCCCTGGTATACCAAAAGATATTTTGCTAAGTAAGTAGAAAATGTATGTGCAGTTTTTATAATAATGTGAAAAACACCAGATATTTTTAAAGATTTATTTTTGTTTTATGTATTGTGCCTGTGTGTATGTCTGTACACCTCATGCATGCAAGTGCCCATGGAGGCCAGAACGTATTGCATCCCCAGGAACTAGAATTATAGTGGCTAGGTTCCTTGCAGAATGTTGGGACTTGAACCCCAGGCCTTCTGCAAGGAGCAGCCAGTGCTTTTAACCACTGGGCCCTCTTATTAACTCCATATATATCAAATTTTAATGTGCATCACAATCTCATGAAGGAATTCTTTAAAAAGATTTCTGGACCTTACTCCTTAGTCTCCAGTACAGGAAGTCTGGTCAGTGATTGACCTTTGGCATATATAACTACTCATCTGTTTTTCTTTTTCATATAGTTCTGATGAGATTAATTTAAACACTACAGGATTTATCTGTCTCTATTTTAAATATGTGTGTATGTATATAGAATGTTTGCATCTGCATGTGAGTGCAGATGCCCATGGAAACAGAGGCCTCTGATCATTGGGAGCTAGACATGAATATAAGATCAGGTCTTGTGTCCTCTGAAAGTACAGCTCATAACTACTGAGCTATCTCTAGCCTCCCTTGCTTCTTTTTAATTTGGTATTGGTAGTAGAAGAAGAGAATAAACTCAGTCAGGAAAACCTTCTTTGTCTTTTTATGAGACAGGGTCTCACTATGTACCTGTGGGTGCCCTGGTACTTGCTGTACTCCAAACTCACAGAGATCCACCTGCCTCTGCCTTGAGAGAGTGTGATTTTAAAGCATGTATCACCATGCCCAGCTAAAGGATCATTTTTAAGCTTATTGATTAGAATTTAGGAGATATTTAAATTACAGTGCCATAACTATAATTTGTACCTACATTGAGATACCCATGTTTGCTGGATTTTCCAGTTTGCAGTTCTCTCTTATTAAATGTCATCAGGTTAAGATATGAAAAGAGCCTATTAATAATAAAAATACTCTTAATAACAAATAATAAAATACTTAAAGTAAAATACTTATTTAAATGTAACCTTTATCCCCTTTCCACTGTCCCCTTTTTAATGCTAATTTACTAAAAACTAACAATTAATCCTATCATGTTTCTGGTTGGGTTCAGGAGATATATTTATAATAAGAGTTTTGATTCCGTGGGCTAGGGAAATGGCTTAGTAATGCCAATGTGGAAGCATGAGGGACCTCAGTTCAAATCCTAGCATGCACTTTAAAAGCATGCTAAATGCTGGTATGGCTGCATTGTGCCTGTAATCCCGGCACTGTGAGGTGGAGACAGGAAGAGACCCTGTCTTAGGGGAGTGATAGATGACGACACCAGCATTGTTCTTTGGCTCTTTCATGTGTGCGTTCACCACACAAGCACACAAACGTGCACATGCAAGTTGACTGCATAGTTTCCAACGCTGCAATTTGTACATTTTCCTAACCACAATAGTTTAGGACAAAATGGTGAAAGACATGAATGTTACATGTGTAATCCAGTACTGGAGAGTTAAGGCAGAAGGTCCTAGCCTGATCAACACAGCAGGACCTTGGTCTCAAGAAAACAAAACAGAGTGTGGAAATGGTTAAGCTGGAAACTAAACATTGACTCTCTTTCAACAAACTGTTTCAGTATATCCAATCTCCTTTGTAAACCTCTTTTTTGACAAGATTGCTGTTTGTGTTTACATTAAAGAGGACATTTGCTTGCTATTGGACCTGGCTAATGCCTAAATTTGGCCGTGTTCATATTTATTCCATGATTTGTTTACTGAACATTTTGTTATGTTTTATGCATCAGAACTCTGCTATGAAGGTATTTATATGTAAAATTAGCAGCCATGGTTAGTCATTGTATTTATTCTGGTAATCGTGTATGTTTGTGCTTGTGTTTCTGTAAAGCATTAAAATTTCAATTAAGCTAGATATGCTTATAATTTTAGCTATTCAGGAGGCAGAGGCAGGAAGACTGAAGCAAGTTTGAGGTCAGCCAGCAATATATAACATGACTCTGCCTCAGAAAAAAAAGAAAAAAAGAACAATGTGTAATTTTTTTATGCCCACTCTAATCCAAATGATGACACGGAGATTTATTAATAAGCTTCAAAGCACTATAGTTGGGCAGATATCATTTATTCTAACTCTACATGCGTCTAGACTATTTCCCAGCCATGTGCCCCATTAACTGCCATGTAGTCTCGCCCTGGCTGCTTCTGCTCCATCTTTGCCTTCATGGAATTTTTCTCCTCACAGCTGCCTGCTCATGGTGATCTTCTCCTCTCTCTTTTCTCCACCTGGGACCCCTCTAACTAGGATCGGAAGTCCCGCCTTAACTCTTCTGCCCAGCTATAGGCTGATTAGCTCTTTATTAACCAATCAGAGGTGAGGGAGAACAATTTTTACACAACATTGAGACAGGAAATTCTTCATAGTAATGACAATGCCTGTGTCCAGACTGCACCCAGACCTCAAGGCACAGAAATCAGCATCTGAATACACAGTGCACAAGACCATCCCCCAACATAACTTACTGATTCTTGCATTTGTACAGCATTTATCAAATATATTTTGTAAGTCAAGAACTGTTCTAAGTGCTTGGAATGTTTAACTTGAACCTGAGGCTGAAACAAAGACTTGAAAAAAAGTGAAGGTACATGCCTTGTTAGGTACCAGGAAGCTGTGGTCTAGAACAAATAGTAAGAAGGGGGAACGGTCTGAACTGTTTAAAAAGAACAGCAAGGAACTAGTGTAGATAGCGGAGTGGCCAGGCATCTGGTAGGCAGAGGCAGGTGGATCTCTGAGTTGGGATATGTAGGGAGACCCTGTCTTAAAAAGAAAAGGAAAAAACAGAAAGGGGAAAGGTAGTATGGTAGATGGAAGGTGAAAGAATAAAATACTTGTTTAAAGGAACCATTTGGAGCTACTTATCTAAATGAATCAGTATATTCTTAGTACACTACAATAAAAATATATTGAGGCCATATGAGATTGCCACAATGTCAACAGTCTGAAAAAAATTAAGTGCATCAAAACTGCCTTGTTTTCTGTGAACACTTCAATTTGAATTTTAAAATAAAACATGTAATGAAGTATTTTTGAAGGTCACTTCATTTATACAATACTCAGGGAGAGTAGTAAGAGAAATAGCAGAGATCTATTGGGTTATAATGGACACTCACACACACACACTTTTGACCGGGTCTCACAGGCCTGGCTGACTTGGACTTGCTGTGTAATCCAGGCTCCTCAAACTCACAGAGATCCATCTGCCTCAGCTCCCAAACTCTGGGATTAAAGACAAGAGCCATCACACCTGGCACATTTTTCCTTTTTTAAATTTGTGTGCTGTGATGGCTGTGATACTCAATTTGGATGATCAGCCTGAATATTAAATCAGTCTAGATGTAGAGACCCTTATAAGCAATTTGAAACACTTAACTCTCCTCCCTTTTCTAAACCACTTAACAAATCTAAACTACTAAAAAACTGCCACTCACATGAAAGACCTGAGCAATAAATAAATAAATAAATAAAAATGCTTCCAGGGTCTTACTTAGAACCTGAACTGCCTACCTTCTTATCTACTCCAGGAAGGCTGTATCAGTCATCTCTCACAGAACTGCAGGATTCACCAAGAATTCTTTTTTCTAGAGATGGATCCTGTACTACCTCTTTCTTACCTTAGCCGGCATCAAGAACTGTGCAGACATGCTGCATGTAAAGTACAATATTTCTGTAAATTACCAATTCCAAATGTTAGTTGGGTTTTGGGGGGGTAAGGGTTGTTTTGTTTGGTTTTTTGGGGGGGAGGGGTTGTTGTTTTGTTTTCCCAAGACAGGGTTTCGTTGTCTTTCTAGACTTGCTTTGTAGACCAGACTGGCCTCAAACTCAAAAAGAGATCTGCCTCCCCGAGTGCTGGGATTACAGGCATTCATCACTGCAACTGGCTCATCTATGTTGTTTTTAAGTACAGATTAAGTGAAATTCTGCTTATATTATCTATATGAGGTGGCATTTCAGCCAAGTATATAAATAAAGTTCTTTCTTTTGAATAGTTTGCTTACCAGTTTCTCAACTATTCTAGATACAATATAAACTAGTAAAATAGGTAAATCTGTTTGCGCTGTCTATTACATCAAAAAGCCTGTTAGCTTCCTGACTATAAAAACATGCCAGGTTAAAGTCACCATTCTGTTCCTAACACTGGTGGCAGACAGTTCACAACTTCCTGTAACTCTGGCTGCACAGGAATCCAACATTCTCTTCTAGCTGCCACAGGCACTTGTACACACATACACACAAATAAAATCTTTTTTAAAAGAAACTAAAATTATGGAGACTAAGGTAGACAATAGCAAGTTTGTTGTTAGCCTGAGCTACAGAGCAAGAAAATATCTCAAAACAGACAACACAAATAACAACAACAACAAAAAAAAAAAACTAAAGTTAAATCATGACATTAAAATATTGGCAAGTGATCAAACTTATCCCTAAGATGGTTGATTTATAAAATGTTTAAATCATCCCGGAACTCTTATTTGACACAAACAACACAAAAACTAAGTTGTTCTTTCAGTTTTGTTTGTTTTAAATTCTGTTTGCATTTCTACAGGAGAGACATTCTGAAATAAATGTTCAAGAAAATGTTGGGGAGAGGGTAGAGTGAGCAAGCCCGAAGGGATGCAGTGTATTTTAATCATACCTAACCCACTATTAGTGACAAGTTTCTTAACAGCTTTACTTAAACATCTCTAAGGTTCTTGAGTCAAATTGCTCTAGAATCAGGTATAGCCTGAAGACCACATGTGCCCCCTAATATTCAATCTGTGCCTAACACAGGTAATTGTAAACCGACATAAAACATTATTTCTTGAAAAAATTTTGTAACTCATTTGTACAGTTGACAACAACATTGTGTCCCAGTGTCAAAAAGTTGGGCATACCCACTAAATGTTTGAATTGAAACTAACAAAGGTATACATTCTTAATTATACTTTGCATACTATGTATAATAAGAGAGTTGCTGAGAACTCTTGACAGTTACTTAAGGGTTGGTTCTATGCTTGTAGCTTTCAGCCTTATATTGAAAAGAAGGAAACAAAGAAGTGAGGATTGTGTGCTTTGTTCATAGAGTACAGGAAGAACTGAGTAAAATAAGTCCCTGTTAATTGCTAAGTGTTTAGTAAGTTCTACGAACTGTTTTCAACATTTACCAAATGCTTGACCTAATAAGATGGGAGCTGAGGAGAAAAACAGAGGAGTAAAAAAAAAGAGTAAAGACTTACACACTGACTTTCCTATTCTATTTGTTACACAATTGCTGTTTAAATCCATGGAGCCCTAGCTTCTTTTCATAAAATGGGGGTACTATTTAAATCTGTTTATGGGTTGTTAAGAGAGAACTAAGCATTTAGTGCAGAGTAATATTTGATAGTGGCATGCTTACAGAGGGAGCTTAAGAACAGAGCCAGGTTTAGCCTTATGTTCAGTTCAAAGTAAGAAGAGCATGTTGCTAGGCAGTTAAGCAAAAGAAGACAACTTTGCTTGCTAGGACTTAAACAGATCTGACTGTTTCTGTATGTATCATTGTATTGTGTATGCATGCGCACCCGTGCACACGTGTGTGTCAGTATGCTCAACTGTGGAGCCATCTCTCTAGCCCTATAATATTGGGGGGTTGTTTGCTTGTTTAATTAAATTGAATTTTTATTACATATGTATGGATGTTTTGCCTCCAACACCTTCATGTATCATTGTATTGATACATCTATTACCTTTACTAGCCTACCCATAGGTCAATATTATGACTCATCTTTATTTCTTCCACATTCCTACATTTATTTGGTATTTATTATGCCAGTAGTAGATACGGAATGTCTACAGAAGTAAGCAACTGAAAGTGGTAGCTTATAGCTGCTAATGTAAAACCCATGGTAAGAGGGGGAAAGTATTGCAACTTTAGTTTCTTCAAACTTACTTAGGGTGTTTCTGTGCTGAGACACTTTGGAATGACTCTGAGGTATTCGATACACAAGCTACTGTAAATTTGGGGGTGAAACATCTGCTTGGGAGTATTTAAAGCTTGGACATCTTTATCATATTTTCAGTGGTTCAAAATTTGTGTAAGTATCTTATACGAAAGTTTGTTCGTATTCCATACAAGTCTTACATAATTACTTGGCTTCTTCGAATTCTTATACGGTAAACAGGAAAATGCAAATTTTTATTCAGGTTAAAACAAACTAACATATACATTTCTTGTCTTTTTGTTGTTGTTGTTGCTGTTAAGTAGGATGAGTTCTGAACGTCGAAAAGAAAAGTCTAGAGATGCAGCCAGATCTCGGCGAAGCAAAGAGTCAGAAGTTTTTTATGAGCTTGCTCATCAGCTGCCACTTCCTCACAATGTGAGCTCACATCTTGATAAAGCTTCTGTTATGAGGCTCACCATCAGTTATTTACGTGTGAGAAAACTTCTCGATGCTGGTGAGTTCGCAAGGATATAATAGACCTGAAAGTTAGAAATTAAATTCAGCAGATAACCACAATGCCTTCTTAGTGTGTATGAATGCGCATCCGTGCACACGTGTGTGTCAGTATGCTCAACTGTGGAGCCATCTCTCTAGCCCTATAATATTGGGGGGTTGTTTGCTTGTTTAATTAAATTGAATTTTTATTACATATGTATGGATGTTTTGCCTCCAACACCTTCATGCCTAGTACTTGCAGAAGCCAGAAGAGGATGTCACATTCCTTGGAACTGAAATTAAAGACAGTTCTGAGTGCTGGGAATTGAACCCAGACCCTTTGAAAGATTGGCCAATGTTCTTAGCTGCTTAGCCATCTTCCCAGCATGTCCCCCACACAGTGCTTTTTATAAGTATCTAATTATGTTGTGATCTGTATACTTTAAATCTTTTTTAGTATTCTGTACTCCGTTTATCAAGCTTTGGCTTTCTTAGTTACTTGTGGGAATAATCCTTTTTGTACTATAAGCTGTTTTGGCTTACCCTTTATTTTTAAACACATAAATAAAAATTCTTTAATTCTATAGCTCCTGGTACATTAGGTGACTAGATATTAGACCCCAATAATGTTGTCTGTTTCATTCTGTAGAACATATTCTCCATTCTTCCACTTGACAGCATCCTTTTTCTTTCTAGCATTTAAAGCTCCATTCAGACATTCAAGATACTGGCCGTTTTTCTGCATTTCCTCCTGTCTACATCCACCCGTCTCTCCTGAGACAGGGTCTTACCATGTAACCCTTGCTGGTTTGTATCTTGCTATGTAATCCAGGCTGCCTTGAACTCACAGAGACCAACCTGCCTCTGCCTCCTTAGTACTGAGTGTAAAGGAATGGCCTCTCTTTTTAAAATATGATCTTCTCTTTTTTTCAGTGATTTGCCTGTTTGCAAATTCATTTATTTTAAGCAGTTATATAAAGTAGCTGGAAAATATATAGAATTAATGTATGTACTGTAGATATTTAAAAGTTTGGCAGATACTTATTTCTTTACTCTTGTGCCCTTGTAGGTGAACTGGACATTGAAGATGAAATGAAAGCACAGATGAACTGCTTTTATTTGAAAGCCCTTGATGGCTTTGTTATGGTGCTAACAGATGATGGTGACATGATTTACATTTCTGATAACGTGAACAAATACATGGGGTTAACTCAGGTAAAATCCCCACTTATATAGAGCATTTCTGGGTACTTTATGATTATATGATATAGATCTAATTTTTTTAATGTGTTTACAGTTTGAACTAACTGGACACAGTGTGTTTGATTTTACTCATCCATGTGACCATGAGGAAATGAGAGAAATGCTTACACACAGAAATGGTGAGAAGAAAAGTCTGTTGTTTGATTTAATATGATAGGTGTTTTTCAGTCAGATATTGTTATTTTATTTTTTGGCAATGTACTGATTTAAGAGAGAATGTTATTTCACATTTAATGTTAGTACTTTTTTGTTAAAACTGTTATTCTACATTTTAGAAAACTCCCAAGAAAGTTTTAAAATTCATCAAATTAGTAAGAGTAGACAAAATGGAAAATAAATTTAAAAAAAGAATAAGACCAAGACAGTTATAAAGTATTAAGGCAAGAAATCATAATATAGGTGTCAGGTAAAAGGATTCTCAATGATTGTTGAAGATGTGACAATTTGGGTTCAGGATTTTAGAGCACCAAAAGTGGCTCTGACTTTTCAGAACTGTAGTTGGAAGTATTAACTTATGTTGGACCACATGCCATGGTTCTGTTGGGAGGCAGATACAGACAGATCTGGATTGCCAGGCCAGTCTGGCTTACATAACCAGTTTCAAGCAAGCCACGGCTACATAGTGAGATACCATCTGAAAAACAGAAGTATTGTGTTGTGGGGGCTCACACACTAGCAAAAGTAGTAAAAGAGACCAGTAACTCTTGAGAGTTTTGAGAAGTACTTGTTGAACAGCAGAGGCTTAGCAGTTGGCTTTTTTTTTTTTTTTTTTTAATATTAGTGACTTCTTAAATAGTATACTGGTCTCCTTTTCTTGATTCTCTTTGGCAGGGTCTAGTCTCTGCTCTTTGAAAGCGTTCTTGCTAAGCCTTGACTACTTTGCATTGTATTGCTATTGACCATACTATATGTATCTATCACATGCGTAAAGGCATTGCATTTGATTACTTATCTGTGCATCACTCATGGTATACACATGAGGTCCTAAATAATGGATTTGTGTTTGTTTTTTTCTAATACTTTATGTACCCACTTGATACATTTCAATGATTTTTTAAATATATTCAACCACCACCATACTCTAATTTTAGAAAAAGAAATTTATTGTTTGTTTCTTTTGAAATAGGGTCTCACTATGTAGCTTTGGCTGGCCTCTTAGAACTCCAAGTAGACCATGTTGTCCCTGAACTCACAGAGATCCACCTTCCTCTGCCTCTCAAATGCTGGGATTAAAGGCATGTACCGTTATGCTCTACAAATTTTCATGGCCTCAAAAAGGAAGTTCTATATCTTTAGCTATCATCCATTCCTTATGTTCAGTTCTGAGCAACTTCTAATCCATGTTTTGGAATTTTATATAAACGAAACATTTGTTTTGAACTAGACAAAGCAATGAAAATGGGAAATCAAGGTACTGTTTCAGAGTCATCTAAATGTAATCTAATTTTTTTGTTTTCAGGTTTGGCATAAGACTAAATAGACTTTGAATTGATTTATCTCTTATTTCTTATTTTTTCCTTTTTGTGGTTGTGGGATCAAACCCAGGGCCTTTGTACATGTGCTAAGGAAATGCTCTTCCATTGAGCTACCGTCCCAGCCCCCATTTTGATAACAAGGTCTCGTGTAGCTCAGGTTGACCTCCATCCCCCTTCTTCAGCCTCCCTAGTGCTGAGGGTATTGACATGTACCACCATGGCTGATTTCTGTAACTTGTGATAGAACATTCTATTCTATCTGGCTTTCACATACACAGATAGCGAGTTACCGCCAAAAGGTAAGTTGGCATTTTTAAAGTTCTATAAACACATTGCTGCTTATTTAAACTTGAATTATCACAGTTGGTAAAGGACATGAAGTATCTACTCAAGTGTTTGCTGTTTTGGGGGGTGTTTTTTTTGTTTGTTTGTTTGTTTTGGCAGGGTGGGAGGGCATGCTTATATACTGACAGTACACTTAGAGGGCAAACTCTATACCATTTTCATATTTTCTCTAACCAAACTTATCAGCACAGATAAAAACCTAGTAAAGTGTTGACTGTCCTTCCGCTCTTCAGGGAACCACCATAGGCTAATGCGACCTAGTGGGTGGAAAGGGATCGGGTCATTGTGTTAATACTGAGATCGTCGCTTTGCTACTCATACTGTTGTGGATTTCTGTGGTTAGCCATGACTTAAAAGTTTGTTTCTTGCTTTCATTAGGCCCAGTGAAAAAAGGGAAAGAACAAAACACACAGCGAAGCTTCTTTCTCAGAATGAAGTGTACCCTAACTAGCCGGGGGAGAACAATGAACATAAAGTCTGCAACGTGGAAGGTAAGTAAACTGAGTGTGCACTCTAGTACACAAATCCTCACATTTACATCTTGCTGCTCTCAAGAGCTTGCACCAGGAGTGGTGTAAGTAACCTAGCCCTAGCACTTGGGAAGCAGAAGGACTACCAGAAGTTTGAAGGCAGCCTTGTCTATGTAGCAAGTTCAAGGTCAGCCCAGGGAACACAGCAAGCCCTACCTCAGAAAACAAAACAGATAAAAACAAAAAACCCTCCAAAAAAGAGTTTCAGAGTTATGAAGAAGAGGGGAGAATGACTTAGTGATTAAGAGCACTTGATTGCCAAGGACCTGGGTTTGGTTACCAGCACCCATGTGTCAGCTCAGTCATCTGTAACTCCAGTTCCAGGAGAGCCAGTGTCCTCTTCTGACCTCTTCAGGCACCACTGCACACCTATACATGCAGTGAGAACACTTAACACATAAAATAAAAATAAAGTTATGAGGGAAAATATAATTGTTTCCCTTTGTGTAACTGCACTTGCATCCAGTCTATGCAGTCACCATTCAAAACTTAAATTATGGGAAATGTATGCCAAGCTAACTTAATCAGCTTTCCCAACTAGTATTTTAATCCTAACGTAAGTATAATTTTATGTCCACTGTTTCATTTCCTTGTTCGGCATTGAACCACAGTCACTACAGCAAAATCAACTATAATAGTCAGAGGAGTGAAGAAGGAAAGACAGCCCAGACTTATTCAAAGGGACATGATTTTTTAAATTTTGAGACTTTTTATTTCATTTCATGAGAGAGAGCGCGCCGTGCTTTACTTGGATTATGTAAGTGTGCCATATGCTTGCAGTGCCTGAAGAGACCAGAAGAGGGCATTAGATCCATAATCTGTACTATACATGATCCCTAGTTTCTATTTTATGCATGTTGATGTGTTGCCTCCATATGTATCAGTGCATACATGCCTGGTGCCTGAAGAGAAAAAGATCCTCTGGAAATAGAGTTACAGGTAGCTGTGAGCTGCCGTGTGGGTACTAGGAATCAAATCAGGGTCCTCTAGAAAAAGTCAGTGCTCTTAACTGCTATCTCATCTCTCTTCAGCATCCCACCCTCACAATATTTTTCAAAAATACCTAATTACCTTGTAATGTCTTAAATGGAATTGTCAAAGATACAGTTTTATCAGAGTTTATCAGGTCAAATTCAACTACCGACCTACAATTTTTTCCCCCTTAAAAATAAGGCAGCTGGGCTGGAGAGATGGCTCAGAGGTTAAGAACACTCACTGTTTTTCCAAAGTTCCTGAGTTCAATTCCCAGCAACCACATGGTGGCACATATCCATCTACAGTAAGATCTGAGTGCAGGCAGAATGTTGTATAAATAATAAATAAATCTTTAAAAAAAAAAATAAGGTAACTGCTTGTTTTCTTATTTATACACAGGTGCTTCACTGCACAGGTCATATTCATGTATATGATACCAACAGTAACCAACCTCAGTGTGGGTACAAGAAACCACCCATGACATGCTTGGTGCTGATTTGTGAACCCATTCCTCATCCATCAAATATTGAAATTCCTTTAGACAGCAAGACGTTTCTCAGTCGACACAGCCTGGATATGAAATTTTCTTACTGTGATGAAAGGTAAATTGACTTTACTTTTAAATTAAAAATTTACTTATAAATTAAAATTTTTTTAAATTTAAATTTTTATGTACCTTTTTACACTCACTGTAGTAAAAACATAATGATACATTGCTTGTGTTCATGAAGCTGAATGAATATAAAGATGCATCCTGGAACCCAAAAACGTAAGACTAGCTTTTGTACTATAAATACTCCACCAGGTGTTACACAAAATCTATTAAGAAGAGACTCTTGACCTTGTCCAGTGGCACACTCCTGTAATGTCAGCTTCTAGGAGACTGAGAGGCAGGAAGGTAAGTTCTAAGTCAGCTGTGTCACAAAATCATTTAAAGGGCTCTGGATGTAGGTCAGGGGTGGATCGCTTGTCCCAACATGTAAAAGGCAATGAGTTCATGCCTTGATCTGAAAGCAGCAACCACAAAATTCATGAAGCTCTTTTGTTTTAGGGATACAGTTTATGTAGAACAGGCAACACAATTTTGTTCTTTAACCTACATGTTATCCTTGAGCTCCTGTCACCATTTCCCAAATCTGCTACTACCTGTGTGTAATTACCAACTTAATGTTTCTGTCTACACTGTTTTCTCAGTAATGAAGTAAATACTTCTGTTACTGAACAGAACCACTAACTGCTGCCACACAGCATGACAAAGTGCTGTTCCTCTTGCGTTGTGGATAAAGCACTGATGATACCCCAGTCTAATTTACCACAAACTGCACTTAATTCTAAATATTATAAATGCTTTTCGATCGTTTCTGCCCATCATTCTATCTATTGTTGTGTTTATGTCATTGAGTTCTCTACTTCATTACCTGTAGCCTGAATTGTTGCCATAAACTCCTGAGCTACATTTCTACCAAATACATTAGATTTGTGCCCTTTTACTCCTATATCTGGTATACCCAAAGGGGACTTTCCAAGGTGCTGATCAGATCATGCCATTCTCTCCTTAGAAATGTACCAGGTGCTTCTTGTAGTATTGTAGGTGGGAATAAGATTTTTATTTATCAAAAGATGCTGTACAGTCTGGGTGTGGTGGGTGTTGGTCTGTGATTAAACACTTGGGAGGTTGAGAAGAAAGACCATAAGCTCAAAGCCAACCTGGACTACATATGAATTCCTATCTTTCTGAAATAAATAAATACAAATTTAAGAATAGGTGTATATTTTTAAAAGCTGAAAGGAAGACTTCTTCAATTAAATATAAATGTATTAAAAAGACAAAGGTATTTACAGTCTAGTCTCTTCTCAGTTCTCCAAATTAATCAGGAGGAAGGAGAATCACTCATCTGGATACAGCTCCAACTGCTTATAAGCAAAAGAATTCCAAGTACTTTTTTAGTGTCTTGTGCCTTCGCACATACTCAATGTCTAAGAGCGTCTCTTAGGCATGCTTGTTTGTACATGCTTCTGTCACAGTGTTTATTTTACTGCTGTCTTGTTGGTTCCTTTTTGCTGCAGACTGTATAGACTGTGATTAGAGACATAGATTCTGTAAACAACTGAAAATCTGATACAGTTACCTAGATAATAATGAACACAACATTGTTTTCCTGTTTTATTTGTTCGTTTGGTTGGTTGGTTGGTTGATTGGATTTTGAGACAGGGTCTACATAGCCTTGGCTGTCCTGAAACTCACTGTGCAGACCAGGCTGGCCTCCAGCTCACAGAGATCCACCTGCCTATCTCCCAAGAGCTGGGATTACAGGCATACACACAGGAAACACGTAATTCCCTTATCTCCTCCTTGAGATACTTAATGTAATTATTTTATGGAAACTCCAATTTTAAGTTCCTAGCATTTAGGTAATTATAATTCCTCATGCTTTTAGATGAAGAAATGTTGACAGAGCACTGACTGAAATCGCACAATGTTGGATTCCATTCTGACTTGGAGTTTTGGTACTTCACTGATATAAAATTGGCAGTCCTTATCTACAAGGGTCAGACCTCAAAAAAATCTGTTGTGAGGTCTTCAGGAATGTGTTGTGTGTCCAGGACACTTAACACTAATGTCAACGTTAGTACAAGGAAAAGAAGAAAACTTAACAACTATTTTATGGTGTTTGTTGCCAGCATGTAAAAGTGTACTAGAAGTGAATGCCCATCCTTTATTTGTAAACTTCTATAGCAGAGAATAGGGCAGGCTGGAGAGAAAGGAGAGCAAAGGAGTCAAAACGATAAAGGTAGTGGCATTCCCTCTGGTTCTATCAGAAAATTCATACAGTGATCATGATGCCAGTTAAAAGATAACTCGCACAAGGAGACGCTTGTTTTCTGGTTAATTTTTTGTCTAGGAACTTGTTGTTATAACCCATCAGAGTATTTTCAGCCTGGGGGAATAATTGCTCAATTTTAAGAAAATCACACATCACATTTCTAACAGCCTAGACCAAGGGCCAGCAGGTACCTGCTCCCAAACTTGATAGCATGAAGGACCCATGTGAAGTCCCACAGACTGTAAAAACAGCCTAGACCAAGGGCCAGCAGGTACCTGCTCCCAAACTTGATAGCATGAAGGACCCGTGTGAAGTCCCACAGACTGTCTTCTAACCTGTAGCTTCATACCGTGGCACACAGCATGAATAGATGCACTTACACAAAGCAAATAAATAAATGTAATGAAGTTTAAATTTCTTATATCTAGACTACCCACAAATAGTTGTTTATTTTACTTTGTATAATCACTTGGCACATACATTTGAGCATTTGCTGTGTTAGAGAAACGGTGACTCACTCCCTTGGGCTGTGTATTGTGAATGAATGCAGTACTAGTTGCTTTAGAACACAAGTTTTCTAATCCAATTTAAAAAATACTTTCTAAGGATTGGAAAGGTAGCTGATACAGTGCTTGTATAACATGTGCAAGGCCTGGGGAATCAATACCCAGCATGAAAACAATTCAGTACCCTTTCTGTACTGAATTACTATGTAGTTCTCTAAACTTGAGTCTGTTTTCTCATGCTTCCTATTACATACATGGAAGTAGCCTACAAGGAAACTGTCTGATATTTCTACCTTTGATTTCTCAGTAACCTTTAGTAGTTAGCATTCCTCAGATTGAAAAACCCTGGTTGACTTGTGGTTGAGTCAGAGCGTCCTAAGACTCAGTGTACATAATCTTCATTTATCTGATCTTGCTGCTCACATCTGAAGCCTTTCTCTCCACTTGCCTGTACTAGCCACATCAGACTCTACCATCTCTCCTATGCATTTACTTTTGTGCTGTAACTTCTTCCTGGAATGGTGTTTGTTAACTTTTTACTGCTCTTCCACACCGAATGCATACATATCCTGTAAGACTCTTGTCTCTCACCTTACCATTCTTCTTCTGGACAAAGGAATGTAGTTCTTCTCATTCCTAGGACATGAGATTCACTGTCTTCACCACCCTCTTTCATAGTGTAGCTAGTATACCAAAAGATTGCCCACAGGTTTCCTCACTGTGTTTTCATGTTTAGAACAGTGCTAGAAACATAATGTTTCATGAAAAAGTATTTCGTCCTATGGAAATTGTATTTATAAAACTATGTGAGAACAATTAAATTTTTAGGGCTGTATGCACTTACATACGGCCATAGGTTTGCCAAAGCGCAAACAGGACCATCTATGGGATTTGGTTCTCTGCTTCTATCACTGGGTCCTAGAGACTGAACTCAAGCTGTCAGTCAAGTTTGGCAGCAGGTAGCTGCTGGTCCATTTTGGTGGCCCTGACTGTTAGGAGTGTGATGGAAGATTTTCATAATTGGGCAATTTTTTTTCCATGTCTTGATTCTGAGGGGTTCTTACACAGGCAAAAAGTTCCTAGTAAAAATTTTAACCAAAAATCTTAGCATGCATAAGGCCCTGGGATCCATCACCACCAACACAAAGAGGAATGGGGAGTGGCCCTTGTCCAGCATTTGTGAGCCCCTATATTTGGTCCCTACTACCATTCTGGAACAGATGGGGGAAAAAATATATTTTTAAAGCATATTTTTTTTATTTGTAATGCTGCCATCTAGTGTTGATATAATTTGGTATATTCCTTTGTGAGGGAGTGGGGGTTTGATCTACTTTTACTTTGTTGTGTTGGTTTTAGAGTAAATGGCAGATCTTACTTGGACAGCAAAGCTATATTATTTGACATGCTGTTCTGAACAAAGATACTTTACCATTCTGTAATTAGGTGTTTTCTTTTTGCTTGCATTTTGGACATAATGAGCATCCTTCCCTTTCATCTCAGTTTTGTTTTTTAAGTCCTTTGATACCTAATCCAAGCAGTCTAACTCTTGCTTCATGTTTGTTCCCAGAGAGACTTTAGAGTAAAACGTTTAATGTTTTCCTCTGGCATAATGGCATAATGTGACAAGGACAGCCTGGGCTTTCCCATAAAGTGTGTCTTCATGGCTTCCTCTATAGAGTCAGCTTGAATTTCTACCCTAAAGGAACTGCCAGGGACCAAACAGGCTATCTGAATTCCAGCCCATATTCAATTAGATGCCATTCTTTCATCTGAAATTGATTTTCATAATTTCATGTAATTAATATGGAAACCAAGTAAAAGATGTATCCTCTAAAACATCACAATGGTTATCCCTTTACTGTCCACTTAGTATAGATGTCCTTGACTTAATGATAGTGAAGCTTTTAAAATAAGGCCTTGCCAGTGGGCCTAAAAGTTAAAAAGATAGAGAACTTGGTTTCATGAAAAATAGTGCTATAGATTTAAAATGTATTTTAAGATATTTTGACTGTCTTTGGAACTTTTGTCATTTAATTTAGCAGTATTAATATCCTGCTTTGATACCAACAGTATTATGATGAAATGTGGTTTTTAAAATAGGTCATTAGTTTGGGTGAAAGGGATTGGAGTGAAATATCAAGGATGAATCTAAAGACATAGAAAGACTTGATATTATACAAAGTATAGAATTGTTATGAATGAGTTGTAAACTTATTAAGCAAAAAATAATGTTGTTATTGTTTTTTTAAATAGAATTACTGAATTAATGGGTTATGAGCCAGAAGAACTTTTGGGCCGCTCAATTTATGAATATTACCATGCTTTGGACTCTGATCATCTGACCAAAACTCATCATGACAGTAAGTACAGTAGAAGAACTTGAGAGAGTCTCAGTGTTTAAGTCCTGCAGTCTCTACTGTTTGTACCTCTAACTCTCTCTACAATTAACACCGAGTCTCCTTGGACCAAATACATCCCTCTTCATAAGACATCTTGATCATGAATTTATTGTTTTGTTACAGACACTGGCAAAAAAAATTAATAATATATAAAATGTCCCTAGAATTTTAAATGCAGTGATAATATTTATCTAACGTATGTCCTGACATGAGTGATTGGCCAATACAGGGTAGACAGAAAGCATTTGTTCCATAAATCAGTGAATGGGATTAGTATCATGCACATGTGATATCTGACACCCTTGACATATACTATGTTTCTGAAGTTCACTCAAGTGAAGTCTAAGATTCCAAAGCAAGTTGAAGTTCACAATTTCTCACTTGCCTATTTAATCTGGACCTAAACAGACTTCCAAATATGATTGAGGGTACTGAATATTCTTGAAAAGGTATGATTTGTCTTTTAACTACAGAGTATGCCCAAGTTATAGTCAGAGCATGGATACTCAAAATACCATTGTCATGATTGATTTACTACATTTTCCTAAGTCAGCAATTGGTTTAGACCACATGAATTGAAGAAGGCTACAGTATGATATCAACTTACATAGTCAAGTGTTCTAAGTAATTTTTTTAGAGTGGTTTTGTTCTCTTCTGCTTAAGGAAACAGCTGTACCATTTTCTTGAATGTGCCCTGTGATTAGTCTCTACTCTGACACTGTGACCATACGTCATTACAGGAACTGTAGCAACCTGGTCCCTCATTCTTGGCTTTCATTCTTTTATAGAAAGATAGGAGCTTTATTTTGTGGTTTATTTTCAGGTGTGTTTGAGCTTTTTCTATCAGCTTAAACAGTCACAACTATTTTAAATAATAAAAGATATTACTTAAATACCCTTCCCTTTAAAAAGACAAACAACAAAAACAGTGACCCTGCCAGGCATGATAGCACATGCCTTTAGTCCCCTGCCCCCACCCCCAGCACTACTAAGGCAGAGGCAGGCAGATTTTTGTGAGTTCGAGACCAACCTGGTCTACATAGGGAGTTTGGGACAGGTACAGCTACACAGGTCCTATCTTTAATCAAAACCAACTATCTACATTCAACACTTACTTAATTGAAAACTCAGTTATATTTTCTTTGTGATGCTTTCTTCTCCCTAGTGTTTACTAAAGGACAAGTCACCACAGGACAATACAGGATGCTTGCCAAAAGAGGTGGATATGTCTGGGTTGAAACTCAAGCAACTGTCATATATAATACAAAGAACTCTCAACCACAGTGCATTGTGTGTGTGAATTACGTTGTGAGGTAAGCTTGGGAAGACACACTATTGGGAGATCAAGAAGTAACACTCCTTGGATTTGCGGTGCTTTTAGGGCAGTGGTGGCACAGGGCTGTAATCCCAGCACTTGGGAGGCAGAGGCAAGCAGATTTCTGTGAGTTTGAGGTCAGCTTGGTCTAGAAATTGAGTCTACGACAGCCAAGGCTTCACAGAGAAACCCTGTCTCAAAGTAAAAAAAAGAGAGAAAGATAAAATTGTTGGGCGGTAGTGGTGCACACCTTTAATAAAAGTACTTTGGAGACAGATAGCTGCGAGTTTGAAAACAGCCAGGGCTACACAGGGAAACCGGGCCTTGAAAAAAAAGAATTGAAAATAAAATCTGAGTTTTGGTTTTTCTTTTTTCTACCGGATTATGATTTATACCGCAACCCACTATTTCCAAGCCAGCCATCTCCGTGATCCCACAGATAGTATCAGTTGTTCATCAGTCTGTGGATCAGTTTTTCTGGTACTTCAATTTCAAGCAGATACTATCTTGAAGCCAAGAAGTTTTGTGTGACATGGGAACTTTTTTTCATATTTATGGACTCTAAAGGGTATTTCAGCTTCAGTTCCTCTTCACATTACCAAACATTCTCATTTGCGTGTGCTCTCTAGCTCATTCTCTTATGTTCTTTACCTTTTACTGTCTTACTGAGGAGGCTTGGCTGGCCTAGAGCTCACTATAGACCAGGCCAGCTGTTAATTTGTGGTCATCCTGTGTGGGACTGCAGGGCTGCCCCAGCAGTCTCCAAAGAGTTTCCATTTTTGCCTTTATGTAAAACTGTGCCTCCCTATTCTTCTTCTCACTCTGCCTCACGATTCTTACTTGGCCCCAGGTTTCAGAACGTTAGCCTTCCTGTGAAACATCCTTTCCCATTTTAACAGTGATCACAGTGTAACTGTTTGCTTATCTATTTTTCATTGGATTATAAATCACTTGAAATCAAGTGTTTTACACTTAAGTCGTTGTAATTTTTAGTTCATTTAATATATTGAACATATGTTAACTAAAAGTTCCTTGATTCCAGACAATGAAGCTGAGTGTTTTGACATCATTATATTATTTCCACCAAGAAAATGATACCCCTTATAAAGACTATGGTCATTATCATTTTATTCTAAGATCATCCATAGACCATGCCTTGTGTATTAGTGCTCAAGAGTTATTTTGTGCCCATTTTGTTTGCATCAGCACAAAAGTCCTGCCCTGCCTGTCCTTCATGTTCGTTACTGCAAGTGTTCTTGTCACCATTATTCTCAAAGGATGTTAAATTGAGTCTTCTAATTAGTAAATTTTAATTTTCACATTTCATATTTTATTTCATTTATTTAAACAATACATCTTAAAACAATATCTATCAATAGTAGAACATTTGCCTAGCATGCACAAGGTCTTCAGCACTGGGGGGAAAAGAAATGTGGCAAATATACATCAGAGATTATTCATCTCAAGGAATGTTAAAATGCTTTTTTTAAAGAAAGCATAATTTTAAGAGACAAAAAGGTCATTTCATATCCCCCTCGCCATCATTGTGTTAAGCACTCATTTGTGAACACTAATCTTTCCTTTTTTGGCAGTGGTATTATTCAGCACGACTTGATTTTCTCCCTTCAACAAACAGAATGTGTCCTCAAACCAGTTGAATCTTCAGATATGAAAATGACTCAGCTGTTCACCAAAGTTGAATCAGAGGATACAAGCTGCCTTTTTGATAAGCTTAAGAAAGAACCTGATGCTCTGACTCTGCTGGCCCCGGCTGCTGGGGACACAATCATATCTCTGGATTTTGGCAGCGATGGTAAGCGCTTAGTTACTCTGTCCAGAGCTCAGCTGTGCCTGAAGCCTCCTGCTGCTTTCATCCCAGCTCAGCTGTGCTCCATTTCTTGACTTAACCGTTTGAGTCAATCTTACATGTTTTGGTTTTCATAGTCTTCACGGAAGTATTCTGTTTAATATGTTTGTTTCTGAAATTTCATAGCCTTCGTGCTTTTATTTTTGTGTTCTGTTGGGAATTGTAGCTCAGGGTATCCTAAAGGTATTTCTTGATGCCACCCCATTGCACCATTCAGTAGAGTTAAATTGCAGTAGGGATAGTTGGGTAAATGCTGAAGGGTTAATGAAATAGCTGAACCATAAAACAAACGTGAAAATGAAAACTGGTACTTCAAACAAGGCTAAGTTTTAGCGCAAAAAATGGTTGAAATTACTTATCATAGGAGTTGTCAGTAGTAGACAAAAAAAGATAACTTAGTCTTAACGGTCAACTGTGATAGCTATAAACTTGTCAGGTAGAGGAAACTGAGTGAGTCAGGTACACTGGTGCCTTTAGTCCCAGCACTCAGAGAGGCAGAGGCAGGCAGGTATCTGTGAGTTGAAAGCCAGCCTGGTCTGCAAAGCAAGTCCAGGACACCTAAAGTTACACAGAGAAACCTGTCTTGAAAAAAAGAAAATAAAAGTGATAGAGTGAATCACAAATCTTTTAAAAAGGAGAAAATATCTATTAATGTTAAAATCCTGATGTTCTCTAGATTGATGAAAGTTTTCCTCTGCAGATACAGAAACTGAAGACCAACAACTTGAAGATGTTCCATTATATAATGATGTAATGTTCCCTTCTTCTAATGAAAAAATAACAAATATAAATCTGGCAATGTCTCCATTACCTGCCTCTGAAACTCCAAAGCCACTTCGAAGTAGTGCTGACCCTGCACTGAATCGAGTAGTTGCACTAAAATTAGAGCCAAGTCCAGAGTCCTTGGAACTTTCTTTTACCATGCCCCAGATTCAAGACCAGCCAGCGAGTCCTTCTGATGGGAGCACAAGACAGAGCTCACCAGAGGTAGGTGCCATCATGGAAGAAATGGTCTAGACTAAATGCCCGAGATTGATTTAATATCTAGGCTGGGCCAGGCTGAAAGTGTCACAGACATCTGTTTCTACCAGAACAATCCCGTTTCAGAGCTTTCTACTAACACTGTGCTTGAGCAGGCCGGCTTCTGTCTGAACCTTGTAACTTGCTTAGGGAAACACAAATAAGGCTTGATTCTGCATTAAATTGTTATGAATTAAAGCTGTCAGGTGCAAGCTAAGCAGTATATTTCAGAACGTTTTGGACAGTGTATGCCCAGAACATAAGTGTTTGAGTCACTGATCTAACAAAAGCAAATCAAATGAAAAATGAGGGAAAGTTTTACACTTAGTATACCCAGCTGCCATATTCTTTATTGAAATTCTTGCCTATAACTCATAGATTCACATTCCAGGGAAATTATCATCTAATTACTTGGGGACTTGAATTGTTTGGTCAATTTTACTCTTTAGAATAAACAATTTGGGGGTGGGGGAAGGAGGTGGGCCATTTGTTGGTTGGTCTTTTTGGTTGTTTGAGACAGGGTCTCACTATGAGCCTTTTTTGGCCTGGAACTCACTTTGCAGACCAGGCTAGCCTTGAACTTACAGTTTCTTCTACCTCTGCTTCCTGAATGCTAGGATTAGAGGTGTGACCACCACACCTGACTAAACAAATCTTTCAATCCTAATTTTTAGTTAGATAAACTTTATAATATCTGTGGGTCTGAAACTTAACAAGCAGAGACTTCGGGAAAAGTAAACACTCATAACTCCTTCACAGCCGAACAGCCCCAGTGAATATTGCTTTGATGTGGACAGTGATATGGTCAATGTATTCAAGTTGGAACTGGTGGAAAAACTATTTGCTGAAGATACAGAAGCGAAGAATCCATTTTCAACTCAGGTATGTTACCTAGCTTATTTTTCAGTTTATTAATTTCTAACCTGAAGTGACTGAGTTAAATTGTTTTTCTTATACAAGATGTGGTCATTATAAAAACTCTTGTATTATTTGTTTGAAAGGACACTGATTTAGACTTGGAGATGCTGGCCCCCTATATCCCAATGGATGATGATTTCCAGTTACGTTCCTTTGATCAGCTGTCACCCTTAGAGAGCAGTTCTTCAAGCTCTCAGAGTGTGAACACAGTCACAGTGCTCCAGCAGACCCAGCTGCAGAAACCTACCATCACTGCCACAGCCACAGCCTCCACAGCCACTGCCACTGATGAGCTAAAAGCCGTAACAAAGGACAATATGGAAGATATTAAAATACTGATTGCATCTCCATCTTCTACCCATGTACCTCAAGAAACAGCCACTGCTACGGCATCAGCATTCAGTGGTACTCACAGTCGGACAGCCTCACCAGACAGAGCAGGAAAGAGAGTCATAGAACAGACAGAGAAAGCTCATCCTAGGAGCCCTAATGTATCCGTCACTTTGAGTCAAAGGTATTTATATGGGACATAGTTCTGTAACGTTCTAGTACATATGTGCTGTTAAATGATTGCTAAACAGACACTTAAGGCCAGTTTCTAAGTTACCTTCTAACTTCCCAAACAATCTTATCAGCTGTCCAAATGTAGGTCAGAGGGATGTTTTCCAGCACCTAAAAATAAAGTCTAGCCAGTAAGTTCTGTAAGTGCCGGGCATTTTTTCATGCTGCTGTTCCAAGTGGGAAATAGATGTCTTCCCTACTTCTATTTGGGGGCTATTGTAAGCTAACCTGAAGAAAAGCCCATCAACTAAATGGTTCTTTCCCATGCCAAACTGAGCCTGGTTGTCTTTAGTCCTCACTGGTAAACATGGATATTTGCAGGCGTTCTTTTAAAATTTTTGTTGTATATATTTACAAGTCTTAAGCTTATTAGTCTTCATTACATATTTATGTTATCATTATTATAAAGAAAATAAGCTTTTATTAGATCAACCAATAGTCCTAGCATGACTTACAATATTTTTTCTATGGAATGAAGCAATGTGTGAAAAAATATTTAGAATTTCTGTATAAATTAGTAATCATATTTGGCATGTTTTAAATTGAGGGTGTACCTATAAGAAAGTAGTTTTCACCAATTAGTGAGTAGAAGAAAACTGGTTCCTTATGTACGGTGCCTAAACAGAGCAAGCTGCTGCTGATAGCAGAAGAAAGGACTCTGCTGCAACTGGGTGGATCTATGTTCCTTTATATTACCCCTCCACCTGAAGTGCTAGGACAGGCCTGTCTTGAGCTAAGACAAACACTTAGGGCTTTAGATGAATTTGTTATTTTAGTCCTGGCTGTGAGTCAGCTGAGTCAGGAGAATTAGATGCTTTAAGACAAAGGCTGGGTGTGGTGGTGTACACACACCAAATACAGAGATGTAATAGAAGTACAACCAGAGGTGATCTTTACATGATAAATTGTATTCTATGAACACAACATGCTTGCGTAAAATTTTTGAACCAGCTTGTCTATACATTATCTGGTTTATAAATATTTAAAAATTAAAAACCACATTTATAGGAGCTAGTCATCTATGACTAGAACAGCCTTTTTTTTTTTTTTTGCTTTCTATTGGAAAACCAACAAATATAACAAGTTTAATCGACTTCATAATAGTTTCTTGTTGCCTAATAATAATTTCAGATACAGCAGCTTGGACATATTGGTCAGTACTAAGGCCAAACTAGCACAGTGTAAAGATCACCGAGGAGACAAGTATGTGAAGGCCTAGAGTATATTTCCATAGCTACAGTTAATCAGCAGTAGTAGTGCTTACAGAAAACTGCCTAATTGGCCTCAATTTCTCATTCATAAAATGGTTACAAAGTACCTGTCACATCTATCCTTGGAGTGTTAGAGTAAGGTTGTTTTTGTTTTTGAGGGAGGTTCTCACTATTTCAGGCTAGCTTTAAACTTAAAATGTAGCCAGGCTGGATTCAAACAGAAGTTACAGGTGCGGAGTTCCATGTCCAGCTAAAATGCTTATAAATCAAAAATACTGTACAGCGATGAGTGTCATGTTATATTCCAGTAGTCCCCAAATTGTCACCATTGTCCACTGAGTAATAGTGGTTTTATATAGAATGTTTTGGGTTTTTTTTTTTTTCTAGAAATACTGTTCCTGAGGAGGAATTGAACCCAAAGATAATAGCTTTGCAGAATGCGCAGAGAAAACGAAAGATGGAACATGATGGCTCCCTTTTTCAAGCAGCAGGAATTGTAAGTCTGAGTGGTGTGTTAGCCTTCAAATAATTAAAGTTATCTTTTCAAAAGCTATCACTGGGCTCTTTTTTTAAAACTTGTATTTAATGAATAAATTCTGGTGTGAAAAACCAAACATGTCATCAATTTAGAAGAGAGAGTGTGGTTTGCCTATCCCTCCACCCTCAGCATCGCCACCGCTCCCATTTTACTCTGTAAGCTAGTCTTTCCCTATGTCGGAAGCACTGGGGCTGGACACGGCTCAGCAGTCAAGAGTACTAATTGCTCTTCAGAAAACCTAGATTCAAATCCCAGTACCCAAAATGTGGATCATAGCCCACGGTAACTCTAGTTCCAGCAAACCTCCCAGCCTCTGCTGGCACTACACGTGTGTGATGTCCAGACATGCATGCAGGCAAAATACCCATACACATAAAATAAAAAGTCTACAACATTTTTAAAAGAAGCACTGTTTTAAGGAGAGTTGAGGCTAGCCTATTGTCAGAACAGAGTGACTGGAAAGTATTTAAAAACACTCCAACAGTAATGGGCAGGAAATAACTTTGTCATACTATTATAAGAATAAATGAAAGATTATTCACAAGAAAAAAAAACTTAATTCTAGATCATTGTTTAAGAAAATAGCTTAGGGGGCTAGAGAGATGGCTCAGAGGTTAAGAGCTGGCTCCTCTTCCAGAAGTACTGAGTTCAATTCCCAGCAACCAACATGGTGGCTCACAACCATCTATAAAGAGATCTGGTGCCCTCTGCTGGCTTGCAGGTATATATGTAGACAGAACATTGTATACATAATAAATAAATCTTTTAAAAAAAGTTTTTAAAAGAAAGAAAGTAGCTTAGGGGCTGGAGAGATGGCTCAGAGGTTAAGAACACTGGCTGTTCTTCCAAAGGCCTGAGTTCAATTCCCAGCAACCACGTAGTAGCTCTTAACCATCTATAGTGAGATTTGGTGCCCTCTTCTGGTGTACAGGCACATATGCAAGTAGAATGTTGACTAAATAATAAATTCTTTTTTTTTTTTAAGGAAAATGGTTTTTTGGTTGCTATTAAATATATACTGATTTCAAAGTTTTTTACTGTAAAAAAATTAACATACTAAATATTGACTTCACTCTCTTTAGGGAACGTTACTGCAGCAGCCAGGTGACCGCGCCCCTGCTACGTCACTTTCTTGGAAACGTGTGAAAGGATGCAAATCTAGTGAGCAGAGTGGAGTGGAACAAAAGACAATTATCCTAATACCCTCTGGTTAGTTCATTCTTTCTGTCTTAACCAGCACAAGGAAAAGTTTAAATATGAAAAATATTTTAGGAGGTTTTCCCCCAAGTGACAGTGGGTTTTTTTGTTTGTTTGGTTCCTTGGAAAGATTAAAAAGTGGTGGGTGGTGGTGGTAGTGCACGCCTTTAATCCCAGCATTTGGGATCCAGAGGCAGGTGGATCCTGTAGGTTTGAGGCCAGCCTGCTGTACAAAATGAGATCCAGACCTGTAAGGACTACAAATGGAGAGTGAAGGCAGGGAGGGAGGGAGGGGCAGATGGAAGGAAGGAAGAAGTATCCTGTCTGCTGGCTGCAACTTAGGCGTTAGGCACTTCAGAGCAGACTTTGTATAAACACTGACAGCAGACATAAACTTGATTACACTTACTTGTTTATATAACCGAGGGTTTATTTTACACAGTGCTTACTGCATGGTGGGTGTTTAATCAATTTAATGATCCCTGGGCATCTCTTTGTTTTTCAGATTTAGCATGCAGACTGCTGGGGCAATCACTGGATGAGAGCAGACTACCCCAGCTGACGAGTTACGACTGTGAGGTCAACGCTCCCATACAAGGCAGCAGAAACCTACTGCAGGGTGAAGAATTACTCAGAGCTCTGGATCAAGTTAACTGAGCTCTTCATAATCGCATTCCTTTTGATTGCTTCTTTTTGTTCAGTTGTTGTTTGTTTGGGATTTTTTGTTTCTGTTGGTTATTTTTGGACACTGGTGGCTCAGCAGTCTATTTATATTTTCTATATCTAATTTTAGAAGCCTGGCTACAATACTGCACGAACTCAGATAGTTTAGTTTTGATCCCCTTTCTACTTAATTTTCATTAATGTTCTTTTTAATATGTTCTTTTAATGCAAGATCACAGCATATTCACAGTTCCTCAGTATTTTCACCACGGCATTGCAGTAGCATCATTTAAAATGCACCTTTTTATTTATTTATTTTTGGTGAGGGAGTTTGTCCCTTATTGAATTATTTTTAATGAAATGACAATATAATTTTTTAAGAAGGCAGTAAATCATCATGATCATAGGCAGTTGAAAATTTTTTACTCATTTTTTTTCATGTTTTACATGAAAATAATGCTTTGCCAGCAGTACATGGTAGCCACAATTGCACAATATATTTTCTTAAAAATACCAGCAGTTACTCATGCAATATATTCTGCATTTATAAAACTAGTTTTTAAGAAGAAATTTTTTTTTGGCCTATCAAATTGTTAAGCCTGGATCATGACACTGTTGATCTTATGATTCTTAAACTGTATGGTTTCTTTATATGGGTAAAGCCATTTACATGATATAGAGAGATATGCCTATATCTGGAAGGTATGTGGCATTTATTTGGATAAAATTCTCAATTTAGAGAAATTATCTGATGTTTCTTTAGTTACTTTACCAGCCCAAAAGAAAGCAGTCCCTACGTAGTTGTGGAAGCTTATGCTAATATTGTGTAATTGATATTAAACATAAATGTTCTGCCCACCCCAATGGTATAAAGACTTTGAGCATACTGTAAACAAAAAAAAATCATGCATTGTTAGTAAAATTGCCTAGTATGTTTGTTAATTTGTTCAAAATATAATGTTTGGTTTTATGCACTTTGTCGTTATTAACATCGTTTTTTCATATAGATTTTAATAATTGAGTAATTTTAGAAGCATTATTTTAGGAATATAGAGTTGTCATGGTAAACATCTTGTTTTTTTCTATGTACATTGTATAAATTTTTCATTCCCTTGCTCTTTGTGGTTGGGTCTAACACTAACTGTACTGTTTTGTTACATCAAATAAACATCTTCTGTGGACCAGGCCCCCTTTGGTCAGCTTTTATGTTTAAATAACGTTTGTTTCAACATTTTCAGCTCAAAAATTTTTTCCCAAAAATTTAAGTTCTTTATAAAAATTACATTGTACATTCATCTTATTGCCATTATTTAATGTATGATGTGGACCTAAATGTCATGTTAAATAATGACAAATCATATTACATTGTAAAGAGAAACTCTTTAGAAATTTGCCTTTATACGTTTATGAGTCTATTAAAATAGAAAGCACAAAACTTTAATATTTGCAGTATAAATGGAATAAGTGAAGCAAGTCATGAAACTTCATACTGTTATAAGGGCTCCAGGTTTCTTTGCGCGCTTCTGATCTGTTCCCAATGGCAGATGAATAAGTTAGAGCTGAAGTATGAGTTTCCCATGCTCTGAGGGTACCAAGTGACAGGTCAGAGAATCTTAGGTCTTAGAATATATCTTACTTGGTTTTGTCTTAATGATACCTGGTACATGACACATTAATGTGCAGGTGCACTCTACAGAGTCATACATTACCTGATGTTTCTTTATTTTGCCAGCTCAAAAGAAAACAGTATTCTATGTAATTGTGAATTTTAGAAAGTTCCAAATAAATACCACATACCTTCCAGCTATCTGTATATCTTTCTATATCATGTATCACTTTCAGTATTTTACAAACATTTTTAAACAGCTTTATTCTTTTTCTCCTGTTTTTCTTTTATAAAACTACTGTTCTGCTTTCACATTCTAATTTTTAAAAATTGGAGAATCTAGAAAAATACAAGCATAAAAAATGAAATCGGAGACTGCTGAAACACTCCTGTAATCCGAGCACTTTGGAAGCAGAGGCAGGATAATCAGGAATTGCAGCCCAGCTTTGGCTACATAATGGCCAGTGTAGGCTACATGAGAATGCCTTGTCTCACAAAAAGGGAGATAGGGAAGACACCACTATGTGTATCCCTACGCCTAGAGGTACCGGTCTTTTAGAACCCTTCTGTGTGAGGCTAAGGATCAAACCCAGGGCTTGCATACCAAGCAAACATTATCACTATGCCAAACTCGAGCCCAGAAACAGATTTCCACTGACCAATTACATAACCAGTGATAGCCTTGTCCTCTAGCCTGGTATTAAGTACTAAACAGAGTGAGCTATGTCTTACAGAGCTGTTTTTATCTTAGGATGAACCAGTGATTGGTTATAAATACATAACAGTTTGGAACAGTGTAGTAATGTTAATCTAAAGTTGGCGGCACAGTATACCATGTGCCAACATGTGTCCACATCATTTAATTATAGACAGCACTAGAGGTGCTGAATAAAGTGGTTGCCCAATTTCACAAAATTTTAAAAGTTCAAAAATATGTTTAAGAAATTAGCTTCAGGTGAAAACTTAAAGTTTCTATACAGTTTTCCAAATATTTTTAAATCTGTCAATTATATAATAGAAGTCTGGGGAATTGACTTGTGAGCAATGTTTCAGAAGGGAGCTGTAAGGGACATTAAGTACCGACATGTGGTCTGGGAAAAGTCACCTGGAACACCTAGACTCCAGATTCAGTCAGTCGCTCCTTTCCAGCATTGCCCACCATCTTGGATTTCTCTACAGTGCCTTCATAACCCTGCTCTGGTATCTGGAGAATTTCTCTTCCCTCAAGGATATCTATGCCAGAAGGCATGATTAGTATTACTCTCCCCTGACAAAAGTATGGCAAAGGGAATTAACATGTTTTGTTCATTTGTTTAGAGTCACTGTTAGGCCTAGAACTGAAAATAGTTACCCATTACCATGGCTGTTACTGAAGTGCTTTTCAAAGTCTGAATCTAAAAGCCATTAATGTCTGTTGAATACTACATGCTAAATTTAATGCTACCATTTTGCACGTTAAGTTAATTCACAACCCCTGTGAATTCATCCATGTATCTCGTTTCATACCTTACAGATCCTGACTGTCAGTGACTCCGGAGCCTACAGTCCTGACCAGCAGTCCACAGAACATGCTGGTTTCCCCACCGCCGAAGGTTTAGACGGCACAGAGGAAAGCACAATGAGTAGAAAATGGAGGGTTGGGTGTCACTTGAGTAAGGTGACATGGTGGAAGAGGAACGGCAGATACAAATTAATAAAAGTGTCTTTAAAGCTCCTTAACGGGTTTTGAGTTTGAACTAAAACTTGAGTTCTCCGAATACAAAGACACTGAAGTGATTAGAGGTGTTAAGATAGGACAAAGCAGTCGACATATAAATAAGGCTTATATAAAGATGCATGTGGCTTTCTCAGAGCTGTTGGAATTAATGGCACAATAGACAGGGTTAAACCTTACAATCACCATCCCGAATCCGAACTTCCTCCTCGAAGCCTTGATAAGAGGTTTGAAAAGTTCAAAGTTCTAAAGCAGGAATGTTAAGCAAGAGTTGGGGGAAACGTGGGGGGTTGGGGGGGGGTGTTTTCTCTTACTCTAAAGTTTAATTCAATAAAACCTCACACACGTTGCTGGCTGGAATCAACAACAGAAAGTAAAGAGAAGAAACGAAAAAGCCTAGTACCGTGTTTCACGCCTGACCCAAACCACTCTGCTCTTGCTTCTTGCCTCTGTGCAGCGTTGAACCTGTTGTCCAGGCTCATTTGCGACTTAGAGCTTCTGTGACCCTACATCGTCCTCCGTCAGATATAAGCGACACCTCACCGCACCCGTTCCTCCGAACGCCTCCGGGAGCTTTGTGTTCGCGTCCCTCGGGGGTCTGGGAATCGTTAGTATTCTTACCTGCCGGGAGCGGTTTTTATCCACGGCGAAGCTCAGACACCCGATCTCCGCTTACTCTAATTTCCTTTATTCGGTCTCGGCTGCGTTCCGGACCGCAGGTGCCTGAGCGCGGCGCGGCCCGAGCCCGGCGGGCGGTGAGCCGGGCACTGCTGCTGCGGGCGGGCGCGGGGCTACCTGCTGCGGGTGGAAACGCAGCTCGGGCCGCGCTGGCCCCGCCCCGGTACGTGCCTGGGCGCAGCGCCCGGCCGCAGCCGGCCAGTGTGCGGGGCGCGGGACCGCCCGCGGCTCCCGCCTACGTGTGCGAGCGCATGTGCGAGGCTGGTGGCGCTGGCCGCGCCTGGGTCCCCGCGCAGCCTGCGGGCACCTCGTTCCTCGTCCGCTTTCCGCTTTCCGGGCCTGTCCCTGGCAGATGCCTTCTGCAGCTAGCTGTCGTTTGTGGGACAGAGATTCCCGAGGTCCCTGGACACGTCGGAGCTTAGCTATTTTAAAGGAGTCTTTATTTAATGTAGTTAAAAATTAAATACATTTAAAAAAAAACAAAACGAAACGAGGAATTCCAGCGACCGTGAATGTCCTAGTTTCAGCCCTCCCGAGTTCAAGGCCAGCGTGGGGCCTTGGTGTCCCAATAAAGAAAGAATAAGTAAATAAATTGAATTGCTTAAACAGCCTTCCCCTTTAAGTTGGTTTTGGATAAATCGTCTTGGGGTGTGCCTAATTAATTATATGAGAACTTCAGCTGCCCCAGGTGTGGAGTTTCCTTTGGTTGGATCTGGTTTGGGTTGGGTTGGGTTGGTCCGACACCCCACCCAGGGCGCCCCGCCCCACTTTTGTTGTTTGCTAAAGCATTGAGAACCGTTTGGGAGAAGATAATCTTGTTGGACAGAGATGGTTTTACAGAATACCGAAGCGCTTGGGGCCTTAAATTTAATCCCTGGTAATCTTTGCGTGTTACGGTTGCAGTTGGCTGTGAAGCGCAAAGCCGAAATTTGCTCAAAATACGGAAGCTCGCTCTGCGTGGCCATTGCTCCCTGAGCTTTGCATTTTCTTTTCTTTAGGGTTGGTTTATATGTCTTCGTAGGCAGTAAGGATCCATTTTTAAAATAAGGGGTCGAGGTGCAATCAGTACTTTTTGCTAATGAAAACACTAATGTGTTTGACGACAGAGGTGCCATTTAAAGAGAGCCTTTTGGTCCTGTGGATGCTTAAATCATTGTAAAGCGGTTGTTGCCTACTGAAATGTTTATCAGTCGTTTTTTTTTAAAGGCTGAGCAATCATATATATTACGGTATATATTAGGTACATGCACAAGTATTTATATTATATATACACATGTATTTTGTTCATATATATATGAAAAAATATATATATATATATCATGTCAAAAAGACAGCAGTTCTGTAAAGTCAACTTTATCTTTAGTGGTCTTTGAATTAATCAGTCGTTAATTCGAACTCCTTCATATAGAGAGGCTTCCCAAGTGCTTTTCTTAAAAATGGATTTTCAAATGGCTCTGTATACAACAGCACGACAAAATCTTTCACAGGAAGGCAAACTAAACTGTGAGGTGACCAGTGTGAACTGGCCGGAATCCTAGTCTGTTCCAGGACCTTTAAACTGAAACCTAAGCACAGTAAGCCAGAGAGAGGAGGCCCCCAGCATGGACACCTGGCTGCAACTACCTGTCACCTGGGTGGACCTCCTCATCACTCCTCTTCAATTCCCCCCTCACCGTCTCTCTCAAATCTTTTATAATAATTTTCAGATGTTTCAAGCCCCCCTTTCCCACCCCTCCACCTCTGAGCTCTTGATTGTATTGCCATCTTTCTACTTGGAACGCACATGGGCCGACACAAGATTGAAGGGGGGCGGGTGTACTTCTTATGTAATGAGAGAACCAGAAAGAATTCCAGTCATGGGAGCAGAGTGGAGACAAGATATTTTCTAGCTTTTCCAGGGGCATACATTTTATTTCTTGATTAATCAAAGCTGCACAAGAGCACTATCTCAGACCGTGGCACTTAGGGGGTGGAGAGATGGCTCAGAGGTTTAAGAGCACTGGTTATACTTCCAAAGATCCTGAGTTCAAGTCCCAGGAACCACATGGTGGCTCACAAACACCTATAATGAGATCTGGTGCCCTCTTCTGGCATGCACCTATACATGCAGGCAGAACACTGTATACATAATAAATAAATCTTAAAAAAAAAGAAAAGAAAAACAGAGTGTACTTAATTCTTTAGGTGAGTCCTAGTTCAGGGGTTCTCAACCTGGGGGTTGAACGACCCTTTCACAGGGGTCACCTGCTTTCACAGGGGTCACCTGAGACCATTGAAAAATACAGATATTCACATTATGATTCATAACAGTAGCAAAATCATAGTTACGAAGTAGCAACAAAAATGATTTTATGGTTGGGGCCACTACATGAGAAATTGTATTAAAGGGTAGCAGCATTAGGTTGAGAATCACTACTCTATAACATTCAACTGTAGTTGAGAAAGTACTGTTTTTAATATTCTTAGGTCTTTAAGTGTTTTGCCTACGTATATGTATGTATCCTGTGTGCATGCCTGGAGCCCAGGGAATTCAGAAGTGTACCCTGGGTCCCCTGGAACTGGAGTAAAGGACGGTTATAAGCCCTCAGGTGGGTGCTGGGAACAGAACAAGGTTCTCTGCAGGAGCAGTAGATGCTGTTTAACTCTGAGCCATCTCAACAGCTCCTAGCAAATACAGGTAAAGCCTGAACAGAGGTTATATTAGTTATCTGGGAAGTCCCAAATCACTGTCAACTGCTTGTTCCATGAGTTGTCATCTTGCTAATGCAGTCAGCATCGCCAGCCCAGACTGTTCACATTTGCTAAAGTTGGAATGAGGAACAGAAGATGTCCTTACCCAAGGATGGCATGCAAGTTAATGAAACATTTCACATTAAAAAACAGAACAAAACAAAATACCCAGGGCCAACAAACTGGTTCAGTAGTTAAAAGCACTTGCCTTGAAAACATGATTACTGGTTCAGAGAGATGGCTCAGGGATTAAGAGCACTGGCTGCTCTTCCAAAGGTCCTGAGTTCAAGTCCCAGCAACCACGTGGTGGCTCACAACCATCTATAATTAGATCTGGTGCCCCCTCCTAACCTGCAGGTGCACATGCAGGCAGAACACTGCCTACATAATAAATAAATAAATAAATAAATAAATAAATAAATAAATAAATAAATAAATAAATAAATCACACATTGGAAGAAAAGAACCAGCTCTCAAAAGTTCTGCGGTAGGTTTAAGCCAGGTGTTGCTTATTTCCATTACTCTGGAGGCAGAGGCAGGACCATTTCTGTGATTCATAGGCCAGATTGCTTATATAGTGAGTTCTAGGACAGCCAGAGCAAATACTGTCTTAGTTCAGGTTTCTATTGCTTCAACAAAATGCTCTGACCAAAAAGTGAGTTGGGAAGAAAAGGGTTTATTTGGCTTACACTTCTCACTGTTCATCATTGAAGGAATTCAGAACAGGAACTGAAACAGGGCAGGAACCTGGCGGCAGGAACTGACACAGAGACCATGGAGGCATACTACTTCTTCCCATGACTTGCCCAGCCTGCTTCACCAGCCCAGGGATGGCACCACCACAATGGGCTGGGCCCTCCCCCATCAATCACTAAGCCCTACAGCTGTATCCTCTGGAGGCACTGTCTCAACTGAGGTTTTCTCCTTTCACATAATTCTATTTTGTGACATAAGACTAGCCAGCACAGAGGCCTTTTTCTCGAAACAATTACCCTCTGATTTCCACATGTGCACCATGGCACACATATATCCACAGTCATGCATACAGACTCTACGCATACATAAGCGTAGACACAAATACTACTGTCAATAGTGATGGTGATGATGATCATAACAGCAAAGTGAAAAGCCTGAGTTCCCCTGTCTTTCAAATGGTTCTTCTTGCGTTCTTCCTCAACACACAGCCACGCTTGTTCTCAGAAACCAGAGCCCTGGAAGTCACTCACCACCGTTGCCTTTCCCATCTCGTCGAGTCTGATCCTGCTCTTTTTCTTTCTTTTAAGTTTTTATCATGGACGTGGGCTAGATGTGGGCGGCCCTGCAAGGTCGTGATTGTTGTTCCTGAACTGAAACAGTACCCAGAGGAGGGACACCTAAGAGCCTTTCTGGTGCATCTGCCATTCCTGAGACAGCTCAGTGTCTCATTCCAGAATCACCCAGTACCAGCTCAGCAGTTCACAGCTCTCACCTACATGACCAGGCCTTGGGATCTGTATTGTCTTAATTTTTACCATCTTCTTGTGCTGGGCACTGATACTCTATCTTATTCTCTTTCTTCTCTATGTCTTGAGCTTGCCTTTCTCTGTGTCTGCAAGGTTCTTACTATATCATCTCTGACTCCTTAATAATGTCCCTCTCTCAGAACTCACCTCTTTGGACTGCCTTCTGAGATTCTCCTACACGCTCACATCCCTGTGCTTAACTCTTTCATAGTACACTAAAAGTGTACTATCCACTTGTAGGGGATGGTTCTGCGCTAGCTGGTTAGCAAGTCTAGGATAAGAACCATGTTTTTTTTATTATGCATGCAGTGTTCTGCCTCCATGCACACCTGCATGCCTGAAGAGGTCACCAGATTACAGGTGGTTGATGAGCCACCATGCAGAATTGAACTCAGGACCTTTGGAGATGCAGCCAGTGCTCTTAACCTTTGAGCCATCTTTCCAGCCCAAGAATCATGTTTTTAAACGGCTCCCCAGCGAGCTGGATTCATCCTCACTTTAAACAATTTTACTTTTTTGTTTTGATTTTCATTGCTGTTGTTTGTTTTGGATGAGAGAGAGAGAAAGCATGAAACTGACTTGGTAGGGAGGTAGGGAGGTAGAGAAGATGTGGGGGAAGCTGGGAGAGGGGAGACATGGTCAAAATATATTGTATGAATTTTTAAAAATAGTAAATAATTTTAAAGCAATCATTAGATGTTTCTGGAAATCTCCCAAAGGGAATACAGTGACTACAGAAGTAGTTATTCAAGACAACCCGCTGAACCTTGGCTAAAAGCAACACCGATGTTTCTTGAGTCATGACATGCTGCTCACCTCCGCAGCCTAGCAGGACAAAGACAGGCTTCTGAAAGTGGGGTCAAGAGGCCGGAACTCCCTCCTCCTCAGATCCCTGTAAGCGACTATGCGTTTCCGTGGGAGGGGCTGGCTCTTGACATAACAATCACCTCTAGCTTATGCTGTGAAGATGCAAAGGGTGACGTGAACAAATGTCTGTTCTCTGCAGAGAGGCCAGTCACCACCAGTGACAGGCCAAAGAAAGGACTCCATCCAAATTTACCTTGGTAAACCACTAAGTGTATTGGGTTTGTTTACGGAAACGTGAGGGTTTCAGAAACTCTGAGTGACTCAAAGGCAGCTTCATCTCCAAAACCTCAAGCCCAGCATGGATTATAATAACTTCAGAAAGCTGTGAACTCATCCACTTGACCCAGCTTGCAGTCAGCTCCACTGGAGAGAGTCTCTTCAGTCTTTGCCAGCAATTACTTGTTTATTTACCCCAGAGACTGCAGTTTCTTTAGCTTCCTGGGATTTATGATTCCCCTCCCCCATTCCTTTCAGGGGAGCTATTCCAATTTGGAGGAAATAGCTGCACAATGAGAAACTAAATTGGCTTGGAGCTAGGAGAAATTAGCTACCCCTCATTTACCTCTCTCCCAGCTGGCACACACAGACTAGGAGCTTAGAATGACAGAACGTGGTGCCCGCTCAGAGTCCTACCCATAAAACGGAAGAGACGCTCAGAGGGGAGGCTACTGCCTCCAACCCCAGCTCGGAAGCACTCACTAGCTCAGAGATTCTGCCCAGGCAGAGACATCCATAAAAGAAGACACAGACATGTTTCCACAATGCCAGAACTTACTGAGTAGCAACAGATTCACAAGCTACATTAGTTTTGTTGCCTAAAGTTTGGAGATCCATCCCCCAACCCCCCCACCCCGTTTTCCCTAATAGACTACCACTAGCAAACACAAGTTCTTTTACTCTAATCTTTGCTGATATGAACTCTTGGGTCAAGCATCACACTGTGTGTATGAGGAGGAGCAGCAGCAGCAGAACAGCTACCAAAGGGCTAAATACATCACAGCAGAGTAGTTTTTGGCTACTACATAAAGGCAGAGGCAGGAGGCAGCTGGCAGAGTCTACTTGTGGGTGCAGGAGGATTGTAGGGTGGATAGGTCGGAGCTGAATTTCAGCCAGGAGCTGAGTCGTTGAAGTGAAGAAGCCATAGACTACCCAACAGGTGGACCCTCCGAGGAGGCCATGTCAGCGGTGGTGACAGACTGAGCTGAGTTGAAGTCCCTGGGACAGTCAAGGGTGCTTTGTCAGTCCTCTGATGCACACACTAGCTGTTTATATAATACTCAAAATGGAGTTGAAGGCTGTTTGTAAAACAGGGGCAAGACATAGCCTAAAGGAAATACTATTTGACCTGGGGTGTCTTAGGACACAGGCTGATCTAACAGGCAAAATGTAAGGGAAATGAATGTCTCTACATTTAGTCTGGCCAAATAGCTAAAAAAGCAAGTAAAATCAATAAGCTATAGGGTATACATGAAGGATTTTAATCGCATGTTGGTGTAATGTTCTTTTGGAATGTATACAATTTACCCTTGTTCATTCAAATGCTGATTTCTCTACCCCACTATCTGGTTTCAATCCGGACATTGCATTGTGATGCTTATTCTAAGCATTACCTATCTCAAGTTTGTGTAAATACGCCACCATTTGTTCTCTGTATTGTCAATCAAAACAACCAACCACAATGCTGAGCAATGGAAAGGATAGGATGGTACATCCTGGTCCAGAGTGGAAGGAAGAGGAAGGAGGCAAGAGAGGAGGAGGAGAATCTGCAGGAGAGGTCTTGAAACCACGTGGAGAAATGAACCAGACCTAAGATATGACTAAAAGCAAGTATAATGGGTAAAATCTGAATGGTATGAAACTATGTGGGATTGGAGGTTTAGGATGGAGTAACTGTTGCCAAGCATTGTGCTCTGGTTAATTAAATAAATCCTAGTCCCTGTGTGGTGACTTGTGTATACAGCTGGATTAGAATTAACTGATGCTTAACTAAAAGATAAGTCAATTGTAAATATTAATACCCACAACAATCACACATACAAATTAAAAATTGCTACAATAAATTCCCTAAAGGAGTCAACTTTAAACAACATAATTATGAGATGTGAGAAGAAACAGGAAAATTTGACACATAAATGGAGAAAATTTATAAACAAAGTTACATATCAGAAGGCACATATAGCCAACTTGACAAAAAACGTTAAAGAAGCCATTTAAAATACATTCAGAGACTCAAATACTTGATACAAATGGTGTGTTAGTTCCTCTTCTATTTGTGTGACAAAATAGCTTGATAATAATCATGTTCTTGTGTAGTGTACCCCTTAAACCCCACCATTTAAGAGGCAGAGGCCTCTCTGTGTGAGTTTGTGCCCAGCCTGGTCTGCATAGGCAGTTCCAGGCCAGTCAGGGATGAATAGTAAAACATCTGAGAGTGAGAGAATCGAGGAGGGAAAAGAAGAAAGGGTTTGTTTTAACTTACAGTCCTAGGGTGATATAGTACCTCATGGGAGAGAAGTAAGGACAGCAGGAGCATGAGACCAGCCTGATAGTCAGAGACAGGCTTAGCATGCTGCTCCCTCGGGCAGCAGAGAGCTGGAATTCAGGCCAGGCTATGAAACTTCAAAGCCAGCACACTTCCCCCAGCTTTTCCTCCGCCTCTTAAAGTTTCCAAGCAGTGCTTGCATCTGGGGACCAAGAGTTAAAAAAAAAAAAAACCAACCAGTGAGCCTAAGGTGGACATTTCACATTCAAACCATAACAGATGGCAATTATTTTAAAGAGCTAGGTAGAAATCTTAGAGCTGAAAACAAGAAAAATTAACTGAAATGAAAAGGCCGGTAGATACTTTGCCTGAGCACCCACTTGCACCAAGCTCTTTTAGAGACACACACTCAAGGTTCCCCATCCATACTGAACACTAGTAATGTTTTGAGTAGCACCCACCCCTACCACCGCATGCACGCTTTACAGTCCTGACCTGGGCAGTATTAAAAGATGGAGCTGTGGGGAAATGGTTGGTCTGTGGTGGCTGCCTCCATCATTGAATTAATCATTGATGGATTCATTATTCAAGGGCCTTTAGGGAGCTTTCAGAAGTGGGACCTTGTTGTTCTTCTTGGGGACCTGATCCTGTCCAGGGCCCTTTCTTCTTACTAGCATTATATGAGCAGCTTGCTGAGGTCATGACCTCATGGTGATGAGATTCTACCTCATAACAGCCCAGACACAGTGGAGCCAAGCGACTGCAGACTGAAATCCCTGAGATCTGAGGCGAGATAAGTTCTCTTCCTTCTGAGTATTTTAAAGATAAGTTAAAGGATGCAATCTTTTTTAGAAGCTTTTCTATTTGTTTGTGCCTTGCCCAACTCCACCCCACCTCCCCCTTGCTTTTTTTTTCTCCTGGAGCAAAGAACCTAAGCCAGGGCTTGCTAGGCAAGTAAGTACTCTACTATGGAAACTAAATCCCCAGCCCATTTAGAGGGCACTGTTTTTTGTTTTATTGTTTTGTTTTCTGTTTGTTTATGAGTTAAGCAATGTTGAGTAATGTTAACAATGTTAGTGTTAGCTGGGTGTTTTAGTTTATACCTACAATCCTAGCACTTGGGAGGCTAAAACAAGAAGATTGAGAGGGTTACCAGAAGAGCTGAGCATGCCTGGGCTGCAGACTGTGACCTTGTCTAAGAAACAAACAAAAAACCCAAAAGCCAAAGAATCACCATCGCCAAAAACAAACAAATAACTGTTAATGATAAGTCTTTATTATCACAGGTGCCCTTGAATGTTTACTCTTCCTTCAAATAAGCTAAAATGTTTGGGGTGTGGTATATTTGACTCTGATAATTGTCAAAACCTTTACTTGTGCCTGTCTTGAGTGGAAACTCAACTGAGAAGCTCTCTTTGTGGCCTGGCTGCTTTGAACACTTCTCGGACATCTTTCAGAACCACACCCCTTCTACCCCTTCCGATTCAGTCTTCACTGCACTAGACAGCCTGCATCTGCAGTAGAAGATGTCACCAGGATAAGCCAAGCCTTGAGGAACCCTGAAAGCCTGGTCAGCTTGTAAAAGGGAAAGAGCTTGCCTCTGCACCTCAAGAGAAAGCTGTGATGGGTGCAATGGGAGGCTTGCGCATGTTGATTACATAAAGCTATTTATTTTTTATTTTCTCTTATTTATTTATCTGCCTTTGTCTCTTTTTCTTGGTTTGTCTTTTCTCTTTCTGAGTTTGCCTGTATGGGATTGCAATGTGTATATGCAGAGGTCAGAGAACGACTTATAAAATAATTGATTTTCTTCTTCCATCATTCGGGCCCAGGAATTGACCTCAGGTCATCCGTGTTAGCGGGAGGTGCCTTTATTCACGGAGCTATCTCACTGGCTCCTATGTAAAACTCATGATTGATGCTTAAACAAGGTTTTGATTGGTGGAACTGTAAGCTTTGCTGCTGCTGATGCAAATTAGAATCCTGCGCTTTTACGTTCCATTCACCCCCAGCTGGCTCTATAACTAGGTTGCTTTCTATGCTTTAAAAAGCATTTTCAGAGATCACATTGATTGACTGATTGATTGATTGATTTTGTATATATGAAAATATGCACATGCCACAGTAAATGTGTGAAGGTCAGAGAACAACTTTCAAGGGCCAGTTCTCTCCTTCCTCCAACTGGGTGCTGGGGATTAAACTCAGGTAGCCAGGCTTGGCCTAAAGTGCCCAGGCATGCTGGCACTCTTACCTGCAGGTACTCTTACCTGCTGAGCCATTTCTATCCCTCCCTCTCTATAGCTCTTCCTCCCTCTCCAGGCTTAGTAGTAAGTATCCTTATCTGCTGAGCCCCTGCCCTCCCCCTCCCTCTCCCTCTCCCTCACTCTCTACTCTTTGATTCAATGAGGGGGTCTGCTCCTATGTGCTGCTCCCAAGAGTTGCAGCATGCGGCCCACTGTGGGGAAAACAGCACTGGCAACACCAATAGCATCAAGATTAAAGTGATTAAAGTGACCCAAACAACAATCCTAGAAACTGTGGTGAGCAGAGGCACCTAAAATAGTGAAGGACAGTGGAAGTAGAGAAGGCAAGGGAATGTGTTCAAGACTCTAGAAGGTGGAAGGCTTTGAAGACCAAATATGGAAGACTGTAGGCCTTTGGTCACTGAAAGAGTTCCAGATTCCTTCCGAGCCTTAGGAGCAGAGGACCCAGCACTCAAAGAGCTGCAAGGAGCTACTGTCGGATACCTAGGGCTCCAACTCCCAGGACTGAGAGTTGTAACAGCAGCCACTGTTAGGGTCCAAGAGTGTCAGCTCCTAAGACACAGGGCCGGGAGGCTTCACTGACACTAACTCTTGCTAATGTGAGTGTCTGTGGAGAGATGAGGAGTGTGCTAGCAGTGGCTTGCCAGACTCAGCTAATCTCCCTGAGCACCTGGAACTGTAAGTCTCTGGCTTCTGAGGCTTGGAGCCATAAGTAATCACTGCCAAAGCTCAGTCCCCGAACCTATAGTGCTCATGAGTTGTAGTGACAAGCTTCTGAAACTGTTGGACCAATCCATAAACTTCCTGTACTCAAAGGGCCTAAAGTTCCAAATCCTACTCCTGACTTCCATCCAACCACAGGCAAAAAGGCCTAAGCCAGCTGATTGGTAATAAATTATGTCAAGTATTTTGTTGCAGTGATGAATGTCTGGCTAGAAGTGAAGTAAGAGATTTAGAATATTGTGCTGCCTACCTGCTGGGTTCCAAGGCACTTCCACTTACGCTAAAGTCTTGGGGCCTATTGCAGAATGATTGTTTTTTTGAACCAAGCCCCCTGTATCCTAGGAAGTTTAGCTATGCCCACTTGCAAATTATCATACTACTTATGGTATGCAGCTTTGATTTTTTTGAACATGGCCTCTGGAGGGGCTAGAGTATACAGGCTGGGGAAGACTAGGGATGGGGGCGGGGGGCTAAAGGCTTTCCACATATGGCCCTTTGGGGTAGAATAACTCACAGCCCTGTAGTAGCCCCTCACCCACACTTTGTAAGGAAGCCCATTAAATTCATTGGTTTCCCAGTATAAACTTTGGTGGAATCATGCCTCAGTTTGTCATTGGGACTTTAGGTTGAGGTAAATTTTTGTCACATTTCCTACAGGGAAAGAACTTCAGCAACAGATAAGTATAAGGATACCTTTAATATCAGCACTGGGGAGGCAGACTGAGGCAGGTAATTTCTGTGAGTCTGAGGCCAGCCTGATCTAAATAGGAAGTTTTGGGCTGGTCAGAGAAACACACACACACACACACACACACACACACACACACAGAAGGACTTCCAACATGACATGATTCAGGCAATGTCGGCCTTTACTAGGACCTTCTTGTGGTGGTAAGCTTCCTACTGAAATATAACGCCTGAGATAATGAGCTTAAAAAGAGTAAAGGATAACAGCACTTGTAATAGGAAACTGCAATGGAGAATATAAGGGAGTGGAAGGGTTTAAGTGGGAATGGAAACAGGAAGAGGAGAGGAGAAGAGGAAGGGACAGGAGAGGGGCAACCAAAACCATATATGGAAATGAAAAAAAATTTTTTTAAAGTAAGGAAGTGGTGGTGGTAAGTTAGCCCGGTTTGATCTTGCCACAGTATATGTGAATATCAAAATATATTATAACCCAGAACATGTAGAAATGTCAGTTAAAGCTAAAGCTTGCCTTGCATGGGAGTACAATCCTAGGCCTGGGGCAGCTGAGAAAGGAAGTATTCAACAAAGTATTAGCAGTAATTCAACAGGGTATTAGGCAACAGTGTAAATGAAGAACTAGAGCTATAAGTAACAGCATGAATACATCCTGAGATGTTAAGTTTAAAGGTAACTTGAATATGTGCTGTAGATTGCAATTCCATTTTCATGAAATTCAAAATAAACCACAAGGTAAATGTATGCACACTGAATTTCAACACCCACACACACATCACACAAACAAATAAGTGTGCTCATGAACTCACGCCCCAAAATAACTTTCCTAAAGATTAGTTTGCCATCCAAACAGACATACAGCTCAAACATGGAATGCTAAACCATAACAAGCTCCTGGGACAAGTGGAATGCTGAGAGAACCAATCCAGCCAACCAACAGTGTCACGTAGGTAGGTGCTGTCATCCAAGAACTCTGCTAGATTGTTGGGGGCAACAAGAGGAAGAAACAGCAATTGTTCCTGAGAGTGTTTGCAGATCACTAGGAGGGCTACAAACTAAGAACCCGATTAAGCAAGTATAGCTTGTAGAGGCTCTTGGCAATCAGGAAGAACCAGGTGAGTTACTTTCCTAAGAACTCTTTAGATCGTCTTCCCACGTGGAGGGAGGTTGGGCTGGTTGACTTGCCACGGCAGGACACTTTAAAGAACACTGGCAGGCCAGGAGGTGATGAAGACTTCAAATCTCTTTGGAGCTCGCTGTTCGCTGAAATCAGGAGTCTTCATGTTCTACAGACTGAGCTAGCGGGCACTTTTATTCTATTGTTATATGTTAATTATATTATATCACACTTAGTATTATTTATTTATTTAGAGGATCTCTCCGTAGAGTGCTGGACCCCGTTACATACAGCAGGCAGGCCTGTAAATCACAGAAACCCTCCTGCCTCTGCTTTCCGAGCGCTGAGATTAAAGGCGAGTGTCGTCACCGCCGGCTTCTCCTAGAAAACAAACAAGGCGATCCTTGCTCCTTTCAACTGAGAGCACCACGAACTCACGCACGCGCAAGAAGCGCCGCTGGAGCCGGGGAAGGCCCGGATGAAGGCGGGGCTCGAGTCCCAGATAACACGTCACGGAGGGCGCGTGCGTGACGTAATGGGGCGGTGCCGCGGGCCCCGGCTGCCGGCGTCCGCTACGCGCCGGAGAGAACATGGGGAGTCCCGCGGGTCCCGGTCCCCGTCCTACGGGCGCGGGGACCCTGGAAGGCGTGGGGACCCCGCCGGGCCTGCAGACCGACTGCGAGACGCTGCTCGGCCGCTTCCAAGAGCTGGATAGCGTGCGCTTCGAGGACTTCGCGGAGCTCTGGCGCAGCATGAAGTTCGCGACCATCTTCTGGTGGGTGTGCCTCGCTGCCGGGCGGGAACGCAGCCTGGGTCCCCGAACTCCGCCTGGCCACCCGCCCGGGTCGCCCGTGCCCTGCGCTGGCCCGCTCCTCTGCACTTCCGCCGCCTCGGTGCGCACCCCGCCCTCTGCCTTTAGACCTCCTGCAGTCCTGTTCCCACTGAATTTAGCCGAGGTCAGAAACAAAGTAACCACACCGACCCTAGGTCCTCCACGGAGGAATTCGTTTAACATGCAACCGGCAACGTTGGAAATGCAGATTTGAGCCTCTGTCTAGCGCCTTTAGGTGGATAAAGCCCAAATCCAGCCCGGTGGCCGCCTATGCCTCTGTCCCTAGCTCCATTTCCAGTGTCCACAACCTGCACTCACTTTTATTTGCTCCAGTGTTGCTTTTTGCACTTCACTGGAGTGTCCTAGCCTGGGAAATGTCCTCCTTTTTTTTTTTTGATTGTCCACTTCTTCAGTCACATTTAAACCCAAATGACAATTCTTTGGAAAAGTCTTTTGCCCTTCTGGACTAGGTAAGAGGTTCCTGATCTACCTCCTCACCTGGCACACTATATTTCGAGTTGAGGAGACAGTATTGGATAATGGTGCAGAACACAGACGACGGGTCCCAAGTATCAGAATTTGAATGCACTTCCCCAGCCTTCCCACACTGAGATCTTGGCCATGCTTAATTGTCCGTAAAATAAAGACTGATATAATACTATGTAACAGTGCGAGGATTAAATGAGTCAGTATACTTGGTGTGTTCTATGTGGGAAATTAATGTTCAGCGTTATTACTATTTTTCAATTTCCTCCTCGGACTGAACTTTTATGAGAACATTGATGCGATTAATGTGCATTTCTTGTTTTTGTTTTTGAGACACGGTCTCATTGGGTAGAACTGGCTGGCCTGAAACTTGCTGTCTAGACCAGACTGTGCTTGAGATCCGCCTGCCACTTCCTTCCAAGGGCTGGTATTACCTGCATTCACCACCATGTCCAGGTTTGAAATTGGTGTTTGTATTAATTAGCAGAGCATATAAGTTATTGAAAAGGCTAATTGAATAAAACCTTATTAGCGCTCTTGCAGAATAAAATAGAGCTTATTCTAATGATGTGAATTAATTGTTATGTAGTTTGTGAGTTACAGGGCTGGAGGGTGAAGATAATTAGCTGCTCATGTGCTGCATACCTCTAAGCCCAGAATTTGGAGAGGTGGAGGCAGGAGAATCAGGAGTTCGAGGCCATTCTTAACTGCAAAGAGAATTCCACACCAGCCAAGCGACAGGAGACACTGTCGTAACCAAATAGCAACAACAACTATTAGACAACCGATCTTTTACTTAGCCAAGTATAATGCATTCACTGTTAAATATACATAACTTAGACCTCTGAAAAGCAGGTACTAGAATCGTCCGTGCTTTAGAGGTTAGAAAATTGAGGCTTGAAATTAATTTTACCAAATGTGGTGACATAGGCTTGTAATTAGAATGATCAGGAGTTGAGGCAGGAGGATTGCAAGTCTGAGGTCAGCCTGGGCTGTAAAGTGACACCATATCTTAAAGACAAAAACAAACCTATGTCTTCCTTTTAATTTTTTAATTATAATTATTTTGTTATTCTTTTGAGACAGGGTCTTAATGTGTAGCCCAGGCTGGCCTTTAAATGGGATTAAAGGTGTACACCACCTTGTCCAGCTTATCTTCTTGTCTTTTCTGTTTCTGAAGTCTATAGTTTTCATGGTACTGAAGAGGTGGGGTTAAAGCTAAGGAAGTTTTTTTAGATTCTTCCACTAGAGGGGGTGGACTCCCCTGCTCCTCTGTGCAGCCCTGACTGTCCTGGAACTCAGTATATAGCCCAGGCTATCCTCCTCAAACTCTCAAATTCACAGAGATCCACCCGAGTGCTGGGATTAAAGGCATATGTCCATGTGCCACTACGCCCAGCTCGATTTTCTTTAGTAATCATTTTGATCTTAATACTATGCTAGGTATTTTGTGTTGTTTTAACTGTGCTTATTATATTTATTGTTTGAGAGCCAAAGCGGTCTACTCCTCCATTTCTAATGAGATGTAATGGATTACGTTAGCTGAAGGGCTTGGGTCTTTATCATTTTATTTTGCTGTTACTGTTATGAAAGAGGTAACATAATTATGTGCATGTCAGTTGCTTGCATGTGTTAAATGTGTTTTGAGGCATTTCAGCTAAGGTTATATTTAAAGATTGACTCCGTGTTTTTCAAAATAGGATCTGGCTTTGGCCTTGAGTTGGTGGCAGTCCTGTGTCTTGTCTCGAGAGCATTGGAATTACAGTCTGGGCCAGCACTCCCAACTTCTTGTTTTGTTTTGACACTGGCTCTCTTATAGCCCAGGCTGCCCTTAACCTCAGTGTGTAACCAAGGATGACCTTAAACCTTTTGATCCTCTGCCTCCATTTTCTAGCCGAAACCCATTTTCCAGGATTTCAGGAGTGGTCTGTTGTGTCTAGGTTTAAAAAATATTGAGAACATTTTAAATTTGCTAAAAGCAATAAGCTAATAAGCAAAAGCTAATAAGGCTATCATACTATGCTCATTGTTATATTCAGAGTTATAAAAGGAACATCATACTGGCTCTTGTGTTCTGGTGAATGGGAGAAGGAGTTATGTCTGGTTGTTTCTCTGTCTTCCAGTTAAGCTTCCCAGGGACAAAATATGATACAAATCCTGGAGACTGCTGGAAAAATGTTCATTGTAGATTAAAACGCACATGGTTTTTGGGTCTGCAAAAACCATGATTATTTTACTATTTAATGTTTGAAGTTCTCAACATGAATTTGAAGCCTGGCTGTAGGTCAGTTTATCAGCAGGGCTGGTGTTTGGTGACAGTGTCATGGGTGTGTGTGTATGTGTGTGTGTGTGTGTGTGTGTGTGTGTGAAGCTTGAGTCACAAGAGGGTCAGGTATAGGTTCTTCATCTAGTCCCTAGATAGAAGCATGTGCCTGCAGTGGCTCTTGCTCATGTTTATTTAACAGCGGAAGTATTTCCCTTTGTTTTACAGTGGCAAAATGAGAAACTTAAAAAAGAACATGTTTACAAAAGAAGCTCTAGCTTTGGCTTGGCGCTATTTTCTGCCTCCATACACCTTCCAGATAAGAGTTGGCGCATTGTATCTACTGTATGGGCTGTACAACACGCAGCTATGCCAGCCAAAACAAAAGGTGAGGCTTGGTGACTCAGTTTCCCTCAGTAGCACCGTGGCGCAGGCCCTGTGTTTAAGTTTACTCTTGGGAAGAAGGATCTGGCGCATGTCACGGTGGCTTTTCTCTTCCTGGCTGTAGATCAGGGTCGCCCTGAAGGATTGGGATGAAGTTATGAGATTTCAGCAAGACCTGATAAATGCACAGCACTTTGACGCAGCTTTCATCTTCAGGAAGCTTCGGCTGGATAGAGCGTTCCACTTCACAGCAATGCCTAAGCTGGTATGTTGCCTTTCCTGAAACTGTCAAGTCTGTCCCTGGTGCTCAAAAACTGTAGCCTTCTTGAAATGAGATCTATATTTTCTGATTGTTTCGTTTTCCTTGTAGACAGTGCTCTTTAGCATAGGGGTTTGTAGACGTTATCACGTGAAGCTAATTATTGTGAGGGGAAGAGGCCAGGAGTCTGTTTCTGCTTTATCTCTTTCCAGAGCTGAGGGTTCAGCCCTGAGCCTCATGCGTGCCAGGCAAGTCCTCAGCCACTGAGCTGTCTCCCTTAACCTGTGCCTTTTTCCATTTGAATGTCAAGAGGGCTCACTCGAAGAATAAGGAATTTAAATCTCAGTTATAAAAAAAAAAGTTGAAATTTCTAATAAAAGCTGCTATTTCTTCAGTTTTGTAATAATTGAGACACTAGATTGGAAGAGTAGATAGTCTCCTGGCAGATCATGTAACTTTCTGGAAGCTGGGCAGACTATAGTGTTCAGTGTGGTACGTGATACAGAAACACAGTAAGCTCTGCAAACGGAGAGTTAATAGTGTGCTTGTAGAGCTGGTCTTCGTGTCCTCATAGGAATTTACTGCTAGATTGTGTTTACGCTCTTTCAGAATGTCCTTTAAAAGTCATTTAACGCTTTTGAAAGGTGTTTACTGTGGTGCATGTTTGTGTACGTGATGAGTGTAGGTGGCATGTATGCCGGTGTGCACATGTCCACACAGTGAGACAACTGTGTGGCGTTTGTCCTTTCACTCTGATGGTGATTCCAGGTCTCCACTCAGGTGACCAGGCTTGCGCAGCAAGTGCTTTTGCCCGTGGAGCCGTCTCTCCAGCCCAGGATGTTCACTTTAAAAAAGGCATTCTTTGTGTTTAGCTCTCATGTAGAATGAAGAAGAAAATTCAACAGACTGAAGTGACGCAGAAATTTAAGGACCCAAATGATGGTGTGATGAAACTGATCACTTCTGAGGTATTAGAGGTGAGTTTGTCTGCCCTGCAGCTGGGGAAAGTGCTATTGTTGACAGTTAATATGTTGAGGCTGTGGCTTCATTAATTAGATAGTGACAGGTCCTATGATGGTTTTAGCATAGATCCTGTCAACTTGTAGTCACTTTGAACAGTAGTTTCATTTTTAATTAGTTTGCCTTTGGGGTTTTTGTTAAGCTAGGCAGTGATGCCGCACACCTTTAATCCCAGCACTTGGGAGGTAGATGCAGGTGGATCTCTGTGAGTTTAAGACCAACCTGGTCTGCAGAATGAGTTCCAGGACTGCCAGGGCTACACAGAGAAAAACAGTTAAAAAAAGAAAAGAAAAAGGTTATCAAAGATATACATGAAGGGCCAAGCATGGGGCAAATGCTTACCATTCCAACACCATCCTGGGCTATACAGCAAGACCCTGTCTCTTAGGGGAAAACAAAACAATCATTAGGAAACAAGCAAACCCCTTAATACGCAAGAGATAAAGGACTCCTCTCTTCACTCTTAGGAAATGCTGAATGTTCACGATCATTATCAAAATATGAAGCATGCTATTTCAGCTGACAAGTCCATGCCAGACAGAGCTCTCAGCCTGGTGAAGGAGGACTTTTTTGACAGCATTAAGAACATAGTTTTGGAGCATCAGCAGTGGCACGAAGACAAGAAGGTAAGCGCCTGCTTGTTGCTGTCCTGCCCTGATATTGTGCACCGATGTTTAAATGGGGCAGTGCTGCAGAGAGGCACCTGGCGTTGGTGGCTGCGTTGCTGTGGGGTGAAGATTTAGAAGGCATTACCTTTCTAGTTGAGGCACTTACTAGGCCAGTGACGGACATTATTCAGCTTTACGAATGGAGCTGGGGAGAGTAAATCTTGAACTGTTTTTAGACTAAACCCTCATTTAGATTAATTTTGTTTGGTGCAGTATCAATTCTAGCATTGTTGTAAAACTTGGAATTCATTACCAACATGTAAATACTGGTGGACTGCATGGTGAATTTTGGAAAATGACCTTCTCTTGTGAACTGGGTCTGCTTTCACTGGCTCTGCTGACCTGCATGCAGGGAGGCTCTTCGTGATCTCCAGCACGGCCTCTCACGTGTGGCTTAGCTGTGGATTTTCAACTCAGTTTGCTTTCTCTTTAATGTATATATATTATTACTATTCTTTTTCTCCCTTTGAGGCACGTTTTCTCTTTGAGGCATTTAATCCTGGCTGTCCTGGAACTCCTTACGTAGACCAGACTGGCCTTGAGCTCTACCGTATCTATTGCCTCTGCCTCCCCAGTGCTGGGATTAGGCGCCAACACACACAACCCATTTCTTTTCATGCCACAGGTCTTCTTAGTTAACGCAATTTAGGTGATTTCATAATGATTTCTAGAACTCCTTAGAAACTTTGTGGTTTTAAATAGATTTACACTTGTGTGTGTGTGTGTGTTTGTGTGTGTGTGTGTGTGGTGTATGCGAATGCACTGAGTGCTTGTGTAAGTCAGGACAACTTCATGGGAGTTGGTTTTCTCCTAGCATGAGCGTCCTTGGGATTGAACTCAGGTCACCAGGCTTGGCAACAAGTGCCCTCATCCAGGAAGCTTTCTTTCCATCATGAAACTCTGTAATCTTAATGTTAGACAGTGTGCTGGTTAGTTTTCTGTTAGCTTGGTGCAAGCAAGCTAGAGTCATTAGTTGTGCAAATGCTTCCATTACATTGGCCTGTGGGCCAGTCTGTGGGACATCTTCTTGATCACTGATTGGTATGAGAGGCCCAGCCCTCTGTGGGCACTGCTTCCCCTGGCAGGTGGTCCTGGGGAGCAAGCCAGTAAGCAGAGTTCCCCCATGGCCTCTGCTCTTGTCTCCACGTGTCTCCTGAGTCCCCCGCCCTGACCTCTGATGATGGATTGTAAGCTGGAAGGTGAAATGACCAGTCTCTTCACAGCAGTGGGACAGATGGTGACCCATGCTGCAGTAATGTGAAATGAACTTTTGATTTTTCAGTAATTAAAGTAAATGTTCTTCACTGTTAAAATTGCAATCTACTAATGATCGATAATTAATAGAATTATAAATCTGTGTGTAATAACATACATAAATAACATTCTTGTTCTTTCAGAATCCGTCCTTAAAACCGCAATTTAGAGATGGAGAAGAAAATGATGAAGGCACTACAGAGGAGCCAGAGGTCAGCAAACTGTTAAAGGCAGCCAGTGACTTTCCCATTTATGTGTGACTAATTGTGCTTCAGAATCGTCATGACACTTGGCTGTATTATAGAAACACAGAGAAATTCTGCTCTTTGTGTTCTGCGGTAGCTGGTCTGTTCTTCACCAGAACTGTTCAGGACATTCGGAGCACAGGTCAGGAGTGAGATGTTAGCAGGTCTGGGCAGGTGATGGAAGATGCTCCCAATTCTCAGGGCCAGGCTGAGGCCTGTGTGACGTCTTCTTGCTTCTCAGCCTTTCATCCCTGGTGATGCGTGGGCACTTCCTATAGTTTCTCATGTCCAGTGTTTCATCTGACCTGTGTGGCCATCTTTAGGCACTGGCAGATGAGGGAATGGCAGTCAAGAGCTCTGCTAATCCCCAAGGCTGAGTCTTGAAGGAAATGGTCCACAGCTAGGAAGATGGCATCATGCCGCCCACTGTGGCAGGTAGAGGATATCAGGGGATTTTGTATCAGTGTGTGCCCGAACATGTTAGCTCCTTTTCCTTTACGTCTTTCTCAAGTCTTAGTCCTGAGGACAAATCCTTGGATTTTCATAATTTCCCTAATGTTCATGTTCCTTCTTTGTTTTCCTTCTAGAGATGTGAAAGAGCACAGGCTCTAGCGAAAATAAAAGCAAAGGCCTTTTCAGCTGTTGCTCAGGTAAGTTCCGTTTAGGAATTTCTTTCCTAAATGGCAATTTAGTCTTCATCTCAGAAAGCGTACGCACAGTTTAAAGTTGGTCCTTCAACAATGGGGGCTGTAGCCAGGCAGCGCCCTGCCCATGATTGCCTGGCATGACTGGGGGGGCACTGTCTGCAGCTTCTCCTCTGGCTCCTCCTTTTGCTGTGTGCCTACAACCCTAAGGCCAGTTCTCCATCTTCTCCCACCTTCTGGGAGCTGATGCATGAGGAATGGCAGGCTTTGGGGTTTTTTGATAGCTTATTATTTTTGTTTTTGTTTATTTATTACAATTTATTTACTTTGTATCCCAGCTGCAGCCACTTCCCTCTCCTCCCAGTCTCAACATCTCTCCCTCTTCTCTGATGCCCCTTTCTAAGTCCACTGATAGGGGAGGTTCTCCTCCCCTTCCATCTGACCCTAGGCTATCAGGTCTCATCAGGAGTGGCTGCATTGTCTTCCTCTGTGGCCTGGCAAGCCTGCACCCCCACCCCCCCATGGGGAGGTGATCAGAGAGCCTGTCACCGAGTTCATGTCAGAGACAGCCCCTGTTCCCCTTACTAGGGAAACCAGTTGGAAACTGAGCAGGGGTTCTATGTCCTCTCCAAGGAATGGTGGTTTACTCTTTGTCCTTGAGGTTCAGGAATCCTTTGGTACTGCAACTAAGGTTTTCATTGTTCAGGTAGTCATCCTTTCAGTCTGAGACCTTTGTGTCTGAAAAATGTCTTTTAATTATTATTTATCATATCATGTTTTTCTTGATCTTGTTTTTTTTTCTTTGCTGTTTTTGATATGTTTTATTGAGATGTTACTTAAATGTTATCTTCTCGGCCCTTGATTTTTGTTGTTGTTTCATTTGGCTTTTTTAGCATTCCTGTTAACATTTTTTTCTTTACTGAGACTTTTTTTTAAAGATTTGTTTATTTGTTTTATATGAGTGCTATATTTGCAGGTACACCTGCGTGCCAGAAGGGGGCATCAGATCACGTTATAGATGGTTGTTAGATGGGTGGTTGCTGGGAATTGAATCAGGATCTCTGGAAGAGCAGACAGTGCTCTTCACCGCTGAGCCATCTCTCCAGCCCCCTAAGAATATGTTTATTCTTGGAATGTTTTTTTAATAATATTTTTGCTCCAGATGCAATGTCTGTCATTAAGGATATTAATTGAATTACAGTTATTGATGTTCCCTCCCATTTCCTTTGTCTCTACTTTTCATTCTCTTGGCTTTGTTCCAGAAGGTTGGCGTTCCTCAGATGTCTCTTTATATCGGGTGGCTTTTAACTTGCTGCCCTTTCACCGTGCCATCTTTGTTTTGTTGTTTGTCTCAAATGGTGTTTCTCTGTGTAGCCTTGGCTGTCCTCAGATAGCTTTGTGCTGGGATTATAGGCATGCTCCAGGTGGCGTTGTTTTTTAAATCTTAAACTTCTCTGGTTTGTTTTCCCAGAGGACAGACTCCCGTTGTTCTGGGGAGGTGGTCCGCTGCCCAGCTCTGAGGCTGGGGAACAGGGCACAGTTCCTTTGCAGATTTTCAACATGTCGCCCTGTGGTTTTAGTGCACTGTAGCGGGATGAGCTGTTTTTAATAATTTTTCTTGTTGTAGCTGTTCTGTTTCTGACCTTCCTTCTGTTAAGTCACTGCTCCTCACTTTCTTACGCAAAATCGTAATTGTGTTGTTTCTACCATATATCTGTTTTTTTGTGGGTTTTTAGTTGGGTGGTTGGTTGGTTTGTTTGGTTTGGTTTTTCAGGACAGGGTTTCTCTGTGTAGGTTTGACTGTCCTGGAGCTCACTCTGCAGACCAGGCTGTCTTTGAGCTCACAGCAGTCCGCCTGCCTCTGCCTCCCTGAGTGCTGGGATTACAGGTGTGCACCACTGTACCTAGTTTGGTTTTCTGTGTTTTTATTTCATTATTTTACTGGAGTTTTAAGAGACAGTAAGTACTGATCAATTCATTCGTAATTCTATGTTTTTCGTGGATTTTTTTCTCTATGAATCTATTTTATGGGAAGGGGAATGATCATTTTCCAACTGAAAGAATAGAAAGTAACAATATTTAGGCTGACTCTCGATTGGTTAGGTGTTAAATGATCGCCACAGGACCATCACCGTAAACTCAGTATACGTCATTGAAGAAGCACCAAAGGAGACATGATAAATGGATTGTATCTTTTAACCATATTCTCTTTATGTATGGAGAGAATTTGTGACCAAATGATGGCTAATGTACATCTTAAGACATTAGATAACTTTGCAAATCTGATTACATCATACTCTACAAGTTGTTCTGATGTATCATTGCAGGGCTGTAGTTTTTCCTCACTTGAGTAGTTGGTACCTTACATAATCGCCTTTGAAGACTCACTTATTCCTAAAATGCAGTTAACGTAACTGAAAATTCTTGATTAAGCAAGTGAAGGAGTTGGTGAGCTGATTCAATTAAGGAAAAGAAAGGTCTGGATGGCATGGTGGTGCATGGCTTTGGTCCCAGTGCTCTGGAAGGCATGGCGAGTTCAAGGCCAGCCAGCTCTTAGGGTATGTAGGCCACATGGAGGGACCATGTCTGTAACAGCAACAAAAACTCCGGGCTTGCTGCTCTTCTGTACCATTAGGACTGGACCTTCTTCCTTCCTCACTTCCCTGTCTCTTCAGTGTGTTCATGCTCCTGGCTTTAGGTTCATAGCTGGTGTTTCTTTCCTGCTCGTCTTAGTTCTAAGCCATTGTGAACAGTCACAGTGATGTGGGACCCATCTTGACCAGTCTGCGCCACATGGTCATACTTGGAGCTAGGCAAACAGTGAAAGGCAACTTGAGGAAACCTGACTTCTGATTGTCTCTGTGATTCATTATCCTTCTCCATAACAGCAACTGCATTTTAGCCCAATGTGAGCTGAGGGTGAGGCAGCTGCACGACTTTGGTTGTGAAGACCGTGTCTACACACAAGTGTCTAGTATAAGCCTGGTATAGTAAAGGGCATGATGGCAGGTGTTCCTGCTGGCCTTTCCTTTAGGACCTGTCCTTTGGATCCTCTTGTTATTCACTTTGTGTAATTGGCTCTCTGTCAATAAGGTGTCCAAGTCCAGGAGGCATCGCCAGACCAGACTTGACTCTTCTGACTCGGATTCTGGGCCTGGACAAGTGCAAGGCAGAACACCCAAGAGAAAGAGGACCCAAGAAGCAGCAGAACCAGCAGGAAAGAAGCGGTCTTCCAGGAGCAAAGGTATTTCACTTTTAACAGTCTTACTGAGCCCTGGCGAGGGAGAGCAGGCCCTTATTTATAGGACGGACTAGAGCTGACTTGGTGGTGGGGACATCTCTAATGCCATCACTCTGGAATCTGAGGCAGGAGGATTACCAGTTTAAGGCTGGCTTGAGCTCCATAGGAAGTCTCTCTCTCTCACACACACCAAAAAAAAAAAAAAAAAAAGACTTGTTTGAGAAAATTGTGGGATGTTAAAAATGAACCCATTTTCATAGCTGCTTGGGCTCTTGTTGCTGAAAGAGACCCTTGAGATTATGTCAAAGTTGTTATTCACTGTAACTGTATTAGTAATGATGCCTGTGAATTAAAAATATATCTAGGAAAGGCCAGTCAGTAATGCATTCTAAAGCCTTTATCTCCTTCAGCTACATTCATCAAGTTATCCCTGTTTTTCCTTTGTAATAGTCTGAAATGTCTTTTTTACTCAGTGCTTAACTCACTGTATTCTAGTGATTTGATTCTCCACAAGTTGCACAGATGCTGTGCGCTCAGCATTACTAAACGTGGAATGTGTTCATGACAGAAAGAACAATAGAAACATTACCAGATACTTAATGACTTTATCAGACACATTCCTTGCTACTGCCAGGGTTCACAGAAAGTAATTTACAGTCTCTGAACATGTTTCGCTTTTCTTGCATTGAGGCAGTGGAGGGAGAATTGCAGTTAAATAGCTTTAGTGTATGTCAGATAGAAGAATTGAGGGGAAGAAGCCTGCAGTTGCCTCATGAGGAAAGCTTGCTGCTCCGGGGCTGGCAGGCGTGCTGGTGACAACTGTGAGGACAAGCTCAAGCGTGATGAAGAAACCCTACAGTGCTCAACAGCCCCCAAACCAAAACCGTCCTGAGTCCAGTTGTCCCAGCGTGCCACCGTGGTGCAGTTGACTGCTCTGTTAATATAACTTATCTTACATTAGGCCAAAGGGGGAAATCTATATTAATTGTAATAATTATTAGAGAAGATATTTGATAATATCTAATATCCAACCTTTAGTTAAAAAATTCTCTAGGTGAGGGGGTCATCAAACTTTCTGTACGGTCGAGATAGCCGGTATTTTAGACTTCATGACCCATACAACTTCTCTTATAGCATAGTTAGCCAGGTACCAGCGACGGACTAAACAAGAGCAGACAGATATACTCCGGCAAGAAGTACACTTCTAAGTAGGAGATGGGCCTGGTTCACCACAGACAGAGCATGTCACCTCTAGTTTTCATGACTTGCGAGTGTCCGGTGTTATAAGTAAAAAGTATTCTAAAAAAATTAGCAAAAGTTTTAGTCTACTACAGAAGTTAGAGCTGCAAGGAGTCGTAAGGAGACTCTTGGCAGTTTTATTATTCTAAAAAGTTAAATAACTACATAGGCTGTAAATTTCTAATAAGACCCTAGATAGAAAATCTGAATAGTCTTCTAGCCTCTAAGAGGATGAAACCTGAAGATGCTCTGCCGGAAGTTTCTGGAAACGTGGTTATTTCGGTCCTAGGGATTGATTGGCTTTGCACACACCTGCCAGTGCTCACTCCTCGCACACCTCTAGCCCTTTGAGACAGGTTCTTGCTGTGTAGGTCAGGGAGGCCTTGAATTCTCAATCCTTCTGCCTCGGTGTTCTTTGTGTTGGGATTACTCATGTGCTATGTCACCCAACTTATATATGGTTAAGAAAAGAGTAATGCTTCTATACAAATTCTTTCAGAAAGTAGAAAGGACACTTTTTAGCTTGTTGTTATTGTAAGAAATGAAAACTAAAGAGCAGTAGCATTCATGAGCGCAGACACTGAATTTCTCCCTAGATAGAGCAGATCAAATAAATGCAGCGACCTATTGGAAGAACTCATCACCGGTGCAGACCTCTCTGTGATAGAAGAGATGAGGCATTATAATTCATGTCAGCTGATTAAAAGAGAAGAGCTCTCAGTAGAGGGTATTGGTAGATCCAGTATCTGCTCATGGTAGAAACAGTGAATTCCTATTAGATGAAAACCGAACTGATGGGTTTTAGCAGGCACAAGACTCCAGCATCATACTTAATTATAAAACAACCTCTCCCAAGGTGGAGAGTTAAGGCAAGGAAGCCCACGATTAAACACTGTGTCAGGAGACCCAATCAGTTGAATAAGGCAACAGCGTTGTTTGTGCCTCTTGGCAGTCAACATCTTCTCTTGCCTCTGGTCCCCGAGTAACCGTTATGTTTTCTGTCCCCATAGACCTTCCTTTCCAGAAAGCCATATGAATAGAATTATACAATATGTAGCTCCTCCCCCTTTTCTTTTGTTTTTGCAGACAGGTCTCTGTGTAGCTCTGGCTGTTCTGGAACTCACTATGTAGACCAGGCTAGCTTTGAACTCAGAGCTCCACCTGCCTCTGCCTCTGGAGTGCTGGATTAAAGGCGTGCACCACCATGTCTCGTATAATATGTAGCCTTTTGTGTTTGGGCTTTCACTAGTAAATGCATGTGAGAGTCATCTACATTGTTACGCATATATGACTATTCCCGCACTGCCTGTGGTATTTCACTGTATGATGTAGCAGTTCATCCAGTCACTAGCTGAAAGAAATTTTGGCTGTTTGCACTCTTTGCAATGTGAATAAAGCTATTACAGCTTTTATGCAAAACTTTTCTGTGAACCTACACCATCATTTTGATTGGGTAGTTACCAAGACCTGGGATTTCTGGGTCACATGGGTAAACACAAAACTGGCTTTCCAAAGTGACTGTACGTTATGTGACAAAGCTTTTCCTGGGGAGACACAGCATACATCTATTCACCATCGATAGGGAGGCCATGACAGACCAAAGTGCGGGACCACCAGAGTCCAGCCTGGTAAACCAGTGACTTTCATTGGGGTTACTTACAGGAGCAGAAATGACTCAAAGGCTGCTGCATCACCAGAGCCCACCCCAGAGTGGGTAACAGCTCACAAAGCTGGGAGCTGTCACTCACTGCACAGCCTGCAGGTGGCTCGGCAGCTGGAGAGTGTCCTCTCCAAGTGACTCTGGTCTAAACCCCTCCCAGGCAGCTGATCTGGTCTCAGCATTCTCTTGGAAGCTCAGTTTTCATTGCTTACTCTGGCAGGGAGCGGCTAGTGATTCTGGTCAGTTTCAAGTGCTTCTTGAGGCTATTTTGAGTTGTGTACCTTCCTGTTGAAAGCACTTCCCTGCAGGGCAGACCGCTTCAATCTCATAGGAAACCGTTATACAACACCTCCATTCAGGATTCCCATCAGAAACAGCTGGTTTTCACTTGACTTGAGAATCATCAGCTTTGGCTGGTGCACTTTTGTTTGCTTTCATAGCCATGTGGGGTGCAATACAGGGTCAGTTTGGTTCTGCTTGACTTCCTTAACAACTGGAGGTGTGCACGTCTGAGCCCCCCATCCCACATTTTCTTTTTCTCTTTCATTTTATGTGTGTGCATGTTCAGCCTTAACATATGTTTGTATTCCACATGCGTCCTTCGTGTGGGTCCTGGGACTTGGACTCTGGGAGAGCAGCCCATCCTAGCCGCTGATCAGTTTTTCTAACTCAGCAAGCGCTCACTGCTGAGGAGTGAGAGTACACACCTGTAGGAGATCTTTATCAGGCATCAGGGTGTCATTTTGCACATATTTTTCCATGCTGGAGCTTGATTTCTCTCTTTTTTCCTAAGTGTCTCACAAAGATGAATTCTAATGGGTGTGGCAGCGCGCACCTTTATCCCAGTGCTAAGGAGTCAGAGGCCAGCGGTGGGACACTGTCTCGAGGGGAGGAAACCTGTTTTGTTTCTGTGAAGACGGAGTCATCCAGCCCAAGCTCCCCTTGGCACTCTGTGTAGACATGGACCTTAAACTCCCGAACCTCCTGCCTTCCCCTCCCAAGAGCTGCCACTACACACGCACTACCACATGGCTGAAGAACTGTAACTCTGTAGAAGTGCAGTTTATCATGTTTTCTTTTATGATTCATGATTTTTGCATTACACGTAAAAACTCGTATCTGAGAACAAGCAGTTTTTCAATGTTTTCTCCTGCACATTTTGTAATTTTAAGCATTACTTTCATGTCTGTGACACTTGAACCATTTTGTTAAATATGCACATAGAGAGGATATATTTGACCACGGATGTAAAATTGTTTTAACATCCTTTAAGAGTGCCCTTTCTCCTTCCTCCAAATTGCCTTCACACCTTCTGACCTTGGTCAGAGACAAAAAGACCATTGAGATGGCTCAGCAGGTCGCGGTGCCTGAGGTCAGGCTTCTGTGGTGGTGGGAGAGAAGCAGCTTCATGTGTCCTCTGACCGCCACGTGCACACTGGGATACAGGTGTGCCCCAGTGTCACATTCACACAGATCTTACTGTTCTTACTGTATATGCGTGATGCATGTGTGTAACAAGTACTAATTGAGCTGGAGAGATGGCTCAATGGCTAGGATCACTGGCTGTTCTTCCACACAGGTTCAAGTCCTAGCTTCCACATGATGGCACACAACCTGTAGAAGACTTGAAAAAGACAGTGTTCAGGTTGTGTACAGCGATCTTGGAAAAATACGCTGAGGCCTGTATCTCTCTGAGACTTCAGATGTGGAGCCAGCAGCCTAGGCCCCACACCTCCAGTTTGGTAGGCAGAGTTGAATTATATGGAATTTCTGAGAAAAAAAGTGACATGACCAGAGTTTCCTTGAAAACCAGGGTTAATGCGGTAGGTTGGAGTTAGCAGACTAAAGTGCGCTGCTGTGGTGGCCCAGGCTGAGGAGCGGGAAGTAGCAGCCATGCTTGTGAGGGCACATGAGCCACACAGATGAGTGCAGAGGCTGGTGTGGGGGTGAGACAAGCTAGTACCTCAGCCTGGGGAGGATGCGGTGGGCAAGTGCTGGGGAAGTACTGGTGGCCCGATGAAGACCTCACGTGGGGAACATGCGCTCAGTCTGCCTGGCCAGATCCGTTTCCTGTGATGCCTGCCTGTCCTTGAACTTCTGGCCTGCCCACCTCTACCTCACTGGAGCTGGGACTACAGGTGTGGCTCACCATGCCTGGTTTATGGGGCTGGGTCTTGAACACTTGTGCATGTTAAATTAACTGCGGACTCAGCTACATCCCAACCCAACTGTAGTGTTTTTGAAAATGGAAATTCACTGGCAGATAGGACTAAAGTATATGCACATGTGTCTTGTATAGCAAAGGAAAATTGTCTTCATTCAAAAATAAAACTGAAGCTGTTCAATTTTAAGTTACTATGAAGTTGAAATAATACACGTAAGTCCCTCCGGACACCCTGTTTTGTGTGGTAACTATCAAATAAGGGGTATCTCTTACTTATTGTTTCTTTTCATTCACTCCATTCTGCCGGTTTCAACATGTAGTTCAAGTTGGCCTGGAACTTGCTACCTGACTCAGTCTGGCCTCAGACTTGTAATCCCCTTGCTCCATCTTCCTGAGTGCTGGGATTAAAGTTTGCTTGTTTGTTTATTGAGGCTGGATCTCACTGTTGGCCAGGCTGGTCTCAAAGTGAATGTTCTCCAGCACTGAGGTCATAGGCGGGCGCCACCACGCCCAGTGATACAAATGTCTTAATACTTAAGAAAAGATTAGCCAGAGATGGAGAGAGGGATCAGTTAAGGCCAAGGGTGGGATAAGAAGTCACAAGAAAACCTGTTACTTGGTAAACTAACTAGAAAATAAACATTTAAAGGATTTTAACTCTAGATTGCATAATGAATGTTACTATACTTTTCAGTGTTGAAACATCTAAGATTAGTATTCTTTGTTTCTGTTGACAGTCATTTCTCACTGTATCTAAACATTCCCAGGTAATGTTCAGAATGAACGTAAGGAAGAGAAATCTTTACGCCTGAGTATGCCTATCATTACAGAAGAGGAAGGGGACACTGATGGCCTCAGCGAAGCAGGTACCTGTGCATCTCACTAACTAGTGCGGGACTAGGCTTGCAGAGTCAGGGTCGGGGCCTCCCTGTGAGTGATGATGTGGTACGTGGATGTGGATGCCTGTCAGGGATTCTGCTGGGGTCTGAGAAGCTGCTCAGAGGCTTTCCTGCAGTGCTCTTGGCCCTGTCTTCTCTTCTAGGAATCTGATTTGTCGTCTTCTTCTTCCTGGCTCCCCTCCCCCTTCCCTGGCATTCCTTTTTTATTTTTCATTAATGGGGAATATTTGTTTTTATCACGTCTTCCTAATGTTCTTGTTTCCATGTCTTGTCTTTAAGGATGGTTATTTTCATGATAGTTGCAGTATTAGCTGTGAGAGCCAGAAAGATATAGAATACTTACGTGTTGTTTCCAGGTTTTATTGTAGTGAGTCAAACTCTTTGCTTTCTCTTTGCACTAGCCTAGATAACCATCAGTTTTTGTGCCCTGGGTCCATGTTCGTTATAGGGAAGGCACATGGAAGTTTGGCAACCTAATATTTTTGAAGTAGGGTTTAGAGTGACTGAGAGCTCCTTTCTTACTGGCATCTCAGTAAGATTGAAATCCTGTTGTCTCATTGGAGGTAGGAGTTTCTCAACTGCAATTTCATCTGAAGAGATTCACATGTGTGTCAGCTAAGATTTTTCTTTTAAATTTTAAGTTAGCAACAAGCAAATGGGCTTCATTGTGTCATTTTAATATATATATCTTTTAAATTTTAATGTACGTTATAATTTTAATATGTCTGTGTGTTTGTTATTCGTCACTCTCCTCACTGTTTCCTCCTGGGTCTTGGCTGGGGGACATGGCTAGCTTAGCCCTGTTAACACATGCACAGGTGAAACGTGCCTTACTTGAGTCTGCCATTTAAGTGTCATGATTTCAAAGAATCGACGGACTTCTGAACCTTGTCTCCACAGAGTTCACTGCACCCAAGAGAAGAAGAAAACGCTGAACCAGCACGCCGGAGGAGTTTTACATTTTGAGTTCTCCGACAGAAGAAAAGCTATTATTTTGTGTTCTGAGCAGGACAGTGGCCAGTGAGGACTAATGTCTGAGAACAAGGTCATTTCTGTGAAATGGGAGAGCCTGACATAGGTCAAGAGTTGGAGTAGAAGTTTACTCTGAAATTTAATTTTAACATTTATGTTAAAAGTGTATGTGAATGGAGATGAAGTTTGCATTTAGAATAGAAAGAATTGTACCTTTGTAGACTTGATACTCTTTCCTGGAAGCTTTTGTGCTGTCACTTACACAGGGCTGTAATGGTTACCGTTCTGTCTCTAAAACATTGTCTTACAATACTGTTACATGTAAGTGACCCGGTCCTGTCATCTAGCTCGAGCAATGGCTTTTGCTGTGATTTTTGTGTAATATTTTGTATGTCATGGTTAAATGCAATAAAAACTTTGCCCCCTTGCTTTATCTTTTTCAAAAAATTTATTTATTATGTGTACAGTGTTCTGTCTGTATGTACACCTGCACCCCAGAAGAGGACACCAGATCTCATTGTAGATGGTTGTGAGCCACCATGTGGTTGCTGATCTTTGAACTCAGGACCTCTGGAAGAGCAGACAGTGCTCTTAACCTCTGAGCCATCTCTCCAGCCCCCTGGCTTTATCTTTTGATGTGTGAAATTTACATGGTCAGTAACTTGACTACTAACTTAGGAAGTTAACACTCCTTTTGTACTTAATTGTGCCTTCCTTATATTCATTTATTTTGACAGGGTCTTGCTGTGTGTGCTGGATTGGTTTTGAACTTTCTATGCTCCTGCCTCAGTCCCCCTCACTGCTGGCATTATAGATAATGCACCACTGTGCTTCACTTGTTCCCTTCTTTAGTGCAGGTCTACTGTGTATGACTACATAGGTACACATGTGTGTACACATAAGATTAGTTAATAAATTGCTTAATGCTTGAGCGATGGCTCAGTGGTTAAGAACACTGTCTGCTCTTCCAAAGGACCCGGGTTCAATTCTCAGCATCCAGATGGCAGCTCACAACTGTATATGTACTAACTTTCTCATGGAGCAGTCATGTAAATTTTGGAATGTGTCTTTGACACAGAACTTTTATAAATCAGAAAACAGTTCTCTAGCATCATGCATGTGCTGCTCTTGTAATTTCTCTTCCTGAGAGTTTAAGTGGCGATTGCTTGGGCTGTGTTTGAAGTAGACTACAGGCTTGTTCAGCCTGACAAATAGTTAAATTATTAAGGCTCAATGCCTGTGTTGAAGAGGAAATTTCCAAATCTGATGTGATTGGAAATACGTATCTTACATATATAATATTTTAGTGATGACTTGGATAAAACGGGCTTGTTAACTCATTACTACTAAAAGCAGTTGTTTCCTTTGACTTCAGCTGTCTGTAATAGATGGGGCATTCTAACATGAGCGTGGGCCAGAGCTCCTGGGATCAAACTCTCAAGAGCTTGGATTAGTAATGTGTTATCGGTACTGTACAGCTGAATTGCAGTCTATTTTTCACAAAGTGCTTATAAAATACATGCAGTCATTTCACAGACTAAAGCAATGAGTAAATACAATATTTGAGACAATAGTTTTCATCATAATCGAAAGTCCATGTTTACTTAGATAATTGGTCAGGCCAAACTTGTGGTTCATTTGACAGCTGAAGGGAACCTTAATTTCCTTGAGTTGATTTTTAATTAAGTGTAATGAATACCTTCTTCTCAACCTACCTTGGATATAGAGAAAAGATTGATACCTCTGTCTATCTGTCTACCTATCTATCTAACTGTGCCTTGAGAAAATACCTAAAAATGAACTTTTTGCACTGAAAATTACTTGTATTTTTCCTAGGTTAGTTTAGGAAAATAACCATAGTTACTAATGCCTTCTTTACCCTTCATTCTTGAATTAAATTACAGTTTGAAGAAGGCTTACTTTTTAAATGGCTTGAAGAACTCTGTGGGTGTTAAACTATTCACATTTTCATTTATCTTTTGAACGACTATGTAGTAATTTTCATTGCACATTTTTCTTATTCTCTGTGTTAATGCAAATGTCAAAGCCCAGACTTGAAGTTGTATAATCTCTTTTATGTGATATTTTTAAATGCCTGAATTATTCATTCTGTGCTGGGTATTACAGGTCTGAATTTTTATTTTAAGAGACGTTCGAGCAGGCTCTTTTCAGTTGCAAGAAACAAAAGCATACTCCCACTATCTTAAATGCCGGAAGCTTGCTGAAAGATTACGGATAAGTAAGTAAGGCACCCCATCAAAGACTCCCTCAAGGACTTGGAGAGTGGCTGTCAGCGTCTCGTATACCAAATGATGCTCTTAAATAGCACAGAAGTCCCTGGTACAGTCTGTTGTGACCCATGTACCATAGGGCACGACAGATGACAGAATGCCCCATCTGTGTCAGCTTTCGTGGGAAAAGGTGAAGGGGCAGGCCTCTGCAGTCTCAGTGGACTTTTCTGTGCAGTCGTGGTTTCACAAAATGTATTGTCAGCCTTGCAACTTGATGCAGTCAAGGAGGGGGATAGCCAGGGACACAGCCACTCCCTTCACAGATAGCCACAGTGCACAGAGCTCAAGATCATCGACTCTCGGGCAGGCTGGGTTTGCTTTGATGTTACATGATGCCGGCTGTAATAATTCGGGGTTGCAGAAACTATGACCCAGTGTTAGGCTGCCAAGGGCTCCACCACCCTTTGTTCCGCTTGCGGAGCTGCCCATGCTGGACTTGTGGTTTATAGTGTAGCCCCAGACAAGTCTTGAACTTTCTGTTGCCACCCAGCCTGACTATTCCTGTTTCCAACAAACAGTTCTGTGTTTATTCACATGTAAACCTTATCCATTGCTCTTTATTTCTTTGTGAAAGCCAAGCTATCTTTCTTAGTCTGAAGAAATTAATACTGATTTCTTTTGAAGCTCGGTACTTTTGTAGGCCAGTTTTATCATATTTTGTTTGTCTGAGAGATATGTTCATTCTTACTTCCGAATGTTTTGCAAGATTTAAAATTCTAGCTAGACAGATTTTTCCCCTCTCTTTCTGTCGACACTTGTAAGATTTTATTTTTTAATCCCATCATCATCAGACTGCATTGTTTCTGATGGGAAGTTGGAATTTGTTCCTCTGGAGTCTTTTTTTTTCTTATTTATTATTTTTCAGCCACAGCCTTGCATGAGATATGCTCTGCCAGGAGTCCTCCAGTGCCTCTCTGGCCGCCTGGGGTTGGTTGGTATTCAGCAATTTGATGTGCGTCTGGTGGGGTTGGTTTTTTCTAACCCGTGATGAGTTCCGCACTGGCCTCATTTGCTTCTCTTTCTGTTAATTACTCAGTACTGTCTCATGGGTCAGATTTTGTTTTCTCCAATAGTGCTGCTTTCAGGGCTTCAGAGTGCCTTTGATTTGTCTTCACGTTCATGATCTTTCCTTCTCGTATTCAGTCTGCTTTTGATTTTCTCAAATAACTTTGAATTTAACAACACCAATTTTTTATTCTGATCTCCTCCTTGATTTTTTTCATGGGTTTCCGTCATCATTGCAAGGGCTCATTTGTCAACTTCTCTAGCCATTTTTCTATATAGATTTGTTGGAATAGGGGTTGAGACAGGGTCCCTCTCTCTATATGAAAAAATGCTGTCCTGGAACTTGCTTTGTAGAACAGTCTATCCAGAAAGAGAGATCCAGCTGGGCTTAAAGGCAATGTGCCACCACACCCCACTGGCCCTTTTTAATTTTAATTTTATTTTTATTAATTACAGTTTATTCATTTTGTATCCCAGCTGTAGCCCCCCTCCCCATCCCAACCTCCCTCCCTCGTCTTCTCCCATGCCCCTCCCCCAGCTCAATAATAGGGGAGGTCCTCCTCCCCTTCCCTCTGACCCTAGTCTATCAGGTCTCATCAGGACTGGCTTCTTTGTCTTCCTCTGTGGACTGGTGAGGCTGCTCCCCCCTCAGGTGGAGGTGATCGAAGAGCCAGCCCCTGCCGTGCAACTGACATATCACCTCATTCGTAAGTGTACACATTTAGACATAGTTAACTGTATTATCTTTGAAAATATCAACTCTTCCCCTTCTACTAACAGTTCTCCAAGAAGGAACCTTTTGTATTATATTAAAAAATGAAGTACCCTGTCATTTTAAAAGGACCATATATCTAAAAAACCATCTTGTTTGCAATTTGATATGAACCAATCAGAATACTTAATTTGTCATTAGTATATAACAAAACATTGAATTACCAACAAAGTTACACACACACACACATATATGCTCCTAGTGAATAACTCTATTATTCTTTCCACACAGTTTCTTAGAGTTGCAAATATGATTTATTCCCATGACTGCACTCTGCAGAGCTAGAACAAATCTCTGTAATGTTTCTGGGTCTGTGTAATTAGGATTTAATTGCTTCAGAGAGGAAAATGAAAATGTAGAATGACTCCTTGGAGCTGTATTGTCAGAATTCCATTTTGTTTTGTTCTTTGTTGGATTTATCTTTTTTTCCCCTTTTGATATCAATGTTTTATAAAATGAGTAGAGGATCCCAACCAATTGTAGTCTGGGCAACCACAGGAAATGAGACAGGGCAGGTGTGGGCTTCCTGTAAAACCTTGTTGAGCCCAGAACTTGTGGCACCAGAGGGAGGGTTAGAGTTCTATCCATTTAGTTTTTAATTTTTAATTTTTGCTTTTATTTCTTTTCATTTTTGAGAACGTTAGTAGCTGCTGAGATATTTTTGATGGTGTTTTGATGGTATTTTGATGGTGTTCTTTGATCATTTTTTAAAATTTTTGTTAAAAGATTCAAGCATAGTTTTTTTACATCCTGTGTCTGATGATTGCATTGTCTGAAATTCAGCAAGTCAGCCATGTTGGTCTGTGGTCCTCATCCCTGGTGGTTGGAATTCTCCGCTGGTTTCTAATGGGAGCTTAGGTTTTCTTAACCTGAATGCTGGGGCTTATTTGATGCTTCGCTTTACACAGGCTTGATGTCTGGGTTTAACTGTACAGCAGAAATAATACTATTTTGGACTCTCTAAAGTCTCTTTTTTCTTTCTGTCTGTTTCTGTCTGGTTTTCTGTGTGTGTTTCTCTGTCTCTTTGTCTGTCTTTCTCTGTGTGTATATGTCTGTCTGTTCGTGCGTGTGTGTGTGTGTGTGTGTGTGTGTGTGTGTGTGTCTGTCTGCCTGTCTGTCTGTCCGGCTCTGGCTCTTTCCTGATTGGCTCTCATTTGCAGCAGCTCTCAGATCCACTCTTCATTGGTCTCTGTCTCATTTGCTTACTGCCCATTATTCTGGTTTCAGTTTAGTCCTTCCTTCCATTTATTATTTTTCAAAAAATTTTCCCTTTAAAATATTTTAAATTAATTCTTGGGAATTTCATACAAAGAAGGGTCTTTAAAAGTATCTGGGAGAACTGGCTCAGCAGTTGGGATTGCCTACTGTTCTTGTGGAGGGACTCAGTACCCACACCATAGCCCTGGGAGGTCAAGTGCCCTCTTGTGGCCTCCATGGGTACTACATACATGTGGTACAGAAACACTTAAACACATGTTTTGATGTGATCTGTCACACTGCTAGTCCTAGAAATCATGGTAGGTAGTAGTTTATCAGAAGAGTAAATGAAAGGCACATGGGCATGATGTGACTTGCCTAGGACCATGCTGACCAGTGGAGGCTGGTCCTAGAATCTGCAAGTCTGTATGCACCACCTACACTTCTAACCACTGACCTGGGCCAGCAGGCCATTCTTCAGTGACAGGGTCCTGAGAGGGTCCCGTGAATGAGAGAGAGAAAAAAATTAGGAAGCTGTGGTCAGGAGCCATGTCTGATGCCAAGCGAGTTTCCTAAGTACAGCATCTTACATACTGTTTGTTTGTTTTTTGAGGGGGGATGGGAAGAACAGGACAAAGTCATCAGGAAGCTATTCCTGTTACACACAGGGATTACAGGACAGTTCAAGTGTGTCACAGACAAAGCACTTAGGACTGATAACCACAGCTCTTCAAGGAGGAAAAAAAATGGGGTGGCCAGGATCTGAACCCTCCCTGAAGGCCCTGGCCCCAGGCCATTACTGGCTTTGCTAAGCATGTACCTAGTTTCAGACAAGGAATTTAGTTCCTTTTCTATACACCAGGGCCTCAGGGAGAAGTCCCAGACCAGCCTGGCTCTGAACAAACCACACAAGTCCAAATCTCAGAGAATGTTCCCTAAGATTTGTCAAAAATTGGTTTCATTTGGAGACCAGAAGAGGATCATAAAGGGAACAGACAGGCTGGGTTCTCACTTAGAGGTAGGAAGATACCTGTTGATCATTAAATTTGGAAGGAAGTTTAGAAGGAAATGACAGCTGCAGAGCTGAGGGAACACAAGTTCAAAGGGGGAGCAGCAGACAGCACCGGCTGTGACCGTAAATGGGAACAGTGAGAAGTTTTCCTTTGAATTTTGCAATTAGGAGGTCATCATCTGAGGGCAAATTTTATTGTTTGAGGGCTGAGTGGGAAGTAACACCAAGCCACTGGGAAATGCAGGATGTTCTTTTTAATTGGAATGAAGTATAGGGAGAAACTAGGCCATGAGAGGTGGGCCATGAGGTCAAGAGGTGGACAAATTTAAAGATTTAGAGGCCAGACCTAAGAAGAATGAAATAAGGAATGAATTCACAGACCACACATTTTCTTCTAGTTTGAAATATACTAATTTGCAAATTAGTATTTTGAAACTTATGATTCCCTTTATAGTTATTTAGCTCTTTTGTGGGTCAAGTAGAAAAAAAAAAAGATAGAGTGCATGCTGTGTTTCCAGACACCTTTGATGGTGCTTATTTGTGCATTATTCCTTAAGTAAGACACAGCTTCGAAAAGTTGCATCTTACTTTTTAGCTAAAGTAGATACATTCTTTAACAGAGAATTAGTGTTAATTCACCTCAAGAAAAGCAAGCAAGCTTGTCCATAAACGGGCCTGACCACCCTCAAATTTGTAAGCTCTAACTCCGGCAGGGATGGTATTCAGAGGTGGGACCTCTGCATAGTGACAGGGTCATGAGGGAGGAAGGGCCTCCTCCCCCACGAAAGGGAGCAGTGCCCTGCCTCACTCTTTCCACTGTAGGGAAAGAGCCTTTTGTACTCACCTTCCACACGCTGAACGCTCAGATCTGTATGAGATCCATGTCGCTTATGAACAGCCAGAAGGGCCAGGGCAGGCTAAGACAACTATCATGAGGCTTTTTATTCCCTAGGACCTCGTGCATTCGAGATAGCCATGTCCTCTGTCCGAATCTGAGGACTTAATTGTAAAATTATGATCAATTCTCCATCTTCCTGGAGAATAAAAAGACGAAATGGACTTTCCCCCTTTGTCATGTACATGTGTATGGTGTGCATGCATGTTCACATGTGTGCTGGTAAAGGTATGTGCATGTGTGTGCATGTGGAAGCCCAAGGTTTAGGCCACGAGTCTTCCTCAAACACTCTGCTTATTTTTTGAGGCAGGGTCTCAGTCAAACCCAGGCCTCTAGGTTGCTCTTCTTAGCCAGCTTGCTTCAGGGATCTGTCTCTGCCTTCTGGGGCAGGATTTAAAGGCTCACTGTCGTCATCATGCCTACTCAGGATTTCCTTTGGTTCTGGGTCCCAGTCCTGGTCCTCTTGCTTGAGAGGCAAGTGCCTTAGCTGCTGAGTTATCTACCCAACCTTCACTCCCAGCTCTGGACTCTGTTTTGTAAGTGGATTCTTTTAATTAGATATAAGAGCCATTTGTTGAGGTTTGTTAGCACAGATTGTGTTTCCTGGTGGTTGAATCCTTGGAATTTAGTGACTTTCCATTGTAGAGAAGACCAAAGCAGAGACTCCTGGCTATGGAGTTCCAAGGCTCTGGGCAGTTTTGATCCATCCCTGCAACCAGTTTCTGTTGCCTGGGCTAGAGGCCCTCCATTTGAGGAGTAGAAACAGTAAGGGACATAATGGTTTTTGTTTTGTTTTATTTTTGAGACAGGGTTTCTCTGTGTAAGCTCTTGGCCATCCTGGAACTCTCTTTGTAGACCAGGCTGGCCTCAAACTCAGATATCCACCTGCCTCTGCCTCCAGAGTGCTGGGACTAAAGGCATGTGCCATCATGCCTAGTAAAGGAACATGTTTAATAAGCAGATTACAGTATTCCACTTTTGGCTTCCAGATCAGTATGTTTGAGGTATTTGGGGTCTAGGAATCTTCATTTTTAAAAACACTTTCCAGGTGACTAGGTGATCAGAGGAGAATATTTTGGGAAAATTGGTCTGGGATTACCTTCAGAAAAACAGGATCATTGGAATGCAGTTCTTGGTCTCTGTGCGCACATTTCTTCTAAGGATGCCTAACGGCTGCCCTTTCCACCTCCAGGTGAGTATCTTCGTTCAGATATTTAAGAAATCTCCATAACTGTGAAGGTTTGCTTTGAGTGCTGGGATCAAACCTAAGGCTTCACTCATGCTAGCTAAATATTCTTCATGCAGGGTTACACACACACCCCAGCCCTTAACTATGTGTTTCAAAAAATGAGTCGATCATGTATTTTTTTGACTATTTGTTAAATGATTGCTAGAAAGTGCTTTCAAAGAAAGAGGCCGTTTTTAACTCTATTAAGACATGGAATAGACCAAGCAGTGGTGACTCAGGCCTTTAATCCCAGCACTGGGTAGGCAGAGACAGGTGGATCTCTGGGTTTGAGGCCAGCCTGGTCTACAGAGTGAATTCTAGGACAGCCAGGGCTACAAAAGAAACTGTCTCAGGAAACAAACAAACAAAGAAACACAACCCCAAAGACATGGAAAGCAAATCCGGAATTTATACAAAGAATTGTCAACAGCAGGATCACCATTTTGGTCTATTTCTGCCATACTCCTTTAGCAAAGAGTACCTCCTCCTTGCCTTACCTGTATTCATGCATATAGATCCCTTAAAACATGCTTTGCCTGTACAGGTTTGGCAGCTAAGAGACATCTTTGTGGGGGAATTATAATCCATTGATGCTCTGACAAGGGATCACATCCAAAGACCTAGGTTTATGTGATCAGGCTGGAATGCAGACACACTGGATTACAATAGTGTCTGGCTGGAATACAGACATGCCCTTAGTATACATCTCTAATCCCAAACAATGAAGGTAAGGTTAGTTTATACAAGGAAGCAGCCATGTTTGAAAGAGAGGTCTAATTGAGGGGCAAAGTGAGGAATCAGAAAGATTTGACAGAAGGAGTCAGAGATAGGATACACCCAATTCTCATGAGAACAGGACAGGAAAGAGGCAATTTAAGAACAGTACAGGCAGAGAGATGAGAGTTTTTACTGGGACAGTTGTACAGAGATAGGTTGCAGAGAAAACAAGCTAGACACATGTGAAGACAGAACAAGCCAGAGAATGAGAAGGAGCCAGAAGATTAAATCATATTGCCAGAATTAGTTTGAGTCCAGATACAGCATTCAGTTAGAAGCCAAGAGAAGCCAGTTTGAATCAGTCAGCTTGGAGAGGAGTTTGGGTCAGAACAGCTGAGTTGAACTGGTCATGGAGAGTTCAGAAAGAGCTGTAAAGGCTTGGGAACAGCTCTCATCTCATCCCTTCATCTGAGGAAATTAAAAACAACATTTACACATCCTGGATGGGAAGACAGACAATCATGACTCTGAGGTTTCCCAGTTTTAGGAAACTGCACCCAGGCCCTTTCACCTAGATGAGAATTGAACCCCATTAACCCTTATCCATTCCCAGTATGACTTGCATACTTGTATCACTTGGTAAACTAGAACGTAATGGTATTTATTACCTAATGGCTATATTTTTTAAAACCCATATGTTTTAGTTATTGCAGTCTGTTATAATTGCATGTTACGAAGTATTTGAGTTTGGTGACTTAGGCACCATTGAAAAGAGATGAAGACATCTAATGCAAGTTAAAAGTAAGTTATTTAAATTTTGTTTTACATGTATGGGTGTTTTGCCTCCATGTATGTCTGCACATGGAGATCAGAATAGGGCACAGGAGCCCCTGGAACTGGAGCTGCCATGTGGGTGCTGAGCATTGAACCCTAATCTGTTAGAGGAATAGACAGTGCTCTAACCCACTGAGTCATCTCACCAGCTCCCAAAAGTCAGTTCTTAACAAAAGAAATAATCAAATCTTGTCCTCCTCTTGTAGCTAACAGGAGCCACACACAAAAAACATAAAATAGGTTAAATTAAAATAGCTTTGTTGTCATAGACTGTAACAGACAGGTGATAGCTATGTCAACCATCAAAAGCTGTAGTACATTAACTCTTCAGTGGCCACAGCCCTCCAACCTTTACTGGTCTTATTTCTTACTCACAGCCAGAGTGTTGAGAGAGCCAACAGGAAGTGGACTTAGATCAAGGGCCAGAGAGTCCATGTGAGAGAGACCTGTTCTGCTTGGTTGAATTGAACATAAGCAATGTTTGTGGTGGTGACATCTGAACTCCAGCTCAGAATCCTGCCTTCATCAAATTACCTTAGCAGGAATATTTATGTATTGACAGGCTCTCGCTGTGTAGGTCTCGCTGCCCTGGAACTCGCTGTGTAGACCAGGCTGGCCTGGAACTTACCGAGAGCCTTTTGTCCCTGCAGCCAGAGAGTGTGCACCCTGTGATGCAGCACGGACATTGTGAATACAAATACTTGGTCCTACCCTTCCTTTGTCCTGATCATGTCGTATAGTTCCCTCTACCCCACCAGTCTGTCCTTCTACCTGTCACTTTCAAGGTCTTCAGACTCTGGCCTCCTCAGTTTTCTCTCTGCCCCTGCTCATTTCCACAGCAACCCCTCTCAGCCTTCCAACTCCCTGAGTTCTGTGGTTGGCTATTTCAGGGGCCCTGAGTGAGACTTAGTAACCACGTGCTTCTATTCTCTACTCCTAAGAGCTGCCTGGCCTCCTTTGCTCCTTAACTCTATGTCTATTGGCTAGACATTCTTTTCAAGCTATCTAACCTTTTCATTTTCTCTCCTTGTACCGACACAGATAGTTTAAACTCTTTTTTCATTCTCTCAAGTTCTCAGTCTTACCTGTGTGCTCATTCTGATGGTCTGTCTCTTCAGCCTGAGGGGGCTGGTGGGGGGTGCGCTTCTGGATGTACCTGTACAAGCATTTCTAGAGATGATTATGGCATGAGGGCTCCATCTTAGTTAGTGCATTAATCACTTCCTGGATTCATAAATGATGACATTTGGAGGCTGTGAGACGTGGGATGTTGGGGCCTCATTGTAGGAAGTAGGTCATAGAGGAGGTGTCCGTTGGGGCCATGTCTTGCCCTGTCCTCTAATTATATTCTTCTTTACTTTGATCCCTAGTCATAATCTTATTCATTCTCTCTCCCCCTCCCCCTCTCCTTCCCTTTCCCTTCTCCCTTTATGAGCACATCAGAACCCGAGCTCAGCATAGACTGTGGTTTTCATGCTTGTGTGATTTCACTTACCTGGTAAGTATCCCACCTCTAGCCAGATTTTGGAATTTATACTCTTAAGTTGTTTTTTTTTAAAATTTATTTTATTTTACCTATATATAACTTTTCCCTGTATATTTCTATGTACCTCAAAAGGTATCAGATCCGGGAGCTGGAGGGATGGCTCAGAGGTTAAGATTACTGGCTGTTCTTCCAAATGTCCTGAGTTCAATTCCCAGCAACCACATGTTGGCTCATACCCATCTATAATGTGATCTGGTGTCCTCTTCTGTCCTACAGGCACACATGCAGGCAGAATACTGTATAAATAATAAAATAAACCTTTAAAAATGGTGTTTAAAAAAGGGATGAGATCCCCTGGAACAGATGGTTGTGAGAGTCACCATGTGAGTGCTCGGAACTGAACTTGGCTCTTCTGGGAGAACACGTGTTATGTGTACATTGTTCTGCCCACACATACGCTTACATGCCTGAAGAGGGCACCAGATCTCATTATAAATGGTTGCAAGCCATCATGGGGTTGCTGGGAACTCAGGATGTTTGGAAGAACAGGCAGTGCTCTTTACCTCTGAGCCATCTCTCCAGTCCCGTAAAACAAGCATTCTTAATACTAGTCTTGAATTTTGTAAAGAGACAAAAGAGACCAAGTCTTCTGTTTTAATTTCAAAAGCTGAGCAGAAAGAGATTTGTAAGAATCTATTTTCCAGCCCCTTAGGAGAGCGACTTCCTGCTCCCTGGGGGATGGCCTTCATCATGCGGGAGATCAGTGAGCTGAGTGAGGTACCACTGGGGGCGCAAGAGACAATGGCATCCCTACCTGTTTTCTCCTTGTTGGCAGAACCCACCATGCACAAGTGAAGCTGAAAATAACACTTTTCCAGCCTCTGTCACAGCCAAAATGATTTTCATCTCCGATAGAAAGGATGGGCCAGGCATGGTGCTGCACGCCCTTAATCCCAGCACTTGGAACTCAGAGGTAGGAGGATCTCTGAGTTCAAGGCCAGCCTGGTCTACAGAGTGACTTCCAGGACAGCCAGGGCTACATATTAAGACTTTGTAAGAAAAAAAAGAAAGAGAGAGAGAAAGAGAGAGAGAGAAAAGAAAGAGAGAGAAAAAAAGAAAGAGTAAGATGAGAAGGCACCCCTAAGCCTGCCTGCTTTTAGAATGTTGTCCCGTGAAGATGATGAGGGTTTGTGCTACTGCAGCTTCATTGTGACCCTGAAGACAGAACTGATGATTGAAGCTGGAAGGGTAGGAAGACAGGGAGTCTCTGGGTCCTCACTGACATTACCAAATCAACTGTGGGACCATTGCCTTTGGATTTCTTGCTACCTGAGGTATGGTGTTCTCATTGTTTAAGCTAATGCGGTGTAGTTGCATGTAGCCAAAATTATCCTGTGATTGCTTAGAGAGAACACCTCTCCCCACAAACCACAGTAAGTGGTGGAACTTCCACACAGGCTGTGAAAACTGACACTCATGTCATGTCACATTACACATTTTGTTTGTTGGCCCACTATGCAGGGGTCCCTTTATATGATAAAGGAATAATGTGCTATTTTTTTAAACTATTTTATTTGGGGTATTTCAGCCTCTACCTCCCTTGTACACTTGTTACAGGCCAGAAATGTCCTGGCAGGTAAAGACACCTGTATTGAAACATGACAATCAGAGTTTGATCCCAAATTGTCCTCTGACTTCAACATACGTGCCATGGCATGTCTCCACACCAATGAAGAAATGCAATAATGTTTTATTCTTTTATACAGAAATAGTTGTCTGATCTGTGAGAACAGCCTTGACACTCCACAGATTTTCCTGTGCTCAGAATGGCATGAGCAAATAGCGGTGTGTTTTGCCTCAGGGACAATGAAAAAGTCAAAGGGAAAAAGACTTGGGAGGACTTTGCTGGTGGGTGACAGGGTGGGGAGCAATGGGCTGTCACATGAATGAACTGTTGGGTATCCATGACTGAGATCTCCAAGGTGTACCAGGTGTGTCCAACAATTTGACACTGACATGTTCATGTTTGAGAACTGTAAAATCAAGATTAAAAATATCACACACACACAAAGTCTTACATTTTAAGCCACTTCACAATTTTGTGCTTGGCCATGTCCATAGCTACCTTCCACTGCATGCAACCTGTGGGTGTGTTGTGGATACTGCTATAGACAGAATAGTCATATCCTGATGAGGACAGGTGGTACCTACCCACCCGATATGTCTCAATACAGCCTCACGATACCAAGTGCTTATCTCCAACCTTGCATGTAACCTCTCAGGGGAGAAGGAGTTACCTCAGACAAACCTGGATTCAAGGAATTGACTCTGAAGTGAGTGAAATCAAGCTTCCTAACAATAGGTGGAATGGGTACTTGGGTAGGAAGGCAAATCTGATTATCTGTGAACAAACCATTTTTTTTCCTTGAACACATTTAGATGTGTAGATTATCTTGTAGAACAACCATTTACCTTAAAACAATAAACCTCATGTCTCTCCACTCTCTTGACACCCTCTTCGTTCATTTATTGCCTTCAGAGAACCTCTCACACTTGGGGCCTCCCTATTTTTGAGGTCCCCTAGCTGACATTTGGCTCCACTGCCCACACGCCATTTGTGAAACACAGGCTGGATTCCCGTTATCCCTCTTATAATTTGGAAAAACGCTTTGACTAATGAGGTAAAGGGCTTCATTAATGTTCTGCCCCTTTGGGCCAACTCCACCTCCCCACCTTGCCCCTCAAAAGAGCTGAAATTCAAGGTTTGTGAGCTTCAAACAAGTCCATACTTCTTGAGTCATTTTTAATGCTCTTTTTCCTTTTCCCCACTCAGCCTATTTCAGGGTTTTGTTGTGTTGTTTGGTGGTTGGTTGGTGACCTCGAGCCTGATGCCTGTGCTTCTTTAAGTGTGCTTGAGAATCAAGCTCTAAACAGATTGGAGGGACAGTCCCAAGCCAGCAGTACAGAATGTGGGTGTGGCTCACCCCGCAATGCTGACACCTCGCCTGCACCGGGTGGACTGGCCAGAGAGGACTCCTTTGTTGTCCTCCAGAACCTCCCTTTGCCCACCTGGCCCAATGCAGCCGTCCCTGACTCTGCCTTACTCCTGAATCTGTTTTTGGTGTTCAGTCATGCCTGGGGTGATGCCCACTGGCATCCTTGCTGTTTGTGTTGAATGAGCAGCCTCAATTGGACAAAATGTATCGTGCTTGCAAAAACAAACAAAATCAATCCACCAACCAACCAACCAACCAACCAAACAAACAAACAAACAAAAAACCCAACGGCTTTAGGCTATGAGTTTGAGCCACTTGATGCTTTCCTAGGTGGTGGTGGTTTGCCATTTACGACTGTTCCCTAAATATAGCAAGAATCTTTCAGTGACTGGTTTACAGCCTTCAACAAGACAGTACTGCGTACCAACGCCCACAGGTGGACTCGTTTGAAAGTCCTTTTAACCACGATGGCCCTTGAGGCAATACTGTGTTACTTTCTCATTGAGCGGCTCCTTTAATGCAAGTCATCTGACCAGCCTGTGGTCTGGCACACAATTATCCCACCAGTTAGTCTCCCATCCAGTTCACATCCAATTAGTTAATTGGCCACTTATCCACTCACTCATTAATTCACACAGGTTTCCAGCTATAGTCATCCATTAACTCAGTAATAGGTAGCTGAGAGGCTGAAACACAGGGCTGAGAAGGTGAGAGGCGCTCACACCCCGAAGGCACGCCTAGGTCTTTGCTCCTCTCACCCACCTGTTTCCCCGCTTTGGTCCTTTCAGCTGGGGCTCAGAGTCGACCTTGCTGGAAGGAAGCACCAGGCCTGGATGAGCTGAAGAAGCGAGAGTGCAAACAGGGCGGGCGAGGTACCTGTAGAGGAGCCGGCTGGGTTGCTGGCTGCTTTTCCCTTGGGAGGGATGCCGCTGCCGGGTGGGCAGGGCAGATCCGGCTGCGGGCTGACCAGGCTCGCCTGGGGTGTGGGGACGCCGGCGGGGGCGACCCAGCTGGCAGCCAGCACCGGGCTCGGGGCGGCGCGGCGGGGACGCGCGGCGGGAGCGTCTGTGAGCGTCGCGGCCCCCGAGCGCGCGGGGCCTGCCGAGAACGCGCGCGGCCGGGCGCGGCGTGGGTACCCCAGCCGCTGGCGGCCGCCCCGGAACCCCTGGCGCGACCATGGCGACTGACAGTAAGTGCTGGGTGGAGGTGGGGCCCCGGGGAGGCCAAGGCATCCTGGGGGGCAAGTTCTCTTCCCCCGCGCGCCTGCCTTTGTGCCCGGCTCGCGAGAGCAGCGTCCGGCTACCCCATCTCCGGAGCGGGCCCCTGTCACCATGCCCATCCCCTGGTGTTGCCGGGAAGGACTGTGGAGGGCTGGAGGTCCGAGGAGGGATGCTCAGGAGGGATGCAGCACCTGACCGAAGGGGACACTTGATGCACGGAGGCGGCAGGGCTGGGCCTCACAGCCCTTCGGGGACTGCCTCCAGGCCCAGAGCCAGCTTTTAGGGAGCCTAGTATTGGGGCGCTGTGAGTTCAAGGTTCTCTTAGAGTTCTGGGTCAGACTGGCACGCCCTCTTTCTCCCGGGTGGCCCCACAGGGCTCTGTTCCAGGGCGCTGAAGCCAGAGACCTTGTCTGGCTGCCATGGTTGGTGAATGAGAGGGGCGTGCAGGGAGGGAAGGTTGAGATTGAAGACTTGAAGCACTGGAAGGCTCCCATCTGGTCTGCTATTGGCACCTTGGTGTCTTTGCTGTTGTGTTCGGATTACCGCTAAGAAAACTAATTACATGTAGCTGGAGCTTGGCCTGTTGGTGGAACCTCAAAGGGAATGCAGAATAGAGCATGAAGTCACACTTGTCTTAGACTTAGCATAGAAGTCCTCAGTAATAGACATGGCACACAGCAGGTACTTCATTCAGTGAATGTACCATGTGATTACATGTATAAGGCAATTCTGAGAGATAGGAGGAGACAAAGATGGGTGGTAAGGGTCAAATTTTCATTATTTTTCTTTGATACAATACAAAGATATAATTTTTTTAGCTTAAAAACTATGCCATTTATGTCTCCCAAACACATCAGCAGTGGGATTGTGGTACTGTCCCCAACCTTAAAAACTATGACCTGACAGTTGGATGTGAGGGCACAGGTCAGTTACCCCAGCATTTGAATGGCTGAGGCAGGAGGATGTCAAGGTACAAAATCTGTCTCAAAAAAGCATGTGTACATGTGTGTGTATACATATAAATGACAAGACTGATTTACCCTGTAAAGCAATGGGTAATGTCCTGAAGGGGGTGGGCACACAGAGTGAACCGGGCAAGCGGTTAGCTCTTCTCTCATCTTCCACTTGCCACCATTTTACTCATGTGGAGACACCAAGGTGCCCTCCCTGCTTTGAACAAGGTAGATCAGGGGTTTGGCACTCAGGGTTTTTGTTCCCAGCCCTGCTCCTACATACAAAAGTGTTGTCATTTTCAGTTTTTTATTAACAAAGTAAACAATAATTACACTTGGCCATGTTTGTGGAAATGTTAATTAACAAGTCCCAGAGACACAGAAGTCCTGTCTCAGCTCTTAAGGTAAGGGATGATGGTCGAGAGGCAGGGGGAACATGCCCAGTGCATGGCCTCACTGGGACATATCAAGCGGAGCATGATCTGCTTTGGTGTTAGCTGATTGGTTTTACTCCAAACTTCCGTCGCCCCACATAATTCTCCTTGGGGGGAAAACCAGCGGTAAAGCCGGGCAAAGGGCAGCCTGTTTCACTCTGGTCGTTCCTGGAAGGACTCCAGCAGGACCTTCCCCATCAATAGAGCATGCAAGTATATGTACGAACCAGAGGTGTATTTTTAAAAAGCTTGTCGCAAAAAGAAGATTGTGACCCAGAGAGAACACCCCTTTGTCCAGAGAGCTCGTAGTTTGAAGGGAAGTTTCCAGAGAAGCAGAGAAGTTGGAATATCAGTTTGTTGTGAAATGATAGAGCCGCTGGGTTTGCTCGGTAAGTGGTGGCACCTGGAGGTGTTTCGAGCTGCATTTAATGTGATGGGTATCCGGATGATCTGCTTGTTGAGCATGAGGTGTTTTTCTGTTTCTTTTTCCTTTATGGCATTTGTTGCATTGTTAACACTTTTTATCAAGGAACTTCATTTTTGAATCACTGTGGTCTGATTTTGGGGCGGTGTGTGCATTTGTATGTGTACATGCTTATATATATGTGTGTAGCTGTGGGTGGGTCTGTGTGTATACCTATTATGAGCCTTTAAGAATAAATTTTCTCAGCCAGGCGGTGATGGTGTGCATGTCTCTATTCCCAGCACTCGGGAGGCAGAGACAGGCAGATCTCTGAGATCAAGGTCTCAGCCTGGTCTACAGACTGAGTTCCAGAACATCCAGGGCTACACAGAGAAACTCTGTCTCAAACCTCACTCCCAAATACAAATAAATAATAAAAGACATTTTCTCAAGGGGCTGGAGAGACAGATGGCTTTCAGTTAACAGTGCATACTGCTCCTCCTCAGGACCCAAGTTCAATTTCCAGCATGCATGGTGGGCTGCTCCCACTCATCGGTAGCCCAGCTCCAGGATGTCCCACACCCTCTTCTGATTTCTGAGGGTACCTTCAGTCATCTGTGCCCCTCACAGACACAATTTAAAAAAATAGGTCTTTTAAAAAAGAAAAAAAAGCCATTCAAGGTACAGTCTATAAAAATATGAAATTGTCAAAGAACATGTGAAATATTCTTAAAAAGAAAGAGTAAGTGGTCAAGGGATAGCAGGCATATTTTGAGTTTCGAATTGTTGGAAATACCTAACTAAGTTATGCCCTGGAAGTCTTGGGCAGTTTTGGGGTCACTGGATCTCTGGAGATGTTACTGATAAGTATTTTGTGTCATAAGGAATTCCTCTGGTCTCCTTGGGTTGTTCTTACTCTCTTGAATGGATGATTGGGAGTCACTCTTGCCTGGTCCATTCAGAAGCTGACTGCTGCTAACCCGTAGGCGAATCCTAACCATTTCTTCCCTCTCCTGTTTCCTTCAGCAACCCCCAGCTTCTTTTATTTCCGTCTTTCCAACTCCACCAACAATTTCTACTCCTCTCAGTGTGGAGGGAGGTGAGGGAGCCAGGGTGGGAGGAGATAAATTCAGGGCCCTAGCAGGAAAACTAGGGTGTGCTACCAGAGGGGTGCTTGACGTGGTTTAGTAGACTGTGAAGATTTGAAAAGAAAGTGGCCTGAGTGAGAACAGACTCATTCCTGAGTAAAGTCACCTCCAACCTCTGTAATCATTAAGACACTTACAAACGATGGCAACTAAAACTATAGGCAAAGAGTTAGAAAATTGCAACCTGCCTGGAAACTTAGAATATTCATCAGTAGATACTAATATCTTCTGCAGAGAACATACTGTGTCCTAATGAACACCACAGCAGCAATCAGTTCAAGCAAGAATCACCTGTGGTTCCTGAACTCATGTATAAAAAGGTGAAGAGGAGTAGTGTGCTGCTAGTTTTATGTCAACTTGACACAAGCGAGAGTCATCTTAAAGGAGGCAACCCCAGTGAAGAAAATGGCTCAGTAAGATCTGGCTGTAGGGCATTTTCTTAATTAGTGATTGATGGCTGAGGGCCCAATCCACTGTGTACAGGATACTGTAGCTGGAATTAGCTAGTTTATGGGTTGTTCTCTTTCCTACCCTTTATTCTACCCTCCCCCACTCTACCCTCTATTACTAAATAGGAGAGAAAGAATAGAGGGGAAAGACAGATTCTTTGAATGAACAGCCATAAGGAAAGCATAAGCAAAATAAATTCTTTTCTCTTCAACTTCATTTTGGTCACAGTGTTTCATTACACCAATAGAAACCCTAAGGCAAACAGAATGCCTCAATTCTTAAAGAATATCCCCACAGATTTCTTGTTATTAAAAAAAAAAAAAGGTAAATGGCAGTTTTCCATTGGAGGAACCTGAGATACATCCTCTTAAATAAAGAAAGGTCACAAGCTACTACCCTCTTAGGAAGCACCAGGGAAGGACTGGATGCCACTTACCAAATTGTAGAACGTGGTTCTGATCCTGAGGAGACACTAGATAAACCCCAACCGAGGCAAATTTTGCAAAGCTTAATGCCACAGGAGAAAGCCAAGGCTTTATCCACTGTGATGAGACAGCCAGCACAATAGAGGGTTTGAGATTAAACCCTGGATCAGGAAGGACAGTGCTGTAGACGACAGTGTTGGGACAGTTGGTGAGACTTGATGAAGGGTCATGTTAATATATGAAGGAAATAGCATCAATGTCAACTTTCGCAGACTTTATGTTTGTATTGCACTTAAAAGTGGAATGTATTTCTTACCAGGGGAAGTTGAAGTACTTAGGGAGAGGGGCATTCATCTGCAACTAAATCTCAAATGCTTTGGGGAAACACAAACATGGGCGTGTATAAGTGTATGCATGTCATATGAGCAAGAAAGGGCTAACAGAAGATGTCGCTTGGTAAGCCTAGCGCTTCCTTTTTTTTTTCATTCTTGCAATTTCTCTTAAGTTTTTGGGATATTGATTTGTATTCAGCCATTCTGGCCTAATATTTTATAGTTTAATTTTTTGAAAGACTCACGATTATGGACTCCTAATTTTGGTTTGGCATGATACTAGTGCTTTGTTATGGAAACTGTTATATGCATACAAACATAATGGACCTCCATGTACCTGAGCGCCCCCACTGAATCTTGTTACACCCATTGCTACTCTCCTAATTTAATACAGATGTTTTGAAAGCAAATCCAGAACATGGTTACATTAGCTGTTGAGGCTTCAGTGCACTGATATACACACTTCCTTCCCGTGTTGGGCTTATCATACTTAAGTTAGATGCCAGCCTCTAGGTATGGCTAATGTCTGTACTGGCAGCAAGAGGTCTGGGGAAGTGTGTTGACTTGGCGTCTATGGGTTGTGCTCAGGTTTCAGCGTGCGTGTGACTAAGCCTGATTAGTTACCAGCAGTGTGGAAGGAAAGGTCTGCAAAGTTGTTGGTTCTTGTCTTGTTTTCCAAGCTCTTATTTCTGCTTTTAAAACCAAGAATGAAATTTTAGAAGAATACATGGTGTGGAGACAGTATTCTGAGCTGATTAATGCAGTCGATGCTGCATTAACAAAGCATCCTGGAAGCATACCCGGATAAATGCTTCTTCATACTATGTGAGTTGAATCCCACTTGTTTTAATTTCTGCTTGGCATTTTGGATTGGTACTTGCACCGACATTTTTTTCAAGACTGAATTGACTCTCTAAATGCAAACGAATGTGTCCTACATGTTTCATAACCACAGTGGGCCAGCTCTCTTAGGAGGACTAGGCCTCTTCCTGAATATGGTGGGTTTGTATAACATTTACTCATAGGTCATTGCGACGTCATTTAGTCACTAACTGCTGTTAGCATCAGGTATTGACAAACACGTGCCTGAGATTCCATTGGGCAGTGGCTATCTACACAGTAAACTGGACAGTGACTGTTCTTCCTGGGGTGGTGGTTCTGAACCTTCCTGATGCTGCCTGCTGCGACCCTCCACCATAAAATTATGTTGTCGCTCCTTCATAACTGTAATCTTGGCTGTTATGAATCCTAATGTAAACATCTGTGTTTTCGGAAGCTCTTGGGCCATGCCTGTGAAAGAGTCCTGCTTCCCACCAAAAGGGGGGTCGCTACCCACAGGTTGAGAACCACTGTTCTAACCGCTGAAGGGGATATCTGGAACACACTGGGAAGTTCTGCATGGCTACCTCACTATGAAGGGTGCTGAGCATCTCACGTTAGGGAGCTTACAGCTGTGGATGGATGTCGTCCCCTTAAGATAGATTTCTTTTTTAAAATCGACTTATCAATTTCTAGTTCTTAGCAGCATAGATTTTCATATCGTCAGGAGTGTGATATTCTTCAGATCCTAATTTTAGGAATGCAGCAAGTCACACTTTGTAGTTTGACTCACAGCAGAGTGAAGATTAAGAGTCACAAAGTGATTTTTATCCAAACCCTACATGAAAAATCCCTTGGTTTATGTCAAGAGAACACGCTGCACACAATCTACCGATCAGGCATTTTAGAAGCTTGGAAATCTGAGTGTGATGTGGTGGAAGGAACTGCTTGGATTCAGAGGTGCCTGAGCTATGAACTCTGGCTTTGCCACTCAATGATTTCAGGCAAACTGCCTTCCTAGAGGATCTTGCTTACTCCATTCCTGGGATGTACAAGAAGCAAACGAGATGGGGCAAACCTCCCATCACATAGTAGGTGTTAAATAAAAATCTACTTATTTCCTTCCTACAAGATAGCTTATAGCTAGTTTCACAATAACAATACAGAAATATGGTACCAAATGATTAATTCTATTATTGTGAAGAATATAAAATGAAGACCAAATGTTCCATTCAGAAATATGGCTCTAGAACAAACCATGGATGTGCTGAGCTCTAGATTTTAAATAGAAGCATTAATCACAGCGTCGTCTTCTCCCGTTTTAATTGTTTTGTATAAGTGTGCTTGTAGTGTGTCCTGTAGGTGTGTGCACTTAAGGTGAACGTGCTGATGGACACAAACACTAGCAGCCTTGAGAAAGTTCATTGCTGGACTCTGAGAGGACCCACAAGCTCTGGAAACGTCTGTGCTGATTTGCAGTGGTGGTCTCCTTTGCGTTTATGGTCTAGCTTTCTTTTGGGTGTGACTGATGGGTACTGGATGATTTCTGCTTCAGGATACCTCCTCAATTCCATCCCACCTGTCTCTGAAGCCTCATAAAAGCCCCTCTGATGATGTTGGTAAGCACAGGGGATTGCTAATTGTCCCATTATTGAGCATTGCATAGGCTGTATCTTCTAGGATGTTCTCAAATGGCTCCACAGGTCCTGACCTTGACCCTGTAGGTCTTGTTTCTGAGAGCAACCAATCTGTCCCTAGAATTTGGCTGTGGCAGGCCCTGCCTTCACATTCCCAGTTTCTTCCTCCTCCTCCTCTTCCTCTTCTTCCTCCTCTGCCTCATCTCCTTCTCCTTCCCTCCCACTCTCCCTCCCTCCACCCCTTCTGTCTTCCAGCCCACACTTGAACTCTGTATTTCCAGTCTGCTTTCTTCTTTGCTTTTCTGCTTCCCTTGTATTTTGGTAGGCACACGTGGGCTGTCACCTCAGTTTTGTAGAGTGCTGGTAGCTGGGCTGCCTTCAGCCAGTCCTCCCCTGCCTCTCCATGGTGAGCAGTGTAGAGGACAAGTCTCTACCCCTCCACCCCAAACCCTCCCCTTACACTGCCTAGAAGTACATTGCAACGTGTTTTGCAATTGATCATTTAGCCTACAAACCACACGCACATGTACACACACTTGACCCCCAAAGGACAGTTTCTTAGGAAGATGGATACTGTCATCTTACACGATAGAGTTTCAGCATTGATATCTCCTCATCTCTGTTATAGTTTGTTGCATAAAGCAATTTGTAGGCATAACCTCCGACTACAGATGACACTGACTGCTAAAGTCTGAAATAATTGCTATTGTCAAAAATTTTGTCTTTCTCCTAGGGTTAACGGATGCCAAGGTGCCTCACCAATGTCTGAGGTATTGTGGAGAAGACAGGATATCGCTTGAAGTTGAAACTATTTTTACCGCCTTTGTTATTGCATATGAATGTATGTGTGTGTGTGTGTATGTGCGCGCTCGCGCACGTGCGCACATGTTATGGCACACATATTAAGGCCAGAGGACAACTTTTGGGAATCAGTTCTCTTTTCATTGTGCATGGCCTGGGAATTGAACTCGGGTCATCAGGCTTGACAGTAAGAACATTTACCTACTAAACCATTTTATTGTCCCTACTTAAAGTTTTAATTTCGAGGTGTATGTATGTTGCATACTCTTACTTTATTTGTTCCAGATTATTATCCTTAACTTTCTAAGAAGGCGGCAGAGATCTGAACACCAGCCAGTCCCTGACTACTTCATGACACCCCTGGATGACAGCGTACTACTGACCAAATGCTTCTTATAAACTATTAGTTTTGGCAGTGGTGGCGGTGTTTGGACTCAGGGCTTCCCAGGAGTTAGGCGAGCACTCTGTTACTACATGATCCACTCCAGCCCAGTTGACTGACTTTAAATGACTGACTTTGAGTTTAGAATATGAACATACTTTAAAGAGTTTGGGTGGTGAAACTAACTAATAAAACCCTGAAAAACATTAATTTTGGTTATGATCATCTGAAAGCTGCTAAGTAATAAAAGAGATGCAGCCATCTTCAGTAGCTACTAGTGATCAAGGTAAGATTGTTAAAAACTAAGTTAGACCTTGGAGAAAAACATTCCGGACAGTAAATTGGCTCACACTAAGTGGGTTAAAAGGGAGAAAATTGACCCTACTATATTTAAATACGCCGTCTTCTCCTCTGGGGCCCAAATCATGTGCTGTTTTCCTTTTGACATCTTTACCAACTCTCTCATCCAGAAGCTATCGCAAATCCTTTCATGCATCTAAATTTGTATTACTTTTTGGACTTTACTCTTACTTAAATGCTCCTTGAGGGAAATAGCTACCTTTAGGGAGATTTCTTCAATTTTATCAATTAAAAAAATAAACATGATGGTTTACAAATGGTGGGTACTCAAATATTTGCCAAATTCCATTTATTTTCATAGTAATGAGATTGAATTTATCTTATCACGCTTGTTTGTTCAAGAGTGCCCCACCAGGGATGTAAATGGTGATGCTCTTTCAGCCAACAGCCAGGACAATATGTGTTTATATTTTTCTCCTCTTGAAAATATGGTCAATATTCACCTATAAAAAGTCACAATAATTATGTCATAAATGCAATACCGGTTGGTGCTTTGACAAATTGCCACCAGCTAGACTAACCAGGAAAGCAGAACCACAGTTGAGGAAGTGCCTACACTAGATTGCCAGTAGGTGCATCTGTAGGGCATTTTCTTGATTAATGATTGACATCGAAGGAGCAAACTCTTTGTGGACAGGTGCTCCTGGCATGTGGAACAAGCCATGGGAAGCAAGTCGGTAAGCAGCATTCCTCCATGGCCTCTGCTTTGGTTCCTGCCCCAACTTCCCTCAGTGATGGAGTGTGACTTGGGAGTTGTGAGATGAAGTACATCCTTTCCTCCTCAAGTTGCCTTCGGTTATGGTGTTTCATCACAGTAATAGAAACCCTAACTAAGATGAACACTTACCTTGACATTCAGCTGAATTATTCATACACTGTTCAACTTCCTGATGTGCCTCATGATGCAAAGTCTTAAAGATGAATTTGAAAAGAAAAATAGATTATAAGGGTCTGTTAAATTGTTGCCTATGCTGTGCTTCATTTCTGTTCATTAATTTATATCCATCAGATTAAAGTAAATCTGGATAAAGAAAATTCACAGTGATGAAGTTCTTCAGGGACTTTAAAATTTCAAAGTACCAAAGAGCTTTACAATATAAATTTGAGAACCCCTTTCTTACTGTATGGAAACATGGTTGAAGGAAATATCCTTTCTGCTTCTCAAAGACCTAGACCTGGTTGTCCACACTCATTTGAAAATTGTTGGGAAGGCTATGATTCAGGAATACATTTTTACAGGGTGCTCGGCCCTTGTTTTTTGGAGGGGGCAATAGTTTTCCCCAGCTAGATATTCCAACTTCCTGTCTCTAGTTCTCCGTGAAGAGGTTGTGTGCATAAGCCTCACTGTAATATATAGTAATGAGAAGTGGTGAGAAGTCTGTTACTTTGGGATTAGGATACCCCTTGTGATCACATTTATCCTGAATTATCTTCCCTCCCCCCTTTCCTGGATTTTTGAAAAAGAAATTTTTTTTCCTCGGTGTAACCCTGATTGTCCTGGAACTCACTTTGTAGACCGGGCTGGCCTCAAACTCAGAGATCTGCCTGCCTCTGCCTCCCTAGTTCTGGGATTGAAGTTGTGAGCCACCACTGTCCAGGCTCTGAAGTATCTCTTTACATACCACTTGGAGGTTCTGGAGGCCACATGCAGTCCTTGCTGCTTAGTGGCCTTGAAGCTGAACTGTCCACCGCCGTCTAGCTAATTCTCCCGTTCCTAGTACTCAGCTGTCTTTTCCGTCTGAGGCGGGGGTGCTCTCCCTTCCTGTACAGGAGGCTGACCACACAAATGCTCATTTCCGTTGACTTGCTCTGCACACACCCTTCACCCAGTGTTACCTCCTGTTCAAATGTGACAGTTCTATGGATAGACAGGATGGTTGGCTGTCTTAGTTACTTTTCTGTTGGTGTGACAAAAAGCAGCTCAGAAGTGAAGAGTTTTATTTTGGCTTTGCAGTTCCAGTGACCAGGAAGGCATGGAAGCTGGAGCACAAGGCTGCTAAGCAGCTGGGAAGAAGGGTGAGGCCATTTCATCTATGTGTGGTAAGCAAGGAGACAGAGGAAGTGGAGCCAGACTGTCAAGCCCCAGAGCCAGTCCCAGGGACTACTTTTACTAGCTTCCTAACAGTTCTACAACCCACCCAAACACAGCAACCAACCGGCAGCCAAGTATTCAAACACAGGAGCCTATTGGGGGCAGATCATAGTCAAACTACAACACTGACCATGTGTCTGTTATCTCTATTTTGTGTTGAGCCTGCCTAAGTGAGTGTGTAGGGGGAAAGTTTATTATATTTTTGTGTTCTGGTATCCCAGTTTTTTTCTTTATTTTCTCAATTTTTCTTTAATCACCACGGCCTCTTTTAAAAACAAAACAAAATAAACAAGTGGGATTTTCAAGATCCTTTAATGATGGCAGCTGGACTTGTTAAATGTTAATACTCCTTTAGAAAAAGGGATGAGCAGGCCATTACAGCCTATGTAGTCTCTTGTTACTCCATGGTGTCCTCGTGTGTACTTAGTAAAGGCTTTGCAGAGTGACTGCTTCCGGGTCACCCACGCCCCCTTCAGTTACCCCTTACCAATGCCCTGTAATAAACCCAATAAGCTCACTGATTCCCAGGGTGAGCTCTGGTTTGACGTTGGGACCTCATGAGGAGGGGATAGAAATTTCCTAGTCCTCCCCTTCCCCAGGGAGAAAATTCTCACAACAGTTAGTAAATTCACTTGTTGATTCCATTATCTCTCATTAAGACATTCAAAAATGTTATAAGGATAAAAAGATAAATTATTTCAGTAAATAGGGATTTATGTATGATATTGAGATAGATGGATATTTACAAAACAAAAAATTGAAAGCTGTTGCAACTTATGAAGGTCTGAGTTGAGTTTTTTGAGGTACAGAAAGGATGAGACATGTAGGTAATGTATAAGACATCGTTTCTAATGTTTAAGAGCAATAGTCACAGAACTAGCTACATGTATGTCTAATCGAAGTTTATTCAGAAGTGTTTGACTATTAAAATATTATACAGCAGTTAAAAGTACAAGGTTGGTATAATTCATCTGGGTGTGTGATAACCACACTTGAAATCTACTTTAATACAGTAAAGAGACTAAAAGGGAGACTATTCCCCCTCCCCCAATCATCCTCCAAGGTCAATGAGGTCCTAGGGGACTGTGGGTCATCTCTAAAAATGTTCTGCAGCTGCAGAAAGCCACCTGCTCTCTTGTTGAGGGAGGCCATGGAGAGCCCACTCAGTGAATTCTAACCAGGGTATAGTTTCTAAACGGGGGTCAATGAAGAGGGAGGACATCCATAGTGCTCCTAAGGGAAGCCACAGCCAGGGCAAGCAAGGCCTTTAACTTACCCTCACATAAATGGGCAACTGCCAAAGAAAGGCTCTAGGAGTCAGAGATAACCTCACAAGCCCAAGCGTCACCCCAGATGACCGGACCTGGAGGGGAGCGTTTCCTTTGGCATTCTTTTACTTCACCTCTGCTACAACCCTGGGCTTCATATACCGCTTGGCTTCGCCCCTATTAGGGAGCCCCTCCATCTCCAACTCTTCAAAGTAAACTTCTATGGACACTACTCTTGCTTCTCCCTTTAATCTCCACACAAGAGAGCTGGGTCCCCTCTTAAGGAAGACTCACCATCTCCTAAAGGCAGTCAGTTTCATTCAGCTGCTGGGTCTGTCTGTCCACTGAAGTTCAGCCGTCTTGAGCTGCTCCTGCTCCCTAGTCGCTGTGGATCCACACCATTCTCAAACTGCATCTTTGCCCAACTACTTTTTTTTTTTTTTAGTTTCTATACCCATTGCAGACCTTCTAAGACAGTTCTGTTTTCCCCAGCCTTTTACCATCCACTATTTCCACAACCCTAAACACTGAGTTATCTCTTTCCTCCAACTTACTGACCCTGCTGGCATCCTTCCTGTTCTGACACACTTTCCTCTGACAAATACCCACAGCTCTCCGACACACAATACAAATCCTTCTCTTCACTCTCTCTGCACACTCCTAACTATGGGCATTCACCTCCTCTCACTGGCTCACTCTGTCTGTCCCACTTCGTCTCCTCTCTACCCCTCTCTCTACCTTCCTTGGCAAATCTGTTTCATTCTGTAACAAAATCATCTGTTTTCAAGCCTCTCAGAGTACTCTCTCAAAAATGTCTTCAAGAGTACAGGATGGCAGCCATAGGACCCATCACAGCTGATCAAATTAAAACTCTCCTCCTGCTAGGTGACCAGAGATCCATCCTTCCTCCCCCTCCCCCCCTTTTTGCCTTTCTTCCTACTATCTTTGTTTGTGTTTTTGTTTTTGAGACAGGGTCGCATATAGTGCTGTCCTGGAACTTGCTCTGTAGACCAGGCTAGCCTCGACCCACAGGGATCCCCCTGCCTTTGCCTCCCAGGTGCTTGGATTAAAGGCATACGTCACCACATCTGGTGAGGACCCTCTTTTTCTGGACCCTCTCCAGAGACTACTGTCCTCAGCTTGAAACAGCAAAGAAAGAGACAATGCCCCTACTCCTTTGTTGGCTTGTTTGCTTCCAGGGTCTGCAATGGTAGAATGCCCTGGCTGCCAGAGGCTAGAAGCCCCTCTGAGTCAGTTTTGCTGCCTTTGCTCAGCTGTTAGCCACATCTGTATCTCAGTGAGAAAGAACTGTTGAGACAGGCGATTTCTCCAATAGTCTGCTTTGCTGAGCAAGCAGTCCCAAAAGCAGGGGGTTGTAAATTTCTCAGGAATGTCCTAACCTGGATAATCCCCTTAGCCCTCACATGCAAACCTCTTACCCAACACCTAGAAGAGCCCCAACTAGCTTGCCCCATGGGAAAATTGTTGCCTTGGCTGTGTGTTGTGCTAATAAGCACAGTCCAAACCATCAAGGTTGGACTTTGCTCTCTTTCCTGACTTGTGTTTCTTTATCCTGAACTCTGAAATCTAAGACTTAATAGTTCAGCAGTTCCACATTTCCTTTTATTTCTGTTTTAAGCATTGTATGTGGATTTTATTATTTTATTTTATTTTTTTGCTGTTAGATACCAGCATTTCTCTTTCATCCTGGAAAGCTCTCAGTCATTCCTTTTCGAGTGTTATCTTTCCCACACTCCCTCTCTTCTGTCTGCTTTAGACCTCTGTACTCCGACATCTGTATAGGCTTCAGGGTCTCACACCTGCTAACCACATGTTCACTCCTTTCCCCCTCGCATTGGGGAAGGTCTTCTTCCTTCCCCTTCCCTCCCACATGCCTCCTCCCTCTAGAAATTTCTTCAGGTTCCCCCTCCACTCCAGCTTCCTGCTGCACTAGCCTCGTCTGCTTAGAATGTACTGGAAACCATATCCTTGATAACACTTCTCACTTTCAACATTTTTACATAGTTACTTGAAAAAAAAGCAACTATCCCCATTTCATAGTGCTTGATTCGCCTCACGTGTGTGAGGTCCCAGGCTCCGTCTCCAGCACTTCCTGGTGTTCCCAATAGAATTTTCACCAATTCGTTGTAGTTGTGCCTGTCTGTGACCTGTAGTGTGGCATTTTCAGCACGTGTGCACAGTGTGTAAGGAGCAGATCAGCGTGAAGGCATCCATCACCTCAGGCAACGATCACTTCTTTGTTCCAGCCCACAGCCTTCATTCCCACATCCTTTTTACAAATTAGAAATTTAACTCCCGGAGGTTGATTTCTCTGGTCTCTTAGTTCCCCACTCCCACTCCCAGAGGTCTCTGCAGCACTCTACTTTGCTGCGAACAACTGTTCTTGCCCTCGAATCCACAACCCACGCTGCAATGCCACAGATGAATCTGTTTTTCTCAACACACATGATACAGTCAGTTCAGATATGTTGGTGTTGTGGTTTACATGAAAAATGTTCTTCCTGGTCTCTGGCATTTGAACACTTGGTCCCCGATTGGTGGCATTTAGGGAGGTTTAGGAGGCGTGGCCTTGCTGGAGGAAGCGTGTCACTGGGGGTGGGCTTTGAGAGTTCGAAGACTCAGGCCATATTCCAGTTTGTTCTGATCCTGCCTGATGTGAGCTCTCAGCTGTCTCTGCCGCCATGCTTCTCGGCTCCGCTGCTGATGGGCTCTCATCCCTCTGGGGCCACGGACCAAAGTCCCTTCTAGAAGGTGCATTAGTCGTGGTGTATTACAGCCACGGACAAGCAGGAAACAGAACGCAGAGAGCCAAGTGACATCTGCAGAGGCAGAAGTTTACATCTTAGAAACAGAAACAACCTTAAATTGAAGATCAGCCATATGCAGCCTAAAGCCCTGTAGCCTTTCTGCTCTGTCCCCGCCCATTTTTGGTTCCTACCGAATGGCCTTCTGATATATTTCCTATAGAGGAATCCTGCTATTCTGTCTCTTTCTTTTAACTACTAAAACAAAAACAAAGCAAAAACAAACAAACAAAAAACCAGAATAAAAACCTAATCTAGATTTAGTTGTCCATTGCTATATGGCAGCTCACAGAGGGAAGATCAGGGGAAGAGCTTACTCGCCACTGAGTTGTAGGGAACATTTCTATTCACTTATGTTTGTCCTAATTTCTTTCATTAGGATTTTCTTGATGTGTCTCTTTTTTCCCCCCTCTCTCTTTTGTTCTTGTTTTTCCAGATATCATTTTCTGTGCAACCTTAGATCTCCTGGAACTTGCTCTGTAGGCCACACTGGCCTTGAACTCAAAGATCCACCTGCCTCTGTCTCTGGAATGCTGGGATGAAGGGAGTGTGCCACCAGCCACTGGCTATAGAACCAGCACCGGCTCTAAATTGATGATCCCCTGCCTGTGCTGCCTACTGCTAGGATTCAGTTGTGTGCCACTGTGTGCTGGCACCATTTCCTAGATTCTTTGGATATATGAAAACCTTTCAATTAAGTTAATTTATTTAGATTTTATTACTTTATGTGTAGGAGTGTTTTGGTTGGACGTGTGGGTGCGCACACCATTCTGTGCATTTCCACTGCTTGAAGAGGTCAGAAAGCATAGGATCCCCTGGCACTGCAGTTATGAATGGTTGTGAGTGGGCATGTGGGTGCTCGTAGCCAAAGGCAGATCCTCTGAAACAACAAGTGCCCTAACCGCTGCACAATCTCTCCAGCCCAGAAAACCCTTTCTAAGATTGTGTGTGTGTGTGTGTGTGTGTATGCACGCCACAGTACATTTGTGGTGGTCAGAGGACAAATTGATATTCTCCCTCTTCCACATGGGTGGGCTCTAGGGATCATACTCAGGTCATCGGGCTTTGAAGCAAGCATCTTTGCCCACTGAGGCATCCAATAGGCCTGCTTTTGCTTTTTTTTTTTTTTTTGTCTCAACAATTAATGCCTATTATGTTTCTTTATTTTCTCTCACGAATCCTTAGTCATTTTCTGGTTGCTCTCGATTTTCCAGTCTGCCTACCTTCCCTGCAGAAGGAACGCAGGTACCCCCTGGCAGGGGCGAAGGAGGGGTAAGAAAACACGAAGGCCTGTTCAGCGGCTGCTTTTGCTTCTCTGAGGCAGCTGACTGCGTGCTGCACCGAGGATTTGACTTTGATCTTGTCTGCCCTTCCTGTTGAAAGACTATCAAGACCGGTGACAGTGTTCTTCCTAATGGAATTCCATTGATCCTTCTCCAAAAAAAGGCATTGCAGAATGCCAAAGTCATGTTGTCCTCACTAAGGCTCTTGAAGGGCCTGTATCCCAAAACACATTAATGACAGGACAATGAGCTGCTCGGAAGGAAAGCTCTCTAGCACTAGCCTTAATTCTCTGTGGATTCACCAAGCACGTAGTGTTCCACACTGTACGTTATGGACCAGCTCTGGCGTGCAGAGTCAGCCTGCCACCATGTGGCCATCATGAGAACTGCACATTCCCAGATGTTGGCTTCCTTCCTCCATCCTGCCTTCCTGCAAGGCTGAGATTGGTCAGTTCAAATGGCTTCTTGAACTAATGTAACTTGAAGAGCTCATAAAAAATGAGAGAAATATTTTTCACAATTTTTAAAAGAAATGCGTCGTTAGTAAATTTCACCGGTTGTGTGAAAACATCTTGGTGTGTTAGATAATGCGTGTTCAGATAAAGCCTGGGCCAGAGTTACTTAACGAAGCTCGGTAAAGGCGATGTTCTGCGATAGTAAGTCTCCGGTAGCTTGAAGGAGCACATATGGCAGGCATTAATTTTAGATGGCAATTATGTTTTGGGTTGCATCTTTTTCTTTTGCTGCCTCAATCATATAGTTAGCTGCTCCTGACTGGGAAGGGGAAATGTAACTCCTGTCACAATTAAGGTGCCTTCCCATTCGTCAGGATAACATGAGTTTGAGGCTTGAGCCAGGAGTCTCCCCACGGAAGGTTCCATCCTGCTACTGCACACGCTGCTTTGCAGCAGCCGGGGACTGCATCCAGGCATCTAGGCTGCCCGATGTCCCCTCCTAGCCACCCACGCCGCTGGCCACTGCTGAACAGTGCCCAAGTGACTGCCATCAGGGGCTTGCTTGGAATAGTTCCTCCGGTCCCTACCCACCCAGGTAGAGATGGGAATGGGACTTAGGCTCCAGACAAAACACGCTCCCTCCAACTCATTCCTCCCTCAGCACTGAAGAATATCCGAGTGCTTTTACTCTCTTCCCGCCGCCTGCATGGACACCGCATGAAACTTCGTTGGGAACCTGAAGTAAGGAAACTACCGGGTGTATGTTGTGGCTATCGGCAAAGAACCTAGAACCCCATACGTGCAAGTGTCTGCCTTCTTAGGAGAGAGCATGAAGAGTAGTATTAGAAGCCAGCAGCAGGAAGAAGGCACACGCTAACATCTCCACTGGGCTTGGTGTCTGCCGGTGATCCCAGCAGTTGGAAAGGCACTTATTAAATGAGGTGCAACTTTAGTCTGAGCCCTTCACTTTGCTCTAGCAACGTGAAGACGATGTCACAACCATTCGCAGTGGTGAATGGCTTTCAAGGGCTAGGCGAGGGCGAGGGCTCTGAAGAAGTGCTGAAGGATGCTCTTATGGGCTGATATCTCTCTCAAAGCACCCAGTGCTGCCATGTTGGCACACTGGCACCTAGTGGGGGATGCCTAGGTCGTGAGGACTCTGCTTCGTGGGAGGTTAATAGGACTGAAAAGGGATTTCAGGAGTTTGGCTCTTTTCTGCCGTGGGAAGGGACATTTCGTCAAAGGAGAATGTAGTAAGGCCCTCGCCGGGTGCTGAGACCCTGATCTTGGACCCCCTGCCCTCCGGGGTTCTGAGAAGTAAGATTCTGTTTGCTTTGGGTTACTCAGTCTGTGGTGTTCTGTTATGGAAGCACAAGATGGGCTTAAGTTGAAGTGACAATAATTCCTCTCTGAGGCCAGGAGGCAGGTGCTAGGGGCTGGCATCTGCAGAAGTGACTGCTGTGGGCACTGCATTCTGGGCAGCAGGGACAGCATCAGAGCGGGTGTGAGGAATGGGAGGCATGGCTGGTTCTGGCAGCGCAGTGTGTTGTGCCTCAGTGTGGAGCACCTGGAAGAGTTAACTGGAAAAGTGAGAAGAGGTGAGTTGGGCAGAAAGCCTTCATTTCCTACGCGAATACAATTGCTCTCACAGCCCATTCTCTGTTGTGTTATGGCCCCATGGGCTGGCTTAGAGGACTATGCAAGTCCCTCAGGGCTCACTGCACATCTGTGTTTTTTAATTTTCTGTTCAAGAAAGAGTTTCTAAATGGGGAGGGCTGTGGACAGGAAAGAGGGAAAGAGAAATGGACAAAAGGATGAGTGCGGGGAGAGAGGAAGGAGGGCAGAGATGAATTAGCTGCCACTAGCCTGGGCAAGTGAGGGCTGTTCAGGGATTGAACTGAGGCAATGTTTGGGCATAGGGGTCATTTTGGGGAAGGTGTCTAGAGCCTTTCCGTATAAGGTTTGGTAGGTTTCTGGGGCTAGAAACCGAAGGAGAAAGAAAAGGTGAGCGTTTTCAAGTTTAGAAGGTGACTGCTTAAAAGAAAAGGTGTCATTTCAGGCAGGGATAAAGAGGGAGCAGATTTGGAGGCCCAAATACACTATAGGGGGAACATTTAAGGTTCCCGTCAGACTTCTGGGTAGAGAGGCAAAGCAGCCTGTTGGAAGGCCGAGTGTTGGAGGCTTGAGGTTGGGAAGCATTAGGGACAAGCCCATCACACAGGGAGGTGAGCAGAGGAGGCCAAGGCGTTGGGTTCAAGGCTACCGATTTCACTCCCGGCACCCACGTTAGGATCTACAACCATCTGTAATTCTACTTCCAGAGGCTCCACTACCCTGTTCTTGCCTCTGCAGGGACCAGGCATGCGCACGGTGCACAGACACGTGTGCAGACGAAACACCCATACGCGTAAAAAAATGAATAAAAATGTAAAATGTCTAACTATTCTGTAAATGCAGATGTTTACTTGCTGCTATATTGATTAAGGAAAGATGTGGCGTTTGGCTTGCTTTTGGATTTACTTGTCTTAAATAGAGATGCTAGATCAGGGAGGAAGGAGGAAGGGAGGGAAGGAGGGAGGTGGGGAGGGAGGGAAAGAGAGGGGGGAAGGAGAGTGTGCATGTTGAGGCTGACCTTTGGCATGTTTAAGTCCTCTCCATTTCCTGAGGTAGGGTTTCTAGCTGAACCTGGAGCTTGCTGATTAGGGTACTCTAGCTAGTCAGCTTCCTGCGAGGTGGGGGGGGGGCATTCCCTGTCTCTGCCTACCAAGTGCTAAGATTTCAGGTGAATGCAGGCCCACCTGGCTTTATAACTCCAGTTCTTCACTTGCACACTTCCCACTGAGCGGTGTTCCCAGTTCTAGGGAGTCGGTTTTGACGCTTGAGTTGCTAAGGCACTGGAGAAGCTGGATGTCTTTGCTGTGTTCAGGATCGGTTTTTATGTGTTTTGGTTGTGAGCCTAGCCTTTAACAGCTGAGCCCCCTCTCCAGCTCCTGTTTTTAATCCTCCATGCCAAGCTGAATGCCGTGGTCTGAATGTGTGTGTGTCTCTTTCCCCCAATTTAGTGTATTAAATTTTACCTCCAAGGGCAATGGTGTTGGACTATCTTCCGGAGGTAACTATATCGTGGGGGAGGTGCCCTTCTAAGTAGAATTAGTGCCCTTACCAAGGAGTCAGAGAGCCCTTTGCCTCTCCTAGGTCTACGAAGACATGGCGGGAAGACACTTGTGAGAACCTGTGAAATAAGTTTGTGCCACTTGTCATCTCCCCTGACACCTTAAGCTTGATCTTCTCAGCTTCCACGGGGTGGGAAAAAGGTTTCAGTTATCCGTAAACTATCCAGCTGGACGGATTTCACTGCAGAAGCTTTACAAGGATCAAGATGGCAACATTTTGGAAATGAGCAGAGGCAGCCAGAGGGAACAAATGAGCCCTTTGGGAGGCTCCCAGGGGAGGTGTCTACTTGAAGGGTGATTGCAGCTACTATCACCCTTGGAACGGTTAGGGTTTCCCATCAGCTTCTTCTTCACCAAGCATTTAAAATTCAGATTTTGGAGCTCATGTCCAATCGAGGTTGGTGCATGTGTGTGTGTGTATGTCTGCGTGTACATACACATGAATAAAATGTTTTTCTTTCTTACCCAAAGATCAATTTTCAAGATCAAAAGATAATAAGTTCCAGATTATGTAGCACTGTGGTTTTTATAAATGTTGTGGTTATCTTGCAAGTAGCACAGTCTTCCCCCTTTTGAAAAAGTGGCTAATTGGTTGAGCAAAAAAGCGTAGAGTTCTAACTAGTAATTTTAATGAGCGTGAAGGTGTGTATACATCATAGTGCATGTATGGGTGTTGGAGGGCAACTTTCAGGAGTTGGTCCTTGACTTTCCACCTTGGTTTTGGGGCAAACTCTGCTGCGTTGTTTTTGCTGCTACATAGGCTTGGGTAGGGGGCCTGTGGCTCTCTGGGTAATTCTCAGTTCTGCCTAGGCTGAAGCAGGAGGATCACAACTTCAAGGGCAGCATGGACCCTCTCTCCAAATGAAAGTTACATGAACTGTAAAATATTCACTCTTCAAAATACACTGTTGGGAAAATGAAAAGTGGGGCTGTAGACCACAAGCAAATACTTACGTGTCATACATTTGACAAAGAACATATACATGGAATAAAGAATCTGGAACTCATGACACAGCAATAAGAAGCCCCAGCTGTCAAAGGCAAGAGCAGTGAATGAATACAATTCCTCAAAGAAGAGCTTAGTTAGTGAATCAGCACATAAGAAGATAGTTAACATTATTTCCACTGGGAAGAAACATAAACCTAGAACACTCCCACAAGATAACACAGAACAATCTATCACACACACAAATAGAAAAGGTGGATGGCAACTTTGGAGAGACATTCAAGGCTGAACTGTGGCTGCCACATGCATGTACATTGGCACACACGTGAACATGAGTGAACACACACAGCTGAGTGTAAGATTTGTCAGTCATCTTTTTTTAAGGCTTTTGAGGCAGCTGTATAAATTTTGTTATTTCGTCTGCTGATACATTGAGTTAATGGTTGATTTTCAAATGTGTAACTATTCTTGTGTGTATGGGAACAAACTGCATTTTGTCATATATTTTAATCTATTAATGTATTGTTGGTCTTCTTTACCTAACAATTGAAGAATTTTGTGTTCGTATATTTTCCTTAGTATTTTTGCTCAGTTTTGATATCAAGCTAATTCTTGTAATGTTTTATTTTGAAGTGTTTGTAAATTTCAAGTTTTAATGTTCAGTAGACTATCCTAGGATGCTCTCCAGTCCTGGCTTTTTATTGCTTTTAAGGCTTAATTTCCTGCATTTGGGTGTTTTGCCTACATGCTTGTGTGTTCACTGTTTACACTTAAGAAGAGGGTGCTGAGTCCTCTTCTTAAATAGTATGGATAGCTGTGGATCAACCACACCATGTGGGTGCTGAGAACTGGCCACGGGTCCTCTGCAACATCAAGTGCTCCTAACCACTGAACCATCTCTCCACCCCATGGCCCTGGAATTTAAGACACAGATTCCATTTCCTTCATAGACATAAGACTAATTAAGTTATTTGTTTTTTTCTTGAGTGAACTGAGCCAGTGCATATCATTCAAGAGATTTGTCTATCTCATTAAAACTTTTCAAGTTACGGGTGAAATGTTAAAAATATTCCCATTGTTCTTGTAATGTCTGTAGGATTCATAGACATGTCTTGTCTCACCTTTCCAAGATTGATTGCTTGTGTCTACCCCCTTTTCCTCGCAGTCCTGTGGATAAAGGCACATTTTATCATTCTCAAGAGGCAAACTTTGATTTTCATGATTTTCTCTGGACTTTTGTTTAAAATTTTCATTGTTTCTGTTTTTTCTCTTTATTATTTCTTTTCTTTTGTTTGTTATATTACACTTTGCTCCCATGTTTTCAATTTTCTAAGATGAGGCATTGATTTCAAGCTTTTGTTATTTTTCGAATGTTTTACCTTCATTTTCTTTCAATTCAAAATAGTTTTTAATTTCCCACATAACTCCTTTTGCTTATGGACTACTTATGCTTCCTTTAGTTTCCAAATTGCCCCCTCCCCCCACAGTATCTTATGAATCCCTCTGGCATGCCTCAAACTTGGAACCCCCCTGCTTTAGCTTTCTAGGTGTTGCGACTATAGTGTGTAGGTCCATCTCTGATTGGAAAGCTTTTGTTTTTGATTTCCTTTTTTCTATTTATTTATTTAATTACTTCACAGTCTGACCTCAGCCCCCCTCCCTCTTCTTGTCCCAGTCCTGTCCTCATGTTGCTTCTCCCCTCATTCCTCCCTCTCCTTCTTCTCTGAGAAGGGGAGGCCTCCAATGAGGTATCCACCCACCCTGCCACCTCAAGTTGCAGTATGCAACTGCATCCTCTCCCACTGGGGTCTGACAAGGCAGCCTGCCTATGGGGAAGGGATCCAAAGGCAGGCAACAGATTCGTAGACAGCCCCTGCTTCCGTTGTTAGGGGACCCACATGTTGACCATGCTGTACATCTGCTACGTTTGGTGTGTGTGTAGGAGGGGTCTAGGTCCATCCTGTGCTTGCCCTTTGGTTGGAAGTTCAGTCTCTGTGAGCCCCTATGGGCCCAGGTTAGTTGACTCTATAGGTCTTCTTGTGGTGTCTTTGATACCTTTGGTCCCTCTATCCTTCCTCCCACTTTTCTACAAAACTCTCTGAGCTCTGCCTATTGTTTGGCTGTGGGGCTCTATCTGTTTCCATCAGCTGCTGGGTGGAGCCTCACAGAGGACAGTTATGTTAGGCTCCTGTCTGCAAGCATAGCGGAGTTTCATTAATAGTGACAGGGGTTGGCTCTTTCCCATGAGGTGGGTCTAAAGTTGGCACAGTCATTGGTTTGCCCTTCCCTCAATCTCTGCTCCATCTTTACAACTGTACTTCTTGTAAGGAAGACACATTTTGGGCTGAAGGTTTTTTTGGGTGGGTTAGTATCTCCCTGTTATTGACTTATGAATCCATTCTGGTTAGGCAACATGCATTGTATGAAACAAACCCTTTTAAAGTTATTGTGACTTGTTTTATTACCCAAATTATATTGTGGCAAATATTCCAGATGCACATGGTAAGAGTAGATATTTATTTATGTGGTAGAGTGTTTTATATATGTTAACTCATACATTTCACTGATACTATTTTCTAGGGTTTCATATCCTTACTATGTATCTACTATTAGAATAACGATGTCTCCAACCACAATTATGAATTTACTGATCTTGATTCCATCAGTTTTAACTTTCTGCATCTTGAAACTTTTTAATTATCTAGGTAATTATTCAGGATTGTTACACATATTTAGCCAATTGATCTCATTGCTACTAAAATGATTCTTTTTTTTTTTGCAGATTAATATTCCTTGTTCTGAAGTTCACTTTGTTCTTCTCATAACTAACTAGCTTTTCTTTGACTAAGATGGTCTATCTGTTTTCTTTCTTTTTGTTCTTATGACCACTTCCCTCTCTCTTTCATTCTTCTTGAGATAGGATTTCACTATGTAGTTCAGACGAGTCTTGAATTCGAACAACTCCTGCTTCTGTCCCCTTAGTGCTGGAATTGCCACAGGCTTGCACCACCACATCTGGCCTATATTTAAGACATTTTTTAATGGCTTATTTTGACTTCACGTGTATGAGTATTTTGCCGGCATGTATGTCTGTGCATCATGTGTGTACCTGATGCCCAGGAAAGCCAGAAGACAGTATTAGAATCTCTAGAGCTGGAGCTCCAGCTGGCTGTGAGCTGACAGGTATGTGCTAGGAATCGAACCTGGGTCATCCGCAAGAGCCAGCTCTCTTAACTGCTGATGCATCTTTTCAGCTCCTTTGTAACATTTTTTTTTAAAGTTAATATGCTTTTCTTATAGAAGCACACACAGATAATTGACTAGTTGTATAATTCCCTGGAAGGTTTATCCAATCTTACAATGTATTCTTTTGTTGGTGAATTTGGATTATTTTCTGTTTACTGCTGTGGTAGGAATTAACCCTGTTATTAACTTTTACTCTATTTGTCTTACCTTTTTTTTTTTTTTTGCTTTATTTTTTACTTTAGTTTGGATTAAGTTATGGTTTTGTTTTGCTTTTTGCTTTTTGGTGGGTACAGTGTCTGTTCAGAGCTCATCACTGTGTAATTTGCGCTGCCCACCACAGATAGCACCCTCCAGGCTTCCTGTGGAGTGTTAGAACTTCACCACCATGTGCGTCCATTTCTTACCCCTCGGTCTTTGAATTCCGGCTGTTGGATGTTGTACTGTTTATTGAACACTGTGTTACATGTTCAGCTGCCACTGACTGCATGTGTCCCTCCAAATCTCATGTGTTGAGTCCTGTTCTCCAATATGAAGGTGTTTGGGGCAAGGCTGTTGGAGATAAGTGGGTCTTGATGGACAAATCCTCATTAGTGGGGTTAGTATTTTTCTAAGATGAGGGGCCAGGAATTTGCTTCCTTCTCTTTCCCATCTGCCATTTAAGGACACAAGGAGAAGATGGATGCCTACAAACCTGAAAGTGAGCCTCAACCAAGCCTTGAACGGTTAGTGCCTTGACCTTGATCTTTCCAGCCTCCAGACCTGTGAGAAATGAATGCTGTTTAATGCAGTCAATGGCAGTAGAAATCCCAATTGACTAAGTTAATAATGAACCCCCAAGTTGATTATTGTCTGTGCTACAAAATCTGTACCTAAAATAGATTAGAAGGAAAACAATTGTATATACTTTCCCCCAAACCTGTTGTGCCTCATGCCGTGTCTAGACACAGTTTTTCACTTGGTGTTATTTGCTTTTTACTGGGGCCTGTCTTCAACATTCACAGCTATGTTCATGATAATTGTCTTTCAGCTCCTCTGTCTGTGGCAGGTTTCATTACCCAGAACCACTTCTTAAATAGAGCTGAATCGTTGCCATCTTTTTTTTTTCCAGTTCTATGAAACTACATTTTAAAAGCATCTACCCATAAGACCTGCCTTTTTTAGTTGTTCTGGAGATATTGTGCCCTCTGCAGGCTCAGTCTCTACTCTTGCATGTCCCCTCGAAGCCTCTGTGGGTACATGTGGTGGTTGCCATCTTGAATCCATGCTAGTTTGCCATTTTTGTTTATTGTCTCTAAGATGCAATTGCACTATCTTCTGGCTCATACTGCTTTGGATAAGACCTGTGTTGTTTTTATCTTTGTTGCTTTGTATATACTATCACATCTCTCCTTTCTTGCTGATTTTTAGGTTTTTTTTTTTCTATTTATCAATTTTCTTTTTAGTAACTTGGGGTTTTACTGTTTTGGTTTGGGGTTTTCTGAGCTTATTGGATTGATGGCTGGATCACATGGCAGTTGTATTTTTAGTATTTTGGGTAGCCCCATAGTTTCTGTGAATATTTCAGGTGGTATTTTCAGTAGCATGAGACTTTGTTGTCATTTGGTCCTATCATTTATTGTCAGTGTTCTATTTTAAAACCTATTAAATATTGAAGAAATTAAGTTGTTTATTTTTTTAATTTAAAATATATGGAAGATGGTTGTATAATTCCCTGGGAGGAATTCTACACTGTGACAGCAGCACTGTGACAGGGACTGGAAACAAAACATGGAAAGTGTGTAATAAGTAGGAATCATTGTTAGTAGTTGATTCACACTACCTATACAATTCAGTATGCGGATTTTAATCCAATGGTGAATATTCACTAAAGTGTTTTATAGCATTCATTGATGCATACCTAAATATCTAAATGTACAATCAAAAATTCTTCTTTTATTTTTTAGACGCATAGGTTATTTTACAGTTAATACAATATGTTTTTCCTCTCAGTTATTTTTTATTATAGTAAAATATACAGAGTATAATGTTTACATCTGAACCATCATATGGCTACAGTTTAGTGACATCAAATATGTTTACACTTTATGTAATCACTTCCACTGTCTGTCTTCACTTTTTACCCATCTATTTTCCTTGGGAGAAAATGTCTGTAATAAATGTCTGTCTCAGAATTGGGAAGGCACTGAAGCCCCAAAAGCAGCTCAGACAAGTTTACCTTGTTAAGAAGTAAATGAATTAGTGGGGCAATCCAGAGAGCAGTAGAAGGCTGCAGGCTTCAGCATTTCCCCTGACTTGTCAACCCCTGCCTATCAAGGTCCTCTTTAATTCATTTATTTTTTACAATATGCCTTTATATCATAGCTGTCTTCTAAAATGGATGGAGCCAGAAACCATCATGTGTTTGAAATCAGATAGAATAAGGAAAAAAAAATCACATTTTCTCTCAAATGTAGAATCTATCATCTATCTACCTACCAATCTGTCTGTCTATCCATCTGTCTGTCTGTCATCTATCATGTATCTATGACATGTAGGGGGTGGAAGGGTCTTAAACTGAAGGAGAGCGGATAATTAGAGAAGGTAGTAGGGGAGCAAAGAAACATATTATGTGTTCTGTCATATAAGGGGTCTAGGAGAACGCTGGGCAGCGGACAGCTGGGCTGCTGGGACCAAGGGTGCACCCCATCTGGAACTCTTTTCAGATATTGTTCTGTGCTTTGGAAATCACAGACTTTGGGTAAACTGCCTTGGCTACAGCTTAGAAACTTTTATCTTCTTTCAGCCCTTTTTTTCTTTGGATCTATAATTTGGTCTCTAAGACAGAGTTTAATTTTGCATAATCAGCTTGCGGAATAGTAAAAGTACCTTACCAGGCTTTTCTGCAAGCATTGGTGTTCACAGAATCTGCTTTGGGGTTGTGTGTAGAAAAGAACCACAGTAAAACACAAACATAGATACAATATGTCCATTGACAAGTTAACTAGCCTTATTTGTTCTTTTTCATGAAATGAAATCATTTTTCTTTTTAAATGAGGCTCCATGTTTCTGCTGAGACTGGTTGTGTTAACCCATTGACCACAGATGGATCTCTCCTGGAAAAATTTAACTTGTGAACTGTAGAAGCCAATAAGTTTTCAGCACCTATGATCATGCATGGGCCTCGATATTTGCTATTGCTAACCTACCAACCATTGGCTGAAAGGTTGTAAATCTTTTCCCCAAACAACATGAAAGGCTGCTAGGCCCAGCCTGTCTTCTCAAGAGAGAACTTCCTACACTAGATTATCTGAGACTACCTGCATCCGGAAGCCAGCTCTTCATTGTATCTGCAGTCACAGCCAGGTGGGAATAGAATGGGGTTCCAAGGGTGGGAAGTTGCTTATTCTCGGGCCATCTCCAATCTTCCTTTCTCCAGTGCTGGCCTTCTGCTTCTAGTTAGCAACTTCGTCCTTCCTTCCCCTGTATTCTTCTTCCCAGGGCCCTGGATGCCACTGGCCATCTCATCTGCGCCCTTGGTTAGATACCTCGACGTGTTATTTAGAACAACCACTGGAAAGCAAACCTAGCATATCTAATTTTGATATATTTTGTTTTGTTTTTCCAGACAGGGTTTCTCTGTGTAACAGCCTTGGCTGTCCTGGAACTCACTTTGTAGACCAGGCTGGCCTTGAAGTCATAGAGATCTGCCTGTCTCTGCCTCCCAAGTGCTGGGATTAAAGGCATGTACCACCGTCAGGCTTTGATACATTTTTTAATTAATTTTTTTCTTCATACTTTTTTTTCCCTCTGTGGTGACCAAGTATAGCAATCCTAAAATATGTCCCCAATTAATGAGTTTTTAATTCATTATTTTGAGAAGCAATGCATGTTATCTATCATAATATAAGAAGACAAGATCGCTTAGAGTAAGTGCTTTCTCTAACCTGTGGCCTTCTAAGAAATTGTAGACTGGTGGGAGTCATCCCTGCCATGTGGGGAAGAGGTGGGCGAGGAGATGAATTTCCTTTTCTATTGGGGAAATTTGAACATGACTAGTGAGGGGCTATTGCTATTATAAACACACAATGCCTTCCTAAATCACACTGGTTAGCATTCAGAAAAATAAGATGGGCAATTTTGGGGGGTAAAAGCTGCTCAAGTGATGTATGGGAAGCTGGGAAGAAAGGGTCTGCCAGCTCTAATTGCACAGCGTGTTGCAATTTTATTCATTTTCGACAAGAAATAGGCCTTTCCTCTTCAAAGACGTTGCTATGGAAAACATGAAGCGTGGAAGGGGGAGGAGAGGCACAGAGGGCAGGCGCTTAGAAAATGCGCTTTTACATAAGGAGAAGTAGAAAACGCGGCTGCTTTGTGCTTTTACTTTAGGCCTCGGTGTTACTGTGCTTCAAGGGTGGGTCCTTATTGCTTTTAGCTTACACTTGAGAGTCTATCTGAATCAGACTCTTTGGGGCTATGAAATGGTATTAGGGGGCTGTCTGCAACACCCAGCTGTGGTTGTGTTGCGCAGACTGTTGAATTTAACAGTCGCTCAACCACTGAGGTAGGACCCAGTTGTATTTGTATGTCTTAACCTTTTACACATAATGCAGTTTCCATATGGGCATGACCCCTATGATGGACTCTGTTATCATTTTAAAGTACAGTTATCCTAGGAGCTGTGGATGCAGGCCACTTGATGAGAGTGGGTGTCTGTCATGAAGCCCTGGCTGCGCCCAATGCTCGGAACCACAGGGGCTGGGTAGAGTGGTGCATATCCGTCATCCCAGCACTTGGAAGATGGAGGATCAGGGATTCAAAGTCATCCTCAGCCGCATAGTGACTATCTTGTATCCTGGGATATAGGAGACCTGGCATAAAAGAAACAATGACAAAAAAGCCCCAAACAAGAAACCCCCAAACAGTAAAACAAAACAAAAACCTGGCTTGGATTACTGCCTGTAATTCCAGCACTGGGGAGGCAGAGAGAGGTGGACCTCTATGAGTGTGAGGCCAGCCTGGTCTACATAGTGAGTTCAAGGCCAGCCTTATCTACCTAGTGAGACCCTTTCTTAAAACAACTGTAACAACAACAACAACAAAAATTTTTACTGAAACCAAACTATAAGGTCAACTTATTCCAGACATAAAATTAAAAGAAACAACAGTGTGAACAAGCTTCAGAAAATGTGGAACACACTGAATTTAATTTACCTACTTATGTCCTTATTCATTCAGTCCTTGGGCAGTTTTACTCTGGGACGTAAGAGGCGCACTTGGACACTGGACAAGCTGCTGTTGGAGTCAAACAGCACAGAGATAGCTTGGGAGTGTCTCAGACCCGCTGAGTCCAGGCCTACCGTTGTGGGGACCCCTAAGCGAGTGGAATCTGAGCCGGGCTGCCTCCGATGGTGGGGTGAGAACCATCTGCCGTGCCCGCAGTCTAGGGTGACCTTCGGTGAGACTGTGGTAGGTTTGTATCCTCTTCCTGGGATTTTTGCTTTTGGTTACATTTCTACTTCCAAGCGAGTAATGAGGCACTTCAGAAATTAGAGACATTTTTGCAGACTAGTGACACATGAAATAATGAGCAGACATTTGGGAATTAGGAACAAGCTGGAAAAATGTGGAATCTAACAAAAGCTCTGAACATATAATTGATCCTCATGTGGTGAAATCATAAAAAAAAAAAACTACTTGTTTTATGTGTATGGGTGGTCTGGCTGCATTGCGTGTGTGTCTGTGTGCCATAGGTGTGCCTGCTGCCAGAAAAGGGCATCAGATCCCCTGGGTCTGGAGTTACAGACAGTTGTGAGCAGCCCTGTGGATGCTGGGAATTGAGCGGGAAGAGCAGCTAGTGTTCTTCACCGCTGAGCCAGCTCTCTAGGCCTAGGAAAAAATTTAACAGGCCCGATGTAGAGTTTTTGTTTGTAACGATACAACCCAAGGTTGGTTAATGGAAGCAGCGAGTGAGTTGCTTAAAGGGATGCTGTCTGGAGGCTAGAGAAAAATGGCTCAGTTAAGACAGTGGTTGTGGGGTCCTGAACCCTTTGGAGCCAAATGACCCCTTTCTCAGGGGCTGCATATCAGATATCCTGCATATCAGATATTTACATTACAACTTATAACAGTAGCAAAATTACGGTTATGAGGTAGCAATGAAATAACTTTATTTTTGGGGGTCACCACAACATGAGAAACTGTATTAAAGGTTGCAGCATTAGGAAGGTCGAGAAACACCGTGTTAACTGCACTGGCTGCTTTTGCAGAGGATCAGAGTTGTGTTCTCAGCACTCACGTTGGGCAGCTCACAAATGTCTGTAACTGCAGCTCAAGGGGGAATCTGATGCCTTCTTCTGGCCTCCTTGGATGTGCGTGTAGACGCGTGCGTGTGTGGATACACACACACACAGAAGGATGTTGTCAGGTTGCAAGTCTGCATAGAAGGTTGGAGAGCCAGATGTCAGCGATGAAGTCACTGTCAGGGCCCAAGGCTGCAGCTTTCCTCTTGGCTGGTACTAAACAGAGTGTTCTCGTACCTGTCCTTGTAGCCCATGAAGCCAGGGATTGGGTGGGAGGTGGCTGTGGTGTGCTGGTAGGCACTCCTATTGCTCTAGAGTCCTAGAGGCTTCATCTTGTTCCTTTGCATTGTTGGCACTCAACAGTGCATGCTGCCAAGTGTGCATGCCTGAACCAGCCCTTGCACCGTCCTTGCTTCCCCAAAGGAGTGCTGGGAAAGCCCTGTATTGTTAGACAAGTCCCTCTGTTTAGATGCCTACATATCCTGGCACTTTGTCTGGCTGGGAAGGTGAGTCTGACATTCTCACAGTCATTGTGGTAGGTGGGCATGACCCATTTAAGCTGGGGAATTCCTCAGACACAGGAAGAGATTTCAGATGCGGATGGATATTGGATAGAATTGTCTCTCTCTGTGTGTCTATATACATGCATGTGTACATACATATATATGTGTGTGTACATCTGTTTAGTTTCTTTGGGGCATTTATTTCAATAGGACAACTTTCTAAGTAAGTCTGTGATGGTTGATAATAGAAATATAGAATTCATTCTGGAGATTTCTTTTTCCATTAGAAGTGTTAATTGGGGTTGGGATAGCTTAGTGAGCTAGGTGCACGCTGTGCAGCATGAGGAGCTGGGTTCGACGCCGAAGATTAGATAAAAGCAGGGTCCGGTGGCTATGTATTTGTAATTCCAAGTTCTGCAGATGCAGAGGCAGAGACAAACAGATTCCTGGGACTCCTTCCCTACTAAAGTAGCTTAATCAGAGCACCAGCCTCAGGTCCCAGCGAGGGGCCCCGAGTTGGGGAGTCGGGGTGGAGCAACGTCTGAGGTTCATCCTTGGCCTCTGCACCCATCGCGCACACCCCCATGCACCTGCACAGATATGCGAATGTGGTAACGTATGTGTAAATCCTGAGCACTAACCCTTCTCTGTAGTTTCATTAAAGCAGGAGAAACTTGATTGCAAGGTTTCCAGGCACGCACTCAGAAACACTCGGCTTACCGTGTTTACTTCTGTAGATGAGGACCCTGCTTAGTTGTGTTCCGACCATGTAATAGAGCCAGCGGGTTTCAGTCTGCCAACTCAGTTATGGAATACACACTTTGACTTCTCTTCTGACGGGAGGCTGAGAAATCATTGCCTCACTGTAGATCAGAAAACAAACCCTGCGTGCATTATGTCATATCTGAACCCAGAGAACACCGAGAAACAGCTGTGGCTCTTTGAAGTGACTCCGTTTGTTCGATGACTGCCGGGTAAAAACAGTGTCACTGTTGGTTACTTCTGGATGACAGATGTCGCTCTAAATTATCTTCCTTTCCTTGTACCCAAAAAGGCAGCCCATTTCAAGCTCTGCTCTGCAGGTAGATAGGAAATGGGTTGAGCCTATGAAAGAAATAGCGAGGTGAGTGATTCCTGCCTGCCTGAGCCACAATGGGAAATAAAGGCACTTGCCTGTTGCTTAGGAACAGCGATGCCATATGCTTCTGCTACTAGAGAAACCAGGTCACTGGCTGTTGAAGTTCACCTGTGGGTCATGCAGACAGAGCTGAAGCGAGCCCTCTTTTCCCTTGGGCTTCTGGCTGGCAGGAGCTCTTTCCCTGGTTAGGCTTCCTACCTTCTCTCTGCTTGGCAGTGAGTTGCTCTGAATGCACTGTATCAGAAATCATTCCAGTCCAAAACATCCTCATTATCTTGGGAGGGGGAGGTGGTGATAGTTGATCATCAGTTGCTGGCCATTGTTTTTCCTTGATGAGGCAGCCATGTGAGCCTGTCCAGATGGTGTGTGATAGCTGACAGTTATCCCTCATGGGGGGGGGGAGATTGTCATACACACACTCTCAGGGTCCCACAGCAAGATCTAGAGTTAAGGAGGAAGGCAGAAACACATCGTTTGGAAAGCATAAGCCACCTGCTTTCTTGCACCAAGGAAGGAATGTGGTCTTTGCTATGTCCTTGGGAACTTTGAAAAAGCCACACCCAATGCTTGTGCCCACTTCCTTTTAGCCCCCCCCCCCCACTCAAAAGTACTGATTCATCTGAGGTGGAACTTGGCCCTTCCTGGAGGGTTTGCAAGTTCTTGTGTAATGAGAGCTTAAAATATCAGTTCTATTTTCTCATTATTCAGCTCCTACTAGAGAGCGTTAGAGTCGCAAGGCCAGCTGGGGGACTCTGGTGTGTTCACAGCCACCCTCATTCCTGTTGAGAGTGAGGACTTGCCCCTCTACATGGGAAACCCAAATGTCCTGCAGCTTGGGGTTCAAGGATGTATTTGGAGCGTTCAGATTTCTTCACACGTTTCCCCCACAAAGAGTTCTCAGAAGGGGAACTGAGGCTTTGTGTTTTGGACAGAAACACAGTGGAAACATCTAGAAGATAACTAGATGATGGGAACCGGCAAGAAGAGCCCTATTCTCTGGGTGTCTCCTCCTAGACAGAATGACAAATGCAGAATGCTCCAGACGCAAAGGCCCTACCATGGATAAACTAGGCCCAGAGCAGAGCCCCGGAAGATGTGGACATTGCTCAAGTCTCTTCATGGTTCTTTAGTGAAAAGACAATCAGATGGCTGCACTGAGTCTACCATAGTATGCGGAGGCTGGCATGTTAGAAAGGGAGTGAAATGACATTCTTATTTTTTTTTTTTATGAGAAAGAAAGTGGTTATTTATATAACCTTCAAAGAGAGGGACTTGATTACACAACCTTCAAAACATTGTGCTATGGTGACGGGATCAATGCCCAGGCTTTTCTTTCTTTCTTTCTTTTTTTAATATATATATTCTTTTAGAAACCCACAAGCCAGAGACAGTTATTTGTTGGCTCTTTATTTTTGCTCAGTTATATAATGTCTTTTTTTTGTGTGTGTGTGTGTGGCAATATCAGAGTTGGTCCAGAAATCTCCTTTTAAAGAACTTTGAGTTGTAGACTCATTGCCTGATAAAAGGAAACACCGATTTCCAAAAGCAGAGACGTGACCAAAGCCTAATGGGTCTGATTTTCAGTTGTTCTTGCCATGAAATCAGTCTCGGTGGCTACAACAGTCACAGTTTGGAACAGACTCACGTCACTCACAGCGGCTCGCCTGGTCCTGAGGCTTTCGTTTGGGAAATAAGAAAAGAACTCTGAACCAGCTTCACGTACAAAGCTGGACCTTTTTTGCAATTTGATTCTTCGGTCTTTTCTTCACTCCCTCATCTCATTATCAGCCTGGAATCCCAAATAAACTTGTAACTCTCCCTTTTCGGGTGCTGAGCACTAGGACAAGTCAGAGTCACTAGGAAAATTGTTGCTCTAGTGGGAGGCATAGAACGACCAAGCAGGAGGTGCTCTGTGGAGCTGTGCAACCCAGGGAGCTGGTTTGGAGCGAGAGCGGGGTTGAGACATGTCCAAACCCTGAAAATCTCACTCTGAGATAGGCAGGAGTAGGATTGCTCCCTCCTTGCCCTGGGCCTGCAAGTCCTGGTGCACGTTTCCCCACCTCTGCCTCCTTTGACTTTGTTCAGGAAGCCTGCAGCCAAGGTTACAGGTTAAACTTCCTTATAAGGTATCCAGAAGTACCTGGAATTCTTCCGTATGCAAATGAGGCATCCTAGCCCTTGGCAACCATGAACACTCACCACCAGTCGCTGCTACTCACCCCTTAAAGGTTTAAATAGCCTTTGCTCCACCAATTAAATGAGCTGTCTCTCTGAAGCTGCCTCCTGAGAAGCTTGTTTCCCAAGTGCTCACTGCTGCCTCAGGTCCCCATCCTCCAGCCATTTCCACCTTGTCCCCCCCCAGCCAGGATCCACCAGTTATGAGAGAGGGGCCAGGAGCAGCAGGGCTCAGAGTGGCATCCAGGAACTATTTAGAGGTCTTGTCTAGAGGCTGTATCTAGGCATCAAGCACAGGTGCCGTGTCATGCTTGCTTACAATGGTTAGAAGTCCAGCTCAGAACCCCTAGACCCCACTTGGCACCACAATCAGATGTCACTAACAGTTTCCTAGTCAGCACCAGGTACCTCACCATTTCTGGCTTGCTTCTTTCTCTCCGACAGATTCTCACATATCTCTAGCTGGCTCTGAACTTACTGCGTGAGAATGACCTTGAACTTCTGATTTTTCTCCCAAATTCTGGGTGCTGGGGTTTTAGGTATAAGCCATTGTACCTGGTTTATGCAGTCCTAGGAACTGGACTCAGGGCTTTGTTCATGCTACAAAAGCATGCTACTGAGCTGTGTCCCTGGACCTTGTTTCTGGCTCTTTCTTTGGTTTCTTGAGGTGAGTTCATTTCTCTCCATGCTCTGAGCATTCAAGGAAGATGCTAGCTAGCTCTCATTTTTAGAATGCCTTCTCAGTGGCCAGAACAACTTTGCTATTAACATCTTTCGTGATGAGGAACACACAGAGAGATGTGCTTCTTCTTTCTTGTACTTGACCTCCAAGTTAATAAAATGAGTGGCTGCGGGGTTACAGCTGCCAATGAGGTGCCATGGACTCTTTAGTTGTCTTCATTCTTGTGCTCCTGGCCGTGCTGAGGTTGACAAGTGTTTCTCTCACTGCTCTCTCGTGTTCTTTCAGCTCCAGCTCACATGTGGTCATCTTGGTGATACACACCTTGGATCCTAGTAGTCAGGACACAGAGGCAGGTGGATCTCTGTGAGTTTGAGGCCACCTGGGTCTACAAAAGTTCCAGGCTATTGAGGGCTGCATAGTAAGACCTTGTATCATACCCCCAAATAAGCACTATATGATCTGTAATTTTGTGGGCCTACCCAATGGTTCTTTGACCTTTTACTACCACCAGTAGATGGCACCAAGACAGCGATATTTTCAGTTTAAAGAGCCTTGGTCTGCTGAGACTCACAGCCAAACTTTGGACAGAGTACAGGGAATCTTATGAAAGAAGGAGGAGACAGAAAGACCTGGAGAGGACAGGAGTTCCACAAGGAGAGCAACAGAACCAAAAAATCTAGGCACAGGGGTCTTTCCTAAGACTGATACTCCAAACAAGGACAATGCATGGAGATAACCTAGGACCCCAGCACAGATGTAGCCCATGGCAACTCAGACTCCAAGTGGGTTTCCTAGTAAGGGGAACAGGGACTGTCTCTGACATGAACTAAGTAGCTGGCTCTTTGATCACCTTCCCCTGAGGAAGGAGCAGCCTTACAAGGCCACAGAGGAAGTCAATGCAGCCACTCCTGATGAGAGCTGATAGGCTAGGGTCAGATGGAAGGGGAGGAAGACCTCCCCTATCACTGTACTGGGGGAGGGGCACAGGAGAAGCAAAGGGAGGCAGAGTGGGATTGGGAGGGGCCGAGGGAGGGTGCTACAGCTGCGATACAAAATGAATAAACTATAATAAATAAATAAATAAATAAAAAGAACCTTGTTCTGACAGTCATCCCAGCTTTGTCCTGTAGCCTTGTCACTCTTAGACTGATTCATCCACCAAATTCTCACATTTTCACATCTCACTCTTCTTTTTAGCTTAGATTCACATTGTAAGTACTTGAGAAGCTATATGTTACAATGTAAAACCCATGTGTGTTCATTCATCTATAAATTTGTGACATAAACCAAGTCCCTGGCAATCTTATAGCCCTCCCTTAACATATTTATTTCTTTGCTTGTCAGAGCCATTACACCGTCTTCACTCATCCCAGCTCTTCAGCCTCAGCTGACGATACAGCCTTAAAATTGATTTCAAAAATAAAAGTAGTAAGGCAGGCCAAATCCCCATCATCAAATCTAATAACCCTCTTATATTTTTACCTATATTCCATTTCCCACTTCTCTCTGCTGATGAAGTATCTTTGTTCCCATCAGAGGCTGTTTCTATATGTTCTCTTCTAGTTCCCCCATTGATAACCACGTACACACCCACATCTGCTCAGTTCAATAATGGCTTATGCTTGTTGGCTTGATTCAATTATAAGTGACTAGTTCTCCTGAGTGCCTCAGTTTTTGTGATCAATTTTGTGGGCTCCTTATCCAACCAGCTTCCATAGTACAATCTCTTTTTAGAGTTGCTCATCTTACTTCCTGTGCTAACGCTTGCCTTTCTTGGTTCCATGCTAGATAATTACCTAGCTCTGTAGTAAAGTCTGATACCCTGACACAGTCATTCCTTTAATCTTTTTCTCTGTGTGTGACTTTGGCCCTTTACTTTTCCATATACATTTTAGGATCAGTGTATCACATTCTACAAAGTCCTGTTATGTTCTTGGTTAGACTTTTATTGGCTGTCAGATGAACTGAGGGGAAACTGGATTATACAATCAAATCTTATTCATGAATCCTTACTTTTTTGTTCTTCCTTAATATCTTAGAGTAAAATGTCACCCTTTCATGTATCCAGGCCAACAGATTGAATATTTTCTATGAATGTTTTTCAGATATTACACTTTTTGTTTATTTTGAGTGCTACATTATGAAAATTGTGTCTTCTGATTTTTTTCTTATTGTACAATTGACTTTTTTAAAAAAGATTTATTTATTATGTATACAATATTCTGTTTGCATCTATGCCTGCATGCCAGAAGAGGGCACCAGGCCCCATCATAGATGGTTATGAGCCACAATGTGGTTCCTGGGAATTAAACTGAGGACCTTTGGAAGAACAGCTAGTATTGCCAACCTCTGAGCCATCTCTCCAGCCCCTGAATTTGATTTTTATATTGTTCTTATATGTAGCCACTTCATGAAGCCACTTTCTTATAATAGTTTCTAATTTTGCCACAGTAGTAGCAGAGACCACAGAGACTGAAGTGGACATCCTCTAACTACACTAATCTTCTAGTAAATGGCAGGGAACACCAACCCACTCACAAAAACTTCAACCCAAAATTTACTCTTCCTACAAGATGTGCAGGGATAAAGATAGAGCAGACAGAGCTGAGATTAAGGGAATGTCCAACTGATGCCTTGGCCCAACCAAAGACCCACCCTATCTGAGAGTGCCAACCCCTGACACTATGAAGGATACTCTGCTAAGCTTATAGACAGGAGCCTGTCAGAGTTGTCCTCTGAGAGGCTGTATCCATCAGCGCCTCAAAGCAGATGCCGAGACTGACAGCCAAACGTGCATAGGGAGTCTTGGGGAATAGTGGAAAGAAAGAGAAAAGGACCTGGAAATGACAGGAGTCCCACAAGAAAAACAACAGCCCACTAACCAAGGCCCAGAGGGGTTTGCTGAGACTGAAGCATAAATTGGACTTAGGCCTCCTACAAAGCTAAAGCAGATGGGCAGCTTAGGCTTCGAGTGGGTACTCGTAAGGGAAGCTGGAGACTACATCGGACACAGACTCCCTTTCTAGCTTTTATATCACTTCCCCTGGCAGGACTACCTTGCCAGGCCACAGGGGAAGAGGACACCTTCAGCCCTCATGCAACTTGAGCTGGGATGGATGGGAAAGAGAGCTCTTCTTTTCTGAGGAAAAGGGAGGGGGAGGGGAGGGGCTACAAGGATGTAAAGTGAATAAAATAAGTAAATGAGAAAAAAGCATAGAAATCGATGCCCTGCTTCTTCCTTTCTAATGCTTCTGCTTTAAAAATGCCTTCAAAGTGAGCAGCAACTTAACTCCTGTGTCCTCTCCTCCATCAGAACCTCCCCAAAGAACAAGTTATTTGCTTTTCACATTTTTAATATAATTTTTAATTTATTACAGTTTATTTACTTTGTATCCCAGCTGTAGCCCCACCCTCATCCCCTCCCAATCCTGCCCTCCCTCCTTCCCTCATCTCCTCCCATGCCCCTTCCCCAGTCCACGGATAGGGGAGGACCTCCTCCCCTTCCATCTGACCCTAGCCCATCAGGTCACATCAGGACTTTCTTTCATTGTCTTCCTCTGTGGCCTGGTAAGGCTGCTCCCTCCTCAGGGGGACGTGATCAAAGAGCCAGCCACTGAGTTCATGTCAGAGACAGACCCCGTTCCCTTACTAGGGAGCCCATTTGGAGACTGAGCTGCCACGGGCTACCTCTGTGCAGGGAGTCTAGGTTATCTCCATAAATGGTCCTTGGTTGGAGTATCAGTCTCAGAAAAGACCCTTAGGCCCGGATATTTTCATATATATATATGTATATATATATGTATATGTGTGTGTATTTACATATATATGTATATATGTATAAATACACACACACACATATATATATATATATATATATATATTTTGCCATGTTGACATGGCTTTATATATAAAGTCCTCTTGTCAACACCATCAAATTGAACGTGGTTTTTTTGTTCCGTTTTTTGGTTTTTTTTTGTGTGCTGGGATCCTCTGAGAAACATCCAAATGTACCATTATCACCCATCGTATCAAACTCTTCCTTTACTTAATCCCATTTTCTTGCTACTGGTCACTTTTTTTTTTGTTATTGTTCTTCTCAGTGAAACATTTTGAGTAAGTATAGTCACTGTGTTCACTGATTACCTTTATAGTTTTCTTTTCACTCCATTTTATGTGGTTTTGTTCTTACTCTTCCATTGAAGAAACTCTTATCAAGGTAATAGTGACTGCTGTGTGACCATCTCCAATAAATAGCACCACCAACCAGTCTCTCCGATGTTAGTATCATTTGATGAAATTGGTCCTGGCCAACCTTTAAATGCCTCATTTTCATGATCTTCATTTTTCTATCTGTTTGATGACTACTTTAATGTTCCCCCCCTTTTTAAACATAAATTCTAAGTTACAAATATTTTCATCATTTCACTCCCAGCATATAGCTTAGGGTCCAGTAGATAAGAGATAGATGAGTTTTGTGGATGATGATGATGAACATCCAGTCACTTTTGCCCCTTATCTACTTGCTATTGAAAATTCATTTTATTCCACAAACCTCTTGTTCTGCCTATGCTCCTGCTTCCAGGGTGGACTGGTACTAGCTATTAAGACAAATCCACTCCTTACTGTTCCTCGCTTAATCCTGCCACTAATACATGACCACAGCATTGCCCAGCCTCTTCCAAATCCACCCCCTCACCCCTGTATTTCCATGCTTCTGCTAGGCTACCTCATTAAACTTCTGAACTCTTGGCTCTGAACTGGTCTGAACTCTTGTACAACTTTATTCCAATTGGCTTTCTACCTCAGTCATGTAGGTTTATTTCAAAATGCAAATTGAACTAAATAACCTTTTGTGTTAGTTACTTTCCTTGTTGCTATGGAAAAATATCTGGAAAAAGCAACACAAGGGAGAAAGGGCTTACTTGAGCTCGTGGTTTGAGGGTTCAGCCTACATGCCGAGAAAGTCATGGCAACAGGGGCTTGAAGCAGCTGTTCGCCTTGCATCAGCAGCCAGGAAGCATTTAGTCTGGGCTCCAGGCCTGTAATGGTGCCACCTGCATTTAGGGCAGGACTTCCACCTCAAATATCTCAATCTAGTAACTTTGCCAGAGGTTCTAGATCCTTTTAAGTTGACAATTGGTATTAACGATTACATTATTTTATAGAACATGTAATTTTGTCCATCATTCCCCAAATTATGAAATAGACTTACTGTAAGGTTGAGCAATTACAACAAAGGACAGCAGAAATGCCATGCCATTAAAACATCACCATTTTTCTAAATCTGCAAAACATCCCATTGTTCCTTCCCCACCCACCAACCCACCAAGTACTTTCCTCTTTCTGCGCTTACATTTTAAAAAATTTCTTTCCCCTCCTCTCCCCTCCTTTCCTTCTTCTTTCCCCTCCTTTTTTGTCTTCTTCCTCTCCCTCTTCTTTTTTCTTGAGACAGAACCTCACTGTATAGCTCTGGTTGGCCTGGAATTTGCTATGTAGATCAGGCTAGCAATGAACTCAGAGACCTGGCTGCCTCTGCTAGAATTTAAGGAATGCTAAAGGCATGTGCAACCTTGCCTGACGGTCACCCTTACCTTTTCTTCATACGGAAGTCTGAAGGCTTCCAATAATGATCTGAACAATCGTTAGAAAGAAGTGTATAACCATGACTATGTGAGGTGATAATCTACCTTGCAATTCATCAATATAAAGGAACTCTTATGAAAACATTAAAACTCTTAAAGATCCTTTTGTTAATGTTGTTAATGTTGTTAAGTTGGCTCACAAATGATACAAAGTCAAATTCCTGGGCCTGGGGAGATAGCACAGTTTGCAAAATGTGTGCTGTGTTATCATGACGACTGAGTTGGACTGCCTGGTATCCACATTAAAAGCAAAACAAAACCCACCACTGCCACTGACATTACCACTGTCAAAAACAGAGGTGGTGGCATCATCTTATAATTTTAGTACTGGAAAAGCATAGACAAGCAGATTCCTGGGACTTCTTGGCCAGCCAACCTAGCCTACTTGGTGAACTCTAGGCCAGTGAGAAATTGTGTCTTAAAACAAGAACAAAAGCAAACTAAGCAAGGTGAGGAACAATGCCTAATGTTACCCTTTGACCTCCACACTAACATGTGTACACATGCACCTGAACACCCCCATCCTCAAACCAGAATCAGCTCCTCATTTTCTAACTGCCTTTCTTATACATGGAAGACATGCATTCTGTCATTACTCGGGGACTCTGTACTTCAGTCGATGATAATAAGACGGAAAACATGAGTATTAAAATGGCAAGCAGCTTCTCTCTTCTACTGGCTGATCCCTAAGTAATTGCTTACAGGAAAACCTGACTAGCTGAAGGACAAGGTTTGAAAGGTCTCTGGCTTTTGATTACGTGCACTGTTTTTATGTCTGAGAGTAACAAGGTGTGACTATTGTCTGCTTCCAGAATTAGCAGGAGTAAAAGGAAAAGATGAATAGGTGGGTTCATTATGTCTAAGAGGTTGACTGGGCTTTTTTTTTTTTCACAGAAAATAATTGCTTCTCTGGAGTGCAGAGGCTTTGTTCATGCAGTGTCAAGATCTGTTACAGTGATTGGGGGGATGAAGTCACTCTTCCCACTGTTTGTAGGGCAGACAAATCAATAAATGTGATTGGTGGCTCTGTACAACATTGAAAAGTCTCCAACAGATTTCTCCCTCTTGGGCCCACTAAAAACCAGAAGGCTGCAGGCAAGAGAGCCAAATTGTCCTCTTTTGACATAGGGCCATAAGCTTAATGGAATGATTTCTCTTGTGAAAAATTTGGGCAAGATACCCTACGCTGATTCATTTGTCTGGGTCACACTTACCTTGTTTTCCTTCTTAGGTGCTGTTGGCGACAGAAAGTGTCATTGGAGTTTCCTTCTCTGTCTAACATTGTGGAAGTGATTACACAATTTTAAGTTGGCACGGGGGGAGGGTAGTTCCATGGAGAGTAAGATCGTGAGCTCTTGAGCCAGATATTTGGCTTGACAGCTTGATGAGCTAGTTCTTTACAATAGCTCTTGGGTGAGTAAAATCACTTAGCACTCCTGTTTCTTTATCTGTGAACTGGGCTGGGACTGAAGAAATACCCAGCATTAAGAACATTTGCCGTTCTCGAAAACGATTTAGGTTGGGCTCCCAGAACCGTTGTTGGCTGGCATCCAACTGCTTGTAACTCCAGGAGACCCAACAGCCTCTTCTGGTCTCCGAATACTCGTGCACGTCCACACCTAAATGAAAATAAAGCAAATCTTTAAAACGTCTGAAGAGATCGACTCCTCATAGAATACATTTGTGAGGACTGAGTTTCTCTCCATAAAGCATGTGGTAGATGGTGGATTTATACTGTTATTATTGTTTGCAAGATTACAGGAGACTAACTGAAAATATGGTTGACTCCTTTAGGACGTAGCACTTTAGTCCTCAATAAATAATTACTCTGGATGAGACAGGGCAAACATACTCAACCACCCATAGCTCAAACCTCAACCTCTTATGCTCTGTTTACCTCCAACCAGGGCAGACCTGGTTGCTCAGAGGACTCAGGACCCTCATGGAGGTTTTGGTCAAAAGAGTCAATCTATCCCAGCCATTTGGAACGTATGACTCGGACAAGCCACCTATGCACAAGTGTGACTTTTCACATGAAGAAAGAGCAGGAGGAGGTAGATTACTGCTTAAGTCTGGACTAGCCTCCTTCCTTGTACCCCTGCGGTTTCAGGTGTCCCAAGACTAGGTGCCTCTGGTGGAAATAAAGGGGGTGAGAGAGGCTGGGGTTTTGGGTGATGAGTCGTTAAGGGCGCAGGGCAGGAGGATGGATGGCCTCCCTGGATAAAGGAATCCTGAGGCAGGTGCTAGAGCTGTGGATGTGGAGCAGGCCACCAGGAATGCCCTAGACGGTGCTTGGCCCTTGCGGGTAGCCCTCCTTGTATCACAGGTTGGCAAGAGGGACAAGGATTCATGCTCATTGCCTTTTCCAAAGTGGAGGGGTTACATTTGTCCTTTGGGGCCTGAAGAATGGATTCAAGGAGCTGGATGGAAGTTGGAGGCTCCCAAAGCTAGTCCAGGAGTGTTTTCATGGTCACAACACCCCCTACAACCAAAGTTAACCTTCTAGAAAGATGACAGTTTTTGTTTCTTTTGAGGGGGAAGGGCAACAATCAATCAATCAATCAATCAATCAATCAAACAACAACAAAATAACACTCCGGCTCTCTGTCCACAATGTCTTTTTTATATAGATCCAGATTTTTATGGAGTCTTGAACTTCACCGAAATGTGAAAAAACTAAGGCCACCATTGTCAGGAATTGTATAAGTTAGTAAATTGTACGTCAGAGGAACAGAAAGAAAGCAGGCTTCTGGAGTTGCATGGAACAGAGGTGCTGGGAGTGAATGAGGAGGGCTGCCCCCTCAGTGGAGGCTTGCTGGCCGCTGCAGGAAGAAATTAGCATGCCCCTAGTCTGTTCTTTGTGCCCCATGTCATCCATATCATTTGGATTGAATGGGTATGAAATATACCGGGGAAATTAACCCAAGTCCCCAGTGGGCAGACTCTTTCCCCAATATGAGAGGAGGGGAAGTTGTCCATCCCTGCTTGTCAAACTGCTTTCTCGGGCTTTGCCTTTTAAAATTCCGCCAATCGCTTTATTTCTATTCTGGTCCTAGAACAAGGCGGAATGGCTTATTCTCCGGTGAGACTTTGAAAGCGGCATCCTTTAATTTACCTCCTGCTCCCGCACTTGATGTGTGTGTACACGTGCACGCTCTCACACATAAATACAACCTCAGCCTCCGTCCCTCGCCCCTCCCCTTTTGTGAATCTGAGCTCTGATTCAGCTCTAAGCCAGTTGTCTCTTGCCACTGCTATTGGGAATGTGACTGCAGGGAGATGGAAAACAATGAGCTTCAGCTGGCTCCTGACTCATTTTCGGCAGCGTGGGCTTTAGCTGGTGGCTTGTGGGATCAGCCAATGTGCCCAAGTAGCTGCCATTGCATTGCTGAGAGTCCCTTTGGTACTGATGTACCCGACACTCGGGCCACTTGGGACACTTGCAGAATTCTAAATGATCATGCACAAACAGAAACAAAGCAGGCTGCATCAGGAAAAGGGGAAATAGAAAATTTAAAACATTTTCTTTTTATTTATTTATTACAATTTATTCACTTTGGATCCCAGCTGTAGCCCCCTTCCTTGTCCCCTCCCCATCCCACCTTCCCTCCTTCCTCTCCTCCCATGTCCCTCCCCAGTCCACTGATAGGGGAGGTCCTTCTCCCCTTTCATCTGCCCCTAGTCTATCAGGTCTTATCAGGACTGGCTGCATTGTCTTCCTCTGTGGCCTGGTAAGGCTGCTCCCCCCTCAGTAGTCGGTGATCAAAGAGCCAGTCCATTAGTTCATGTCAGAGACAGCCTCTGTTCCCCTCACTAGACAGGACAAAGTTTTAGACCGGGAAACGAGAGCAAGGGAGAGGGAGAAGAATCAAGCCAGGAAACACAACAGCATGTGATACCAGGCTAGATTAACATGGAAAGACAAGAAGTGTAAGGTTTAAAATTGCTCTGGACATTGAGAATTCTCCGTTTGGTAGAAGGGAGTCAGTTCACGCCACTGTGTTAGGGAGCTGTGTTTGTGTTTTGACACTTGCAGCTTTCTACCATATATTTTTGAGGCTTTTTTCCCCCCTTTCTTTTGTAGAAACCCTGAGGAAATCCAAGCCAGTCATCTCTTTCTTGCTGCTGCTATTGAGAATGTGACATCAGGGAGACTCAGAACAATGAGCTTCAGCTGGCTGTTGACTCACACAGGATGATTTGAGCAGCAGCTATTTGAGCCTGTAGCCTGTGGCATGGCCCCAGTTAAAAGGGATAAATGCAAACGCCTGTCATGCTATCTAACAGAGATGTCTAGGTGTAGGGCCAACTCAGCGGGGCTGGACCTGAGGATGCAGACGCGGCTCGCTCGCACTTGCCTGGCTCCCTCCCTCCCGCTCTTCCTTCCTTTTCCTGGCTCTTCTTTCTGTACTGCTGCCCTTCCTCAACCTTCCATGTGTCTCTCTTCATCTCTCCCCTCTCTTCCCTCTTTTTTCTCTGTATACCTCTGCGTCTTATTCCTATTTCCTGCCTCCATTCTGTATACATCATGGCCTTTACTCTTCCTACCGTACTTGCTCTCCTGGACATCCTTGGTCTCCCTGCTTGTTCTCTACTGCTCTGCCTCTGCTCCCTGATCCCCTCTGCCTTCTCACTGCTCACTGTCTTTTGGCTCAGGCTAAGTATGTTCCAGGGCAGACCTTCTCCCCTAGTGAGGGAGCCAGGCTGCTCTAGATGAAGCCTGCCCAGTTTGGCCTTTTTCCATGGAAAAGGAGTTTCTCTTTCACAATAGTTTTGTCCAGAAGACTCGGGATTGCCCTTTACACGGCCCAGTAGGGGACTGAAACATGCTGACAGGCCAGAAGCCGAAGAGAAGGGGTAGTGGTACTATTTTTGTCCCCGTGCATATTTAAGTGTAGGAAAGATATGGTGGGCACGCAGAATTTCTGTGCACAGCCCCTTAGTCAGGAGCCAGGCCCTTACTCCTAATCCAGCTACAGAGGATTCTGGGAAATTTTTGGTGGTGGTCTGTACTCAGGAAGAACTTGAACATGTCTTGGGGAGTGCACGTCAATGTTAGGACTGGAGTCAAGTGTAGAGATATATAATGGACAGCCAGCTGCTGGAGCTGACCCAATTGACTCTGGATGTATAAGATTCTCACACAGACACAGACAGACACACAGGCATAGGCACACATACAGACACATACACGCACACACACATGCACATACACGCACACACACATGCACATACACGCATATGCACATTCACACACACAGATACACACATGTACACATAGACAGTCAGACAGACATATACACAGGATTTCCTCTGGAGCACTTTCCATCCTTCTTTTGGATCTACTGGTCCTAAAACCCTGCTTTTTTTTTAAAAGTAATTTATTTTTATATTAATCACAGGTTATATACTTTGTATCCCAGCCGTAGCCCCCTCCTTCATTCCTTCCCACTCTCCCCATCCCTCCTTCATCTTCTCCCTGCCCCCCCTCCAAGTCCACTGATAGGGGAGGACCTCCCCCCTTCCGTCTGACCCTAGCTCATCATGTCTCTTCAGGGCTGGCTGCAATGTCCTCTTCTGGGATCTAGTTAGGCTGCTCCTCCCTCGGTGTGTGTGTGTGTGGGGGGGGGCAGTCGACAAGCCAGCCATTGAGTTCATGACAGAAATAGTCCCTGTTCCCCTTACTAGGGTACCCAGTTGGGTACTGAGCTACCATGGGCCACATCCGAGCACGGGTTATACTTTGTATCCATACATGGTCCTTGGTTGGAGAAACCCTGCTTTTTTGAGTAGCCTTTTGATATCATCCTTCTTGAACACATGGACTTTGAAGCTCCATTTCCTCCATTTTCTAGGTATAACTTTTAGGAAACCGGCGTTCCCGAGCTTTTGTTTCTGCCTTTCACAGACTGTGCAAAGAACTACCAGTAATGTGAGCCGAATTTCAAAAGCACGCGAACCACTTTCAGCTGTCATTTTACTTCGCGATTCAGTGATGCTCCCCAAGTCTGCTTTACACCTGGGCGTGGGCTGTGCTGCAGGCGCCTGTTCGCTACCCACCAGAGTCTTGTGAGCTCGAGCTAAAAGAGAGGCCAGGAGCCACCCATTCCAACCTCTTATTTTTCCAGAAAGGGAAACTGAGGCCCAGAGAGGCTACACGCTGGTGCAGAGTGTCCCACAGCTGGTTAGCGGTAGAGCCGACACTCGAGCTCTGCCATCTGCACCCCTCTCCGGGCGCGGACACTCTCCTAGCGTTGCTATTTTGACAGACCCAAACCTGCCAGCCAGACTTGACGCCTGTCACACGCCTCACATGGGACTCTCTAGTTTTTCCAGAGGTTGAAGGTCTGTCCCTCCTGCCCGCCCTCCCACTTCAACCCGCTCTTCATGAAGTGTAGCTCTTTTTCTGAGTCCCAGCCTCGGAGAACCGTCCTATCTAAAAGAAACTGTTGGTTGTGCAGAGCAGGCTGGTGCAGCTGAATGAGAGGTGATAAAGACATAGGTAATTGCTGTAGAATAATACCGCTGCCGACAAGATGATTGAACTCCCACACAGAAGGTGAACAGATGGTAGATTTATTGAAATTCATAGGCTGTGAGATGGAGTAATTGAACTGATGGCTGAGTACCCTCCTTTCAGATGGAAGGAGGCGCAGGAAGCAGCGAGGGGCCACTAGGTGGCGTGATGATCTCAGGCCCAGGGTTCCTCCTGTCGCAGAGGAAGCCCAGGTTCTGAGTACGCCACCTAAGAATTGCTTTAGTTCATTTCCTGACTGTAAAATCCTTTCTGTGGCTAAGGAGGAACCACTACATTCTGAAAAACTGAACATAAGTTTCAAAAGATATTTGCATAAAAAAACCATTCAAATAACATGGTATGAAATGGATAAGGGGACAGGCCATGGCATATTGGGAATTGTGGGGGTAGGGGTGGGGTGGTGGAACAGGGCCTTGGCCAGGAGTAGCTTTGGGTTCACGACTTTTCAATGTCATCACTCCAACTGAACCTAACACCCTACCTACCTTCTTTTCTTTCATTTCTTCCTCTCCCTGTCTCTCTCTCTGTCTCTCTTGACAGTCTTGCCCTGTAGTCCAGGATAGCCTAAAGCTTACTATATAGTACAGAGTGGCCTCAGACTCACAGTCACACCCTCTCATCCTTCTGAGTAGCTGGGAACAGGCCTGTGGCAGCAGGCCAGGACCCTAATGACATTCCTTTCCTATCAGCTACCTACCCTTTCAACATTGTCTGCCTTGTGTAGGCTACAGTGGCAGAAACAGCACCAGCTGTAGAAGCCTCCTTCTGAAAGTTCTAATAACAGTGTGCGAGCTCATTGGGAAGCACTGTGACAAGACGGACGGACTGACGAAAAAGAGTAGATTGAGAGACAGCCGAATATGTTCCCCTTCCCCCAAGGGCCTTTCATCCTTATTACCTCTGTTATCTTATCCAAATTGAAGGTTCCTTCCCTGGTGGACAGCCCCTCTGCTTTCCAGATTCAGAATACTCACAGGCTTTGCTGGTGACCGTCCTCACTTTGTGTGTGGGGGCCACTTCTTACTTTTTGAGTTCAGGAACAGGCCCATCTGTGCATTCAGCAGTATTCATTCAATTCTTTTCTTGTGCATGCAGGTTTTTGTACGTGTGCCCGAGTGCTCTCACTCCTAAAGCAGGGCTATAGTTCTCTGTTATAGGATTGTTTATGAGGATTAAATGGACACCTTTATGTAAACTGTTGAAACAAAGTCTGACTAACAGAAGGTACTCAACGAATACTGGCTTCAGTTTACTGTGACCTCCATGACCACTGTATGCACTGTACCACTGTAGCCTCTGGCTGTTACCACTGCCTCTACTCGGCCACTCTATTACATTGTTACATTAGTACTGCCACTACTGACTTAATTTGAATTTCTAGCCATTTATCTGCACTAAATGTAGAAAATATTTAATCTTACCACTTTGAGGTAGGTCCCCTTTCCCCTTCATTTTTAGGTACTGGTGAATTTGGAAAACTTTATTTCTTCTCAAAAGGCTAGGTTAATCTGAGGCATTATTTCTGGTCTCTCGCTGCCCCAGATACCTTGTCCATACTGCAGACTCTTCTTTGTCTTCTCTCTTGCACATCTTGGAGATCTGCAGCCATTCTTGGGCCTGGTGGGACCCTCTAGTGTCATGCTCAGAGAAGCTGAGCTAAGTGTTCCTGCTTTAACCCTTGAATCATAGTATCACAGTCATTTGTTACATTGTAGCTTTTGTGTCTCATATACAATTGTCTGTTCTATGAGCTGATAGACGTGTCCAAGCAGTAGGTTGGGTCCACCAATATCATCAGCACCTGGACAATGTCTCCCTTCTTGCCATTAGGATGGCTTCTACATTAGCTGATAGGAATTTTTCAGTTCTGTATGACCTTATGGGGCCACTGTAGAGTGTAGTCTGTGGTGACCGAACCTGCAGCATGCTGTACATGACTAGTTGTCTTATGGTATTTAGATGTTCACCTTGCACATTTGTGTGTTCCTCATCCTATATCATGAACTCAAAAGAGGTAGGTTAATACAGCTTCCCCTCCTAGATACTTGGGATAAAGCTGTTCTCAGGAACTGAGACTCACATTTCCATCTGTGATGGACTAGGACAGAGGTTAACAAACTATGAACTGTGTCAAATCCAGTCCATTGCCTGCTTCGTGTCTGATGTGAGAGCAAAGCATAACTTTTATACTTTTCAAGTGGTTGAAAAAGAATTGAAAGAAGATTATTTCATGACACATGAACGTTATGTGGAAATAAAGTTTCACTGTCTATAAATAAAGTTTTACTGGAATGCAGCCATGCTCATTCATTTACGTATTGTCTGTGGCTGCTTTCAGAGCACACTGGCAGAACTGAGTAGCTGCCACAGGCACCATATGGCTCGCCAAGCTGAAAATATTTACTAGTTGACCCTTTATAGAAAAAGTTTACTCACCCCCTCTTTAGGACATGGATACAAAGTCAAGTGAAGGTGAGCCGATGGCTGCTATGTTTAGAATTGTCTTCTACTGTCTACAGGTTGGGGCTAAACGCCTGTGCAGGAGTCCGTTTTCAGGAGAACAGGCTGAACAGCTGTGCTGTCACCAGCAGGCATATGAGGTTTGCATGGGTTCGACCCCTCACCCGTGGCTCTTGAAGCCTGCTGTTATTTTACACCACCTGCAACACCTAATTTGCATCTTAAATGGAGATCTAGCTACCACTTGGACTTTTTCAGAATAAGGAGAATGGCTTTTATGAAGCCATCTGTAGATGAAAAATAAATAGCAAATAAATTCTCAGTCCCGGAATGTGTTATTGAGGGAGCTAGGAAGCAGCAAAAGAACACACAACCATTTTTTCCCCAAGTCAAGATACCACTGAGGACAATCTGATACATACTAGATGAAGGAGGGTGGCAAAGGCATTTAGGAGGTAAGGGAGATACAACCTTTAACTCTGCTCGTGGGGGCTGGCAGCCTTGGGGAGCTTTGCCTTCGGAAGGTCTGTTCTCCTCCTACGGCCTGCTCAGCTTTTTTGAAAGTCCGAAACCAACCTCTCTTGGGGGTTACCTTTTCTGCTTCTGTGACGTTTCCTGTACGTCTCTAGTGAAAAAGATAAACATTTGAAGCCCAGTTGATTTTTGTCTCCATTTGCCTTAACAAGGTCAGAATCAACAACATGATTGGTCTTGTCCTTTTCTGCCTTTCCCTGACCAACCCCTATCTGTGGTTACCTCTTCCTACCCCTTACCCTCCAGGAGACCCCTGACCCTCCAGGAGAGCTGTCAGAAGCAAACTGCAGAAAATGCTCCAGTACCTAGCTTCTAAGAGCAAATCAGAAAAACGAAACGAAAATAGACGTAAATGTGGCTAGTCAGAACAGTTCTCAGCCCAGGCTGAATAGCCCACATCCCAAATGCTTAAGGGCCAGATGGTTCTGATTTCAGTTTTGGGGGCATTTGAATATACTACTGATCGAGGTCCCTCAGTTTGAATGTCCTCTGAATTTCAGAGCCCTCTTCCAGGTTTGGGGTTTTCAGACTAGGTTTTCACATGCTCAAGCAGTGTGTGAGTTCTTCTTGTCAGGCTCTAATTCCAGTTCGAGTCTTCTGAGAAAAAGCAGACCCTTCTAACAGAAAATAGGAGATGAGCAAGAGAAAGAACGTGAGACGTCCCCAGCCGCTTCTGTGTTCCCTGACTTTGGAAGCCAAGACCTGGAGTGACTGGGATATATTTCTTTCCACCCCTTTTGTCTAGGATCATGAGAATAGAAAGGACCCAAGGCTGACATTCTGTATGAAGTTGAAGGGTGCAGCAGACCTCATGAAAGAAACTTACTTAGTTGCCACCATGGTATTATGTGTAGAATCAGCAGTATGGAATGGCCAAAGCTGGGGCAAGATGCAAGGATCCCTGGTTAACTATCCATACAATAACACTTTCCGAACCCCTATGTCTCCTTGCAGTTGGAGGAGCAAACACATTGGCACATATTTTAAATCTGTTTGATCATATTTAGGTGTCTTATGCCTCTACCTCCCTTTATCCCAATCCTTTCTGATACCCCAAAACCAAGTAGGAGAGACAGAAGTTTAGAGGGGAGAGGGGACATAGTTCTCTTTAATTGCTTCCTGCTGGTTAGGGTCATTGGGTTCCTTAGGGCAAGTCCAATCTTCGTTTCTGGATATCTCCAAGTTCTTCTCTTTATCAAACTACAGCAGCAGCAGGGGAAGGCCTTCTGTCTCAGAGCCCATCCCCCCTCTCCTGGCTCTGGCATTTATTCCCTCTCCAGAGTCTGAGGATTTAAACTATCTGCAGCTGGCAAAGATCATGGCCCCTCTCAGAGCCTTCGAGAGGCAAATAGTCTGCTTCTGTGGACAATCTGAACCAGCCCCATATCCCACACCTGGGAGTAAAACAATGTTTACATAACATAACTGAGTTTTTAAAGGAACCAAAACTTCCACTCCATGAACACCTAAATTACACATTGTAGACCGGAAAGGGTCTTTTAGCTTGTTTCACTTGGAGAGATGTGGCGTGTCCTATTTATGCTTTGAGAGTGCCAAAATCACCAAAGCTCCAGGAAGCCTTTCAAGGAAGAACCACCTATTATCAAGGAATGGGACAGGAGGTACATTTGGAGGATGCCAGAATGTCACTTCTTTCCACTGTCACTGAGGTGGCCTTGCTGGGACGGAGAGAACTGTAGAGAGGAAAGAGATAAAGCAGACATTTTAACATCCAAATGAGTTTTATTTTTTTGATATTGGACAGAATAGGACTCAAAGTTGGAATATCTGTTCATCTTTAAGGAATAGGTTATAGTTTTGCATATCAGACTTTGGCATTATAGTGTTTCTACATGCTAAAGCCACATTTATTGAGTACTGTGTGCCGAACGCTGTGCAAATGACTTCTATGCATTTTCATATTTAATAGTCTTTTAATAAGGCTGTGAAACAGGTGTTACTAATCCCTTTCTGCAGAGGAAGCTGAGGTCTTCCGAGAGACGCTCTCATTAATTTAAGATTACCTCATCAGAAGGATAGGGTGAGGCTTCTGGCCCAAGCATTTTGACTCTGTGGCCCTGCTCCATCTACCCCCACTAGCCATCTTCTTAGGCTAGTCCACTAGAAGGTCCTTTGTCATAGCTGCTAGTGGGGCAAATCATTCTCTTGCCGATAAAAACCCTTCCCGGGTCTCTCTTCACACCAGGTGTTCCGCCAGGCATGAGATACCAAATGAATAACATTCACCTTACCCCAGGGATGTCGCAATCTGTCTACGTTTGTTCCTAACCCACAGAAGGTGCTCTGTACAGGCTGGTGGAGTGAATAAATTTTGAAAGGTACAAAGCATCCGTAAGGGGAAGAATGCCTTTGTCTATTTCAAGGGGTAGCATTGGGAACATCGCAGCCACACTCATAGAGAGGGAACTTGAAAGAGTCGGGGGGACAGACATGGTGACGTGCACTCAGCTAGAGAATGGTTTTGACTGTAAGCCCTGCTGGAAGGCCTGCTGGTTGGAAGCCTCATCCTAGCTGAACAAAACCTGAAAGGAGCTCCTAGGCTCAGCACAGAGAGATGGGCGAGCTGATTTGAGGAGGTTCTTTTATTCTTAACATCAGCGGTAAGGTGGTGATGAGCAAAATCAGTTAGCGAATCCCCACCCCCAGGGTAGAACTGTGTTCCGAAGGGAGAGCTCATTCCTCCCCCCCGCCCCCAAGCACTCCTTCTAGGTATCCATAAAGCTAAAAAAAGGATTACTAAAATGATTGATGGAAGTACAAAATCTGGGTCACATCACAACTTCCATTATCACATACCACACACTCTGTTAAATACAAGAAATGCAACTAGGCTTCAAGATTCTATAATGAAAAGAAGAGAGATCTGGTAGTGGCATCACACCCTGAGCTGACCACAGGCTGTGGGTCTTGTTGCCCCGCACTGAGCGTCAGCCTTTAGGTTTCTGCTGTTTTCTTGCTGGCACCTCTAGTCTGAAAGCAAATGGCAAGGACATTATTGTTGTATTATACTAGAACATTAGGAAACTTTGTGACTTGTAATACGCATCATTTCTCCTCCTTTCTCTGTTTGTCTGTCTATCTTTTGAGATCCTGTGTAGCCTTGGCTGGCCAGGCACTCTCTGTATAGATTAGGCTAGCCTTGAACTCATAGAAGTCCACCTGTCCCTGGCTGGCCTGCTCTTGTTAGTTTAAATCCAAAGAGAAATTTTCTGCCCACAGTGCAGAGAGGGCAGGCACTGAGCAGTGCTGTAGGTACTGAGGTAAGAGCTGCTCCACACCTCACTCTGGACACTGAACTCCAACCTCATCCACTCTCTCCATCCTCCTAATGACTGACTCTAAGGGAAGAACGGCCTGTTTGCCCTGGTTTGGAGTTGGTACCCATCCTGTGACCAGGAGAAATCAAGGCTTCTTGACTCTAGTCCAAAGACTAATATCATAGAGAAGAGACAATTCTTTCAAGAAATTCTCTCTCTCTCTCTGTATGTATGTGTGTGTGTGTGTTTGTGTATGTACACATTAGATATTGCCAAAAGAATGTTAGGTGTGTGCTAAGCAGTCACATCAGCACCTGGGCTGACAGGCCCCATCCTCCCGAGGATCTGGTGCTAGAGGCACAGCTCTTTGATGGCGCACAGGTCATGACCCTGCTTTCCCATCGTTCCTGGAACTTGCCGGTGACATCTTCCTCACCCACCAGCTCCGTGCTCCTTCAGTTGAACTCAGTCTGACGTATTCATTCTCACCTGTGCAGCCTTTCTCTCTGCTCTCATGTCAGGTCCTTGTTATAAGAAAGATGTCTCTTCCTTGTGTGTGAGCTCGTGAAACTTGTTTTAGGAAGTGTCCATATAGTTCTTATTTTCTGGCCAAAGGATCTCTGGGTAGACATTGCTCTGCTGAAGCAATGCAAAGGAAGCCCTTCTTCATTTGTGTCAGGCTCTGTTCTGAGCACTTCCCCTGTGTAAACGCATCAGCTCTTCCCCATCCTACATTGTTAATATTTCCAAGTTACAGATGAGAAAACTGACAAGGGGAGGTAAGTAAGATGTCCAAATTCAAAGAGCTGGTGAGTGGCTGCTATAGAATTGGAGGCGGTCTGAGCCTTTGACTAGTCTTGAGCATCTTCATGTCTCTCAAACCCTGATCACGTATCGTATATCTGTCCCATCTCTATATGACTCTATTCTCCCACCATCCTCATGGTTTAGTTCAGTCCAATCTGTTTGAGCAACCTAGTAGCTGGTGTCCATTCTTGAAGAGCATTCAGCACACTGCCACCAGAGTCCACATCACAAAGTGAGGCATGATCATATTGCTAATCCGCTTATAATCAGTTAATGGCTTCTGTTACCTATGGTGCCAAGATCATTTGAGTCTAATTTTGCTTTCCAGTTGTTTCATCCAGTTTTTTTTTTGCATTCCTTGTCACCCTCAGCTGCCTACTACCATTCATCCTCTGAACAGAACTCAGGAAAGTTCCCTGGGCACAAGAAGTACTTTATAACTTGGCACTTTTGCCAAGTACTTGCCACTGTCTCAGTAGGCCTCATGGCTTTCATCCCTGGTGTAATCTAGAAGATCTTTATATGTTGACTTCCCCATGTGCTTTGTAGAAACCCTGTGGGTGTTCTAAGGCCCTTTGGGAAGCCCTTTCTACTCCATTACAGGCATGAGTGTGTGACTTCCAGCTGGATTTCTGTCATGGTCTCCTGTCAGCCATGAGGTAACATTTAAATGATATCATCTCCCAGGGCAGCCACATCAAAGGATCACAAATTGGGTAACTCAAAGCGGCAGAAACTTACTGTTTTAGACTCCTTGAGTCTAGAAATTCAAAAGTAGGATGTCACAGAGCCATGGTCCTACCAAATCCTGCCTCATATGGACAATATTACAGAAAAGCAGTTTTCAACCTGTGGGTCTCGACCCCTTTGTGTGTCATGTGGGGTCATGTATCAGATATCCTGCATATCAGATACTTACATTACAATTCATAACAGTAGCAAAATTATACTTATAAAGTAGCAACGAAAATAATTTTATGGTTGGGGGTCACTACAACATGAAGAAGTGTATTAAAGGGTTGCAGCATTAGGAAGGTTGAGAAGTATTGCCATAGAGTGCTCTTCAGCACATCCCCTCCTTCACATGACAATGCTATTTTAAGGACAGACAACATAGTGGAATAGGGGTATATCCTACTCCATTTGGCCTCATCTTACCCTATATTTGCAATATCCCTATTTCCAAATATCATAATTTGAAGTAATGGAACTAGGACTTTAGTTTGGGTTTTCTTTGGAGGGGGACAGACATTCCACCCACACCACTGGGCTACTTTGTAACCTCTTGTAAATGTGTGGCCATCTTCTCTAGACTATGGTTTGTTCCTTGTGCATATCTGTGATGCTTGCTCTGTGCAGTACTTGACCTTGGTTAAATGTATGGCAAGTATTTTGCTCCCCCCACCCCCATGAGATAGTAATTGTGAAAGGAAAGAGGAAAATTGTGTTCTCTTCATTAATTTATGAATGAGAGAGAAGGGGGATAGGGCTTCTTAAAAATATATATTCTTATTCTTTTAGAATTTAATATAATGTGGTCTATCACCTCACCCTCCCCAGCCCTCCCAAATCTACCCTTCCACCTCCCACTGCCCCCAGCTTTGTGTCTTAAAAAATTATTGACTCCAATTGGTGCTGTTCATATTCTCCTGGGTATGGGACCATCCACTGAGGCATGAAAGAAAACTGACTTTTCCTCTCATTAACCATCCGTGGTTTAGTTAGGGGTTGGGCTTCACAAAATGCTGCAGCCGCCTTCCCGCCCCCAATGATAGAGTGTTGGGTGGCTTGATCTTGTAAGAGGTCTTGTCTAGGCAGCCACATTTGCTGAGTCTATGAATGTAGCAATCCTGTCATGTCCAGAAGACACCATTTAACCCAGGTTTGACCTCTGGTTCTAAGAAACCTCTTCATCCTCTCTCCCAAAATGGCCCCCAAATGCCTGCAAATCTCATGATTTCTTTGTTTTTAATTGCTGAGTAGTATTCCATTGTGCAAATGTACCACAACTTCTGTATCTATTCTTCAGTTGAGGGACATCTAGGTTGTTTCCAGATTCTGGCTACTATGAACAAAGCTGCTACAAACATGGTTGAGCAAGTGTCCTTGTTGAATAGTGGGGCATTTTTTTGGATATATGCTTAGGAGTGGTGTAGGTAGATACTGAAGTAGCACTATTCCTAATTTTCTGAGAAAGCCCCCTGATTTCCAAAGTGGTTGTACAAGGTTAAATTCCTGCCAGCAATGGAGGAGGGTTCCCCTTTCTCCACATCCTCTCCAGCGTGTGCCATTCCTTGAGTTTTTGTCTTAATCATTCTGATGTGTGTGTGGTAGAATCTCAGGGTTGTTTTGATTTGCATTTCCCAGATGACTAAGGGTATTGAGAATTTATTTAAGTGTTTCTTTGCCATTTGATATTACTCTGTTGAAAATTCTCTGTTTAGCTCTATACCCCATTTTTAAAAATTTGATTACTTGATTTATTGGTGTTTAATATCGTGAGTTCTTTATATATTCTGGATATTAGCCCTCAGAAGATTTTTTTTAATATCATGTAAATTCCATGGGCACACTGACTCTGCCTGTTTGGTTCAGTGTTCAGGACATGTCTGACAGAGAGTGAGTACTCAATACATATTTATTGACTTTCTTTTTCAGTTGAATAGAAACTGTACAGACTTACATACTTTTGGCAAGTAATACTGCCTCTTGCTTCCAGCCAATTCGAAGGCAGGAGCCTGTTAACAAAGCTAAGGTAACCATGATCAGGTGTTGAAAATGTTGGATTATTTTTTTGGCTATAGGTTAAGCATCCTCCTGGGGACTTCATTAGCTCTTGATGTCCTTGAAGGTTTCAAAGAGGAGGGAGGTTTTGTCAATAATTCTTTGGAGAAGTTGGCCTGCTTTTTGCTATATTCCTGCAAACATCCCAGAGAAGAGGGAAGCCTGATGCTGTGCCTGGGCACTGCTTGTCCATGATCCCACCTATCCCCTAGCACTAACTGATGATTGCCAAGTACCAAAGCAACTGGCCATGCATAGACATCGCTGTGGCTTCCACTTTTCTGGAAGTTTGGGTGCTCTCAATTTTGACATATAGGTGGGGACGGTAGAGTCTTTTTGGTTAAGAACTCTCCATCCTGAGGAAATAAGATTTGCTTTGTTTTCTCATCATCCTTTAGCTCAGTATCATGTGAAGTGCAAACCCAGGCTTTCCAGTACAATGGAGTAGGAATCTATTTTGGCATTTCTATGATACCACGAGAAGATGCTTGTTAACCCTTCCATGAGTACTGCCTGCCCTGGTCTGAGGGTTAAGTGTTGGAAGGGAAGTGTGAGGAACACACCTACATCTCAGCATTAGGAGCTTGAGCAGCTGCCTCGCTTCCATCTAGAGGTGGCCGGGCCTATGCCTCACCACTCATTTGCCATGTAGTCACTGTGTTGCCATATTATGAATATCCAGTTGTAATGATTTCAGAGAAAGGGGAGCTCTCAAAAACACCCATATGTTCTGGCCACCAGAATGGTGGAGCACTGTGAAGGTGGAAGAAGCCATGTGTTCTACAATGCCCATCAACATATCACAATCCTTCTCATAGGCCTCTAAGGGTACTGGTTAAGGCTTTGGCCCACTTTTGTCACATGCATTGTATTTGTGAATTTTTCCTTTGTCATTCCTGTGTCTTATAATTAGCACCTCCTAATCATAATTCACTTGAACCACTGGGAGGTTAGTAACATAGCAATTATTAAAAGAAGATCATTAAAATTTACTCGAAGGAAATGAAGGAACGGTCATAAATGCATTTTCTTAGATGGCCTAAAACTTGCAATGCTATATAATTGTGTCTATTATATCGGGGTCAGGGTAGAATATCATGTACTTACTTATCACCCACTTTGAAAAGAAAATAATATCCTTACAGTTCTTTCTTGTTCTTTCAGTAGCCTAATGTCAAGGACCTGTTAGCACTCATTTTTGTTCCAAAAAAAAGATGAGTGGGAAACCTGACTTCTTCTCCGATACCTGAAATTCTACCCAGACCATTCATTCTTTTAGCTTAAGCCCTGATTTAACGTTTTTTGGGAGCTTTAAGCTGTTATCAAGTAATGACCCCTTTCTGTGAATGAGTTGTGGTCAGGTAGGCTAACTGACCTGCGCAGCTTACCGCCTCTTCATGTAGAGCAGAGTTGGCTCTGGGAGGCACTGCTTCGGTAGTCCCTGGGACATGCGCTTGTGAAATGTGGTCAGGAGTGATGTAAGCGTATTGTCTGGCTGACTATCTGCATCTGGGTCTTCCTGGAGGCCAAGTGCTGAGGACAGCTGCACCCCTATCAGTCTATTCGGTGACAGTGTAGGCTGACTGTTAGTATTCTGAAACAACCTGCTTCTGGGTTACCTAGCAACTTATGACATCATCTTGTATCGCCCAACCAGGTGGCCACACCTGGGGTTATGGTTAGTGGTTACCTGACCTTAAAAAGGACAACCGGACACGTGTTCTCTCTATTACTCTTTCTCTTCCTCTTCCTCTCTTCTCTCTCTTACTCTTCCTCTCTTGGTCTCTCTCTCTATTGGGGCACCCCCCCTTTCCTCCTCTTCTCTCTCTCTTCCCCCCATCATGGCCCACTCTCCCTGCTCCCCCTCTCTCCACTTAATAAACCCCTTTCATAGAAAACCTGTTGTAAGCCTGTTGGACTTAGTTTGTGTTTAAGTCTGTGTAAGTTGAGTTTTCCTCTTCTACAGCTAACACTATCCAGACTAACGGAGTGGTGAGATGGTTTCTTAAAAACCTGTTTTGATTGTGACTTTGAGCCAGTCAAGTGCCTCAGGGAAGAAGTGGGAGGAAGCTGTGACTGTGGGCAAAGGTGGGAAGGATCCAGAATGGTGAGCAGTGGCTGCAAAACAAATTTCTGTAGCCAGTGGTTGGTATTCTGCACTGTTTGTAACAGTCTCTATAAGGATTTTTCATCAAGTTAAAATTTAAGACTTTTTTTTTTCTATTTTCATCTTAAAGTTTTCTTGGCCTGGAAAAAATATTTGTAAATCATCTCTGATATGCACAGAACTGTCTCAAGCACCAGTGTTACAAAGAATCAGTTTCTCTTCACTGCAGATCCTTGTCAAAATCCCTAGATAAAAAGGCAACTATTCTAAACAACGCAGGATGTATCATTTATCTACTCACCATTCCTCTTACCTACCCATCTACCCAGTCACCCACCCACCCATCCAGCTATTTACCTACCCATCTACCAGGTGGCAGGACACCCCAGGGGGACACACATTTGGTCTGACAGGGCTGCTTCCCTTTCTGTTCTTTCCAACGTCTCCATGCTAATTGAAAGCTGATTTGGGTGTTTTGATGTTTAATGAAACCATAAGATTATCCTTAAATTAGAAACTCTGTGAAGATATCAAGAGCAACCTAAGGAGAGCCAGGCACATGGCTTGGGCTAAATCAGTGGCTCACAACTTTTCTGGTATTAAGAATTACCTGTTATGAAAAATACAGGCTTTCATCTATTCCTACACCTACTACATATATTAGGATTGTTTGAGGAGAGGTGTGCAATAGTTGTGTGTGTATGCATGTTCCCATGTGTGTGGAAACATGTATATGCTGTATATATGGAGGCCAGAGGTTGACATTCAGTATCTTCCTCCATGATACTCATGTTCCCTGTGAGTGTTACTGAGGCATGATCTCTCGCTAGACACAGAGCTTGCAAATTCAGCCAGCGTAGGGTGCTAGCCTGCTCCCAGCAGCCCTGTGTTTGCTGGAATTATGGCAGGCTACCCTGTCCACTTACTATGTGAATTCTTACGAATCTGAACTGCACACAGTCCCCAAACTTAAACAGCAAGTGCTTTTCTCACTGAGCCATCTCTGTAGCCCCAGAATTTTTTCTTTTTTAAAGACATTCATCTAACTCATACTTTAATAGTCTCATACAATTATAAAACACTAGCTTGGCTTGCATTAGTGAAATGAATTTCTGACTTACCGAGGTTCAAAGTCAGCCCTTGGTACTAGGAGATAGGAATGGGGGATATGAATGAACAGTCTTAATATGCAGGAAGTGTCACATGGCCTGGAAGAAGCATGGGGGAAAGGAAGGTCTGATTGCACTGCTGTCATGGTAGTCTGAGCTCCAGAGGGCCATCTGGGTGAACAACTCTTCCTGTTTGACATTTAGTTCTTCAGAGCTACAGGATCTTGTGGTAATATTCCTAAAACTCAAGCCAGCCTCTGCAGCTGATGCTCAATCAAGAAGCAGCCATTTCGAGCGCTAAAGTCACAGTGGGCCTAGATGGATATTTTTGTGAGTGCTTGCAGGAGGGATGCTCAAAGTAATTTAGACTACATGAAATTTTTATTTCATATTTATTTTTAAAACTCTCAGAGAGCTTTGGTGTGGGGGGATGGCTCAGTTGGCAAAGCACTTGCTTTGCAAGCAGAAGGACCCAAGTCCAGTTCCCCAAACATGTGTACAGATAGCTGGGCATGGTGGTATGCTTGCACTCCTATTGCTGAGGAGGCAGAGGCAGTTGTAACCTTGATGTTGGCTAGCTAGCAGTCTGCCCCAGTTGATGAACTTTGGGTCAGTAAGAGACCCTGTCTCAAAAGAAGATGTACAGTATCTCTGAGGATGGTATCCAAGGTTGTCCTGTAGCCTCTACATGCATAAAAATTATATGCAAGCATAAACACCCCCAAGACAAGTATAAACTACTTATTTAAGTTCCTAGGGCTTCCATGAAGAAAACAATCAAGGTGGCTCAGAGTAATAGCAATTTGTTCTCTTATAGGTGTGGAGTCTAGATCAATATGTTGGCAGAGCCAGGCTCTCTGAGGACTCTGAGGGAGAATCTTTCTTTGCATCTTCTGGTGACTCAAATTATTCCATGGCTGATGGCTGCAAACTTCAATCTAACTGTGTCTTGGTCGCCACGTGGCCTCCCCCTCCCTGCCCCACTTCTGCCTCTGTGTGTCTCCTCAATGCATCTTAGAAGGACAATGGCCATTTGTGTTAGGGCCCATCTAGGTAACCCAGGTTGCTTTTATCTCATGCTTTATTACATCTACAGAGACCTTTGCCCCCCATGCAAGGTCATAGTCATCAGTTCAAGGGCTAAGACCTTTTGGGAAATCATCATTCAACCTACTATCCTAACTTGCCATAATATAGAAAGCAAACCACATACAACACAATTTACAGTGTCTGGAGTCGACAGAATGCTTGCAGAGCCTTTAATTATGAATGGCTAAGGAACATTTGGCATTGTTCTTGGTCTTACCCATCCCTGTGTCTATTCTAAGTAACCCCTGCCTTCTTTTCAGATGTCCATATCTATTCTCTGTGTGAAGCAGGCGTCATACTGAGTTTGTTGCTGTTTCCTTGTTTGACTCAACATCTTGCTCTGTAGCTCAGGATGGCCTGAAACTCTCACAGTTCTCTCCCTGCAGCATTCTGGATGCTGGATTATAGGCATGTACCTCCACAGCTAGCTGGTTGCCCTTCGACACAGTGGCCCTTCCACAGTCAGAGTGCTCAGCTTCTGTTTACATCCACAGAAAGTTCACTCCCCAACATGGCAAGTATTTCTAGGATGGCAGCAGTTTCTGTTCCTCCTTGCACTCCATGTGCAGGTGCTTGAACTCCATTATTTCTCAAGTATGACATCGTATTATGATAACGCTTTCTGCAAGAAATCCACAGCCTTTAAATGTATCCCAGATAGGAGGTTGGCTCTGGTGCACAAGACAATAAATGGTAGGAATAAAGCATTGAGGAGCTTCCTGCTGCTTTTCAAGAGTAGCTCTCCTGGGCTTTGTTTTCAGATGCCACTCTGAGCTCTGCTGGTCCTCAGTAGCAGCATGCTGCTCGGCTGACATTTTGCTATTGATCAGTTTCCTTTTTATTGATTAACTGTGAATGTTGCGCTCTGAGCATGCCTACCAGGCTAAACTTGGTAAAGTCTCTCCTCAGACAGATCTTGCCTAGTCTGATGGACAAATAAAGCCACAGGGATTCTAACTAGATAACTAGAACATCCACGACATCAGCACAGAGCTGGCCTTTACTAGAGGAAGGTAATAGGGGGAAGAGGGAGGGTGGGACTGGGAGGAGTTGACGGTGGGGGCTTCAATTGGGATATGTAATGAACAAATTGTAAAACATATTAATAAAAAGAGCAAAATAAAATAAAGCAAATCACTTAAAAAAACAAATGTTGCTCCTAGACTAGACCCTAGCTGGGTTTAAAGACCTGTCTCAGAACCAAGCACTTTCTAGAATGGCTCAAATGGTTCAAGGCACGACCTTTACCATATGCTCAGCGGATACAGTTACATATGAGTTCTTTAGATCTAGATTGTGTTCTATGGCCAGTTTCAAGGGAGGGGGTCATTCCCATTGACAGAGTTCTGGATTGGATGTCTGTCTTCAGAATTAGAAAAGTAGGTGTTTCCCCAAGTCCATCTGTCTTTAGCTCACGACTGTTTTCAGTTGAAAGTTTACAGAGCAGGCTAGTTGATTTACGTAATCGAAAATTGGGGCAAAGTATCATTAGTAGTGTCTGAGTTTGGCTGTCTTCCTTCGGGTGGGTCAATGCTCTGCTGTGCTTGCAGCCAGGAGCCTATCAAAGTTGTCCTCTTAGAGGCTCCACCCAGCAATGGTTTGAAACAGATACTGAGACTCAGCCAGACATTGGGTGAAACACAGGGAGTCTGGTGGAAAAGTGGGGGGGGGGAATGATAGGACCTAGAGCTGACAAGAGCTCCACAAGAAGACCAATAGAGCCAACTAACCATGGCCCAGTGGGGCCTGTGAGGTCTGAAGCACCAACAAAGGACCATGCATGAACTGGACTTAGGTCCTCTACATATGTGTAACCGATGGGCAACTCAGACTTCATGTGGGCTCACTAGTAAGGGGACATGAATTCTGTTGCCTGATTTTTGGTACTTCCCCCTGACGGGACCGACTTACCAGGCTACAGGGGAAGAGGATGAACTCAGTTCTCATTTGATTTGATAAGCTAGGGCAGGTGGGTAGGGGTATCCCCTTTTCTGAGGAATAGGGGAGGGAGGATGGGGGAGGAAGGGTAGGACTGGAAGGAGAGGAAGGAGGGGCTACAACCAGGATGTAAAGTGAATAAATAAATTAATTAAAAAAAAAAAGAAAGTTGGGGCAAATGAAAAGAGGCTTGGAGGAGCTGTGCCCTGTGTATTTCAGGAAAGGTGGGGTGGGGGGGACCCGAATGCACAGCAGCTTAAATAATTGAAAACATTAAAACCAATATTTAAAAGATTCATTTAACTGTAACAAAACCACCTTAAAAACAGATTGTTTTTTTTTTCCCACCATGCTTTGCAGAGGTAAGTGGGGTTGTCTGAGCAGAGATTGGTCACTTGATGTAGGGAACCTGCAGAAAAGAACTCAATGTTCCATTGAACTAGAAGCAAATTATGTTGCCGAGGAAACCAGCCCCTCTGTGCTTCTCAGGTGAAAAGATGTTTGAGCTTTAGAACAACAAAAACAGAAGCTTACATGAGGAGTATTTATCTGCATTGCCCAAAAAAGTGTGGTTAAGGGAAAATGAGAGTATTCTTGCTGCAATTTGACAAACTATAATAAAGGAAGAAAATTGCCGGGAAGGCATTTGACTTGTTTCCTATGAAGGATGCTGGTGAAATTCAATTGCAAATTCATTAACGTCATTTATGACTATGGAAGTGGTGTGTCTGCAAGGTGTAGTGCCATTTTAAAACTAATTTTGACCAGTTGGTTAATAATTTGGTTTTATTTCTCTGGATACACGTTCCACCCTAGGGGACTAAGATTTATGAAAAGAGGCGCTTTTTTACTCTTTTTTATGCACCCAGAAAGAGGATCATGCATGAAGAAAAGGGGAAAACATGGTCATTTTTAAAAACTGGAGGATAGGGTAGGGATTGCTTACAGCTGGTACACTAGCAGAACCTTACGCAAGTGTGACATTTTGTGTACTCAAGCTCACTGACTCACTGGTTGGGTGTGATTTCAAAAGAGTTCATTTGTATTAACCTGCCTTTGGGACACGTTGAGTTCTTTGTGACTTTATGCTTGCTGTCTAGCAGAGGCTGTTTAATAATGAAGTGCATTTTTAATCAAAGATTTCCTCTGACTCTAATCCCTCATTTCCCAATGGACCTAACCTGATTTACTATGCTGAACGTTCTACGAGGAGCCTACATAGCCTCGGTTTTCTCTTGAGAGATGTATGTTGACTTTTGAGGCAGCAAGAAAAATACAGTTTTGACTGCTGGACGTACGTGAGTTCCGGACCATCCATCCACTTGTCTCCCCATTGAATACTTTATTCCCCAGTGCACAAGGCAGCAAAGGAGCCAAAAAGATAAATAAGAGCCAGTCTCTGTCTTGGTAATTTCTTTTATTATTTGTTATTAGAATTTTTCACTTTGTATCCCAGCAGTAGCTTCTTCCCTTGTCTCCTCCCAATTCCTACCTCTTTTCCCCCTTTCCCCCTATGCCCCTCCCCTAGTCCACTGATATGGGAGGTCCTCCTCCCCTTCTATCTGATCCTAGTCTATCAGGAGTGGCTGCATTGTCTTCCTCTGGGGACTGGTAAGGCTGCATCCCCCAGGAGGAGGTGATCAGAGAGCCTGCCACTGACTTCATGTCAGAGACAACCCCTGTTCCCTTTACTAGGGAACTCACTTGGAGACTGAGTCTATGGACTACATCTGAGGTGGGGTTTTAGGTCCTGTCCATGCAGGTTCCTTGAGTGGGGTATCAGTCTCTGCAGGGCCCCCAGGGCCCAGGTTTTTCAGGAGCAGGGAAAAACTCAAGAGAGCTCGGGAAGAGCACACGGGTGTGGCAAGCATTTGAGAAATGTTTGTCAAATGAATGAATAAGTTACGTAAGTGCAGGAGAACTGGAGGCAAGATGGCTTCCCTTGGTCCTCATTTCATCTAGATCTTGGCTCAATGTCACATTCATCCAGGTGGGACTCCCAGCAAAGGGAGGGGGACGCCAACCCACACATAAAGCCCTTTGACCCAAAATGTGTCTTGTCTACAAGAAGTGCAGGGCAAAGATGGAACAGAGATTGAGGACATGTCAAACCAGTGACTGGCCCGGCTTGAGACCCACCCCACGGAAGAGGGCTGACCACTGTCATTATTAATGATACTCTGCAATGTTTTGCAGAGAGGAGTCTAGCATAATTGTCTTCTGGAGGCTTTGTCTGGCAGTGGGTGGAGACAGATGCAGAGACCCAAGGCCAAGAAATGGGCCGAGCTCAGGGAATGCTGCAGAAGAGTGAGTGGACGGATAGAGGGAGCCAGGGCAGTCCAGGACACCACAAAAAGAACAATCTAACCTGGGCCCACAGGAGATCACAGAGACTGAACCACCAACCAAAGAGCTTGCATGGGCTGAACCTAGACCTCCTACACATATGTAGCAAATGTGCAGCTTGGTCATCCTGTGGGTCCCCCAACAATAGGAGTAGGGGCCGTCTCTAAATCTGTTACCTGCTGCTGGGTCACTTTCCCCTAGCCTTGTCACTCCCCGGTGGGAGAGGATGCGCTTAGTTTCCTGCACTGACTCAAGATACCAGGGTGACTTGGTACCAAATGGGGGCCTCCCCTTGTCTGGGAGGGGGGAGTGTGGGAAGGTGAGACTGGGAGGAGAGCAGGGAGGGGCCAGGTCGGGTTGCAAAGTGATTAAATAAATAAATAAATGGGAATATTTATTTGGGTTGTCCAAAAGGCAGGTACCCCTACTATGCCTGCCTTTTGGACTACCCAAATATATCGTTGTTTGCCCGACTTACTATAACATGTTTTCCTCTTAACATGTATCATTGTACAAAAATATCCCATATATTTGTATGCTGGCTTGTCTGTTTCTCCTACTAGAAGGGGAGCCTGAGTGTGTGTAGGGGTTTTCTCTCTTGCTTGTGGCTGTATCCTGAGATCCTTAGTGCCCAATATGCAATGCACACTCATCAGCTGTATTTGTTAAAAGGATGAAATGTATTCTGGGCTCTGGGGTGTGCAGTTTGCTACTATGGGCTTGAGGACTGTGTACTTTAGTCTGCTATGATCTTAGTGTATAGATTTGAAGAGATTGCTGAGCTGGCCAGAAAGTTGAGAAAGAACTTTTTCTAACACCTTAATAAAATTGTTAATGTAGTAGAAGCCATTAAAAGTAGGTGTCACAGAAGATGGTTGTATACTGCGTACAGAATGTTTTGCCATTTCAGCTTTTCATCAGTACACAATGAGTTTCACTACACTTCCATACATATGTATATAACGTATTTTGATCATAGCCACCATTGTTATCCTCTCTTGTCCACATTTCACTCTTGTTGACTATCTTCCCTTTCTCAAGGGATTTAATTAGGGTTTCTTACAGGAGGGTGGGTGAGGGCATGGAGCATGGGTACCTTAGTAGGGGCTACATCACTTCTCACATCCCCTCTCCCAGCAACCACTAACTATGTATAAATCACCAGAAAGGGGTGGGGCCTCATGAGCTCCTTTCCCCTCCACGACAGGATGTTGGTGGTTAAAATCTTGTGTGGATCTTTTACAGGCAATCACAGTTGCCTGTGAATTCGCGAGTGCCATGGCTATGTCATGTTCCAAAGTCAGTCTCCCACACCACCCACCTACTTCTCTGCCTCTTACGTTTTCCCCACACCTTTTTTTTTTTTTTTGTAATTTCCCTGAGCCCTATCAGGGGTGATATAGATGTCCCAGTTATGACTGAGCAGTCACTTAATCTCATCACTTTGACCGGTTACGGGTTTGTTTAGTCACCGCTGCCCACTGTGAAAAGAAGATTCTCTGACTGAAGCTGATAGCAATACTGTTCTGTGGGCACAGACATACTTATTTAGAAGGGAATTTGATGGACACATAATAAGCATTTAGCAGAACAAGAGTGGTAGTTTGCCTACTAGGGCCTTTGAACTCCCCAGCCACTGTCTTCTGACTGGGTTTAGAGCACCAGATCTGAGTTCCTAGCTGTGGAGTGGGCCTCAGATCCAATTAGTAAGTGGTTGGTTACTCCTGTAACAGACTTGTCACTGTTGCATCCGTGGGCCTATTTGTGGGCCAATCAGTAGTGTTGCACACAAGTCTGTAGTTGGGCAAGACTATTGACAATTGTTCCTCAGTGGCCTGCATAGCAAGTTCTGTGACTATGAGATCTTGTGGCCGGGTAGTTGTGGCACACACCTTTAATCTTAACACCCAGGAGGCAGAGACAGGTGGATCTCCGTGAATCTGAAGCCAGCCTGGTCTATACAGAGAGTTCCAGAATAGCCAAGGCCACACAGAGAAACCCTGTCTTGAAAAGCAAAACAAAACAAAAACCAACCAAACAATAAACAAAAAACCTGTAGATCTTATCAACAGGGAAAGAAGTTTCCAGCTTGACTTATTTTTCTATACATGTGGCCATAAACCTTTTTTTTTAAAAAGTGTTTTATTGGCATCCATTACTACATAACAATGCATATATACTGTTGATTCTGCTTCAGGTTTAGGATTCAATTTACCATTGGTAGACATGAAAAAAATTTGCCCTATTGTTATGATTATGTTGTGGTTATGGACATGGAATTTCATTTTCAAGTGAAAATGAAGAGAAGAGAACAAGATTAGCATTTGATAAGCTTAGATCCCTGCTACCAACACAAAACTAGATCAAGAACAAAGCTGAGGAGTAGAACTTGTTTGAGACTTCAAAAAAAAAAATACAGCAGGCAAACTGGATATTCCAGAGAGAAAACCTTTTAAAGGCTGGGGCCACAGCTTCGGTTTGCCCAGCACAACCTCACCTCCTAACTTGCTTGTTGTGCAGTGGAGAAGCCACACAAAAATGGAGAACTCAAGATTCGCTGCAGCTCAGTATGTTGAAGCAGGAAGAAACCCAGGTCCAGTAGGATTAAAAAGAGTGATATGTAATATTTATGCTTTTCAAAAATGCAAACCCTATGGACATCTTTGAAATTGTGCGGGAGACTAGAATTTGTTCGTATGAGCAGGCAGGCACTGATTTCTTTGTAGTATCTCCTCTTGCTTTAGAGGTACACAAGCCTTTGAAGCTCAGGCCCAACCAAGGTTTCTTTGCCAGGAGAAGCTTTCACTGCAAGAAGAACCGTGGGTTCTGCATCTAGAGAAAGTGCAGAATGAACCTATTGGGGTTTTACTTGTTTGCTTGTTCGTTTTCTGTGTTGGTGAAGCCAAAGCCTTTTATGTTGAGTCATGCTATAGGTAAAGTCCCTGGGCATGGTTTTAGCAGTCTCCAGTGCTGACCTGATGTCCAGAGTCATTTGTCTGTTCAGACTCCTCCATTGGTCATCCACTAAGCACCTCTAGTTGAACATGAGCTGACTGAGGCAGACTTCTGAGTTCTTCATCCCACCTGCCTCTGTTCCATCATTCCCCAGCTGTGTAAAGTGGCACTATCTGTTTTTGGAAGCCCAAAATCTTAGAGTTATTTTTGACATTTTGTTTTTGAATGCTGTATTGGTGACTCAGCCACACCTGTTGGTTTGGCTGTGCCTCTATTATTTGTCAGGTACAAACTACTCTTATTCCTCTCTTGGATTTTCTATCTTATCTTTCTTTCTAGCTTCCCCTCCTAGCCCAGTCTCTCACAGTAGCAAATCAGGTCCTGTTATATTCAAGCCAAACCTGCTAATCATTTATCACCACAAATAAAATCAGCTCTAAATTCTTACATGGCGTATTGATAGCACATGATCTGACCCAAACTATTTCCACCGCACTTCTCCTTATTTACTAGCTCCTGGTATGTTCTGAATTTCTTAAGTAGGACAGCAAAGAAAGCCAGATGGTGCATGAAATGTAAGCCTTTTTGTTATAAAACTGATGGATGAACTTAGCGTTAGATCTTCGACTAAGAGAGAGATGCAGGGACAAGAACAAATGTCCTTTTCTCATAGAGTTAATATTCAAAGAAGATATATTTAAAACACACATATAATGCTTTATATACAGACAAATATATGTATATAAAGCCCAGACATTAAAAAGAACCAGGGCGGTGGACCTGAAAGAAGTTGGGGAAAGTGAATATGATCAAAACATGTTCTACAAAACTCTCAAAGTAATAAAAATTCAACATAAAAAAGAACCGGATCTTGATGTATATCCCCGGCTGGCCTTAAACTCTTCAACATTCTGCCTCATCTTGTCGAGGGTTGAGACCTTAAGTATGACATTGTGTCTGGATAATAATGAACCATGTGGAGCCTCCAGTTGAACTATGGGAACAAATTAAACATTTTTGTTTTAGAGAAATAGGAGACACTTAGAACCAACTGACAGGAAAAAGTTTATTAATTTTATATATACAAGTGTGGATCTATTAGTACATTTGTTTATTTACTGCTTACTCTTATTTCTTAACACTTTTCATGAGAGACACTTTTTTGATCATATTTCCTCTGTAATGAAGATAACTATATGTATTCCATTGTCAGAAAGATGGCTCCTGTGTGCTAGGGTCCGGGATGCCTTCTCAGTTGGTCTTCCTGTGGTGCATTCTACAGACCTCTGGAAGCCACAGAACTCGTTTGAAGGTTAACTTAAAGCATGGATTATTAATCTCTCTTCTGCTGACATCAGTGCATCAGTGATACAGTCATTGCCAAAGATGATCTCATGGGTTTGAGGACAAAGGAGGCAGTGCTCTGTAAATTCAACAGGAGTCTTGGGCCATTCTTGTTTTCTCTGGTAGGAGCTGTCTGTCAAGGTGAAAGAGGGAGTTTTGATTCACTGCTACTACGAGTGTTTAAAAGTCACCTTTTCATGAATAGCTGCTAACAAAATGAAACACTGATTAAATATTAAAGATGACTTTAATTCTACCTTAAAGCATCTCACAGTTTCAGCTTATTCAAATCAAACATTTTCAAACCTTGTTGAGATTTACCTTTGAGCAGAACATTTCCCACGAGAGGAAGCATTTGGATTCATTTCAATCTTTGTTCAAGAAATACAAATTGATGCTTGCATCAAGAATAAGCAGGAAACACCATTCTTTATAAGGTCTCTTTAAATACTGCCAATGTGAAGAAAATACATTTCTTACCCACAAATGCATTGTATGTAAAACCTTATGCTGTTCTTCAGACTTTTGCTTGGTTTCTTCTGTAAAAATCTTATGCTGAATTCTCTGAGGGGTTTTTGACCTCAAAAAGTTAATCACCATGCTAGAAAGTTCTATCTTTTCACAGATGTCTACCATGTTTCTTATACCTTGTTCATTTCTCTTTTGGTAATTTCACTTCACTTTTTTTTCTGTCTTTAGTATGTAGAATAAGCCACTGAAGATCCAGCTGTGTCCAGGTCAGTGTGCCTGTCCATTCTCTGGACAATAAGGACCAGTGTGGAGGCAAATTTATTATCTAAGTGGTCCAGTAAGGCCCACTTCTGAGATTTGGGAGGGAGCATAATAAAGGTGCTATATTTTACCACAGTGACAGAAGCTCACCCGGGCTGTGGTCACCTTAAGCCAGCAATTCTCAGCCTATGGTGGTGACCCCTTTGGGAGTTGAATGACTCGTTCCCTGGAGTTCCCTAAGACAATTGGAAAACATAGATATTTACATTATGATTCATACCAGCAGCAAAATTACAGTGATGAAGTAGCAACGAAAATAATTTTATGTTTGGGAGTCCCCGCAACATGAGGAACTATATTAAAGGGTCGCAGCATTAGGAAGGCTGAGGAACCAGTGCCTTAAGCACACTGAAAGCAAAGCCAGGCAGTCCTGGGTGGGCTCTCTGTGTGATAATACTTGAGATTTTGGGGTTGGTTATATCTGATTTTAAGTTATGTGCAACAGCTTTTCTTTTCTGCTGAAAGCTACTTGAATTGGCTTTTTGGAAACTTAAAAATAAGAATCAGGATCATTCTCTACAAGGCTTTCATTCTTATTAATAAACAGAGCTGCATTATAAGCGACAGTAAATACAGAATGTTTAAGTCTTAGTAACTAAAGTTTTAGCATTTTGGGGATTTTCAGGTAGATACACATCACTGGTTCCTATAAACATTTATAAAGGTTAAACTTATTCGGCTTTACACACATACTAATATCCATATTATCCAGTATCATTCTGGTTAGAGGGACTCAGATAGCGTGTAGTCAGATACATGGGGGAGTAGACAGCAGGCTGGACATAAAGCATTAATTCAGAGTGACTCTCGTAGCAGTCAGGACTGACCTAAAGTCAGTAGTTGGTGGTGAGCAACTATATCTGCAAGAAAAGAAGGTAGAGACAGGGATCACAGAAGATGAACATAAAGGAAAATTCCAGTGATAAAGAGACCAAATATGTTATGGCATATTTTTATATTGGAAATATTTTATAGCCTTTAAGAATTGTATTAAAAAAAGAATTGTATTTTAAATGTTTATATTTACAGAGGGTTCCTAATGTATTTCCTAGTCAGAAGAGGGCAATGTTTTTATGGGAGTGTGGTTACCTTTTAAAAACAACACACAAACATAAATATTAACACATACATTCTCAAAGATACATGTGAGAATGCAAAAAACAATTATCTGTTGTAGGTGAGGGTACAGTGACTTACCTTTTCCTTCACTTGCCTGTGTCCTGGTTTCCCCAACAACGAATATGAATTATCTTAGTTAAAACCAGAGTCAGAAGGCTTACCTTGAGGACAAACATGATTGGTACTGCGGACATGCAGGCCAGGCGCTTGCAGGTGTCAGCAACACGTCAAGTAGAGATCTGGGAGTCAGGGAAAAGCATTCTAATGCTCAGGAAAAAAAAATAACCATCACCACCTCCACCACCATCATCATCAAAACTCAGCATATGGGAATGAACCTCAGAAGGGAAGGCAAGACCCAGGTGCTGTTCTGATGACTCACTTGATCCTAGAAGACCACTCACTCTTTTTGTGTTTCCTCTGTTGGTGATTTTCAGGTCAGGTCCATAGACAGGCATTTCTCCAGTGGGAACATATTTTAACTTCACCAAAATACAAGCGTCTCCCAAACAGCTCAACAATCTGGCCTTCTAGAAACGTGTGGATGGTCGAGTCAGTCAATAAATGCACTTGGGTGACATGCTTTAGTTAGTTAGTGCTGATGTAACAAATTGCCACCCAGTTGATGCCCACTGATGTGCAAATTCATTATCGTTGTTTGTGGTTCATCAGCCTGAAATGTACCTTCCTGGGGTGAAATCAAGGTGTCAGTGGGACCGTGTCCTTTCTGGAGGCACCAGGGTACTGTCCACTAGTTGCCTTATCTTGGGGCCACCCACCTCTCTGGCCTTATGGCTCCATTTCAGAGCATTAGCGCTTTGGAGTCTTCTCATGCTTCCATTTGTTGCATTATCTTTGTTTGTTCTCTCTTCCATTTATTTTTAAACTAACTTAAATTCATTTATTTGGCGTGTGCCATAGCACATGCAGAGGGCAGAGAGCAACTTGCAGGAGTTGCTCCTTTTTTATTATGTGGGTTGTGGGGATTGCATTCAGGTCACAGGCCTGGCAGCGAGCACTTCTGTCCACGGAGTTACACCCTTCCTGACATTTGTCCTTCTAAGGATGGTTGCGGTTTCATAGGACTCCTCTGAACAATTTGGGATAATCTCTCTACTTTAAGGCAACCGAGAACCTTCATTCTCCTTTGCCAAGTAGCCTATACACACAGAGTCTAGGGGTTAGGGTGTAGGCATATGGCTGTATTATTGTGCTTCCCATGGACATCATTACACAGCTGTTAGAAAAAGCTCTCTGGCACTCACACTGGACCAGACCTCTGCACTGGCTAAAGCCTCCCTGAGTCTCCTAATCACCCCTTCAACTATCACACCAGTGCCACCACCGTCTGAATGACTCATGTCAACTTTCACCCCCCACCCCACTGTCACCTCTCAGGAGAGATGAAGAAAGTTATGAAGTGCTAGAAATGTCTGCCTCCTCCTTTCTTTCTGTGCTCAGCTCCTGGCCCTTGATGGGTGTTTGTTCTTCTGCTTCTCGTTCACCTGGTTGGTAGGTGGCTTCCATCCTCATTGGCAGTTTCTTCCTGTCTCCCGTTTTCCTTGGCTACCTCTTCTCCCGAGTCTAAGTATTTGTGCTGTTAAGAACAACTTGATCATGACCTTCTTCTCCATCTTTTCTCTTTAAGTGATCTCATCCATTGCTATGATGGCGACCATTTGATCATTAATAGATTTGTATCTCCAGATATAACTTTAAAAAAATCTGATCATCATCAGCTTTACATCTCTACATATAATTTATTATAGCTCCAACTATATAGGCTTATATAGCCAACTATCTGCCAGGGCTCTTTAGTTGGGTGCTTTGGTGAACTGTAAACATCTAAGATGAAGCCATGTTAGGACAAAATGTCCTTTTGATTATCTTCAACCCAAGTGTTTGCAGTCACTTGTTTGTTGAGTATTCCTTAGTCTAGGCAGCAATAGGAAGAGGGGAGTTTCCTGGCTTTCAATTGTGTCTGCCAGACTCCACCCTAGCTTCATTCTTCATAACATCCCCTTGGTGCAGACACTATCTTCCATTTTGTGTAAGAAGAGACTGAGGCCCAGAAAGGTTAAGTGGACTATATAAGCAGTTAAGTGGTCCAGCCAGGCCTTGAGTCTTTGTAGCCTGACTCCAGTTATCCTTGCCAACTAGGTTAAACAGCTAAAAGGTCTCCGGTTTGCTTCCAGTGAACCCTGAGACCAGGCTGGCTGTGGAACCCCCACCACATGCCTCTAGGCCTTCACACTCATTTCCAGTTTGGTAGTGAACTTGTGACATTTAAATCATGTTTGCCGCCTTCTCCCTCTGAGGAATGAACATCTACTGAATCATTTCTGTTTTCTCAGCACCCTGTGCTGGGCCAGGAAAGCAAATTTGTTCATTAGAAACCATTTTTGTTGGCTCTTATGTTTCTGTTTTGTACAGGCGCTTTCATGTCACTCATGTTTCTGTAGTAGACCATTCCCTTTGAACCTTCTCCTCCTGCCCAGGGCATCTCTTTACCCATTTGAATCACTATCAGGTCTAACATCAGATTTCCTTATTTCACAAACCACTAGCCATTTCCTCATCTGATAGCACCTGGAATTCTCCTCGGGGGCACCTCCTTTAACTTGCCACGGGTAAGGGGGCCACTCCCCACTCGCCTTCTCTCTAGCAGGAAGCCGCTGTGTTCCTAACCTTTGCTCTGGAGGTAGTGTCAATATTTAATTTCGTGTCTGCCCCATCTGCACATTCTTTCTGTGCCTATCTAGAGTCCATGCGGAGAGGCACGTCCTCTGGCGTGAACAGCTGCTCTGATTGCCTGAGGCTTTGTCCATTAGGCTAAGGGGCTCAAGGGTCAGGAGAACCTTCCTGCTCGGTACCTTCCATTTTAACGTGCTCTCCCTCAAGTCAGTGCCTCTGCAAGTTGCCATTAGTCCTATAATGGTGGACAGGTACCAGGTGTGGTGAAAGTGTAAGAGTGGTCGGGAGGAGACAGTCGCATCACAGTAGATAGACATGGTTTCCAGCTTTGGCTTCACTCAAACCCTAGACGTTTTGTCTTCAGTGAGTACTTGTTCTTGTTTTTTCTCATTGACATTAAAGTGGCACCAGTGTCCTTATCAAAAGAAACTATCTGGCCCCATTTAACCCTTGATGCAATGGTTTCAGAGAAAGAACACGCTTAGGACACACCATAGCATCATATCCAGAAAGAAAGACCTTATAAATTGATCTTGGTAGAGAGAAAATGAATAGATCGATTCTTCTCCTTCAGGTATGTGGGAAGAGAATGACTTCTGTGAATGCTTAATTGTATAAATAGTTATTAGGGTACCAAAAGAATCTTTCAATAGCTGGGTCCTAAATTATGGCACTGTGGCACCAAATTCACTCACAGGAAGGATGCCAATGAAAGCTAACTACTCTCTCTCTACCTTCCCCTTATTATTAAGTATCAGGTGGCTTGAAGTATATTGATCTTTGTGATAAATTATATCTATTTCCACTCTCCTGGCTCATTGCATACAGCAAGCAACTGTATGCAATGTATGTACAGAGACTCCAGACTTCTCTTTGTCAAATGCCTTGCTTTTCTGACCTCACTGCTGAATTACATTCCTTCCTGGGTTTTGACCAGCGAGTGAACAAAAGTCTGATGAGCTGTTTGTTGTTCATTTGTATTTAGAGAGACAACGAAGTAAAATCTGGAGGAAACATTATTTTCATCCTCTGTCATTAGTTGGCTCTGTGTTACTGTAATGAAATCTTCACCCCCTAAAGGTTCTAAATTTCCCAGTTGCCCTACCCTAGAGACCAAGTCACATGGGCCTCAGTGGGAACATTATATATATCAAGCCATGGTAGTCTTCAAAAGTCTTAATAAAGTTATTGGGACACAGTACAGTGTATGCATGTGCCAGACAAATGAAAATGAATTCCAGCTTGTGTTTGAATGTCAAAACTTAATTATCTAGTATTTGATATATTTTTAAAAGTACTTAAAAATCAATCTGTCACTTCTTTGTAAAGACACAAAATCAACACACTCTTAATTTGACCTTTCTTCAAAAACATGTTGGCAAAAATGATTAGACTACATTCTTCATTAAGACCACAATTAAAATGTTTTGGGATGGCTGTCAGTTTTTTTTCCCCCCAGAAGTGAATATTTTCTCTTGACAGTTACATACCCAATCTTTCAAAGTACGAAAGACTACAGTTCATTGTGAATTTCATGGGAGAAATGGATGTGAAGACATTGAAATTATTTTTGGCATAAACACTTTAGTGGTGAGAGAGGTTTGTATATTATATAGTTCCCACAAATGACCTGGGCTGTGCCTAGCACTGTGCCAGGTATTATGGTGAGATCCTATGTAACAGTCATTTGGTGAAGATTATTTATTAAGATAATTAACCCCGGACCCCATGGGTCCCTGATGGCTTCTGTATATTTGAGACCTTCAAGGCAATGGTTTCTGCGTGCCATCATGTATGGGACTTTGAACTCTGGCAGGAAGTACTGAGGACAGACTTTCAGATGAAGCTCTAAAGCAAGGATTGGAGATGTCATTGCATGTAAGCTGAGAGCGTTAGGAAGAACAGAAGCTGCTTTCAGTGAGCAAACAAACAAGGTGTGGTTCATTTCCAGCTTTAAATCAAGTGCCTGAACTAAGTATTGGTGTGCTTACCTGCTTAGCTCTGAAAATGGCGCAGAAGACCCCTCCACGCAATGTAGTTAGTGCCACTGTCTGCTATAACACTTTCCTTTCCACATATGGAAACTTTCTGCCTAAGAGAGGACCTGGAAGAAATATTCTTGTTTCTTATTCTGTAAAGTAGTGCTGGCAATGACTAGCTAATAGGAGTGTTATATGGATTTAATAAATTCACTGTTATGAGGGTTAAATCAAGTGACAAATGACAGGCAGCCCAAGACAGCAATGTTTTAGACTAGTTAGAGGCTCCTCCCTCAGCTAAGCCAAGTCCCCAGGTAGTTTAACCTTAGAGTGTTGGCTTTGTGTATGCTTGCGCAAGTATACATTTGTGTATGAGTGTACACATTCGTGGAGACCGGAAGTCAGAGTCAGGTGTTGGTTCTCAGATGCTGTTCAGTCAGCTGGACTGGTCGGCCAGGGAGTCCCAGGGATCAGTTTGTATTTGTCCCCGCAGTACTGGGATGGTGAGTGCATGCCTTTTCACATGAGTTCCAGGGCTTGAACTCTGGTCCTTACTCTTGCAAGGCAGCACCTTACTGACTAAGCCATCTCCCCAGTCCCTTGGTGTTGGTTTCTGCCCAGCTGTTTCACTCTCACCACATCTCTAAGCTGCCCATAAAATGTGCACTTTCATTGCATCGCATTCCCTAGTTAAATGGTCTCATCTTGTTGGAGCTGCTTAGATGCTGTCTTTGTTCTGACCCAGCCACGAGCCTGGTTACAAGTCGGTGGTTCTGTTGCTAAGGAAGAAGGAGAGAGCAGAGAGCAGGCAGCAGCTAGCATTGTTTGGTGCAGGAGTCTAGGAGTCTGGTGTAGGATGCTCTCAGTTGCTGTCTCAAAGCTTCCCCCCTGCCCTCTCACCTCTTCTCAGCTGTTTATACTTGGGGTGGATCCCCACCTGTGGGCTAGAGGCTGCTAAATCTTGAAAACAGAGCTTTAGGTTCAGGAGGAGAGAGATGCCTGTGGGTTTTTGTTGTTGTTGTTTTTGTGTGTGTGGTTAACTTGTGACCGTTGGCATAGATCAATATCACATTGTGTGTTGTACAAAGAATGCTCAGTGTGGACATGAACTGCTGTATTAGCATTCAAATTTAAGTAGCTAATTATATTCTCAGCATTTAAAAATGCGGAAAACAAACACTTTCCAAGATTTACTTGAGAGACTAGTTAGCACCACTTAGACCCTTCATAATTAATGTACAAAAAAGGGAAGCATTTCTCCAGTACTTGAAGGGTTGTGTGAGTGCAGTGCTCCTACGTGTACAACTGTGTGTTCTCCTGGAAAAACCCCGAGGTCAGCCTTTATTTAGACCATCCTGCGCGTCTTGTTCCTACCAGCATCTCTTGGTGCAATGACTGCATGTATCTCCCTTTTCACCTGGAATGAGTCAGAACCTTCCTACGCGACAATGAAGTCCTGGAACAATTACCTGGAAGCTGTTTTCGGCCTACACCCAACGCATAGTTTCCTTCCCTTAGGGCAAAGATGATTTCACAAGGATGGAAAGAGGTAAGAATGTTTAGAAATTCTAGGACCAAGGTTATGGTCAAGATGGCATAAGACCATGTCTGCTCCATGTGGGCAGCAGCCATTTCTGCTTCAGTCCTGGTTGCATCTCTAGAATATACTTGGTACATGTGTTGTATGTGACTATTAATATTTACTAGTGATATATCTTCTGGTAATGCTTGCTTTTACTCCTAAACAGCTCTATAACCAAATCACCACACAGAGACTGGGTTTATTTAGTTAACCTAGAACACAATGCTGGGCAATAGTTACTCCCTCCTAAACCTCCAAGCCCTCATAGTTTCCTAACATTTAGATTTTACTCATTCTACTTGCTTTTGTGAAATATTATGTCCAGTCCATCTTCAAGTAGTTCCAAGATCTGTCCTCCAGCTCTCTCTCCTAGCTCTCTCTTGCTCTGCCTCACTCTTTCTCCTCCCACTCATTTCCTGCCCTCTGGCCCCTCCTCTTGCTCAACATTGTGTCTAGTTGCTTTATTTTGGCATGTTTACACAAAGTTGAGACAGGATGCTTAGAATAAGTATCACAATGTAATATCTGGATTGAAACCAGAGGGGAGGGGAGAGAAATCAGCATTTGAATGAACAAGGGTAAGGCGTATATATTTCAAAGGAGCATTATACCAACATACATGGTAATCTGTCCATTGAAATATATGTTCTAAATAAGTGAACACTTAAATTAATTGCCAGGAATTGCCTTAGAATTCCATGTGTAAAAGACAGGTTTTTATGGGCTGAGAACTCCACAGAAGTTGTAGCTTCCAAAGCAATTCAACATTAGGCACTAGGAAGAATTTTCTTTCTTTGTAGCTAAAAAGGCGTTTGGCCAAACAATGCTCAAAATGAAAGGAATAAATGTTCTATGTGTCGTTGAGTCTCACTGCAAACACAATGTTTAGTTCTCAGTGCCAGCTCTGGGAAGGGCATACTATTTTCCTGTTTGTTTTTGAGAAAAGGTCTTTCAAGCCCAGGCTGGCCTCAGACTGGTCATGTAGTAGAGGATGACCTTGAATTCCTGATCCTCCTGTCTCCATCAACTGAGAGCTGGTATTCTAGGCATGAGCCAACACACCTGGATTGTGTGGTTCTGGCGATGAGACTCGGGACTCCCACACACACTAGGCAAGTGATCTGCCAGCTGAGCTTCATCTCAAGATTTCGTTGTGTACTTTACTCATGAACTCTCACACTGGAGTAGACTTCAGAAGCCGTTTATTCTCCCTGGGTTCTCCCTGGGTCCTTGTATTGTCTCTGCAACACCCCTGATAAATGGAAGTTTAATCTCTACACAACCCCAGTGAGCAAAAAGATCTCAGTTAACTTTGAAGCATAGTATTTCATTTTCTAGAGAAATCTGTTTCTGTGCTTTGGGTAAAGAAATCTATGCCCAGGAGAGAGAGTAAAGGGGTGTAAAAATCATGCTTGGTCAAGGTCACCTGGAAGGCCAGCATCCTCAGCTCTGAAGAGTGAAGCTGTGTCTTGGTTGCCTGTGAATTGCACCAAGAAGCTGGCCAGTGTTGCTTGGGAAGAGGAAATGCTTGTCCTAGAGCTAGGAAGCCTCAGAGGCCTTTTTGGATGAATGTTAAGGGAGCCCCCACAAGGCTTTGCGGATTTTTTTCCCCTCAGAAGAAGGCTCAAAGCTGTCATCTGCATCACAGGGTATGTAGCCCGGTAGCTGGGAAACACTGTTGTGGGCTCTTCTCCAACTGAGCTTGCTTGCTTTCTGTCTACCTGTCAGTCTGTCTTTCTGTCTCTGTGTGTACAGAATCAGAATCCTGGCTTTCTTTCTTTTGTACTTACAGAAAATAGACTAATTAGACACTCTGACAATTTCTCAGCTGTAATTATGCGAAGCCTCCTGCACAAAGAGGAGAATTTAAAAGCCGTTACAACCGAGCAGCGGGGATGTTGCATCCCACAGACTTCACATTCCCAGGTTCCAGGGAGTGACCTCCCAGGTATTGCTCTGACTTCAGGACTCATCCATGGAAAAGCAGAGCCTCGTTTGCCATCTGTGAGCCTGTCATGGCTTTACCTCCGCCCAGAGCTGTGGAGCACGTGATTGGTCAATTTGTGGGGAAATCATGACTTCCATCCCAGCTTGTGATGGCCACAGCAGCTCAGGCATTTTGTCTTCATCAAAATCCCACGTGTCGTCTTGTATTCACGCTTCATCACAGGGGCTGCTGGCTCAAATAAGAGAAAGTCCTGTCATGATTAATGAAAATAGTTATGGTAGGAGTCTGAATTTGATCAGTACAGCAACTTATATTTGTTCTTCAAAGGGGATAACACTTTGCAGTTTGATAGGTGAACAATTTGTAGCAAAAAAAAATTCTGGAAGATATTTTTGCCCATGAAGAAAGAACTAATAACACCACTGAATAAGAGGTTATCATGTACAAAAAATACTTATTAAATTACTAAGGAAGAGGGTTCTAACCACAGTGGCGGTGAGTCAAACCTGCTTCTCCTCCTCTTCAGCAAACATTGCTTTGGTGAGTCTCACACCCAAGAAAGCAGCCAGCTTCCCTTCCTCCCTGCTAGGTGAGAACTGTAGCGATGCACAGCTGGAAGACATTGCATTAACTCTAAAGAGGGCCACAAAACATTACAATGTAGAGGTAGAGGAAACCAGAGTAATCCATGCTTAGAAGGAGTGGGGTGAGTATGGGGCTGCCTTTTCGGGAAATCATGGGCAATCCCTAAGTCATTGTTGAATCAGCTTTCAAGGAAATACTGTGTCTGACTCAAAACTTGCTTTGTGCTTATGAAGGCTCCAAAGGACCCGGTGAGTTGGATGCTGTTCTGATGATTCTTGTGGTATGTTTGGAAGGTTTTTTGTTGTTGTTGTTGTTTTCCTGGAAATGGTATGAGATCTTTGATAGATATTACTTTGGTATTTAACCTAGCAGAACTTTATTTTCTCTTGGGTTAACATACAATTCTTACCTCTGGAAATGGAAATGCTTTATGGTTGTGTGCTATAGGAGGTTACCTGACCACTATTGGAAAGAGTGGGGCAGAAGGTGGAGGTAAATGGGTGGATGGATGAATGAATGAGTGACTGGATTTGTTCTTTCCAACACAGAGACAGGAATGGACATTCAGGAGCCCTCAGGGAGGAGGGTATTGGAAAGTTCTTCACTGGGTAGCATTTATAGGAAGAAGTGAGGTTTTGACTCAAGTTTTGCTTTCCTGTACATGTGTAAGTTTGGGTACTAGCTTTGACTTTGACCTAGAGCTTCGAGCCTATGTGTGGGCTTACCTTCTTCTAGGTGCCTGGCCAGTAGACAGCACATAGGAGGATTAGCAAAGTACAGCCAGTGAAAATCCATGGCAACAGGGCCTGGCTTTATGCACAGCTGATTCTTTTATGTACAGCTGCAAAGCTCACTCTTTGGGGGCCTGGCTGAACAGGTGTTGCTGTTTCATTTGTTTGTTATTTGCAAGGTGTCTTGGCTATTAGGTGGGGTCTTGTCTGTGGATAATGGCTTTTCCTCTGTTCAGAGGCACATTAGAGGTGTCTAGTTAGCTTTTGAAAAAAAAAACAACTAATTTGGGTTAAAAGGGAAGCCCTGCTTCTTTCTGGGCTGGAGCATAGCACACAGCCCGTTGTTAGGATCGTGATAATGAGGCTATGTACATAAGAGGGACACTCTGCAAAGCACCATCTCTAGCAGGAAGAGAGGAGATTTCGTAGACATGAGCCTGACCCTTCCTGTGTGCACAGTCATTAGTGACAACCTGTGAGCATGGAGAAAACATGTTTTGTACTGTGGAACACGTACAAGAATATTCCTAAATGCTTATAAAAATCAGTCCTCAAACTAAACATAATTGATAGGGTCATGTCTTCAGCATTGGCTGCAATCTGCTTTTTTATTTTTTGCCCTCTAATCCACTCTGCAGCCCAATGGAAGAATGGTCAGGGCCTACAGGGCCCTCTGGCATTTATTCATGGAGTCAGTTAGAGCTGCACCCGATGTGCATGTTTAGAAACAACTTGGCACAGGCTCTGGGAAACTGGTCCAACAAGCCTGTTCACTTACCCTTCAGATTTGGTAAATGGAGAAAACATGGTTGGAATTGCTTGAGGGTTGAGTCAGGGTTATGAAATAAAGAAAAATTCTTGGGGTTTAAACTTTCATACAGAGAGGTAGATGGAAGCAGATGCAAGCATTCATGTTGTGTGGAGGGAAATGTACACTGACCAGGTGAGGAGGAGTTGTTCAGAAAGGGCTGAGGAAGATTAAGTTGAGATTTGAGTTAACCAGATGGGTCTGAGCGGCCCATCAATGAAATGATCCCTGGAAAGCCACACTGCCCTCTTATCCCTCTGCCTTTCTGCCTGAGTTCATCAGGTGGATGTAACTACCACCAGAGCACTCTTTCCGGATTTGAACTGGTTCAAGGAGAATGCGGGCTCTAGAAGTGGCTGGGCAAGAACAAACTGATCTGTCCATTAACACTTTTGTCTTTGGTCTCAGATTGCTGTGAGGGCCAGTTTGAAATCGCTCAGGTGTTGCTATGGCTGAATACGTGTTATGAGGAGGTGGCTTTGTGCGACCAGATGGGCTTTATTATTTTTCTCCATGTTTGTTTCTAAAAGATAGTGTCAGAGCAAGGGTATTCCAGAATTAGCTATGAGTGATTGGAAAGTCATGGGGGCACAAGTATGGTCTCCAATGTTCTACAACTTACAATGTTTTCATTGGAAGGCTAGTTGAGGGCACTGCAAACACACTGTAGCCTTTGTATCACAACACTGTTTACCAGGTTGATGTATGTACAGGCAGCTCTATGTTGTTGTTAACGTATACTCATACTTTAGAATTTATAGAAACATAAGGCACATTTCCCTATGGCTTTAACTGAGCAAAGAAGGCTGCCTTGCTTACTATGCCTTGATACCAATTCTTTCTTGTCCCATGTTATCCCATGTCTCCAAACCTCTGTAAAACTGATCCTGTCCATTAAGACAGTTTTTTTTTCCTGTCTTTCCCTGTGACTCACAGTAGGGAGCTTGCTCATGAGCTTTCTGATTCCATCTTCTGCTTGTTTGTCTTTTAGTGCAAATAACACTATCACTTGCTCACAAAGCTAAATGCTACAGGACACAGCTGCTCTGTGAGTAGTAATAGCCGGTACCTGATACCTAGACTCCCAGGCAGTGACCAGCTGAGAAGTTCTAGAGCTTTCAAGGCTTTCCACCTCAGTGTTTGATGGAACTATCCCATTGCCTGAGTGTAACCCCCAATCTCCATGACCTGTGATTCGGTTATCTTACACCATAACTGCTAAAAATATATATATATTTTTGGTGTAACTCAGATTGCTAATGACTGCCCTTGAAACAGACAAATGTTCTGAATGATTCATGTGAGATCAGTATCACAGGAGTGAGACAGAAGCGGGAAGTCGACACAGATATCAGGATGACGCCATGCCAGATCCATTCCACCAATCATATTTGGATAGTAGGTGAAAGACCATGAATCAAGGAATCTATGAGCCTCTTCTAGAGGCAGAAAAATGCAAGCAAATTCATTCTCTTCAGAAGGGAAGGTAGTGCTTCCAAGGCCGTGATCTTAGGCTAGTTAGGCTTATTTTAGACATAATTATGAGCAAGTAAGGCAATACCTTTGTGGTGTTCTAAGCCCCTAAGTTGTGGTCATTACCTCAGCAACAATAGAAAACAAATATGCTGGGCATCCTATCTCTGACTTGTTTCCATCCATTGTGGGTCTCATAGTATTTGCTTGTCTTTAAGACCTTCACTGTCTTCTATGCCTTTCTATTGGTTTGTTGCCTTAGCACTTCAAGGTTTTGTACACAGGAAGCAATGAATAACTGTTGGATGGGTAAATGGAAAGTCCCTCTTTTCGGTCACATGCTCTAATCTAGCCATGAGCTCTCTCCCATCTTTTTTTTTTTTTAATTGGGGAGGGTACTTTGCATTTTTACATCCATTTCTAGGAGTGGGTGGAAACAGAATGTATATATTTAAAATTATTTTTTTACTAAGTCAGTTTGTTCCTTGGCTGCTTCACATGTGTACACAGTGCATTCTGTTTACTCTGGTCCCAACCTCTTTTCTTTCTCCCGCCACCTTCATTTCCTCCTTCCTACTGGTCCATTTCCCACATGCATATTTTGTTTGTTTTGTTTTGTTTTGTGACCCTCTGATTTACTCAAGAGAGTCTGCATGCTCATGGATTTAGAACTATCCTCTGGAATCTGGTAGACCCTTTGTATATGACTAAAAGCAATGTGTACTACTTTTCCAGAATCCATCAGTTGCCAGAGGGTCACAAGGGAGTGTGGGGGAGGAAGGCCCCATGAGACCCTCTGTGATCTTGATTATAGGTCCAATCTTGAGCAACCAAAGCTGCTGTAAGATTATGTTTGCAGTGGCCTTGTTCGGCTCTGAGGATAGCTTTGCCCGTGTCTCTCTTGTCTTTTGGCTTTGCGTTGTTTCCGTTCTTTCTTCTGCAATGTTCCTGAGCCTTAGAGGGCATCTCTGCACTCATCATGGAAAAAAGAGAAAGAGAAAGCTTCTCTGAAAAAAAAAGAAAGCTTCTCTGATTAAGCATAAGAGTAGTATTTGTCTATGGGTATGATCAGAAATATGAAGCCAACAGTTCAGCGTCATGTCAATTTAGCTAGTTATACTATGGAGGTGCCCCTAGAGATATGACCATCCAAGGCATGGCTTTTTGACAGGGTTTACAGTAACATGCTTTTACTTTGTTAAGCTTTAAACAATTAGCAATAAAAATTTTATTATAGATAATTTTTAGTAAGTGACAAATCCACAATGAAGCCACTCAGAAACCGTCTTTGTTATTTTGAAGCTATTTTTCTCGTTATCTACCTCTATATTTTAGGAAAATTTTACACAATGCCTTAAAACCCACTCTTCACTGAGTACAGTGTACACATTTTTTTTTTAACTTCCCATTTCATGGCTGCAAGTAGTCTTATGTAGCTGAACTAGACTTTATTTAGCTTCAGTCTCACCAACCGAGGACCATGCACTGACGGGACCTATGTCCTCCACATATATGTAGCCAATGGCAGATCAGGCTTCATGTGGGGCTCCTAATAAGGGGAACGGGGAATATCTCTGACATGGACTCTGTTGCCTGTGTTTTAGTCACATCCCCCTGATGGGACTGCCCTACCAGGCCACAGGGGAAGAAGACAAAGGAGTCCTCCTCATGTGAATAGATGAGCTAGGGTCGGTGGCTCCCCTTTTCTGAGAAATAGGTGAAGGAGGAGAGGAGAGAGAGGGTGGGACTGGGAGGAGAGGAGGGAGGGACCTGATGTAAACTGAATAAATAAATTTAGAAAAGAATGCTTTCTTATGAAGGTGATCTTGCTCTTGGTATCTTTGTACTGTGAGAGCTGAAGAGCTTGGCACTAAAGGTAACAAAAGGCCAAGTTTATATTGGAAGTGAATGCTATTATGAACAGCTGATCTCAGAATGGGCACTGTGGCCAGCAACCAGCCTACCCAACCCCTGTGTAACTAAGGTACCCCCCCCCCATCCATCTGACAGATTGGGACCATTGCTTCTCAGAAAACTCTGACAGTGGACCTCCTGCTTCCTACTACACCAAGAAGAGAAGAGCCATGGCCCTCCTGTTTTTATAGGCTCCTTGTTTCTGGCAGGCATCTATATAGAAAGGAGACATTGTGAATTCACAAATATACCTCGATCTCTCTCTTGGGCTGACTCTTGACCTTATCTGCTCGTGAGGTTTGGCTCCTCGTGGCTCATGAGGGTATAGGTACTGTATGCTATACAGTGGAGTGTGAGTCCCCTAATTGCCTGTTCAGTGGACCAACCTGACATTTTGTCCATTTAGTAGCAAAGCAAAAATCAACTGCCTTGACATCCAGGTCCTAGGGTGGTTGTGGTTAGCCTCAACTGTGGCTCCTTTAGGTGACATTCATTAGCTATAAAATGGAGTACTAATAAGATGTCACATTTATCGGCTGAGGTGTACCCCCTCACCTCCGTCCCCTCTAGTGCAATGTTGTTTTTATTCTGTGAGTTTAGGAAAGCCAGGCTCGTTGCCATGGCAACACAGAAGCTTTCAGGCACTTGTTTGTTTGTTATATTCCTTTGTCATTTGGAGTGGTCTTTGGAGGCTCTTGAAAGAAGATGTGCTGCTTATAGTTTGACAGTTAAATCACCAGCTGCCTGTCAGAGAGCGGAGTTGGGAGGAGGAGGTGGAGGATAGCCACAAAGCTCTTCCCAGTGTCTGCTTTTACAAAGACTGACTTACAGAAGGCAGCACCAGAATCGGCAGCTTTTACTCAGAATCTTTCTGCTCACAAAAGAAAACCTGTGATGGCTGGAACCAGAAAACTGGGCTTTTTTTTTTTCCAGTCAGTATTGCTTTTATAAAAATTTTCTGTATTTTTATTATCATTTATTATAATTTATTCACTTTGTATCCTGGCTGTAGCCCCTCCCTCATCTCCTCCTGGTCCCACCCTGCCTTCTTCTTCCCTTCCTATACCCCTCCCCTAGTCCATGATAGGGCAGGTCCTCCTCCCCTATTATCTGACCCTGGATCCTCCTTTTCTGGATCTCTTTCTCAGTTTGGTTATGAGTCTCAGCATCTGCTTCAATACCCTGCTGGGTAGAGTTTAGAGGTGTCCTGTGGAAGGTTCCTGTCCTGTTCCCTATCTTCTCCTACTTCTCATGTCTATCCTGTTTACCCTTCTGAATAAGGATTAAGCCTCTTCCCTAGGGTCCTCCTTGTTGTTTAGCTTCTATAGATTTAGGACTATAGATTTTAGAATTCTTATCCTATATTATGTGGCTAATATCCACTTATTGGTGAGTACATACCGTGTGTATCTTTCTGCTTATGGGTTACCTCACTCAGGATGATCTTTTCTAGTTCTTTCCATTTGCCTGCAAATTTCATGAACTTAGAGCCTGTGCTGTTGGTGTTCTTAAAACTGGATTTTTCATTGAATGGAGGAGAAAAACAAGCAACAGGACAGGAGCATACCAAAGAGGGCCTCTGAAAGAATCAATATAGCAATGGATCAAAGCAGATATTAAGATTCACAACCAAGCCTTTGGCAGAGGGTGGGAAGTAAGTAAGACTTGGGGAGAACAAGAGCTCCACAAAGGTCAAACTGAGCAGGGCACAGGGGTCTTTTGGGAGGCACTTTCTCCAACCAAGGACCAGGTATGGATATGGCCTAGAATCCCCGCTCAGATGTGGCCCATGGTAGATCGGTGTCCAACTGAAGACCCTAGTAAGGGGAACAGGGACTGTTTCAGTCATGAACTCAATGGCTGTCTCTTTGACCCTCCCCCATACATGCCAGGGAGTAACAGCCTGGCTAGATCCCAGAGGAGGACATTGCAGCCAGCCCTGAGGAGACAAGATGAACTGGGGTTGGATGGAAGGGGAGGAGGTCCTCCCCCGTCAGTGGACTTGGAGGGGGCAGGGAAGAGATGAGGGAGGGATGGGGAGAGTGGGAGGGAATGAGGGAGGGGGCTACGCCTGGGATGCTATGATGCTGTGATTGATATAAAAATAAATACATTATATTAAAAAAAACTGGACTTTTTACCTTGTTTTCCAACCTCTACTCTCAATTCCTGCCCAGATGGAGGGCCATAAACTGTAGTTAAGTGAACTGCTCTAGACAATTCGAGCCACGAGAGCTCCTTCGTCAGCCCACGAACTCTGACACAGAAGCTGGTCTGGAGAAACAAGGCACAGATGCTGCTTGGCCGAACTCTTTGCTTCCTCCTGTCTTTAACTCTGTCAAGGGTACCTGCACGGTGTGGTCCTCCTCCACTGGAAGAAACCAGCTGTGTTCCTCAGAGTTTAGGGTCTTCTTTCCTTGGGGCCCCATTGCCCCTTTGGTGGGATGGCCCAGTGAAAATGGTAAGGTTCAGGTAGTTGGACACATTGGAGGAAGTTTGAATGGATAAATGTTGCAATAATTTTAAAAATAACTTATTTAGGGAAAAAAGCTCTGCATCTATAGCAAAAAAAAAATCATACAATTAAAAAACTGCCGTATTTTACTTCCCCAACCCCAAATTAACATTTTTTTGTATGAATTCTGTGTATATATACATACACACATGCTACAAGTAAGATACTTTGATATCTGTAACTTTAATGATTATTTAAAAGATTTATCCTATCTCTTGAAATGCTTTTTTTAATTCTTTGAGAATTTAGTATATGTCTTGAACATATTCAATGACCTTTTAACTCCTCCCACATTCAACCTCCATTTTATTTCCTATCCAACTTCACATCCACTTTTTCCCCCTAAGATAGGGTTTTTTGTGTAGCTCTGGTTGTGCTGAAACAGCCTCGGATTCACAGAGATCCTCCTGCCTCTGCCTCCTGAGTGCTGGGATTAAAGGCGTGAGTCACCAGTTTTTGTTGCTCATATTTGTTTGGGTATGTGGCTCTCACTGCAGCTTTGTTGATGTCCTAGGGGCCACCTGCTTAAAGAAGACAGGCTCTCTCTCTCTCTCTCTCTCTCTCTCTCTCTCTCTCTCGTCAGTGATCAATTGCCAGTAAATCCTCAGCACAGGGTGGGGCTTCATGCGCTCTTTCCCCATCCACACTGGGGTTTTGTCTGGCTTGAGCGTGTGCAGGTCTTGTGCACGCTACCACAATCACTATGAGTTCACGTGTGTATCTCCTTTGCTGTGTCTAGAAAACACTGTTTTGTTTTAGTCATCCACCATCTCCAGCTCTTATAATTGCTCTGTCCCCTCTTCTTCAGTGATTCCTGGGCCTTGGAAAGAGGGGCTATGATGAAAACGTCTCATTTAAGGCTGAACACACCACAGTCTCTTATTCTCTGTTGACCAGTTATGGGTCTTCGAGTTATTCGCTGACTACTACAAAAGATACTTCTTTGACGAGAGTTAAAAGGTGAGAGATGATAACTCATCATGGGTCAGTTTAATACTATGTCTATTTAACAGAGAATAATTTAGTAGGTCCTCCCTTAGGGCCCATGACATGTCTGGCCACAGGTTCTCAGTCCTGATAACGGTGGCAGGTATGGCATAGAATGAACCTTAAATCTATCCAGAATGTGTTTGGTTGCTCCCGTAACATTTGTACCGCAATTGTACCTTGCTGGACTGGCTGCTACTGTAGCTCCCCGGAGGTCACAGCTGAGACTGATAATTACTTTTCTTCTCTGATACTGTTCACAGCTCTTTCCAGGACTATGAAAGCTAGCCACTAGGGAGGGAGCTTCTAGGTTTATTTCCTCTATTCTGCCACTCAAGGATGTGGTGCCTTCATCAGTGGGGTATTAACCATCATGCTCTGGAGAGTAGCCAAGAGTAACGGCAGTAGCTTTTAATGTTTGGGGGTGTTTGGGACCCCACGGGCTAACAGCTCTAAAAGAGGTAACTCATTCCTGACTCCGGGCTTTTTTATTTCTTAGTCTGTAGTGTCTAGTGGAGACATTTATCTCCTATTTTTAGGGTTCTGCCCATTAATACAGTAACTCCACTTAAACTCTTGATATACGTATACGGTATACATTTTAGAAGGCTTCTTTCCCAGAAGCACTGTAGTGTTAATTATTCTTCCCTACACTGCCTCCTCTACCCTGCCCTATTTCCCTCCTGCCATGTGTACTCCCATGTTCTATATCCTCTTCTTTAAAAGCCATCCTCCATAGCTCATTGCTAGTTTCTGAAGCTCTGTGGGTATTCCAAATGAAACACACATATCTAAGGATTCAAAGCTAACATCTACAAATGAGAGAAAATGTGTAATCTTTGTCTTTCTGGGTCTCGATTACCTCACTCAGAATGATTGCGTCTAGATTTATAGATTTACTTGAGAATTTCATAATGTTTTTCTCTTTTTTTATTTTTGTTTTTTGAGACATGGTTTTTCTGTATAACAGTCCTGGCTCTCTATTGACCAAGCTGGCCTTGAACTCACAGAGATCTCCAGCTACTGCCTCCCGAGTGCTGGGATTAAGGTGTGCACCACCATGCCTGGCATTCATATTTTTTCTTAATAGCTGAATAAGATTGCATTGAATAAATGTAGCACATTTTCATTAATCATTTATCAGTACATATAGGCTAATTCCATTTTTTAATTTTCTGTTTTTGCTATTGTGAAGAGAGCAGCAATGGTCATGGGTAAGCAGGTGTATCTATAACAGGATAAAGAATCATTTGAGTATACACCCGAGAGTAGTTTAGCCGGATCTATACCACTATTTATAGGTAAATCTATTTCCAGCTTCTAGAGGAACATTTACACTGATTTCCATATGATCGCACCAGTTTGTACCCCCACCAGCTGTGAAAAGTGTCCCCCTCTCCCCACACCCTTGTCAACATGAGCTTGGCCATTCCGACTGGAGTAAGACGAAATCTCAAAGCAGTTTTAATTTGCATTATCCTGTCTCTTACACCCTTCATGTTAGCATCTAGATTGTTTCTAGTTTCTGCCTTCACAGGATTCTACACTCATGTTAAGTACCCAGCAAATCAACCTGTACCCATTAAATGTTAGTTATTTACAGTCTCCATTTTTTCTTTTAAGTTGATACATAAGCCTGAGAAAAGACTATGTAAGAACAAATGTAGACTGTTTTATGTGTGCATAACTCCTAATGCTGGCTCCTACATCAAGACATTCAAAGAAAACTAGGAGAACTGCACAGTAAGGTACATTTTTCTGCATTATACTAAGTGCTGAGGAGATGGTCACATGTTTTCTAGCCTGGATCTTTCTTTATGATGATTCTAAGGCACCAGATGTAGCACCGTAGACAAAATAGGTCTCTGACAGGACCAGCTCCCTTCTGGTCTCGCTCCCAACAAGCTTGTGGGAATAGGGGAAACCCTTAGTTTTCTCACCTGTAAATCTGTAAGATGATCACTTTTTTTTTAAACCTTTGGGGTTTTCTCAGATTCAAAATTTAATTATTTTATGCTGATGATATGTGCTGAGCAAATTTGTAGTAACCTGTGATAAAAGAATGATCTTTAAAAATGTTCTTCAGTTTTGAGTGTTATGGTCTGGCAACTTACTGTATTTTATTGTGGTGAATTTGGTGCAGTTTACTGAAAGACTAGTGTGTGTTTGTATTTCTCTCTCTCTCTCTCTCTCTCTCTCTCTGTGTGTATGTGTGTGTATGTGTGTGTGTGTGTAGTCACTTGGGTAAAAATATGCATTCCCATCTGCTGTGGCCGAGGGCCTAGGACATATTTTATCACTCCCTGTCCCTTTCTGCACTGTTCTCTTGAGACAGGAGCGCAGCAACCCTCAGTCATCCTTTCATGCCCTCCCCTTTCCTCAGAGAAGGGGTTACAGGCGAGCATATGACCACACTCAGCTTTCTGTATGGATCCTGGGATCTGCACTCAGGTGCTGATGCAGCGCTCACAGTAAGCACCCTTACCCGTCCTCTCCCCAGCCCGTGGCAAGAGTAGTCTTGTCTGCTCATCCCTCATTTTTTTTTCCTGTTTCAATTTATTTCTATTGCCTGTATGAAAACTATACACTATGACATTTTGATATCCACAGACACAGCCACATTACCAAAGGGATGCAATTAAGCACGCTCATCACCTTCCGTGGTACCTCTTTGCCCACACTTTTTTCCATCTCAGTTTTCCTGGGCATGGGAAGCCACCCCTCTCCGCATGAAGGTAGTTTTGAGGGTTGGTTGCAACAACCCAGAACGGTAGACCTGGGGCTTCTCGGGTATCAACCTCTTCATCCCCCCAGGCTCTTAACAGAGACACCCTCATCCTTTCTCAGCTTTTCACCTCTGCAACCCTCCAGGCTGTTTCCCAGAACACATGCCTGTTCTGGAGCCCTAGATGCCCTTGTCAGTTATGAGCCCTGCCACTTCAGCCCACAGGTCAGTTTGCTCCTTCAGACCCTTCCGTAAGAGAACATAAAGCCCAAGGAATCAAAGCTTCCTCCAGTTCCCCCGACTCCATCAGATGCCCAGAGACCTGTATTTGCTCCCCCTTTAAATCCTATTTCTCTTTCTTTTTAGTCTTTACCATTTTCATTAAGAAACAACCAGATTATAGTTTCACTTTTTAAATTCTCTTGCTATTGTTATTTATTCCTTCATCTTCAATCCTATACCATTTTAAAATCGAACATAGATTTCTTTTCATACAATATATTTGATTACAACCTCCCCTTCCGTAACTCCTCCCGGATCCTTCCCACCTACCTCAATCCTCTCCCTTTCTTGCTCTCTCTTCTTAGAAAACAGGTGTCTAAAATAAGATAAAATAAAAATAAATTAACACGAATAGGACAAAACAAACAAATCAACAGGAAAAAAGAGAGAGAGCCAAATAAAAAGCACAAGAAATACACATAGATGCGTGCGCACAAGTACACACACACACACACACACACACTCCTACACATAGGAACTCCATAATGGAGCAAACCCAGAAACTTTAATATATAAGCAAAAGACCTATAGTGTAAGAATCAAACAGAAATCCCAGACAGAGCATTATGAAGCAAAAAGACCCTCCAAAAATATCATTGAGTTTTTTCAGTGTTGGACATCTGCTGCTGGGCACAGGCCTGGCCTAAAGTGTGGTTTGCTGGTTTCATTTTTTAAGGTCCGAGTCTGATTTTGCTGCCTGCAGTAGGAAATCCTTAACCCTTCATTACTGCCACCACTCTAGTTTTGGTTCTCCAGCTGGTTATAATTTTGTGCTCATCAGTAATGCAGCTCTATGTCTGTGTCCCGATATGTTCTAGCACCTCCCTAGGAAAGTTCCTGGGGAGGACAGTGACCATGCACAGGGTTGGTACAAAGTTCTTTCCTTTAACTCTGAGATTCGTTGAGCTGGCACTTGCCAGTGAACTTGACCTTAATTTGGATGTGCTACCTGCGGACTCCACATCAAGGGACTTAGAAGATTTTTTAGTAATCGTGGTAGTTTGTTTTTCTTTCCCCCCTCAGTCTTGCTTTGCACGTTGGTAAGCATAGGGCAGGTTCTTCTTCAGTTTTGTTTTTATTTAACTTTAGCTTTTTGACTCAGAATTTCATGTAGCTCAGGCTGACCTCAGACTCGCTCTGTAGCCAAGGATGACCTTGAGCTCTGGATCTTCCTGCCTTTACCTCCCAAGTGTTAGTAGGTACTTCTCGGGGTTAAGTTCTTTAGAATGAGTTCCAAAAGCCATTAAATAAGGACACAAGAAAGAATTCAGTGATTCAGGGCCTTAACCAGAACATTTTTCTTTAAAGAATCATCCATGCTTTAGTACACTGAGCAGAAGGGTTCAAATATTCAGGTTCTTTTGGCCAGACCTTGTGACTGTTTTATCAGAGAGAACTTTTTATCTAACCTTGTTGTTCTATAGGAATTTGAGTTGTACGGGAATGCTTTAATTATCAGAATCTTCTTTAGTAAAAGCCTCTGAGATTTGTGATAAGTTTACATATTATTATACGAAGCACAGTTTTCTTTAAGAGCGTATCTAAATCCCATCTGTTTGATTGGAAAGAGGAACTCGGAATGAATCTATCTAATTTTCAGTTTTCTCCCTTGGAGAAGATTATGACTGAAAGTCAGAGATGGCTTCTGTGCTTGCCTTTCCCCCTCCTTTCTGATGGTCTTAGAGGAAGTCTTAAGGTTTCCATAGCAATGCACAAGGAGTCATCATTTTTCTGCTGTGATTTCCCAGCAAAGCAAAGAGTTTTGGTAACCCTGGTTCAGTAGAACTGAAAAACATGGCACTAGGCTCAATCTAAATTGGTCTGACTGACAGGGGCAGGGCACTGTTTTGTCAGCTGAGTGTGACTGACTCCAGCTGAGATTACTAATCGCTCACTGGGTGACATTAGGGGAATTGACCCCTTGCTTTGTCTGAACCTGAGGTAGGGTTTTGGTTAGTTAGCCTTGGGGTTGGCTAATGGGTTTCCATTACCATTGTTACCGCCATACCCTTCATCACTTTCCTCTCTTTTCTGTATCCCCTGGCCTTCCTTTCTGCTCTCCGCCCCACTTGCCTCCTCTGCTTCCTATCAGTTTCCCTGCTGTGCCTCTGGAAGCCTGTCTCAGTTGCGTGAGCAGGTCACAGGCCCCACATCCGGTATCCTTAGGGCTTATCTTCTTATTGCCTCCAGGAGCTGGGCCTGCTGTGTTCCTTCCCTTGTAACAGTTCAGCCTGTTTTCATGTTTTTTTAAAAGAGCTTAGGTTACTAGGTACATGCCACATCTTTGTTTGGTTAAACCTAAACAAATTGTTCTCATTCCAGAATTTATGTAAAAAAAATTCCACACCCACTATCTCACATAAACACAGGCTGTTTTACACATAACAAAGAAAAAAAAAGACTCACAGAAATATCTGTCCCTCCATTGATGCTGTCTGTGGCTTGATCAAAGACTTTCTTTCCAGTGGGGAGGGCCATCTCTGTGATTTCATTTGCAAGACCTAAAGAATTTACATTTGCCTTAAAGTGGTTTTTCTTTGAACCAGTGTTTCATGATAGCTTCAAAAACCAGCCATTGCTCATAATTGCCAGAACAACCCTAATGCTGATGATTATCACGCTTGGCAGTGGTTACTTAACTGTGAGTGAGTTTTAGAAAAGCCAGGATGGTCCTTTGCCTTAGGATAAGACTCACTTCCTTTCCTTGCCAGTTGTGAAGGAAAAACCCTTGTCAGCAAGGGAATGGCTTAGTCTTGAGATTCTGTTTATCAGTTGTCAACTTAGACCTATGCCAAACCTCTTTAGTTAAGATCACTGCAGATTCTGCTGACACAGTTTCCAATAACCTCAGGACCGCCAGAGTTAATTGTCACAACTGCTTTAGTTGGGCAGGGCATCCTTTTGCCTTTCCTATGAAGAGCAAGTGGTTATTGCTTCAAGAGCAGAAATCCAAGTCTGAATTAGGTACCACATATGAGGTGGCTTTTGGGTTTTCTTAAGTTCCAACTGGAAAAAAGGAAGAATGGGACCTTCTTCTGGGAAAACATCAGAGAGTTACATGCTCATGATCAGGCACAGAATTCATCCATGTATCCATCTAACACGCTGAGTGAGTAGGCACGCTGCTAGTGGGGCATCCACGTGGCACAAAAAAAAATATCCTTCAAGGAGTGTACCTTCCAGTAAGCAATGTCTGTTTTAGCTTTCAACTCATGCCTCTTCCTTTACCTCATACCCGGCCCAATTTAAAAAAAGAAAGGTAGATGGAAAGAGACAGCACACATCTGACCTAACTGTTAAGTTTTGTTTATGTTCCCAATTCCTTATCAAAGGATAAGGGAGATATTCTCAAACAGAATAAGGATTTCTGCAGGTCCTTTCCATATTCTTCGATTCTTAGGCCACACCCTACTGTTTTCTGAATGGTAAGCTCTCCAGACTCTGTGATAGATACTATTTACAGTGGGAGGCAAGCAGGGTATGAGGACTATATTGAAGGTTTTCTCAAAGGAACAAACCTTTAACGCCCATCTTGCCTGGTATTAAATGCTTAAACTGTGGTTGCTTGGAAGTGTGGGGTAGCCCCCTTTTGGAGCTGACTGGGAAGGAAACACATAGAGAGGCCTTGGGGTAGCATTTGACAGTCATTCTGACAGGGGGCAGCGAGTTAAGCATACTGACTCTGTTAAACTAGAAAATCCCCATGGGAGCAGAAAGCCATGAGCTGGAGGAGGAGGATGCTTTGGGTTAAAATTAGACTTGGTGTATGGAGACACCATGGATGTTACCGTGTAGCCAATGAGGAAAATTTAGCCCCAGTTGAGGATGTGACAGTAAAAAGCCATACTTGACAGGAGATTGATTTTGTGTGGTGTTCAGAAGGGTGAATTATTTGGGCAGAGGAAGCAAGGACCAGAGAGACTCTAAAGGCATTTTGTGTTAATTCGTGTAATGTTTTGAATGGAGCTCTCACTATGCTCAAACTTTGTTGCAGAAACCTCAAAGGTTTCACATCATTTTCTCCTCCCAGCCCTGTGAGCTTCATGGTTTCTTTCAAGCCCTGATGGTCAGTCTGTTTTAGGATGGGGAGACATATGTATTTAGTCAACGAGACAGCAAGCAATTCTCTGATATACATCTGTAGCTCAGAGCATGCAGCTGTGTTAGTCGGCTAGGCTGTCGTAACAAATACCATTGACGGTGAAGGTGTAAACAGCAGCTGGTCTGCAGGGAGAAGTCTGAGATGGAGGTCTGGTCTTTCTTCCTCACTGTCATAGGCGGTCCTCTGCCTTTGTCTTTATAGGGTCTGTCTTGCTACCAGGCCTGTACCTGTGTCACATTTCTTCTTGGTATAATGAAAGCAGTTGTGTTGGATGTGGTTCCCTTCTTAAGAGCTCAGTTTATCTTATCTCAGCAGATGGTGTGTCTAAATATGGTTACGATCTGAAGAGCTGAGGGGTTAGGACTCCCGTATCTGAACTGGGGAGGGGTCAGGGCAGAACTTGAGTGGTAACATCATCAAAGGGGAAGAAGGTGAAGCACAGAATAGAAGCCAGATCCCCCCTCCTGACCCTCCTTCCAACCCCCTGCATGTTCTATCTCATTCCTGTCCCCAGTGATGAAATGAGTCACCTCCAAAGAGAAAGTTCTAGGCGCCAGCTTCCTGTCATTCCTTTTCTAGGAGAATTTAGGCTGATGTCATTTGGGGGCTTTTCAGCTCCCAATCTTAGAATTAGCAGCCTTTCTCTCTTTCTTAAAAAAAAAAAACAACCCCCTTTCTGGCAATGCTAGTTCCTTACCATATTTATTGCAGTCATCTGCTTATGCGCAGTGGTAATTTTTATCTTGATGGGAGGAAATCTCAGGCTGAGAACATACATACTAAACAGATGCAGCAAACTGCAGCCATGTTGTTTTGTTGTTTTCTGTTTATATATTGTTACTCTCCTTTCAGGGTCAGCAGATTTTTTTTTTTAATTTAACTTTGACCTTTGAGGAGTTTACCCTTTTATTTCTAGGTTTGCTTGTTTATTTGTTTGTTTATTTATTTATTTATTTATTTATTTATTTTTAAATTTCCATCTGTTGGCTCAAATTCATGTCCACGGGCCTCACACCATTCTATATGCTTGTTTTCCTCTTCAGACTCCAGACTGAAATTCTTGTGCCTGTGGTTGTGAAATCTGCTACCTTTTCACCTCAGAAAAATCCCATGACAAGCAGCAGGCTGGCAAAGTGACTAAATGGAGGGCTCAAGCTAGACTGCCGGAGTGAAATCCTCGCTCTGACACTTACTACCTTGTGACTGTGGGTGTCTCGCTCATTTTTCCACAGCTCAGCTTTGTCTCATCTGTTAAGTGATGATAATAATAATTTCAATTTCACGGGACCATTGTTAGACGTAAATGAGCGTAAAGGACCTGGCACATAGTAAGTGCCAAGTAGGTGCAAAATATAATAATTATGACTCTGCCTGCCTTTGTTCTGCGTAGCTCCCCTGGGGACCCTGACCCTGCTTGGCTCAGTCTCTGTTTCCACCCTACTGGGTTTCCCATTTGCAACCCATGCAGGAGTAGGCAGGCCTCTCTGAAATCCTCATTAGACCAGCTGTCCCCAGATCAGACTGAGGAACAGGATGGTTGACAAGGTCTGTCAGTTTTACTCACCCTAGTATAGGTGTAATACACGTGCTTGAAGAGAGACAGGCTTCTCCTGCCTGGTTACTGGATTGGCCATATATTTGTCCCATTCTCATGCCAATGACGACTGCTGTTTCAGAGGCAAGAGGTTCAATCTCCAGGGGTTTAGTCAGAACCCATCAAGCCATTGCTATGGAAAGGGAGGGTGTTTCTCTTTCTGAGACAGTTGAACAGGCTCCTGATCATAATTCTTTGTATATGTGGCCTGCCTTGGGCTGGCATCTGCTAAGGACTTCCCAGTCATCACCTGTTCCTTACTAACTCATAGTGAGATGCCATTGTCACAGGACCTCCAAGGGCTTCAAGAGTCGCAGTTCACCTAGAAAGGTGCCATCTTCTGTTGAGATCCTATAGTAACTTAGACCCCTCCTTTGTTCTCACTCTTAAGGCTAGTCTTTATCTTGGAGAATGGTAGCTATTCTTTTTATAATCTTTATTCCTCTTCCTCCCATTATTTCTTGAAATCTAGGGCTCTCATAATTCAAAGTGACTTTGTGGGAAGATGTAAATTTTCCTGCTTAGTGCCTCTCATTGGACTCTTTCTTGCCCCAGGCTGCAACTTCAAAGCCCATTTTCCCTTTTCCTGGTCAATACCAAACAGAATCTCTCTTTTCTTTTTACTCTGTGGCTCATTTTTGTATTACTTTTTTGTCCTTAACCCATACTCCAACATGCAAATTCTATCATCATTTCCCCAGCACAAATTTTTCCCTTTCCATTCATCAAGTTCCCATGTCTTTGCCTCAGTGACTTAGGGGGTAGGATAAGAGCTTAACTTCCAGTTTGTGGACAATTGAAATGGTTTATACTAAAAAATGATATTTCAGGATACATCAACAAGCTCTTTGGAGAATATCTGGAGCCAGATGAAGTTTATCCAAAGATAGTGAGTTGGTTTTTTTTGTTTGTTTGTTTGGTTTTTTTCTTTATTAGTAAGGCTTCTTTGGCCATATATAAATATATTTCTCATCAGTTAATCTAACTTATTTATAAATATTAGTGATGATTAGAAATTGACTCAATTTACTTTTTTTTTGTCTCATTGCAAAAAAGCAAGATATCCTGCCAATTTCTTTGGCATCTTTAATATCCACATTTCAGATACTGGTCTTATTTTTATTGCAGAACAAGATAGTGCTTAAAGATGCGGACAATGTGATGTTTTAAAACGAAGTTCTGGAGTGATTCTTCCTAAGTCATATAGCAAGATTTCTTCTGCAAGGCTGAATGTGGAATAAACTGTGTGTGAGTGGAGTCTTCTGTGAAAATCTTTCTTAAACGTCTTGAAGTTAGGCATCAAGTCCCCATCATGAATGAATGCCCAGGAATGGTTAGATTATTGAAGAAATCATCTTAGGTTGGGTTCTTCATGTTCAAGAACAGGCTGGCTTCAATCTCTATGCCCTTTCATGGAAATATCAGTGGCCTCCTCAAAATGAGACTCGGCTAGATTTAAATAATGACAGCATAGCTGGAGAGACGTGAGAAAGCTGAGGAATACATTTCTTGTTTCATTTTTCTCCTCACAGTGGGATTCTGAAACAGTATCTCCGCAGGAGTTTGTATGGTTGCAGTCCTGTGGAAGACATACACTGAATATTTTTGGTTTTCAAATGATGCTTTTTAGTGGATGCTTTCCTACATTAGCAATGGTGGTGGAAAGAGAAAAATAGGAGAGGATGTTTTGAAGTCTTTTCATCCATTCTGAAAGTTTGGGTCTGACTTGCTTGTGCTATGGGTGGCTCTCTGCTTTCCCCAGAGGCTCCAGGAGTAGTGTGGTTGTTCTCAGTGCCCTGGTCTCTACCAAATAGAAATTAGTTTGAAAACAGAATGCTCTCAGGTGATGCTTTCTGTTTCTGCGTTCTGCATTGTGCTGTTCAGGCATGCTACAGAGATGATGGCTGTGGGGCTTTGCAGTGAAAATTCAGAGAAACAGGCATGGGGGCGGGGGAGGGGCGGGGCTTGGGAACGTGGTGGTAGAGTGCTTGCTTAAGAGGTGCAATCCCAGTACCACCAATAAACAAGCAAACAAGAGGCTACAAAGGCCATTCTTCCAAAGACTTCACTTTTCTTTCTTTTCAAGCCCCAAAACTGTTAAGGACAAGGTCCTATTCTATGGAGGACGAGGAAGGAAACTACAAAACTACCACTGTTTAGGTTAGAGAAAAAGAAAATCTGGGAGGCCTAGAGCTGTTCTTCTGAGGAAGAACATCTGCTGAGAAGATGAGGACAAAGAGGAAAGGGTTTACTTGGCAGAGCAGTGACCTCAGCTATCATGAGCATTAGAGCAAGTGCTACCAGATGTCAATCACAGGGCATGTTTGGGCTTCCTCATCTGGTGAGGGGTTGGAGCCTTTGGGGAGAGGGGGGAGTGTTCCTTTGAAGATTGTGTGCAATCTTGTGTAAGAGGACTTGAAGGAGTAACAGTGAAGTGTGGGAAAAACCAACACCACTGGGCTGTACGGGGAAGCTGTGCTGGGCTCCCCTGCCCCCCCACCGTGTTCCAAGTATGCTTTTAAAAGTTACGGTTTTCTTAGCATGTGCTTTTGGTGTTGGCTGCAGGCCTGGAACCACCGAACGGACCTAAAACCACAGGGCAAGGGCAGCAGAGCCATTGACTTGGTGGAGCTAGTAGGAACAGGGGGCTGTTTTCTGAAGAAGCCCTTAACGGCTTATCTCCTTCTGTCCAACTCAGCGACCATTAGCTGATGGGGAGGCCACATGTCAATTAATCCAAAATAAAGGGAAACTTTACCGGCCGTACTCCTGATTCATTTATGGTAACGTAGATTTCAGCTCTCTTTAGACAAAGCATCAAGAATGTGATGAGGAATAGGGAGGGTGCCACCCGTGGCTTCAGGATAGTAGTCTCGTGGGGCTTACAGACGGGTTAAACCAACAAAGGGGAAACATTTTTTTTTTTTTAATTTATTTATTTTTATCTCAATCACAGGTTGGGTACTTTGAATAAGGGGAAACATTTTTATCCCAGTGTAAAGATACTAAATCTGCCTGGTGAGAATGGTGTGATGGAGACATGTAAGGCTTCAGAGGACTTTTGAGAAAGAAGGATGAATTAATTGAACCCTAAGCTTGGTAATACTGGCTTGGTTTAATTGCAGTGAGCCAATTCACGAATTGAACACTTCTGTGGGAATTTTAAATCTCCCCATCTTCAACCGTATGGCCCTGACTGAAATGGATTCGGATTGTGGTGGTTTCCAGGGCTGCTGCGTAAAGCCACCCTACAGCTTTCACATTTTAGAATATTAGGAGGATCTTGGTTAAGCCCCAAAGGAAAGGCACACGTTTTCTGGTACAAGTGATCAGCACCCAGTGTTCTATAAACCAGAGCTTTGTTTTCTGTGATTCTGCAGTGAAGGGCCTGCAGAGAACATGAGTAAGCACACTACTTTCTGCATTGTAACAAAGATGCCTTGACAACACCCCTCTTGATCCTGCATGAGTGGGATTGCATGTCGTTTGGACTCCTCTGATGGCTTTTTGTTTTGTTCCATTTGAGTCCATAAAGACAAATGTAGTTAGACATCAAGATCCAATTGGGATTCACATTGGAATCCTTTGGGAATCATTTTTTAGATTAATTTTTTTTAATTTGAGAATTTTATGCACGAATATGGTATTTAGGCAATTTCTACCCCACTTTCTCTCCTGGCTTAATTCTTCCAGTATCTCTGGGTCTCCCTCTGAAATTCATCACCAAGTCTTTTAAAATTGCATATGCATGCACACGGATGCACATATAAATACAGCCTGCTGAGTCCATTTGGTGCTGCTCATATGTGTGTGTGTTTAGGGGTGACCACTTGGGATTGCCTAACCCATCGTGGGACTCATCCTTGGAGAAGACTAATTTCTCTCTTTCAGCAGCCGTTAATTGCTTATAGCTCTCTCTGAGGAGCAGGGTCTTGTGAGTTTTCCCCCATCCTCCCTGGCATGTGAACTGGTTGGTACTAAGATTGTGCAGGCAGGACTTGTGTAGCTGACAGTATTTTTGACATTGCTTGGCTACAACGTCTCTGTCACACAGCAGACACTGTCTCATAGCAGATGTCCCCTTCCTCGGGCTCCTATAATCCTTCTCTACTTGTGTGATTATCCCTAGTGTTAGGAGTTTGGGGTTATGTTGTAGACGGGGTTATATTGTGATTGGGCTTGTGTAACCCCATGATCAGTTGTTCTATGAATTTTGAACAATTGTGGATTTCTGTGATGATCTTTGTCTACTTTAAAAAGAACACTTACCCGTATATGTGTAGGTATTTACAGAAGTAGTTTCTCCTCTGTGAGCCCCACCCATGGGTAATTGGCTAAGGTTTATAATACCAGGCATGGTTCCCTCTTGTCAAGTGGGCTATACATTCAATAAGATGACTGTTGGTTGCCTCTGAGATGTAAATGCCACTATTGTACCCTTGGGGATATCTTGCTATGCTGGTCATTGTTGTAGTTCATAGACTTTGCAGCTGGGTAGGACTGTTGACTTCTTTTTTCCCTTGAGAGCTTACATAGCACTTTTGGATAGTATGAGAGCTAGTCCTCAGGCAGGAGGCTTTCGGGTCAATTAAGTTTGATTCCTCTAATGCGTAATGCTGCTTCTTCTGCTTCTTCTCCTCCTCCTTCTTCTTCTTTTCCTCCTCCTCCTCCTTTTTCTTATTCTCCTCCTCCTCCTTCTTCTTCCTGAGATAGGGCTTCACTGTGTATCCCTGTGTCCTGGAACTTGATGTGTAGACCAGGCTAGCCTTGATCTCACAGTGATCTGCCTGCCTCTGCTGGTAGTAAAGGTGTGCACCACCACTACCTGGCAAATCTTCCAATTCTTATGTCTGAAGTATATGATGTCTTCAGTAAAAGGGTCCTACCTTCAAGTCCTGGGAAGCAACCATCACCTCCACCACCAGTCTATATTGTTCTGGGAGACTCTTCAAACCCCACAACCAACAAGTTGAGGGGAGTTTTCCATTGGAAATAACTCTAAGAAGCACTGCATCTCCAAATATATTTTCAAATCGTCATCCTCTTTACAATTCAAGACCTGGTTAGCTCTCTAAATTGGTCTCTGATCTGGCAGTATAACTGGAGGGCAGTCTGAAGGTATCCTTTTGCAGAGTCAGGTGCTTGTGATCAAGGTTGGAAACCAAGGAACTTCTTACCCGGATCCGCCATCGCTGTGTTTGAAGATCAGCACTCACGTATACCAAGTGGAGCCAGACCTCCAGCTCCACAGTTGCACCCTGCCAGACCCAGTGTATAATTTTCCCTCGGTGCACAATGATAATCACCAAGTGTGATGCCTGGTGCAGATGGCCTTCCATGCCTCAGTGCACGGCCCCTCTGGGTATGGATGATGTTTAGGAGAACGATGTGGGCATGTAAGTGGGTGGAAATTTTCTAATGTGTCACAATAATAACAATGTTGAAGCCTATTGCTGCTCAGCTTCCTCTAGAACTTCAGCCCACGCAGCAGCCTACTTGGTTCACAGTCCTATGTGAATGCTAGACAATTAGCAACGGATAATGAAAAATGCCATGGGAACCAGTAGGAAAATAATAGCTTACTCCAAGGATATAATGAAATGAAATTAGCACAGACAGTAAAACAGACAATTTATGGTGTCTTTTTTTTTATTTTTGTAATTAAAAAGAACCAGTAAATACTTAGAGTAGAGAAATCAGAATTGATTAGACTCCCCCATCTGCTTTGGAAGAGGCTTTTTTTTTCACCCAGAAATCCATCTAGAGGAGTTCCTTCCTCTTTGCTTTCCTCTTTGCACTTCTGCTAAGGTATGATAGTTTGAAATGGGCTCATTTTATTTGAAAACCAAGTCAATTTTGTTCCCAACCGTTACCGTTGCCGTATGGTCTGGGCTTTAGGAAGGGATGCTAACACCAGCTTTAGTGTTAGGGTTGTACAGCTTTGCTCCTGGTTGACATATCGGTGGACTTTGATGTTCTCAACTAACAAATTCTTGGCAACAAGGTGAACTTGTTTCTGTGCCCAGGTATTTTTCCGGAATACAAGAACATGTGTTGGACATGAAATTAGAAGTTGAAAGGCCTTTATCTCTTCCATGTTTGGTGTCTCTTTCTTTATCATGCACTGGCCTTGAACATTTTATTTGTGTGTGTGTGGGGGGGTAAAATTCAAAAAGTGAAGTATTTCATAAAAATCATTAAAGTATTTAATTGTTCTAGGATGCAAGATTTTTTTCCCCCAAAAGGGATTAAATTACTGACAAACAATTCTGTTAAAGTTTTAGTTTCTCTGTGTGGGTAGGTCTTCTGTGAGTTGAAAAATAAAGAAGTCATAAACAAATCAAAATTATATTCACTCCAAATGTTCTCCAAATGCATTTGTTTTGGAGTGTTGAAGAAGGTTGGATATCATTCCCCTAAGATATTTTAACCATCTGAAGTAGCCTTCTTTCTGAATCTCTCTCTCTTTTACAAGAAATCTATTTATTTACTTGAAAAATAAATTGTCCCAATTGATATTTAAAAAAAAAAACATCCCAACAAATGCAGAGACCCACAACTGGGCAATGTGCAGAGAGTGAGAGACCTTGGAACACATTGTCCTAAATGGGATGCCTCCATCAATTCCTTCCCCTCAAGGCTCAGAGAACCCCACAGAAAGAAAGCAGAAGGTCAGAGTCAGTGTCGAGTGGAGGACACCAAGGAAACTAGGTCTTCTAGGAAACATGGCTGATGCACAGATGAACGTGCAGAGATGGCGACTGTATGCACAGATCTAAGCCAGATGGAGTCCTGGTGCTGAGAGAAGAAGGAGTCATAAGTCCCCGTCCCTAACCTGGAAGCTATGCACAACTGATAACGACTTGCAAATGAAAAGTTTGTTTTCTTCAACAAAGTCTCACTGGGGGAACTTGTAAAGGCAGTCCCCATGCCCAGTAATAGATGGCCAACTCAAAACCAACTCATTGGTATTTTTGGAGGTTTTGTCTCACAATGCTTTGTCTGGGCTTTTATTTTTTTCCCCACAGGTCTTTTGCTTACATATTATGGTTTTCAATTTTATGTTTTTATGGGATTCCTGTGTGTGTGAATGTGTGTATTTCTGAGTCTGGATGTGCTTCGTCTGCTCTTTCTTTGACTCTCCCCCCTCTCTCTCTGGATTGTTTTGTCCAATTCTTGTTTGTTTCTATTTTATTTAAAAATTTTAATGCCTATTTGGTTTTCAGTGAACCAGAGAAGGGGTGAGGATTTGGGGGTGGGGGAGGGGAGGTAGGGACTATCTGGCAGGAATTGGGGGAAGGAAACTGAGATCAAAATATATTGTATGAAAAAAATATTTTCAAAGAAAAAAAAAAGTCTCACCCACATCGTACAACTGTGTCTGCTCTGAGATATGCTTAGCCCTGGCTGTCCTGGAAGGCAGTCTGACTTGAACTCACAGAGATCTGCCTGTCTCTGCTTCCCTAGTGCTGGGATTAAAGGTGTGCGCCATCCCGCCCAGCTTACATGTTTTTATTGGGCATATGTTCCCAATTTTATCACAGAGTTGTATTAAGCTGAGTAGTGTCAGGTGGTAACGTACATGGTCCTTCGGATGCTAACTGCTCAGGTTTCTTTGCAAAGGCTGAGTTGTCCAAGGCCAACATGGCTCAGCCAAATTCAGCTGAAAGAATGTGCTAGAAAGAGTCCAGAAAAGAGCCTTAAAAACTGGCAGAATCGCTTAAGCCCTTGAGCTTTTTTTCTCTCTTCTTTTCCTTCTGGGAAGATGAAGAATGTCTGGGCTGGTAGAGAATCATCACAGTGTCTAGGGGAACTCAGACTGTGGAAAAACATCCAATGGTTCAGAATTTTCCTTCATTCATGGGGCACATTGCTGCCTGTCTGCCATTTTCAAGTGCTACTTCCAAACTGGTAATTTTTGAGCATTGAGGGAAAAGAGATCAAGCTTACTTGATAATTCTTTACATCTAGAAGTAAGTGTGTGTGGGTATGTGTGTGTGTGTGTGGGGGGGTATGTGCATGTGGAGCTAAATGAGAATTTGTATTTGGACATGTACATCAGGTAGGTTAGACTACTTAATTTTCAGAAGAAGATGGACACATTTCAACACATATATTACTATATTAAAGATAGCACTCCATGCATCCCCCAAATGTATTCTCAAGTGTTTGGAGAGATGATTGGTTGCCAGTGACTCCATATGTTGCTATTTTTATTTTAGAACATGTTAAAATCTCACTTGGGTTTCATTAAGCCATTCCTTCTCCCCTATTTTTTGAAAGGTCTATTTTTTACTTCCAAAGAATTTGTTTGAACACGTAGTTAACTTATCCTTGTTAGCTATTACTAGAACAAAGGTTTCGGTGGAGTTGTGCATTTTCTCACAGTGTGTGGCTGTAAGTGTGTATGCATGTATACACACATGAAATATTTCCATGAATCTTTGGAAAAATTATTGTTTATCTATGAAGGCTACTGGGTATGTACTTATTTAATTACTCCCAAATTTAGAACCATAACACAATATGATTTCAAATATCAAAGGTATTGTTCTGTTATTTTTTAATTATAGAAGTGTTGTATAGGGAAAAGAGGAGGAGGATTATAGCTCTTGTTTGATAAGAATTCTTTTCTTAAAAAATTCTCTCATGTATTATATCCAGACCAACATTTCCCCTCCCCCCAGATCCACTCCTCTATCTTTTCTTTTAGAAAAGGACAGGCCTCCAAGAGACTTGATAGAACTTCTTAACTGGTTTATTTAACCCCACGGCATCTCTCTTTCTCTCTCTGATGCATATACATGCATGGAGTAGGTGTACTTATCCATGTGTTCACATGTGGAGACCAGAGGTTGACCAGTTATCTTTCTTTATTTTATTTTATTTTTCTGCCTTGTTTTTTGTCTCTCATGGAACCTTGCCAGCAGCCTGCTTGCATCTGCCTACAGTTGGGGTCCCAGGTGTGGACAGCCACACCCAACTTTTACAAGCATTTTTAGGGATCAAACTCAGATCTTTATGCTTATATAACATGCATTTTACTCACTGAGCCATCTCTTCCTCTGTTCCATGTGAATTGCCTTTATTTGGCATCCAAATTTTAGCATTTAGTGCTCTTGAACAGAGAGTGGGAGCCAGGGGGTCAGGTCCACTAATCAGAAAATGCTGTGACAGAGAGATCCTCCTCGTCCCTGCTGAGGGCCTGAAGAGCAGTGCAGAAACCAATCTGTAGAGTCAGGGCCTCATGTTCCAGCTGCCAGGCTCACCACAGACTCTATGCTGGTTAGGGTGACCATGAGGACCCTGTTCAAACATCTTCCATGTTTTTTTTTTTTTAAAGCAATTACTAGAAAAGGAACCAACTCAGAAACGTATGTGCTTAGGACTCCCTTGGAGGGCCTTCCTCCAGGCATAACCACCAAGGACCCTGAGCCCTGGCAGATCCAGGTTGCCCCTTGACTGCTCTGTTCAAATCTGGTGGTGGCAGCAGGCTGAGAAATGGGCACTCCATTTCTGGGCTGGTGGTATAATCCGCCCAGCATTAAGTGAGGAGTCCAGATTCCAACCTCATCCGATTCTTCTGGCCACAGCGAGTGTCAGGTTGTGGTGGGCAACTAGGGAGTTGAGGAAGAGAAAAGATGGGAAGCCCTGCACTCCTTACTGAAGGCCAATTTCAGAGGGATTGGAGGGTTATAGTCTGAGCTTCAGGCAAGGGTGGGAGTGGAGGAGCGGGCATGGATAGCTTAGAAGGCACAACACTTAAGACTTAAGAAAGCAAGCAGGGGTGCAGCCAAAGCACCCCAACCCAGCAATAGTCCCTGAAGCCTCATCTTGTAAATGTTACAGACAAGGTGCTTCTGGGTATTGAGATCCACACCCTATTTTAAGGCTGTATGCTTGTTTATCCTAAGTTGTTCTTGGAGATCCAAATGGCATCCCTGTCCGTCTGTTAAGTGTCATGTCTTCACTGTCCTCCGGTCACCAGCTGACTATGCCCTTGCCTGCTTCTGCTTGGACTTCTTTCAGCCCTTCCAACAGTTGGAAATTTTGAGAGACTTTTACTCCAGGGCCTCTGCTGGCCACCATCTTGCATGGCCGTCACTCATTTTGTTTTTGTTTCTAGTGAGCTTTCTCATGCTTCCTTGAGTAGTGATGGGAAGGTTTATATCTGAGAAATGGAGTCTGATCTTTTTTTTGTTGTTGTTGTCATTGTTCAGTTATTTCTGATTTCCACCTTATTATTATTATTATTATTTTTTGCCAAATGTTGTTTTTGCTTTCTTTTTTCCAGTTGTTGTGAGTCAGATGGCTTTAGTTTGACCATGGAAGGGAATTTATAAACATCTATTTCATGACTATGACACAAGAGACTTCTCTCTATCACTCTATGCTCTACCCGCTCCTGGGGCTCTTGCTTAAAAACCAACAGATGGAGGCTTCCAGTGGCTTGCCAGAGATAGAGCTAACTTTGAGGAAGTTTTCAACATGAACTATGTGACCGAACTTCACAGCCATCTGATTTCCAAGTTAGTAATTACTAGAATAATTAGATGAGTTACTCTGCAGATGGCACTTAAGTTTCATGACATATGTGTCCTTGTCATCCATAACAGATGATATATAGAATATTTGTTCTTCACTATGATATGATATATATGAAGCAGAATGCCTTTAAGGTTTTCCTTTCTAAGGTTCTAATTTTGTGTAGACCCAAATGAAACATCAAACCTGCTTTGGCTTGCCTTGTCAGAACCCTCGGCTTACTGTGTTTGATGGCGCGTGTTAGCTGCTGCACTGTGCTGATGATATTTCTTATGACTCTAACAGTATTTAAGTCCTATTTATAATTTTAAATGTTGAATAATAAAATCACAGAATGTTCAAACATGAGGATAATCACGTATAACAAATCTTAGAAAACTAGAATGATTTTTTCTCCATATATTTCACTTCAGTCTTTCTAAAAATGGTATTTTTGGAATTTAAAGCTCATTTTTGAATTAAAATTCATATACTATAAAATCTATACTTTAAAACATTTAAATTAAAAATTTGAGAGAAATTTTCTATATGTCTACTGTAAACACACAAACACATACACACAGTTTATTCCTTTATAAGCAAGTACACAGTCATGGAGAATAACAGGCCTGCTAAGCAAAATGGAGGTGGTATCAAACTGTAGTGGTCAAGGACTAATCCCTTAAAAAAAGCAACTTTTCCTTAGTCATGATTATTACATATACACATACGAATATACATAAAGATATATTTGCATATATGTGTATATATATCCTGCTAAGTTTGAATTTATTTGGTGCTGTTTATATGTATATGAGCTTAAGGCTGACCAGTTAGGATTGGATAATTTATCAAGAGGCTTGTCCCTGAAGAGGCTGGTTCTCCTTCTTTTAGCTGCCAAATTATAGGTCAGCTTTATCTACATAGCTATAGTGAATTCCAGGTTGGCAAGATTGGGTTGAATGAGATGGCTTCCATAGGCTCATATATTTTGAATGCTGACTCATCAGTGAGTGGCACTATTTGAAAAGGATTAGGTGGCTGGGTGTGGTGGTATACACCTGTAATGCCAGCACTTGGGGAGGCAGAGGCAGGCAGATCTCTGTGAGTTCTAGGCCAGCCTGGTGTACATAGTGAGTCAAGGACAGACAAGGCTACACAGAAAAACCCTGTCTCATAAACAAAACAAACACACACCAAAAAATAAATAAAGAGAGAGAGGGGAGAGAAAGAAAGGAAGGAAGGAAGAAAGGAAGGAAGGAAAGAAAAGAGAAGGATTGGGAAACGTGGACTTGTTAGAGTGTGTCTGGGGGTGGCTTTGAGGTTTCAAAAGCCCACACTAGGCTCCCAGTCCCTTTGCCTAGGGGTCACGATGCTCAGCATCTCCATCCAGTCATGGCGTTTCTTCATAGCAATAGAACAGTGACTAAGCATGGGAGAAAATAAGAATCTTCAGAAGTGGGGATAGGAAGGGGAAGAACTGGGCACACGCAGAGAATGAATATTCTCCAAATACATTGTTTTCCTTTTCCTTGAAATGAATTATTTCTGGGAAACCCATTACTGCATACAATGAACATACTGCAATAAGAAATTCTGATGACCAATGAGAGGGCTTTTCCGGAAAAGATCGTCTACCTAACAGAAGATTCGGGTTCAATCCTTGGGACTGCATGGTGGAAAGAGAGAAATTATTCACAGAACTGTCCTTTGACTCCCCACTCATGTCTCCCTCAGCTAGTATGCACCTAATTTCATGTCTGTATCACACTCACAAAGTAAACAGATGTTAAAAATGTATATTAGCCAGCGTATGCCTGTAGTCCCAGCTACTCAGGAGGTCTAGAGAGAAGGGTTGCTTGAGTACAGGAGTTCTGGGCTGTAGTGCGCATTGCCAATCGGGTGTCCGCACTAAGTTCGGCATCAATACGGTGACTTTCCGCGAGCGGGGAATCACCAGATCGCCTAAGGAGGGGTGAACCGGCTCAGGTCGGAAACGGAGCAGGTCAAAACTCCTGTGCTGATCAAAACAGCCTCCAAGTTTCACGGGAAACCGAGCAGTAGGCTCTGGCTTGCCTTTGCCCGGGGAATTCCGGTAGGAAAACGTGAGCTGCCGCGCCGGACACTCGAACAAGGGGTGGAGTTGCCGCTCACGCGCCCCTAAAGGTTCCCAGCTGGTGAAGGTGTGCTCTGGGAGGAGAAGGTTGGCGGGCCCTGTTCTGTAGCTCTGTAGCACCCTCTCATGGGCAAACCCTGGAGTGAACAGGAGGCAGGAGCAGTCCGCAGTCCGTTGTCTCATTGGGCGATCCAGGCCCTAGTGTCTCAGAAACTCAGATTCTGGGGCCGTTCTTCGGTTTTCACAGGGGGCGACACATCACTGCGAGTGGCTCCAGAGATAGCTGGGCAGCTGTTGTGGCGCTGTTTGGGAGACCCTGAATAAGAAGTATGGTGGATGACCTTTGGAGATGGGGTTCCCTCACTCCAGTGATACATTCTTAGCGTAGATATAAAAGGTGTTATCTCTCGGGGGATGTAGTTTAGATGAACTTTCCAGACAGAGTAGGCTAAAAACCTTCTTTCGTGTTCTTTTACATGGGCTTCCACCAGAAGCTGAGACCTGGATTTAAGGTGAATATTCCCACCTTAAAAAAAAAAATTCTTGGCCAGCCTGTGCGCTTTTAATCCCAGGACTCGGGAGGCAGAGGCGGGTGGAATCTCTGTGAGGTCGAGTCCAGCCCGGTCTGCAGAGTAAGTTCTAGGATAAGCAGGCTACAGTGAGAAGTAACATCTTAAAAAATCACCCTCCCCCCTTAAAAAAAATCTCTCACAGGCAGGTCAGCTTACTTGGGGTTTAACTGATTCCAGATTTAGTCATATTGAAACCATGATTAGCTGCTGCGATGGGCTACCGTTTCTCCTATGATCCATGTTTCCTCAAGTGTTATGTACACTTTTCTCCCATGATTCACTTAGATTGACATTTGTTCTGTAGTTGATTCCTTTGTACATATTAATTTCTTGATGTCTTTACAGAATGTTATCTTGGGTCAACTGTCACTTACAGGAGTTTCTCTGAGCTGGATCTGGTATCCCTGTTTCAAGTGCTCATAGCAGAATTAAAGAATTAAATACCAGAGACTGTTTAAAACGTGGGGAGTACCGACACCATCATATTGCAGATTTGGGTCTGCAAAAACATATCCAGGAAATGACATTTCCTTCATCTGCCAGCATAGATGGATGTATCCTGGACATCCTTCTCAAGTTGCTTCATCTGTATGCTTCAGGCAGCTGTATTTTTTATTTTATTTTTATTTTTATATCAATCAGAGGTTAGGTACTTTGCATCCTCGGCGTAGCCCCCTCCCTCTTTCCCTCCCACTCTCCCCATCCCTCCCTCATCTCTTCCCTGCCCCCTCCAAGTCCACCTACAGGGGAGGATCTCCTTTCCATCCGACCCCAGTTCATCTTGTCTCCTCAGGGCTGGCTGCAATGTCCTCCCCTGGGATCTAGCCAGGCTGTTACTCCCTGGCGTGTATGGGGGAGAGTCAAAGAGCCAGCCATTGAGTTCATGTCTGCAACAGTCCCTGTTCCCCTTACTAGGGTCTTCAGTTGGATACCGAGCTACTATGGGCCACTTCTGAGCGGGGGTTCTAGGCCATATCCATACATG
>CM053765.1:37954796-37991009 GCA_028658305.1 Pachyuromys duprasi | reverse complement strand
TATATACCATATCTTTCTTTCTGCTTTTGGGATACCTCACTCAGGATGATCGTTTCCAGGTCCCACCATTTGCCTGCGAATTTCATGATTTCCTCCTTTTAAATTGCTGAGTAGTATTCCATTGTGTAAAAGTACCATAATTTCCAGGCAGCTGTATTTTATAGCACCATGGTTTTATAGCACCAGTCCATCGTCTGCAGCTTAACCCATTTGAAGAACCTGTCTTCATGTTTGTGACAGTGGATACCCGGCTCATGACAGGAGCAAAAAGAGTTGGGTTCTAGGTAAAGAGACCAACACGTAAAGACAAGAGGTCAGTCATGTGAGATATCTGCCTAGTGAGGTGAACCCAGTCATTGCCCCTTCCGTTCAGCGCAGTTTTAGGGTGTGTTACCAAGAAACAGGCTGCTTGTCATTCTAAAGAGTTTAAGTACAGAATCTATTCAGTTGTGAGAACCAAAAGTTGGGTCACTGTCACACTGGTCACTTTTTTTTTCCATCTGTGCTTTTTTTCCAGTCTCCCCTGAAGCCATTGGATTCCTGTCTGCCATTGGGGTCTTTGTTGTCCTTCTGGCTGTCCTTGCCCTCTTCATCAACAAGAAGCTGTGCTCCGAAACCATAGGAGGCCACCCACACCTGGAGCAACGAGGAAAGAGAAAATACTCGCGAGACAAGACTGGGGGCCACATGGGACCCGGTAAGCACCGCCCTGATGCTCCCCTGAGAGTGGCAATCTGCTCCTATTTGGATGAGCTAAAAAGTGTCACTCTTTCCAAGGTGGCCCCATACAAATTCACAGCTGAACTGGCCAGTAATGGAGATGGTAGACATGACAAATGGCATCACCAAAGGATGCATTAACTTTTTCCGCTGTCTTTGGGGGCAGACGGGGAAAGGCTTACCTCACCTCTCCAAAATAGTCTCTGCTCTTTAGATCCTTAGTGTGCGTGCCCATATGCCTCAGCTTAATAATCACGAAGAAGAAAAAATTGTGTGTTGATTGACAAGGATCTGGAAGTGTTCTACCTTCATGATGTCAGCACAATACTGACTTGTCCCTGTTCTAGCTCTCTGTGAGGTATTCAAGGTTCAAGGTTCACTTTCATCCTGCAGCACAGCAGTCTGTATTCCAGAAGAAGATTTCAGTTTCCCTATCTAATTCTATCTGATGAAAGGGAGGTCATATGGCCTCTTGCTCTTGAAGAACATACTCTCTTAGTTGCTGAAGGATAGAATTTAGTGACAGAGGACACCATCACAGGGTCCAGGTTGCTGTCACCCAGGGAGGTTAGACATGGAAAGGACGTTCTCGTGCTCTTAGCAGCTCACCTTCCTCTTGTGTGCCCCTCTGGGTACGTGTTAAAACTCATCAAGGAGAAGGGCTGTGAGAACACCTTCCGGTTCCAGGTGAGCTGTGGACTGGAACATTTGGCTCTTTGGTAGGGAAGCCTTTGTAACCACAGACAGTTCAGCTCCTTTGATGGTAGGGATATACTTTAGAAGTCTAAGCAGACTGTTGTTTCTATTGTTTCATGACAGATCACTCAAAACTTAATAGCATATACATTTGTCTAATCTTTTTGTAGTCTGGAAACATAGGAGTGGCTTAGTGGGGTGTTCCAGATCAGGGTCTCTTATGAAGGTGCAGGTGAGTCAGTGGCAATGGGCAAAGACTTCCTCCAGAGTGGCAGGGGCTTCAGTTCCAGTCTTTGTGGATACCTCCAGAGCTCCTTGAAGTTTCAAGACATAGCAACTGGTTTGTGAGCTCAAGACTCACAGAGAGTGAAGAAGAGCCACAATTCCCCTTTACAACCTTGACTACAAAATCACAAATACTCAGTCATCCCCTTGTTTTGCACCAACTCTAGTGTATGCCCAGGGGACTAGGAGCTAGGCTTCACCTTTGGAGGGACAGAGTACCAGAGTGTGTGAGAATGTTTTCAAGTCATCACAGAATCAGTCTCAGGGAAGGGTATAGCAGTTGGCAGCTGATTGGCACTGCTGCTGTTGCCTTGCTCTTTTGAACTCCACTCCTCTGACTCATCTTTAGAAAATAGAATAGAATATTTTATGGAGCTAGTCAAATAAAATCAGGGACTCGTGAATCCTTCAGCCACTACTGTCCCAGCTGGATCTAGGGTAAGGGAGAAGACCAGCTGCTGCTTGGCCATAGTCTAGTAAGGAGGCGGGTTTCAGAATGACGCTTCTCCCTCAGAGGATACTGTCACTCCAATATGACCTTGGTGAGTTAAGGGAGTCATTTTGACCTTCAGTCTCTTTATCTGCGTGTTGGGATTATTGGATCCCAGCAGAGTTGTCTTAGAATAAGTGATTTATTTTGTAAAAGTGCTGGCGTAGTGTCTATGGGGGAGGTCCTCGTGGAACTTTATAGCCCTTGAGCAAACAAGCAAGCCTTCGCATACCCATGCCATATGTCAATAGGGTGCACTCTTTACTTAAGCTGGGAGATTGAAGCTGGTCAGGTGTTCTCTGCAAATAATCATGACTAGAACTAAGGTTGGAGCTCTTTAAAACATCTTCCTTTTTGCCTTGTTTCATGTGTGGGTGTTTTTTTTTTTTATGTTGTTTTGTTTTGGGTTTTTTTTTTTTTGAGTGTTTTAGAGACAATTCCAAATTATACACACAGATAAGTTGAAAACACAAAAACACTGAAAAGCACTCAGACTCAGGGCAGGGTCACCAGGAGGGAGCTTGAAAAAGAACAAAATCAGGGGATTCTTCAGATGCTAACCCCTAAGATACCACCACCTCCCTTCAGCATCTCTTCTCTGGGAGGACTCATTCTTGTGGATCAGAAGCTGCGGAAGACATGGTTCTTTCCACATTTTTAACCTAACCTTTGATATTTTCTTTAATCGTCATCCTCACTGCACTAATTTCTTAGTGAAGTTGGGATGCTCCTAACATATTTTGACAGACGTTAAGGAAGGAAGGAAGGAAGGAAGGAAGGCAGCCTCCTGTGGTGAAGGAAAGCTTGGGGCAGACACTTGGAGCATCCTTTGCTGCTAATTGTCCACAGTATTTCAGGAAACCCATTTCACCTCTCTGGGCCTTAAGTCTTCATTTGCAAATTGATAAGTCTGGACTAGTTTCTCCCAGCTCTTCATCCTGTGATCCTATTTGGCTCATAGGGTTACCATAGCAACTTCCAGGGCTCTGTGAATGGAGGAGACCTCATAAAGAAAGATTAAACATCAACGAGGCATTCCTGCTCTTAGACTGTACTGTATGAAACTGAAAAATCTGAGGACTGAAAGATGGCTTCAGCATCCACAACCAATTAACCATTCTAATCCAGTGAAATGAAGCAAGAGTCTGAAATAGGAAAGAAGTCTCTTAGTTTGTCTAGTAATGGCAGAGCTGAAGGAGAAGCGACTTGTTTTCTGCGTCTACTGTGCAACATGGAAGATAGCTGACAGATACCATGTCTTCCTTTAGGCTATGTATTTTTCCATAGCTAGAGATCTACACATATCGCTGTGTCTGAAATTAGAGAGGAGAATACGAGGTGGGAACCGTGTCTTCCTAGAAACACGGGCAGTCACAGAGAGAGCTGGCAGCTGACATTTATTTAGCACTTGCTATTGCTGTGGACATGCTCAGTATTCCATGCATGTTATTTGCTTTCCTCATTTAAGTTAATATGTTGATCATTCATAGTGATTTTTTTTCAGGATGGGGGATCTCTTGGAACAAAGGAGGCATTCTTCAACTTTGAGATAGAAAATTTATTGAGAATAAAATTCCACAGTGAGAGCTGAGAAAGGGAGAGGATGGAGAGAATATAAATGTACTAAATGGATTTTATTTTGTTTTCCCTAAAGAATTACATTTTGGGATAGGGTCTCATGTAGCCCAGACTGGCTTCAGACTTTCTATGTAACTGATAATTATCTTTAATTTTTAAATTATTACCATCATTTATCATTTAGAGAGAGTGTGTGTGTATGTGTGCATGTTTATGAACACCACAGAATATATGTGGGGTTCAGAGGACAACTTATAGGAGTTTGTTCTAGTTTGTGAGTCCTGGGGATCCAACACAGGTCATTGGGCTTGGAGACAGGCATCTGTACCTGACTTGAGCCATCCTGCTGGCCTTCCAGGGATTATCTTAAACTTCTGATTCTCTGGGTCTACCTCCAAAGTATTGAGTGCTGGGGTTACAGGCTTTCCAAATGACTTCTTTATGTATCAAAGGTAAAATATAGACTTTGGAGCAAGGGGCAGTGATATGATATTAGAAAGAACATGAGATGAGGCTGTCATTTCTAAGAAGGGAGAGAACCAGGAGCATGACTGGCTGGTAAGTAGAATGATGGCTTGGAAAGATGACAGGGAAAGTGATATTGAAGGCCTCGAACATTCCTCTAGGCACACCCCTGAGAGGAGTGGCATTTACACAAGCTGTTTCAGAAGCTGAGGCAGGAAGACCAGACTCCATCATGGCCTGAGAGTGAAACTGGATAAGCTTCCATTTGGAGCAAAGGCAGATTTCCCCAGAAGGCCTGGGAGGCTGCAGTTGGGTAAAAAGATCAGAGGTTGGGGATTTGGAGGGCCAGAACTCAAGACATTTCCTTTGGCAATTTCTCAGGTGAGTACTTCCCTCAGTAGGTATTTCAGAAGTTTCTGAGTGGCCCTGTACTCAAGAGACACTGGTGAATGAAAGTTAACATTCCCACTGGGGAATTGCGATGTGGCTTGGTGTCACGTGGGTCATGTTGGAGGCTGGGGCAGCAAAACACCCAGGGCTCCTGGAGGCAGGCGTGGCTTCCCAGGCATGTGACCTGTGCAAAGGCACAAGATCAACACTCACACAGGCTCTGTGCTGCTCGAAGGCTCTGCTATTATTTCGGAATTCTTTCTTGTTATATTCTTTTTTTTTTTTAAATCAGGTTCTTTTGTGGTCCCAGGCGGCCACTAACTTGCTATGTAGCTGAGAATGATCTAGAACTTCCCATCCTCCTGCCTCTACCTTCAGGGTGCTGAAATCATAGTTGTATGCTACCACGCTTGGCCTATGCTGTGCTGGGAATCTAGCCAGGCCTCTGTGCATTCTAGGGAAGCACCTTACAATTCTTTCAAAGGCTCTCCATTTTCCTTGTCAGTTATACTGTCCTTACAGCCTGAATGACCACCAAGAGGCATGCGGGGACTCTCCAACAATTGCTGTCAGGACAGACTCCTCTCATCAGTGGGAGATAGGAGGTACAGTGGATTGTGCTAAATAAGCTTCAGCCTATGCCACAAGTTGTCTGGCTTAAGGATCACTGGAGTGAGAGTCCAACTCTCAAAGACCAGATTACTCAACCACAATGAAACTGATTCAATCACATTGAGTGGGCAAGTTGAGAATTTAGTTTCTCAATGCTGGACATGAAAATGGAGCTGGGGGGGGGGATGGGACATCATTATTTAAGAATGTATAAAAAGACAGATTAAAATTTTTTTCCCTTATAGTTAAGCAATCAGACACATAGCTGCTTCTCAGCAGACAGGCTATGGCAGCGGGTACTCTGAAATGACATAGTTAAAAGGTAACACTTTCTGTCAAATTCTAGACCAGTGATTCTCTACCTGTGGATTGTGACCGCTTTGGCAGATTGAATGAGCCACAGAGGTGGGTCATTCACAGGGGTTGCCTAAGACCATAGGGAAAACACAGATGTTTACAATATGATTAATAACAGTAGCAAAATTACACTTATGAAGTAGCAGTGAAAGAATTTTATGGTTGGGGATCACCTCAACACGAGGAACTGTATTAAAGAGCCAGGCATTAGGAAGCTTGGGAATCGCTGCTCTAGAAGGACTCAGCTGACTGGCCCTTTCCAACTCTATTTCTATTTCCTTACCCTATCTACAACTTTGTGGTATTTCCTGGTCTAGCAGAGATCCACTACCTATCCCTGTAATTCCATCGATTTGGGCTGCTAAGTTTTTTTTTTTTTTTAATTGTGTCTATCCATCCAGGTTATAGTATGTTCAAGTCCACATTTCCCATGAAGTAGTTCAATGAGTAAGCTCTATTATCATCTATCTTATGGGCGAGTAAGCTGTGGCTTCCTAGGCTATTTAGTGACAAAACGCAGACTTAAGCTTGCCTAACCCTAGAGGTAGGACCTTAATTTCTGTTTTCCTACTCTTCTCACCTTCCCAGTTCAGCCCACTCCATCATACTTTTACAGTGGAGATAGGTATGATAGAAGTTGGATGATCAGGTTTGGGGATCCATTCCTTTTATGCAGCTGCTATTGCAGATAACTCCATTCTTGGTGTCTTAGTGGAATTTCTTTCTGGTACAATTCTGGATCTGATCATGTCTTGAAGTCAGGATGCTCATGGGGCCACTTACATTCTGGAGGCTCCACGGAGGAGTCTGCTCCTTGCCCCTACTCTTGTCTGGTGGCTATCCATCGATTGACCTTGGCATCCATTAGCTTGGGCTTGAAATACTCTAGTTTCTGCTTTCATCTTCACATTGCCCCTCTCTCTCTCCTATATTTCTGTCTTTAGTTTGTCACTTGTCTTTGTATTCAGTCTTCGCTGTGATAATCCAAGAAGCTTGTCTCATCTTAGATCATTAATTACATCATCAGATACCTGTCTGATTTATTTTTTCAAATAACATGCCCAGGTTTTAGGGATATGGATATGACCATAACCTTTGGAGGCCACCATTCCAGCCTACTCTATGGAGAGGATGACATCACCTGGGAATAGTTTTTCAAATACCGAAACTAGGAGAGTTGGTTAAGAACAGAATATATGATTCTCTTTTCACTGTCCTCTTGCAATGCTCTCCCTCTATTCCCCAGACAGGGTTAGGAAGGTTTCGCAAAGAGAAAGAGTCTGTCAGATGCTTATTATATAGACTATGATTATGTATCTGAGTCTGCAACTTGAGGTCAAGTTGAGCTATGCTGGATTTCAATCCTCAAAAGCTTTTACAAAAGCTATTATCCAAAGCCCACTGCAAATTAATTAAATGAGACTGAGGAGTGACAGCAGCAGGGGAACGTGTATCTTTGAAAAGAATTCCAGGTGATTTAAAGATGCAGTGAGGCGGGGTACTCTGGTGAATGGGCTGGAGACGGACACTACCCACTGTGTCTGCTTCTGCCCACCGGTATCTGTAGGGCTTCAGCCATACTGCTCCTGTTAGATCTTGAACAGCGAGAGCAGCATTTTCCTCTTGCTTTCCCTTCCTGCCCACCATGACTCTGCGTAAAGACTGGGTTCATGGATTTAAATTAGTATTTGTGAGCATTCAAGATTGTCATAGATGTTTCTTCTCTCAAGAAACACTATGACCTCAGCAACTCTTATAAAGGAAAACATTTCACTGGGGCTGGCTAAGAGTTCAGAGGTTTAGTCCATTATCATCATGGTGGGAAGCATGGCGGCGTGCAGGCAGACATGGTGCTGGAGAAGGAGCCGAGAGTTCTACATCCGGATTATCAGGCACCAGGAGAGGAATGCCACACTGGGCCTGGTTTGAGCATCTGAGACCTCAAAGCCTGCCTTCCCCGCCTTCCATTCCCCTCCCCATGAAACCCTTCTTCCAACAGGGCCTCACCTGCTGCAATGAGGCCACACCTCTCAATAGTGCCAGTCTGTATGAGCCTATGGGGACATTTTCATCCAAACTTCCATATTCCATCTCCTAGCCCTCATAGGCTTACAGCTATATCAGAGTGCAAAATGCATTTAGTCCAACTTCAAAATCCTCCATAGTCTATAGTAGTCTCAACATCGTTTAAAAGTCCAAAGTTCAAAGTTTCTTCTGAAACTCATGCAATCTCTTAACTGTAATCCCCTGTAAAATCAAAAAGAAAAAGGAGATCACATACTTCCAACCAAAAGGGAGGAAAGGGAACATGATAAAAAAGTACTGGACCAAAGCAAGACTGAAAAATCATCTGGAAAAACTCCAGTCTGTGCATCTGCATGTCTGATGTTAAAGCTCTTTTCAGTTTTCCAACTCCTTTCAGGTTTCTTTTGGGCTAGTTCGAATCCCTGTTACCAGCTCTTCTTGGAAGGTATCCCAAGGCTCTGACGTCTCCAACATTTTATGGTCTCCAAGGCAACTCAGGCTTTATCTTTACACAATGGCCTATCTAGGCCTCCATGAAGGGACTCCGCTGACAAATGCCTGGCCTCAGCATCTCTCCTTAGTTGCGTTGCATGACTCCATACCTCTTTTTTTGTATTCTTGATTCTAAAGCTGAAGCTGCCAAGTTCTGCTGTTTGCTGGGGCTGGAACATGGCCCCTTACTCAATTACATCTTCACCAGCTTTCTGTTTTTGATTGTTTCCTTCACTGCCTATGCTGGGCTGTCTGTCCTGAAACTTGATCTGTAATCCTGGCTGGCTTCAAACTCTGAGATCTGCCTGCCTCTGGAGCCTGTGCTGGGATTAAAGGTGTGTGCCACCACACCTGGCTCTAAGCTTTTCTTTAATTTCTTTTCACAAGTGGGAAGCTTAGCTGGGTGGGATCTTGCCCTGAGGTCACCACCCCTTTTATTCCATTTAGCATCGGGATTTTCCTTAATCTGTTTATCTCCTTGAACACAGGATTTAGCTCCATCCCATTTCCTGGTGCCCCCCTTTCTCCCCCAATTGTAAATTTTATAACTTTCCTTTTTCAGCTTTCTCCTTTTCATTATAGATCTGCATAATTGGATCTGCTTGGCCACAAATAACCACAGTCTACAGTCTACACAGTAGGACACAGTCCACAGTAGGCTGTTTTAAAATCTCTTCTGCAAACATGATTGATCCAAAAGAGCTCTTCAATTACTATTATTATTTTTGTACAAGGACAGAAAATAGTCACATTTTTCACCAAAATATCACAAGAACTGTCTTTAGGTCACACACTATAAAGTGGGACTTTCTCAGAACCATTGGTACTAAAATAATGACACAGAATCTTTTAATGTAGTTTAAAACTTAGGCCTTTTGCTGGCCAGTCTCCAGCTACCTTTTATTTTTAAAAATTAATTAATTATTTTTATTAATTATAGTTTATTCACTTTTTATCCCAGCTGTAGCCCCTTCCATCGTCCCCTCCCACGCCCACCTTCTCTCCCTCTTCTCCTCCCATACCTCTCCCCTAGTCCACTGATAGGGGAGGTCCTCCTCCCCTTCCATCTGACCCTAGTCTATCAGGTCTCATCAGGACTGGCTGCATTGTCTTCCTCAGTGGCCTGGTAGGGCTGTTCCCCCCTCAGGGGAAGGTGATCAAAGAGTTAGCCACTGAGCCACTTATCAGTTTAACCTGACTATCTTGCCACAACCTGTCATGCAGCTAGGTCTACCTCCCTCTTTATTTCAGTCTGTCTTGTCCCTTTGGGTCCCTGGCACATCTCCCATGTTTGCCTTCTCTTCCCAGTGTTCGTCCTCTCTCCTTACCGGAGAGTTTGCTCTCTACTTCCTGCCCAACTATTGGTTGTCAGAGCTTTACTATAACCAATCAGTAGTCAACACTCAAACATCTTTTAGTTTGCCTCTAGGCAAGTAAGGAAGGATGAACATTTACAAAATAGAAATCTTAGTGATGGGCCATAAAAATATACTGCCAGCACTTTGCTCTCTGTTGGTTTAGCAATCAACAATTGAATATACACAGACACACCTTCACACAATGTACCCCAACATCATACTAACATTATTCTGCTCTGAAACCTCCTGAGCAAGGCTCCCAGAGGTCAAATCACCTTCAGCACCACTGTTTTCCATGTTCCTGCCAGGAGGGCACATTAAACCCCACTTAAAGCATTCAACTGCTTTTCTAACTCAAAGTCCCAAAGTCCACATTCCTCCAAACAAAAGCATGGTTAGGCCCATCACAGCAATACCGCTGTCTCTGGTACCAACTTCTGTCTTAGAGTTTCTATTTCTGTGACTAAGGCAACTCTTGTAAAGAGAAATATTTAGTTGAAGGCAGCTTAGAGTTCAGAGGTTTAGTCTGTTTTCATCATGGCGGGAATCATGGCAGTGTGCAGGCAGACATGGTGCTGGAGAAGGCAGACATGGTGCTGGAGAAAGACATGGTGCTGGAGAAGGAGTTGAGATTCTATATATGGATCCACAGGCAGCAGGAAAAGGAAAAAAACACACTGGCCTGACCTGCATCTGAGACCTCAAAGCCCAGTGACACGATTCCTCCCGAAATACCACACCTACTTCACCACAGCCATGCCTCCCAGCATTTCCAATCCCTATGAGCCCATGGGTCCAGGTTCATTCAAACTACCACGATAGAGAAATATATGTATTTGTGACTCCGAGATTTACAAGTTTTTAGTGAGCTTGTCTAAAACAGAAGGATGTGGCTGTCTCTGCCGTGTATTTAACTAGTGTTACAGTAATTATTTAACGGTGCCATTTTTCTTTTATGCTAAAATAAGAAAAGGCAATGAAAAGTTTTGCAGATGTGAATCAATATATGAAACATTGACAAGACTGAAAATATGTAGATGCATTATACCTGTAAATCTGGTACTTTTGAGGATGAGGCAGGAAGGTTGGGGGTTCAAGGCCAGCCTGGGATTTATTGCCAGATTCTATTGCAAAAACCTAAAGAACAAAGCAAAGAACCAACAAAAAATAAAGAAGACGCAGCTATGAAGTGTAGTGACCAGTGGGCATTCAAGACTTGACTTTTTCTTTCAGCCCTTTCAGATGAAGAAGGGCATCTAACTGTCATCAACTTCCTCATAGTTCAGGTTTTCAGTACAGTTGGTGAGTTAAATATAGTTAGGGAGTGATCTTTACAGGTAATGTAAGAGCAGTCTGATTCATAGCTACCTTGCTGGAATGGTTTTTGGGTGTTTTATTTTGAGTACCAGCATCTAAGTTTCCAGGTTTCTTTTGGGATACCTATTCAGGGGAATTTTAAAGCAATCAAATAATTTATAACCCCCCTCAGAGGCCCAATATTCTCCTTTTTCTTCTAAGAAGATGATTAAAAGCTATACATGCCACTGAGATACTTTTTGGCTTTTTGGGCCAGGGTTTCACTGTGTAGCCCTGGCTGTCCTGGAACTCACTCTGTAGACCAGGCTGGCCTCCAACACAGAGATCCACCTGTCTCTGCCTCCCGAGTGCTGGGATTAAAGGCATGTTGCTGCTAATACCTGGTAGGTATGCTCTTTTAATTTACAAAATTTAGAATTACATTGTGATTTTTTTTTAAATTATAGCTCGGATAATCTTTTGAAAGTTGAAATCTTCTACTTCCCTAACTCCTTACTTTCACTTCTTTGTTTAGAAGCATGAGCTGTTTCCTTTATAGTCCCTGTGTCGCCTGTCTCCACTGGGCATATGCAAAATAAGGCCAGACTTGTTAGCAAGCTAAGCTGTGTGGTCTTCTCTCTCCTGCTTTAATTTCCTTGGTTAGAAGAATCTGCATATCTATCTATGAAATGCCTTCTCACTAGGCTGGACACTTCATATGTCTCGACCAAATAAAGGCGATGACAAGAAATGAGAGTTGTGGAACTGCAAAGCTGGTATTTCACTATTATGACCATTGACTTGTTTGGGTGACTTTGAGACACAAACTATTGTGAGTTGATTTTGGTCTTGTACTCTGGAAAGTTATCTAAGCTTGTAATAACTCAGATGGGTTCGTCATGCTCTGACTAATTGAACCCTGTCTGTTTGATGGGTGAAAACTTCGAAGGAGTCAGTTGAAGGTTGCTGCTTTGAGGACCCTCATTTCTGCACACATTAGTATTTATTGGGACCCTGTGTCCTGCTACACGCTGTGCTAAGTGCTGGAAAGGAAGTGGCACAGGAAAGCAGTATAGTCATTAATTTCTTGGAAATTGCTTTCTCCTAGTGAAGGCAGGTAAAACTAAGACTGAAACTAAAGAGGCAAATAATTGAAATAATTATAGGTTATTATAAATGCTGTAAGCCCATAAAATAAAGACTAATTGATGAGACAGGGAGATTCATGTTAAATGTTAAATGGCACTGTAAATATACTTTTTATTGCTGGACAGCATAACCGAAAAGTGTGAGCAGGCCATGGTATGTTTGTGTGTGTGTGTATGTGTGCACACGTGTAGGGAGGTTGAAGAGAGGCAGGCAGGAAGGAAGAAAAAGAGTTTGATTGGTTTTTAGTGAATTATGTAGTTAAGGAACTTGGTGAGTCCTAGGTATGCCGGGTGAGACCTCAGAAAAGACTCAGTGTTACAATACCGTCAGCAGTTGTGTGCGGGCAGAACTCTCCTTTCTCTAAGTCTTTGCTAAATTCAAGACTTGAAGTGCTCAGACATGGCTTACCCACAGTAGAAAGCAATCTGCTTTACACAAATATCAGTCTCACACAAGGAGTGCCCTTCAGAAACACCCAGAATGGTCTTTGATCAATATTTTAGCACAGTGGCCCAGCTAACTTGACACATACAATCACCCTCCATAGGAACTTACCTTTTGTGTTTCTGTTCTTACTTCCTTCAGTGAATTTTGGTAGGGAGGTTGGGCAAAGGTCGGCATTAAAAACCTTTATTAGGAATATGTTCACTCACACAAGAAAGCAGGGAAAGAATGGGATAATGAACCCATGTGCCTGTCACCCACTGTTAACTCTCAGTAACAAAGATGATTCATTTCTGATTTATACCCTCTTGTCTCAAGTTCTTTCTTCGTCTCTTCTCAAGAGATGATGTTCCCTCAAACTCCCCATTCTTTACTATCTCCTCTCTTGCAACTTAGAAAGTGGCTGTGGTCTCCTGTTCAAGAATTTCATCCAGTCCATGAACTTGGAGAGGAAAGCATGGATTGGAACGTTTCAGGAATCGTGAAACCCTTGACAGGTCTGGGCACACTTACAGTTGAGCAGCTTTGCTTCTGAGTTATTTACATAAGCATGCATGGCAAGTTACCTTAGAAACAGCTTCTTCTTGTGGCATTTAAGCTTCCTCTGTGATGTAGGCTATTAATAAAAGCAAGCCCGAAGCTCTTTACAAGTATGGATCACTGCTGGAAATGTTTAACAGCTAAGTGTGAGAACTCCCTAAACACACATCACGGTTTCAAAAACTGCAGATTTTCTCCATGTTTTTTTTTCCATGTTACCAATAACTGTGTACCATATGGGTGCATGTGTCTGACATACAGGATTCCATCTTATTTTTAGCAGAAACTCTGGAGCCCTTTGTGTTTGAATATGGGTATGGCATGGAGTTTCACTATGGAGTGCTCTAGACACTTCTACTTAAGTGTCAACCGTCCACATGGGTTCACCCAGTAGCCGCTTAGTTGCTTAGTTGATGGAAGCATTTAGTCTTGCAGTGGGCCTCCACAGGAGGAGCAGGAAGAGCCCTAAATCACACATCTATTTCCTTTTCTGGAGATATGTTAAAGAGGAGCACTATCAGAATAGTACTATCATTGTCCCCTCCTTGACATTACCAGAGAAAGCTCTCCACAGACAGTCTAGAGACCACGAGGCAGCGTTCATTCCACTTGTCACAGAATTTTGGATTTTTGGGCTTCTTTTGTCAGCCAGGCAGTAGTGCTCATATGTGTTTAAAAGAGACAAGTGCTTTAAATCTCTGAAAGGATCGTTTATGGGTAGGCGGCAAGGAGAAGGAGTTATTGTTTGAACAGAATAATTGGTGGCACAGATCATAGATCCAGCAGAGAGGTGGGTATCTGGGACGCCGTGTGCTTCCCTCAGTGAGTAATCGGTTTTAAAGGGATTATTGAAGTAACAGGTTTAAAAATCGCATTGCTTGCTTAGCACGGCAGCCTTCAAGTAAGCGAGAGGGCATGTCTGCAGTTACTCGTTAAACTATTTACGCTCTTCCACAACATGAATGAGGAGCAGAGGTCCTCTTCATAAAAGCTCTCATTATAACGGAAATCCCATGATTCCAGGTTAGGTGATTGAAGTTTAATGACAAGATGACAGATATTGTTTGAATTGTGCGCGTTTAGAAATTCCAGAAGCGTTTTCAGTCTTAACTTCCTTGCAGTTTTCCTACTCTGGGTCCTCTAAACAGTTTTTTTTTTTAATTTTAAATACTTAAAAACAATTAATATAAGTGGCAGAGAATATTCTTATTTGCTTAAAACCTGCTTGTACTAGTTTTTCCCCAGAAAAGTCTTGATAGAACATCAATTTATAGTTGCCACTACATTAAATAGGCATTTGGTAGGAGAATGGAGAGAGAAACCTACTTTTAAGTGTGAGCACTTTGAATATTTAAATTTTGTTGTTACATTTATTTGTGTGTGTGTGTAGTTCAGAGGACAACTGAACTTGCAGAAGTTCTCTACATGTGGGTCCTAGGGTTTGAGCTGAGGTTCCCAGGCTTAGCCTCAGGTGCCCTTACCTGCTGAGCCCTCTTGCCTGCCCTTACCTTAACTCTTTGTTAGCTGGTTCTTCGTCCCCCATTTTGGATTTGTAAAGACCATTCTTTGTTGCTGTTGTTACTTAATTACTTTTAATGATAAGAGAAAGCCCTAAAGACACACAACTGTGACTAACATAGAAGACTCTGATTAGTTAACCAGATTTGAGCTATTTAATATTTACTTTAGGAATGAACCTTACCAGGAGGAAGCACTCGTTTTCAGTAGTCTTTGCTCTTTCTAAGTCTATTACCTGCAGTCTCCTAGACAGCAATGTTCATGGCAGCTGTAAGTTTTACCTCATTGTTCTAGGTCAGAAACCTTCTCAATGCATGTATAGCTTATCTTTCCCATACTCTGTCTTAATGGCCGAATTCCTAACTCAGTTAGTTTCAGGAGCATTTCAGGGAAAGAATCTCATTTAGAATTTTTCCAAGGAAGCTGAACCTAGTCCATATATATATATATATATATATATATATATATATATATATATATATATATATATATATATATGTGTGTGTGTGTGTGTGTGTGTGTGTGTGTGTGTGTGTGTGTGTGTGATTTTGTTCAGAATGGATGCTGACAGGAAATACCTTTTCCACGTGACAGGGGGATTTCTGGTCATTACCTGTGTTCCTTGTAGAACTCAGGGAACACTAGAATTCTGTTTGGAATGAGATGCTTGTAGTTTGCTTGCAGACTCTCTTTCATCCCAGGAAATGGGTGTGAGTCCTAGTTGAATGTGAGTGGGACCATATGAATGGAAGACCATAGAATTGTCTGGTGTTCTCAGCAAGCAATACTCAGTGACTCTTTTTTTGTGTGTGTGTGAGAAACTGGAAGACTTGAAAAAGGAAGAAAGGAAAAAGACAGCTGGCAGGCATTGTAGTATGAAAATAGAAGTATAACTAGCATTTTGTTCTAACTGAATAGATGCAGTGATTATATGTATATATGCATCTATATGTGTTGTATTTGTATAATGTAGAATATATCTATATATTGCTATGAAATAGGTCATAAGCAGTATGTAGTTACTTAGGAAACATTTGGCTCTCGTATCATACTCAGAAAACAGTGTTTCACTGATCTCATGTGGAATTCTCCATCAGTGGCAAGGGAAACATAAAAGCAGTGTTTCCAAATGTTCTTTGGGGCCACCTTGTCTGAGCAGACCCGAGAGACACTGTGTACCCCTGCCCAGCCTACTTCTGTCTGTAACCACAAAGATCCCATTAAGGCTGTTGAGTCTGATGGGCTCTCAGGAGAACCTGATTATTAATGCTTGCCAGACACAAAAGCATTGACATTGTCACGTGATCAGCGTCACTACCCTAAGAGCCCAGTCGCCAAGGCGGCCAGGAAACCTAATCTTCATAACTGCTAATGAAGGAGATAAAATGTGTAGCAATAGTCATTTCAGTAATGACTGATTTTACTATCTGCTTGGGTTGGAAGCTTACATAAGCAACTGAAAAGAAACCATAGGAAAACCAAAAAGCAGTTGTTAGCATTGATTTAGTTTGAGGGTTTCAGTTGGTGACCCCAGATATGAGGGCTCCCGGGATGAATGAGACTGTGGGACTGTGTCCTTTGACCTTACAGAAAATATAGTAAATGGGTTAGCAATTTTGATGGAATAGATTTTTGCTTATGTATGAAAATTACATTATATGAAAGATTCATATTCCTTCATTACAAACCTAATGGACCAGGTTAAAACCTATTGTATAATTGTTGGTCATGGGGTATCTTTCATACACAAACCAACTTCAGCAACCTGTGTTGTCTATCACAGTGACAACGGGAACAGGGACTCACTTAAACTATGGGAATGATATGGACACCATCTTCAGGAAACTACTTGTTCAGTCAACAGTTTGAAAATGGTATAAAATTTATTTAAAATAACTTCATTGTAGTTTTGATAGGTGTTTAGCTTCTCAGTTAAACAAATCTAATTTATGGAGGCCAGTCCGAATACAGTTCACTTTGATCCAACACTTATTTCTTGACTAACTGCTATCATTTGCTTTATATCTGGCAAATGTCAGAAATTTTAGTAAGTTCATTTATCTGTATCATAGATATATTTGGCCCAAATAAATGTGTTGGGTATCAACAGCAATAACAAACCCAATGAGTGGGACTACAGGAACCTTCCCCAAATACTGTTGAGCTGCTCTCTTTATGGAATATTAGGGCCTTACTGGGTGTGCTTCTCCTACTTTGCAGAAGAAATGAGATCCCAGGGAAAGAAGCCTCCCTGTAAGCCACGGCTCCCTACAGATCTAGGAGTGGCACATGGTGCCTTACCCATCTCAATACTCTAGCTTTCTTTCTTATTTTTAAATTATTGTTATTATTATTATTATTATTATTATTATTATTATTATTGTGCTGGCAATGGAACCCAGCATGTACAGGGCCACGCTCTACCACTGAGCTGTATTCCCAGCCCTCTCCTAAACCTCATTAAACAAAATACTTGTTTCAATTTGATTATTGTCATGGTTAGCACTATTTTTCCACGGGAGTGACTGAGGGGGATAACAATTCTGAGCAATTCTTTTATTTTTTGTAGAATGGAAAACATAAGAGGCTATAGAAATATGTCAAAATGTTACGTGAAGGAAGCACTATAAAATACGTGTGTGTGTTTGTACAGGTGTCTTAGTTAGGCTTTTTATTGCTAAAACCGCATGACTATAAATAACTTGGGGTAGGAGGGCTTGTTATTTCAGCTTACAAGTCTCAGATCATATGCCCTTGGTAGGAGAAGTCGGGGCAGGAACTCAAATAGGACAGGATTCAGGAGGCAGGAACTGATGCAGAGGAGTGGAGCTTACTAGCTTACTATCCCCACAGTTTACTCCGTTATTTTTTTTTTAATGGAAAATTTTTTATATGTTTTGATCATGTTTTCAACCTCCCACAGTTTTTCCAACATCCTTCCCAGCTCCCTATCAACCCAATTTTGTGTTTAATTTCTTTCTTTGAAAAAATAACTAAAACCAAGCCAAACAAACAAGAAACACACATATACACAAAAACCACAAAACGGAAACCATAACATATAAGGAAGAGGCCAATAAAACAAACAAACAAACAAAAGATGTCCAAACAGTGCAAAAAGAGACAAAAATTAGCAAAAATGCCACCGAGTTGGTTTTGTGTTGGCCGAATACTCCTGGGCATGAAGGCTACCCTGAAGTGTGTTAATATTCCTAGTGAGACTCCACTGGAGAAAACGAATTTTTCCTTTGCCAGGGATGTCAGTTGTAGATAGCTTCTTGGGTCCGAGGGGGGTCCGGTGCCCACTCCCCTCTCTCAGTGCTGGGACCTCATTTAGCTGGGATCTTTGCAGGCCTTGTCATTCAGCCTGCTTTCTTACACACCCAGGACCACCTGTCTGGGTGGCACCAGCCTCGGAAGGCTGGTATCAATCATTAATTAAGAAAATGCTCTACAGGCCTGCTTAGAGCCTAATCTTATGGAGGCTTTTTCTCAATTAACGTTCCCTCCTCTCAGATGTCTCTAGCCTGTGTCAAGCTGACAGGAACCTTGCCAGCACAATAGCTTTATGTGTTCACTGTTCAAAAACATTGATTGCCTATTCTGTGGCCATCAGGCACTCTGCTACATGCTGATAGCACAACAAAGGCGAAAATCAACCAGCTACCAGACTTCATAGAAATTTTAATTTATTGAAAAAAACAAACGTGAAAAGAAATACATAAGCCACCAGCAAACTGCAATCATATATTATTAAACTATAATATGTTATTAGGAATAAGAGGTATTAATAAATTCTTTAAAAAATGATCAGTGTTTTCAGCCGTGAGGGAAATGTGGGTTAAAACTGCTTTAGATGCTACCTCACCATCAGAATGACTCTCATCGAGAAAACAAACGGAAAACAAAGGCTGGTGAGGATACGGGGAAAGAGAGGCAGTGTATGAACACGGCTGGTGACAAGGCAAGCTTGTGTAACCACTACCAAAATCAGCGTGGAGGCTCAAAGAAAAAGAAAAAAAACAAACCCTAAAATAGACATGTTAGGCAGTTCAGCCACTCTTTGGTTTGTACACAATGGACTCTGAAGTCAACGCGCCGCAGAGGCACGTGTGTATATCTGTATTTATTGCTGCATTATTGACAACAGCCAGGAAATGGATCTGCTGTTGTGGTTTCTGACACCATAGGTCGCTTTTCCAACCTTGACGCCCATCAGTAAGGTATAAATGGATAAAGAAACTGTGGTACACAAGGAAAGGAGAATTGTGACATTTGCTTGAAAATGGGTGGATCTGGAGATAAATGCACTTAAGAAATAAGCCAGACTCAAAGACAGATAGGAAGGTATAGATCGGTGGCTGAATACTGGGTTACAGAAAGAGAAACGCTGTGTTTTTACTCATAGAACCTAGATTTAAAATTACATATAGGCATCTTTGTGTATTTGCATGTATACATACATATGTGTAGGTCATGCAACTAGAATGAAGATGAAGAGAGAGGAAGGCAGGATCTTAAGAGAGGCAGGAAATAGAAAGGCTAATGAAATATGCGTGATAAGAGAACAGAAGGGGCAACTGTGTAAGAGAAGAAAGAGAGCCAAATGGAGGGGAGACGGGCATGGGAAAGAGTAGTAGGAGGGAAACAAAGTTTATTTTAAAAAAGAGGTGCTTTGAAAGAATATTTTAGGATGGCTTAATTTAGTCTGGGTTCAGGGGGAAGGAAAAGAATTGTAAAAAAAATGTAAACTGAGAACTATAAAGAGATTAGTGGGTGCATTTGGGTGGGAGTGTGGAAATCCCAGAGGCAAGACAGCTTCAGGGAAGGAGCTGAAGGATTTGAGGAGATGATATGGGTGCAGACAGAAAAGGGCTGGACCATACATGACCTTCAGAGTCCTCTGGAGTAGGACACTATGGTAAGAATAGTGGGTGTATTAGTCTGGGTTCTCTAGAGAAGCAGAGCTGACAGAATGAATACAGGTGGGGTTTATTAGAATGGCTTCCAGGTTGTGGACCGACTGGTCCACCAATTCTTCTCTACCAACGGAAGGTCTGAGAATGTACTGTTCAGTCCGCTCTATGTCTCAGCTGGTCCAGAATCCTGAAGAAGTAGGCTCTAGTGCCAGTGAAGAAATGGACTTGCCAATGAAGGGTACAGCAAGCAGGCTAAGCACAACAGCGCCCTTCTTCCATGTCCTTTGTATAGGCTGCCAGTAGGTGTGGTCCAGAGTAAAGGAGGATCTTCCCACCTCAGAAATCCGGATTAAAAGTGTATCCTCTCACCTCAAAAGATCTGGATTAAAAGTGGTTCTTCCTTTAAAAAAAAAAAAGTGGTTCTTCCTGCCTTGAATGATTTAATTAAGGAAAAAAAAAACCTTAGAGGTGTGCCTAGCTGCTTGGGTTTTAATTAGTTCCACACTGACAACCAAGAATAGCCATCAAGGAGACATCCTTTTAAATGTGCAGTGTTCTCATCAAGCAAGTGCCTTGGGAAGGTGTTAGAAGTCATCCCAGGGAAGTATGGTGAATGGGAATGCAGGGAGATTACTGAAGAGGCTGCCAAGGGGAGTGAATGGGCAGAAGTCAAGTGACTTGTATAAGCTGAAACCTCTGCTTAGTTAGAGCAGCGGTTGTTGAGTGATGACTGGATTCCTCTGTATTATAATCACAACCGTATACACTCCAAAGAAATACAACTTCATACTTTTTATACACAGAGAAATCAGTTGTGTCAGGCAATGAGATTATGAGTTGTTACACCTTTTTTAAACCACATTTTTATATGTCTGGCTACTTCTGTAGTCGACCAATTCATAATGCTGACATTCTGAGTTTGCTTAGTCTGTCTCAAGAGAGTTGCAATTACTATCGTTCCATATTTCCTCCTTATTTTTGAGCCTAAAGCATTTTCAAGTGACACAGGTATTTTTCTTCTCTGGGACAAAATAATCAACTATCCTGGTATCTTTATCTGGGAATTATTCCTGTTATTATTTTTTTTTCTTTTTCCAATATTATCACATCCGTTCTCAGTTGTGTTGCACCTTACGGTGGGTGCTATTTGAGATTCCTGAATCTCCTTCATCAGGGACTTTTGATGTGTGTGCCAATGGCCTTGGGATGTGGGTGCCGTGATGATGGAAGAGAGGTCATGTTGGTCACCCAGGATGGGCTTTATCTTCTTAGAATTTCTTTTATACTTTTATGTATATGGATATTTTGTCTGCATGCTCGTGTGCATGTGCAGCACATGTGAGCTTGGTGACAGCAGAGACGAGAAGTCAGAAGAGAGTGTCATTCCCCTGGAACTGGAGTTGCACGTGGTTGTGAGCCAACACGTGGGCGCTGGGAATCAGACCTAGGCCCTCTGGGAGAACAGCTAGTGCTCTTCACCCCCAGGCTTTATTGCTAAAGGGTAAATATTAATTCAGTCATTTAGCTCTCTTTAAAATCGTATTATGTGTGTTTGAAAGCGGGGTTCTGTCCAAGAATAGCAATAGCCTCTCTAGAAAATCGTTACTGAGGCCGTATTCAGTAGTCCCTCCGGAACAACTGAGGACCTAGCCTGTTTGTGTTGTTACCACTGGGTATTTGTGGAGCTTATTTAAACTTCTTTGGCTGTAATAGACACTCAAAAATACTCAATGGGCTTATGAAATCTGAGTATTTAAAAAGTGCATAAACCTTGAGCCGCTTCACATTTTTTGGCCGAACTAAGTCTGATCTGTTTTATGTTGTCCCCACTCAAGTCTACACAAAGGTATTTGCTCTGTCAAGTTTAGAAACAGATTTGAATAGGAGCCTTATATGCCTTAGAGAGCAATTGAAGACTCCTTTACGTTATTACACTTACTTTGGAAAATTAATTGTAACAATTTTCATGTTTTAAATGATTTCCATTAGTGAAACAGGCTAAATAGGAATGGGATGAGATCATCCTTCAGAGTCAGGCTGGCGAGGGGGCTCAGTCAGTGAGCCCCCTGATTACCCGAACCCAATGCCTGGAATGACGTGGTGAAAGGAGAAAACCGTCTACTGCAAGTTGTCCTCTGACCTCCACACACGCTGTGCCCCCATACAAACGAACCAATAATGAGAAAAAAATCCTAAGCCTCCAAGTCAGACAGACATCAGGTTGAACTCAGCATTTGCCATTTCCTAGGAAAATAGTCCCACTTTTGATATTTCTAGAATCACCACAGTCTTACTGGCGGTGTATGAAAATTTGGAGTAGTTGTTCAAAATTCAACAGGATAGAATTGGAATACCATTTATATTCTTTAATCCAGTTAATTAATGTCAGAGCAAGGCAGGGACTCTTTCTGAGTCTCAGTGTTTTCATCTGTAAAAGGGGAAAGCTATTATCTTTTATGTAAATTCTATTTATCCCCTTTTTTGTTTTGTTTTGTTTTTTCGAGGCAGGGTTTCTCTGTGTAGCCTTGGCTGTCTCTGCCTCTGCCAGGATTAAAAGTGTGTGCCACCATGCCCGGCCATAAATTTTATTTATGTAAGTTCTCAAAAATATTGTATCTAATAACATGTTAGATAAATATTCTTTCCTGAGATATTAACATATAAGAAAGACTACAAAGGTTTAATATATTTTTACCTTGTAAAACATCACAAAATTCAGCATAATGAATGCCTGATATTAAGTGCTTATTATACACTGGATTCTTTCTATGAGTTTTAAAAACATTGTGTAATCTGATTTCCAGGATGAATTGCAATCTAGGGAGTCGTGATCTCTACACTATGAATGAGAACATACTGGGGCCTAGGTACATGCCCACTATTGGCAATAACTGAGGCATGGATCCAAGGCAGTCTTGCTTTGCAATGACTAAAAAAACTGTGCTCTCCCTCTCCCCCACTGCCCCTTCTCTCCTTATCCCTCCATCCCTTCCTCCTTCCCTTCTTTCTCTCCCTTCCTTCCTTTCTGACTCATTCTTCTTGCCATCAGCTGATGAATATGTAATGTGATTATAGGGAGGTTCTCATTTCGGTTCATATCCACTGTTGTCTTTCCTTCCCCTGTGTCATAGCCAATAGTGAAGGTGTGTCCAAGATTCTGCAATGACAGTGTAGCTGTGTCGTTTCCATATTACTGCATAAATGATGCCCCCCTTTTGCTGTGTTGTGTGTATGTATGTGTATGTGTATTTTGTATGAGTGTGTGTTTGTACACTTGCACCTGTGACTACAGGTGTACACACAACATATCTACAGGGTAGAGGTCAACATTGAGTGCTCTTCCTCCACTGCTTTTCACCTTACCTCTTTGAAACAGGGTCCTTCACCAAACTTGGATTCACCAATTTGGCTAGGCAGGCCAGCTAACAAGCCCTCAGAATCCTCCTGTCTTTGTCTCCTCAGCTCTGGGGATTACATGTATGGTGCTGCTATGCACGGGCGTTCTGGTAAGTCTTGAACTCATGACCTCATGCTTGTTTGGCAAGCTCCTTACTGACTAAGCCATGTCCTCTGCCCCAGTAGTCAGTGTTCATATTTGTTAAGATGCCAACACATTTTGTACAAATGCTTCAGTAAGTGTTTCACTTCAATGGCAAGCATTTCTACCCACATAACAAATTTGCTTTTAAAAGAGAACACCTGTGGATGCTTCTGACTCCTGTGAAAGATGGATGGTAGCCCATTTTGTAGCTTTCATTTTCACCACATGCATTATTCATCTTCCAAACCTTCTTAGGCAATTCAAAATGACTCTCTCCGTCGGGCTTGATAATGGTAGACTTAATTAGCTTCAAGGCCAGTGTGTCAATAATAAGTAACTAACATTTTGTAGACAAGGGACGTCTTCTGACAGCTGCCCATGAAGAGACACTCTAATAAATCCAGTATTCTTTTTTTTTTTTTTTTGTAGATTTTCCTATGAATCATGGTGAAGAGCAAGAAGAGGTTTTTCCAAGGTGATTTAGCTTTCAAAAAAATGCTAACTATCCACATGTGTTAGAAGGTAGATTTGTATATGATTTTGACTTGGGATTTGGTTACCCGGAGAGTGTACTATTAGAAGCACTTTCTTGTCTTTCAGAATGTAGCTTATCGTGGCTTGTTATCCAGGAGCTCATATGCCCTTAAACTGACATAGGCATGCACACTTTCCACTATAGATTTTTATGGTTTTCTACAAGCTGGTGTTTCTTAGAATGTAACTCTGCCTGCCCCTGTAATAAGCTGTCATGATAAGAAAATGAGGTCAAAAAGATTTAACTGACAGCCTTATAGATCCATAAGCATTTTTATGTTCTGTACACAATTGTCTTCGGTGGAGATTTTTAAAAACATGTGAGAAAGCACAGAACTTAAGAATTTTTATAGGTTTCCCGTATAGGAACACAATTGTCTTGTTTTCTGCTTGGTTTTTTCCTATATATTTAAAATGATCATAGTTCAGCTAACCACAGTTACAGTTAAAACAGAATTCTAATTAGAATAAGATTTTAAAAATGCACTCCTTGCTCAGAAGGGGAAACCGAATAGACAACTGAAGTGGTTGGAGAGAGGAAACAGGACAGGAGAGGGAGTGCTGAGGGAAATGAGGGTGGGGATCAGATGTGGGGAGAGTGGGGAAGAGGATGGAGGGCTTGCAGAGAGAAGAGAAGCCGTGGGCAGGGGCATCTCTGAGACAAGCTGGAGACCTACAACAGGGTAGGCTCCTAGGAAGATATGGGGGTGACTCTAGCTGAGACCCCTAGTAGCCTGGGTCACAGAGACCCTCTAATCATACAGGACTTCTAGTGGAGGGAGGGTAGCACCAACCTACCCACAAACACTTTGACACAAAAACTATCCTGCCTACAAGATGTGAAGGAATAAAGATACAGCAAAGATTGAGGGAATATCCAACCAAGGCATGGCCCAACCTGAGACCCACACTAAGGGAGAGAACCAACCTCTGACACGGTTAGACACACTCTGCTATGCTCAAAGACAAAAGCTTAGCAGAGCTGTCTTCTGAGAGGTAGCTGAAATTCACAGCCAAACATTGGACGGAGTGCAGGGAGCCCTGTGGAAGAGTCAGTGGAAAGACAGAAGGACCTTGAAGGGACAGGAACACCACAGGAAGACCAACAGAGCCAACTAACCTGGGCCCAGGGGAGCTTGCAGAGACTGAAGCACTAACCAAGGACCATGCATGGACTGGACCTAGGTCTACTGTACATATGAACCTGCTGGGCAGCTTGGTCTTCCTGTGGGTTCCCAAATAAAAGGAGCTGGGGCTGTCTCTGATAAGGACTCTTTTGCACGCTTTTTTGTCACTTCTCCCTGTGCGGCAGCCTTTCCAGGCCTCTGAGGAAGAGGATGCACTCAGTCCTGGTGAGACTTGATGTTCTGGGGTGGGCTGGTGGTGGGTGTGCAGCTCCCCTTTTCTGAGAGGTAGGGGAGGGGAATTAGGGGGAAGAGGGAGGAAGGGTGGGACTGGAAGGAGAGGAGTGATGGGGCCATGATTGGGATGTAAAGCGAATGAATGAATGAGTGAATGAATGAATGAATGAATAGGCATTCCTTGGGAATACACCAGTGGCTTTCATTTTCTTTTTATTTATCAGTTGTTACTATGTCTTTCTTAGATTTACAGATTACTCTGAGTACTTTTAGAGGTAATAAACCTTTCTAGCCCCCCTTGAAACAAGGACTTGTGAATTTTACACACTCTCACACACACATTTCTGTTTTTTTAAATTTTATACTTTTCATAATGATAAGCCATCAAAAAAGACTTTAATCCTGTAATGCACATTTTCAAGACTTTCAATGCATTTTCCTTCAAGTCCGAGGGTCTTTGTTTCTACTGGGAAGGTAGTCCTGAGCTATATAAGGAAGATAGCTTAGCATGAGCCAGAATGAGTGAATCAGGAAACAAAAATATTCTATGGTCTCTGCTTCAGATTTCCATCTTGAATTACTGGTATGACTTTGCTTTCACAACAGATTATGGCTAGGAAGTTTAAGCCAATCAACCCTTTTCTGTCTATGGTGCTTTTTAAAATTACAGTAACACAATAAATCTCTCTCTCTCCCACCAACAGGAGCCATGTCATCTCACTAGCCATAAGAAAGTACTCCAAATGACTAGAACAGTGAACACATGCACATTGCCCTTGGTATATCTTCTCAATCAGGTTGACATTTACTTAAATACATCTCCATGACTGCTCTGTCTGTACTGATATCCTTTGGCTTTAGGCTTATTCAGTATGAGTGGTACCCAGGATTAGCAGCTATGTAGTATTCTGAGTCCAGATACAGGTGCTGTTCCTTTTTCAGTGTTCTAGGATATAACAGGTTGACATTTCCCCTGTATGTAGATAGATATGTGGTCTCTTTTTCATTGCTTTGAGATAATATGATAGTGAATATTTACAAAGATTCAGAACCCATCTCTGAAAAGGCCATCTTATTCTCAATATATCCAGCCTTAGCGCCTATGTATGCTCTTTGGCCTATCTGGCATGTTCTTGAATTTTAGAAAAGAAAGGAACTAATAGAGTAAGGGAACTCCACTTTATAGATAGTGACAAACGACAGAATAAGCTATTAGGCTTTCAACATTTTCATTAGTACCTGCATGCACCCACCCATCCACCCACCAACCCACTGTCCATCCACTCATATGCATATCCATTTACCCATCCACCCATCCACCCATCCACCCATCCATCCACCCACCCATCCATTCATCCATCCATCCCTCCCTCCCTCCATCTATATAACATGTTCAGAGCTCCTCCTGCTTCATGTGAGTTCTGAAGCTGTAACCTATAAAAATACTTCCAAAATTTATGGACTACTGACTCATCAGAAGAATACTGACAAACAAATGCAACTTTATAACATGAAGACATATTCTAAGTACCCTGAAGCAATGTCTTTGGTTGCAGATGAAGAACGAAGAATTAGCAGAGCAAGCCAATAGAGTTTCAATGGGGGAAAAAAGGGAGGCAGGCTAGGTGTGACAGTATCCTGGGAAAAGCAGATAGAAGACAGGAAAACTCAAGGTAGTTTGTGGAAGTGCTTAGCGTACCAGTGTGACTGGCATGACAGGCTCCACAGTGAAGGATACTAGGGAGTCCTCTGTGAAGGACTGAGTCCTCACTCTGTGGCGCTTTCTTGGGGGGGTGGGGCAGCTTATGCTCAGTTGCATGCCCTCTTAGAATGAAAAGTGGAGCTGTGTGAGTTTTAAGGACAGGAGTTAAACGGATAAAGCCACTGATTTCTCTGAGAGGCCTTTTGGTCTCAAACACCCTGAAGCACTGCTGCTTAGGCAAAACACTTTCTCGGTCGAGTGTAAAAGGAATGAAGTCATTCCCAGCAGTGAAGGCAGCCCAAAATGGCGGGTTGCTAAATTGGCGGGTTGCTAAATTGGCAGGTAGAGCAAATGCAGACAGGATAATGTACTAAATAGAGAATTTGTGGAATAACACTGCTGAAGATCTTCATGACAGCTTTGAATAGGTTTTATTTATTAACTTTAACAAAATTATCAAGTATATATCTTCTACTGAGCACTGTTCCAGGCATGATTCTAATAAAATTTGTGGAGTTATTTACTGATTTGCTTAACACATGTTCAGTACACTTCTAGGCACTGAGACAGACAGATAGATAGCCTTCACTTTCCATGGAGCCTCCATTCCAGGGGTGGAGAGGCAGTGAACCCAAATGAAGACCAGGCTATGGAGAATAGGGGGTTTGTTGGAAGCTGGGAAAGACAAGAGACTGAACGATATGAGTGAGTGATGTGAGAGAATGGGAGCATGGAAAAAGGAAAAAAAAACTAGTAAGAGATTGACTGGAATGAACAGAAGGGGAGTGTGTTGAAGAGAGAGATTTGCAGTCATGAGGTCTTGGGACTCAAGAGGTGAATCCCCACAGTCAAGTGACATACTGGGTTTGAAATAACTAAATTTAAGATTTTGATGGCATATTAATGTGTACCATGCATCTATTTCCTTATATCATTTATTTTTAAATCAGCCTTTAGTAGGGGTTTAGCCTTTCAGGGACGATAATAGAAACACAGAAGTCTTGGCCAGATGTATTCCTTCTGCCAACTTAGGCCTTTGTGTATTTTATTAGCTTGCTAGATGACTTGGAATTACCAAAGTTTGTGTGCCACTGACTTAGATTTGTAAGAAGAGTAAGAAAAGAAAGAGCAAGCTAAGGACTGGAGATATGTATTTTGGGTTTATAAGAGTATAAAATTCCTGCCCTTCTCTAAGTCCACTGATAGGGGAGGTCCTCCTCCCCTTCCTCTGATCCTAGCTTATCAGATCTCTTCAGGGCTGGCTACAATATCCCCTTCTGTGGCCTAGCAAGGCTGCTCCTCCCTGGAAGGGGTGGGGTGGGGGGTCAAAGAGCCAGCCATTGAGTTCATGTCTGAAACAGTCCCTGTTCCCCTAACTAGGGAACCTACTTGAATACTGAGCTGCAATTGGAGGGTGGGATTGGGAGGGAATGAGGGAGGGGTCTATAGCTGGGATACAAAGTAAATACACTGTAATTAATATAAAAAATAATAAAAAGGACAAAAAGAAAGGCATTGATATAATATTTTACATGTTTGTCACTATTTATAAACTCTGATATCATTTTTGAGTGAAGCAGACCAGGTTGTAGAAACAAACAAACAACAACAACAAAGAGTGTAAAATGGAGGCTGGGGTGTAGTTCAGTTGGTGGCATGCTTCGTGGAGCACAGAAGCCCTGGGTTTGGTCCCCAGCACCTTCGAGAGAAGGGGCTGTAGTTCTAGCACACTAAGAATATGAAGGCACGAGGAACATAAGTTCAAGGTCATTCTCGGCTATATAGCAAGTTGAAGATCAGCCTAGGATACATCAAAGTATCTGGAACCAACCAACCATCCAATTGACTGACTAATAAAACAAAAGAAACAAACAAACAAAAAGAAAACAACCAAAGAAACGAACAAAAAATAGGGATGGGTGAGCCTTCCCAGCGGGTGAGTATAAAGGAGAATGACAAACAGCAACAGAGCCATGAGTGGTTGCAAAGAAACCATTGGAGAGAAAGAACAAGTGCTCCACAGTGACACATGAATTATTCAGTTTCAGAGGAGAATGCAGAGAGCTCAGTTTCTCTGTAGCTGAAATGAAGTTTCCATGAGGACAGAGGCTTTGGGGTTACCTTATGCCTGGCACTATGCCCAGTGCTTAATAGGTACTTAGTCCGTATTTGTTATTTGTTTACTGAATGAATCAATGCATCTGTGAGTCACTAACAAGAAAAATTTAAGAGAATTTAAGCAGTTGCACTAAAGGCTGAGTTCAAGAGGGCCGAAGCTTCAGGAACAGAGTGATTCTGAGAGGAGATGTTGCTATCAGGCAAACAATAACATTTATTCTAAACTGATAGCAATGAGATGTCTATGCCCACGTACATACATAAATCTGCCTAGGTTTGTGTTTGCATGAGTGTGAAAGTGTGGAAATTGGCACTTTAGCCATTGTTATGTCCTGGTACTCTATGGATGTCCAGGAGCTACCTTGTTCAGACTGTGGATCTTGATCTTGTAAGACGAAGTATGTTTCAGAAGATACACAGGTCACACAGAGGGCTAACTTCAGGAGGTGGGGACATAGACAAAAGATAGCAAGGCTGTGTCTCCAGGAAGCTGGATGATCCATTTGCCATCCACATGTTTTCAGTGATCCCTCCCCACCCCCAAGAACAGACATCATTTCTAGAGGCTGAGTAAAACCGCAAAACTCAAAGATTTGTTGGGAGCTTTTAAATTCCAGACACACGTTTCCTTTCAGAGGATAAACCTTTGTGTCTCAAAACAGAGATGCCTGTTTGTTAGCTCTCTGGGTTCTGCATGTTTGTTCATGAAGCCTCCAGCTTTTCTTGCATTTCGAAGTGTCATGCCTAGCTCACTGTTCCCATGGATTCCTTTCCTCTTTTCTCATTGTTAAGCTGGCCTGTGGGAAGCTGGCTTGTCTCAGTCCGCGTGACTAGACTCCACTACGTGAATGGAAATCGTGCATGAGTGTGAGGAGGTACACAGACAGGGATAGAACCTCCATTTAGACTTCCAGGGTCATTCTTATTTAGCCATTGTAAGAGTTCCGTGTAGTCTTTCTTTACCCCCCAAATGCTGCTTGACATCGATTGCAGGTCATGGGTCTACAGTTGTGACTTTATCAGGTGTAAGCATGTCTTTCCTCTGTTTCAGCTGAGAAGTGTTGAGAGTGAAATGTTCACAGCCATTAAGAGACCACCCTGTCAAACACAGTTGCTCTGTTCCCTACAAAGACCTACTCCATAGACCTTGGTGCAGGAGACAGCACTCTGCCTGGTTTTACTTACTGCCAACGGTGCTCACGTACTGCAATGTTTTCTTTATGTGTATATTAATAAAATTTTGCCTGTTATATATAAAAGAGAAACTTCCAATTAAATGTCTCATCGTGCTTGTTCTGTATTTCACGAAAACCCAGAGTTCTGGAGGAACCAAATGAGCGGACTCTGTTGACACGAGGTAGTTGGCCATGGTGTTGGCCATGGCATCTCATGATGCTCAGAACTTCTTCCAGCCTTTGTCTTCCTGGCTGTCCCGAGTTTACGAAGCTCTCCAGCAAGCAGGGGATGCGTTATCTGCTTCACTCGTTCTTAGCAAACACGATTCGACACTGAGTGACAAGCCAGAGCAGGACTTAGTTGCTACTCAGAGTCGGAAAAACTACTTTGAAGATGAAGAGCAGGATAATGATGGGAATCCAGAGGAGGCGAACTCCCTGTTTCCTGAAGAGGACCATTTCTCATACTCTGATAGTGATTTACAGGACTCTGTCCGAACGGCAAGCCCCAGACTTGGTCAGCAAGCCACAGACTCATGTTCTGTAACACCCCAGTGGCCCAGTCAGATCCCAGCTGGCCCAAAGCCCACACGTGTACTTTCTTCTATTGCCGAGGAAGACCATCACTCTGAGAGGCAGAGATGTGGCCTTCAGCATGGCTTTGACACCCATCTCCCTGGCACTTTAGAAAAAGATAATGGAAAAACGCAAGGTAAGCTGGTCAGAACCTCTGTTTCTGTGCTCTTCCAGAAGCCTTTAGAGTTCCATTTTGATTTGTTTTTAAGTATCACATTGGTTTAACTTTTCCTTTGCCACTTACATATTCCCTCATCCTGGTTTCCGATTGAGAGATACAATCCATAGGAATATTTTTGTGCTCTGAAGCTTTACAAGATCCATGTTTGGGCTCCATATTTCAAAATAATAGTTCTGAGCAAGTGAAAAAAGCTTAAAATGAACACGAGTGTTCTGTTTGAGAAGTCCTGTGCACATGCCATGCTTTTTAAAATATCTTTTAAAATGTTCTTTTTCCCTCCTTCCCTGTAGGTTAGGAATTTCTAGATGTTACTATATTATTCAGCGTGAAATCCTGTGCAAACAGCCATACTTGTTGCAGAATTTGTAGTTGATAACACTCCAAGAATACTTCTCACAGTATCTTACCAGGATGTGATGTGAGATGAGAGTGGATGGGAAGGTCTCTGAAATCGGATGGTCTCATTTGCTTTCAGCCCAGAATGATAAGGTCACAGTAGTAAATATGACACTTCATGTTGTCAGAATGGAGCAGAGAGTGGGGCTTTAACAAAAGCGCCATGGATATGACACAAATGTAATTAACTCTGAAAAAGATGCTGGCATATGTCTCCGCATATATTTCCCATGGCTCTAACCCTCTAACCTGTAGAGCGGTCACAGAGACAGAAGCAAGTGCTGGGTGGGGGTGAGGGGGTGGGACATATGTGTCATATGTGCATGGAAAGTCCATGTGTAGTCGATTATTCACACCCAGACAAAGTCATTAATTCCTCCCTTGTGGGAGGGAGCCAACGTTTCTTGGATACCATATTGTCTCTATTCATTTTCAAAGATTCTTCCTAGTGTCACCCTTTTAGGCAAAGGCCTTACCAGACAGACAATGGGATCTTGGTGTTTAAGGAAACAGAGTGTCGTATTCTTTTCACAATACTTTCTTCTCTCTCTGCATGAGCCTGTGTGAGTGTGTGTTGTTGTGTGATGTGTATTGTCTGTGTGTGGAGAAAGCCAGATATTGAGTGCCTTCCTCAGTTGCTCTCTACCTTCTTTTTTGAAACAGGCTCCCTCACCGAACATGGAGCTCGTCTGTTCAGCTAGACAGGCTGATCAGCAGGTCCCTCGAATCCTCCTATTGCTGCCCACCCAATACTAGAATTATAAACACACACTGTACCCAGCTTTTTACATGGGCTCTGGGAATCTAGACTCAGGTAATCATGCCTCCAAAGCTAGCAGTTTCTTGGTTGTGCCCTTCCCCCACCCTCCACAATGCTTTCTTAATTCTTACTGAATGAAATCCTAGAATGAGGTGGTGTAGTCAGGCACGCTAGTATTCTTTCTGAAGCAATAACTACAAATGACCACTATTTTGAGTCTTTTAAATTTATCTGTAAAACATTTGGTAGAATTTTAGACTTGTGTTGAAGTTTTATTCTGATTTCAGAAAATTCTTGCCTAAGTTCAGCTCTATTTGAAATTGATGTGAATTTGTCTTAATACATGCTAAACAGTGACTTTTTTGGGTCAAATTTTGTAACTGTAAAGTATGAACGCAAACGTTAATTAAGCTCAACCTTCAAGCCGGACAGTGGAGGGCATGGTGTAGCTACCCCTCTGTACCTACAACGGTGAGCTTGGCAGTAGCTGTGCGGTAGGACTCAGCAGAAGGTGAGCTAGTCTCCTCTGAGGTACGGCTGCTCCCATGTTTGTAGTTGTGGAACAAAGCCTTCACTCCTCATTTGGGAAATTGCAGAGTTTAGGTGGTCTGATCTTAGAACACACATGCTCTTTAGTCCCTATTAGAAGCATTATTACTTCGTGCTTTTACAATGCCTTCTAAGTGAAAGAATGGAGTTTGCGTCCTTTCAAACCTGGCTTCTTTGAGACTTGCCTATCTTATTGGCCATTTGTGTTGCTGAATTCTTTCCTACTGGATGCACACACTAGTGTGTTAATTGGTTTGTCCACTGAGGAATAGTTCACTTGTTCCTGGTTTTATTTTGCTCCAAGAATCAAACTCATTCACTCTTTTTCTTGTCTGACTAGATACTCTCAGCGTGTTAACCAAGAGTGGAGGGAGTGGGTATTCTTGTCTTAGCCCTTAAGTTGGCATAGAGCTTTCATTGCTAGACACAGGTTAAAGAAGTTCCCATCTATACCAGATGGCTAGATGTTTGTCAAAAGAGAATATTGAGTTTGGTTAAACAGATTTTTTTTTTTTTGCCAAACTGAAATGTCCACATGAGCCGTCTGGTTTGCTGTGCTGCAGTGTTTGTACTGATTGGCCTTGAGATGTTGAAGTAGTCCAGTGTAGCTTGCAGAACGTCCCATAGTTGTGCCATGTTATGTCTTCATACATTGATGAACTTGAATGGCTAGTGTCCCGCTGAGGACCTTTCCATGTATTGTCATCAGAGATTTTGACGTGACCTTGTTGTTTGTGGTACTGTGGATGAAACTCAGAGCCTTGAATGTAATCAACAGCCACTCCTTTTTCCCCTCCTTTTAAAAAAATTTTTATTACTAAGTATGAGTTACTAGAATAATTTTTGATTCAACTCTAAATAATTCAACAAATACCTCTTAAAGAACTGAAAAGGTGAAGTGTCTTTGCAAGGTGCTTGCAGAAATGAAAGGAACATTGGACATACACTCTCCATCCTCTGGGTTTGCAGTTAAAATGAGAAGCAGAGATAAACACAGATATGCATGCAGGTGTACAAAGACACAGGGTAAATACTTACTGAGACTTAAATGTGCTTTGGAGTGGTATGGCAAGACAAACAAATCCGGATCCTGTCCAGGGGGGTCTGAGAAGGCCACATGTTCTCGGCAATCCATAGTAGAGAACACTGAAGACACAGTGATTGTTTTCAACAATGGCGGGAAACATCAGGCCGTGCGCACAGTGACAGTACCAGTAGAGCACCAGCTGTGAAGCCTGGCGAGGAGGGCTGGAGCTGTGTGGGATTTCTCAAGGCCAGAATGAATGTTCCGCAACGCCCACAGAGAGCCATCGTGCTCAGACATTCTGAAGAGGCTTTTCATTAATACTGCAAAAGGTGTCTGAACTGAGACATGTTCTCTTGCTAAGCTGGGGAGCTTCTGTAACAGCTCAAATTTTGTTTTCTTTCTTTTATTGAAAATAGATTTTTTTTCATACAATATGCTCTGCTTATGGTTTTGTCCTTTCCTATACCTCCCATTTCTTCCCTACCTCTCTTTCCATCTGGATCCATAAACAAACATTTAAGAAATAATAATAAAATGAGATAAATGAAAACCAAACAAATCAGAATATGACAAAACAAAAAAATAAGAAAAAGAACTAAAGAAAAAAAAACCCATAAGAAATATATATAGATGCAGAGACATGTGCATTTGCACACTCATGAATCCTGTAAAAAAAAAAAAAAACTCACACGAACTGGGAGCTATAATATACAGGAAGAGTACCTGTAAGGTAGAGAAAAATCAAAATAAAACAAAGCAAAACAAACAAACAAACAAACAAAAAACCTGTCCTCTGATCTAACATTAAATGAGACAAAGAACTTCCAAAGATGCCATTGATATTTTTAAGTAATGTATTTATTTTTATATTAATCACAAGTTATATACTTTGTATCCCGGCCGTAGCCCCCTCCCTCACTCTTTCCCACTCTCCCCATCCCTCCCTCATCTTCTCCCTGCCCCACTCCAAGTCCACTGATAGGGGAGGACCTCACCCCCTTCCATCTGACCTTAGCTTATTATGTCTTTTTGGCCATCTGCTACTGGGTTGGGGCCTACCTTTAAGAGTAGTGAAATCCCCTAGGAGAAAACTAAGTTTTCATTTATAAGTGGCTATCAATTGGAGATAGTTTCTGGATTCAGGGTGCGCTCTGTGTCCCCCCTTCTCCTTTCTGCTCTGGGACCACAGCTGGTATAGGTCTGTGCAGGCCTTGTGCATGCTGGCACAGTCTCTGTAAGTTCTTACAGGCACTGGTCCTGTTTGTCTAGAAGATCTTGATTCTCTGGTGTCCTCCATATCCTCTACCTCATCTTCTGCAGGGTTCCCTGAGCCCTTGGTGTGGGGGGTGGGGATTTTATGGATACTGCTTTTAGGGCTGATTGGTCCAAGGTCTCTTACTCTCTGTGTAATGTCTACTATGGGTCTCTGTATTTGTGCCCATCTGCTGCAGGAGGAAGGTTCTCTGATGATAGCTGAGAAAAGTACTGATATACGAGTATAGCAGAATGTTGTTAAATGTCATTATTTTTGCTATGTTCCTTTAGCAGAAGAAGAGTAGTATTTAGATTTCCCTGAGGTCCCTGACCTATCTAGACTCAGATTGTTAGCCACTCAAGCAGCACTGGGTTTGTGTTCCAGGCCATGGAGTGGTCCATAACTTAAATACCCATTGGTTGGTGGTTCTCACAAAACTGTGCATTATTGTACTGGTGTATCTTTCAGTCAGGTCCCTCATATATGTCAGATTCTCTTTTGGTACAGCACAGAGTGTCATCCAGTACCATGAACATTAGTTTGTAGGGGTGAAGGCTCTAGGTAGGGACCAGATTGACTTCTTCATGTTCAATGAGTTGTGTAGGTGTTTCAATACCCACTCTTGATATGTTACTATCTTATTTTTACTATTTATGTGATACTAATTTCAAGAAACAAATCCAGAAGTGTTTGTCCTCCTTAGAGTTCAGAAAAAATGTTTAGATGTATTGCTTGTTAGTACTCAATGGATTTTTTAACCAAGGGCTTTATTTACTTGTATGTGTTGTATGTGTGAGTGAGAGGTGTGTAGTGGGGAGGCAGATAAACAGAGAGAAGGAGAGAGAGAAAAAGCATGAGGGAGCAAGCATGAAGTCAGACCATAACTCGGGAGAATAATTTCTCTCCTTCTCTGGAGGGGTCCCAGAGATAGAACTTAGATTGTCTTGGTTGGTAGCAATAACTTTTACCCATTGAGCTATCTCAGAGGCCTCTAATTAAGGCTTTTGAGCCTGGACATTTTTTTGTGTTGGGAAAGTTTTGGAATAAAAATTCAAGTAATAGATATCAAGTAATGATTTTATTTCTTAAGCGATTTTTGGCATTTTGTGTTTTTCAAGGATATTTTCATCTATACTACTGAATTTATGTTATGATAGTTCCTTATTACCTGATGTTTTTAGGTTTTAAAGTGACATCCTGATAGTGGAATTTAAAAATATTTTTGTTTTGACCTGCCTGTAAAGAGAACTGTCTGTCAATCTGCCAACTTTCTGCAAGAAGCTGCCTTTTATTTTTATAAAATTTCCCTTTATCTTTTGGATTTAAAATTCATTGGTTTCTGTTATACTTCTTACTTCATTCTTTCTTTGGCTATAATTTCTTTGTTTTTTATTTTTAATGCAACTTAAGATATAAATTTCCCTCTAAGCAATTCATTATCTGCATTCAACAAGTACTAATATATTGTTTCTGCTTTCATGATGAATTAAATTAGTTTATATTATACCCTCTTACTTTTTTAAGTAATTTATTTATTTTTATATTAATAACAGGTTATATATTTTGTATCCAAGCTGTAGCCCCCTCCCTCTTTCCCTCCCACTCTCCCCATCCCTCCCTCATCTTCTCCCTGCCCCCCTCCAAGTCCACTGATAGGGGAGGACCTCACCCCCTTCCATCTGACCCTAGCTTATCGTGTCTCTT
>CM053765.1:37911354-37954296 GCA_028658305.1 Pachyuromys duprasi | reverse complement strand
GGCTAAGGACGTTGAACATTTCTTTAAGTGTTTTTCTGCCATTCTATACTCTTCTACAGAGAGTTCTCTTTTTAGCTCCATACCCCATTTTTTAATTGGATTACTTGATTTGTTGCTTTTTAACTTCTTGAGTTCTTTATATATACTATACCCTCTTACTTACTTTTTCACTTGGTGGTTATTTAGAACTGTATCATTTAGATTCCAAACACTTAAGTTTCCAGGTATTTTTCTGTGGCTGATTTCTAATTTAATCACATAGGACCTTGAGTTTATATTTTTTATTATTTATCTTTTAGAAACTTAACATTTGTGTTTGGGGATTGAGCTCAGAGGTAGCAGGCCTGGGATTTGGTCACCATCTCTAGGGATTTGTTCTGTTAACCCGAGTGTGTGTTAACTTGTTGACTATTTACTGTGTGTGTACTTGAAGGGAGAATATTCTATGTGCTCAGAGTATAATATTTAAATACAACTATATAACATACAATACAATATATAATTGAGCTGAGTTGTCTGAGGGATTTATTACATTCTTTAATGCTTGTTTAATCTATTGATTTTTTGGGGGGGACGGTTAGAAGGTACTGGTTTTGTTAAGTTGATGATTGTAAGAGAAGTATGGGAATTTGAAACTCAACTTGTTGATTTGGCAATTTCTCATTTCCATTTCTGTCAGTGTTTTCCTAATGTAGCCAGAAGCTCTGTTTTGATATAGACACAATTTTAGAAACGTGTCTTTAGAATTGAATATCTTTGTTATTCTGTAATGTTCCATTTTTTCTCTTGGTGATGTTTCTTGTCCTAACCTCTACCTTGCTATTAACATGATTACTCCAGTTCTTTAAGTTTACATGGCACACTATTCTCCGTGTTGAGCCAGGTGCGGTGGCATATGCCCGTAATCCCAGCACTCAGGGATGCAGAGGCAGGTGGATAGCTGTGAGTTTGAAGCCAGCCTGATATACAAAGCAAGCACTGGACAGCCAAGGCTACATGGAGAAACCCTGTCTCAAAAACAAAACAAAACAAAACAACACAAGTCTCTGTGTGAATCTGTGCATGTGTGTAGTGGCCCATGGAGGCAAGACTAGGGTACTGGATCTCTTAAAGCTGAAGTTACAGATGGCTCTTGCACTGTGAGCCTGGAGTTCTAGGAAACAAACTTGGGTTCGCTAGAAGAAGAGAAAGCATTCTTAACTACTGACCCATCTTTCCAGGGACAATACAGTCTCTTTCAAGTCTTTAAATTATATTTATTTCAAGTTTATTACAATATAAATTTAGGTCATTTTAACACGATCTGAATGTCTTTCCTTTTAATGGGTGTATTTATAATCAGTTGCCTGTAATCAATGTAATTATGGTACTGTGCAATTAAAAGCTGTCATGTTTTTTTTTTCATCTAATCTTTGTATCTTTCAGATTTTTTCCTATTCTCTTTTAAAGGAAATGTTTCTGTAATCTTACTTCGTATCCACCTGGACTCATTTAGAAAACATTTAAGGTCATTCTGGGACTTACCTATACATCTTTCACTAATTTCAATCTGTCATGAGACAGCATTACACTAGTGCATGTGTAGTGTGATGCTGCTGCAGGCGTATACTCTAAGATTGTCTCATTAGCATCAATGTATTTGTCTTTCACTCATGCACCAAACACAATACATTCATTCTGTGTAGCTTCAGACTGTCATTTATCTCTCATGACAATTAAATGGGAAAATAATTTTGTATCTACTTAATCTCTGACAGTTGGAACATGCTTTAATTTGCTCTTTTTCTTTGAAAAATATTTTTATGATTTTTTTTGTCATCCATTCAACTTGAAGCAAGATTCACTTAAATATTTCCTATGGTACATATATGCTGCTAATGAATTATTTCAGCTTTTCGTTTTTCTGAAAAAAAATCATCCTCTATTTAAGAATGTTTTAGGTGTGTTTGGAATCCTTTCAGGCCTCTAAGCTCCACTGTCTTCTGTGTCTGTCATGTGAGAACTGTGCTGACATTTTCAGATGTGTTTTTTTTTTCATGGTCAATTAAAAAAATTTTTTATTAATTACAGTTTATTCACTTTGTATCCCAGTTGTAGCCCCCTCCTTTGTCCCCTCCCAATCCCACCCTCCCTTTCTCATCAAGTCCCATGCCCCTCCCGACTTCACTGATAGGGGAGGTCCTCCTCCCCTTCCATCTGACCCTAGCCTATCAGGTCTCATCAGGACTGGCTGCATTGTCTTCCTCTGTGGCCTGGTAAGGTTGTTCCCCCCTCAGGAGGAGGTGGATCAAAGAGCCTGCCACTGAGCTCATGTGGCATTCCCTAGAGACATTCCCTATTCCCCTTACTAGGAAACCCACTTGGAGCCTGAGCTGCCATGGGCTACATCAATGCAGGGGTTCTAGGTTATCTCCATGAATGGTCTTTGTTTGGATTATCAGTCTCAGAAAAGACTCCTTTCCCAGATTTTTAGGTTCTGTTTTCCTTGTGGAGCTCCTGTCCCTTCCAGGTCTTTCTATCTCCCCTTTCTTTCATAAGATTCCCTGCACTCTGCCCAAATTTTGGCTATGAGTCTCAGTATCTGCTTTGATACCCTGCAGGGTAGAGTCTTTCAGAGGCCCTCTGTGGTAGGCACATTCTCAACTTCATATGGAATAACAAGAAACCCAGAGTTGCTGAAACAGTTCCTGACAACAATAGATCATCTGGAGCTATCTCCATCCCTGATCTCAAACTGTACTACAGAACAATAGTAATAAAAACTGCGTGGTACTGGCATAGAAACAGAATGGTGGATCAATGGCATCGAATAGAAGACCCAGCAATAAACCCACATACCTATGGATAATTGAATTTTGACAAAGAAGCCAAAACCATACAATGGAAAAAGGACAGCATCTTCAACAAATGTTGCTGGTCTAACTGAAACATGCAAATAGATCCATATATATCACCCTTCACAAAACTAAAGTGGTTCAGACATGTTTTTTGAATGTATTCCTGTCCTTTTTCCATTGGAAAAGTTCTTTTGAGAGGTTTTTATTTACTCTTTGAGAGTTTCAGCCAACGTTTTTTGATCACATTCAGACTCCCCAGTCTCCTACAAGAGACTCCACACCCAACTTCATGTTCTTTCTGTTTCTTAAAAAAGAGGCGATGGTGCTGCACACCTTTAATCCCAGCACTTGGAGGCAGAGACAGGTGGATCTCCGAGTTTGAGGCCAGCCTAGTCTACAGAGAGAATTCTAGGACTGTCCTGGCTACACAGAGAAACCCTGTCTGAAAACAAACAAACAAACAAACAAACAAACAAACAAACAAAGGAATGTCACAAACAAGCCAAAATAAAAATAGAAAGCTGGTTTTTGGAGGCATGTTTCTAGACTTTGCGCATGTGTGAGTGCACTTGTGTATGCATTTCTTGTAGTATTCGCTTTTGTTGTTGGTATCTGAATTGGGCCTATCAATGTAGATAGAAAAAATATCTGGAAAATTGTCCATTTGTCTGTCATCTCCTCAGGTACTTTTCCAGTTTGTTTTCTCTTGCTCTTCCTTCTAAGTCCTCTGATGCCTCCATGAGAAACATTTCTCATTTCTCCTAACCTTGTTTTTTTTTTTTAATTTTTATTTCTGGAATTTTAACTTGATTGTATTTAAAAAAAATAGCTTCAACCTTTCTGCTGAAGTCTCCCAACAATACATGTATTTTTTTCCTTTTGTGATCGCAGCTTTAAACATGTTATTCACATACTCCAAATTTCCCATTTCATAGTCCAACTATTGTAATTGAGTAATATTTGCTTTAGAGATCTTGATCATTTTGTCTTTTAATAGAGTGTTTTTTAAAAATTTCTCAATAATTTATGACTAAAGATAGAACACAGCATATGGAGAAGGAAAATAGACCTGTCCAATGTTGGGCCTTTCCTATAAGGGTGTTTCAGAGTTGTTCAGAACTCGAGCTGGGTTTTCATTTTGCTGTTGTCAACTTCAGTGCAATGTAGGCCTTAAAACCTTCAATTTGTGACTTTTTTAAAAAAAATAATATTAGGAGTGAAGACTTGTTTGCTAGATGGTTTTGTTAAAACTGGGCTCCTGGTCAGGCTTCTTTTCTTTTCTTTTCTATGTTTCCATGTGGGTCTCTGCATTGCCCTTCTTACAGTAGTCTCTATTTGTCTTCCTTCCGCATCCGCTACTCGTCTGTGCTTTGGCGGCCGGGGTGCTCTGCCCAGCTCTGGGGTGCTCTGCCCAGCTCTGGGGTGCTCCGCCCAGCTCTGGGGTACTCTGTCCAGCTCTGGGGTACTCTGCCCAGCTCGGGGGCTGCTCTAGTCTCATTCAAGCTCTGTGGTCCTGTGTCTAGAGCTCAGGACCTTCTGGTTTTCTTGCCTCTCTTCCAGATGTAGGGAATCTCTTTCCTAGTCCCTCCCCACACCTTCTCTCTGCCCTTCCTCAGAAGTTGTAGTCTGTTCTGTTTGTTGACTTTCCTGTATCTCTCCCCGTAGTCTAAGGATGTCAGGGTCTGTGGCCCTTTTAGGGACAGTGGGCTTTTACAGATTTATTTTTTTATTTTTAATTTTTATTTTATTTTTATAGGAGACATTTCCTAGCACTGCTTTCCCCTGTTATCCCTGACTGAGTGCTGATAGTTGCCTCCTTCGCTCCTGCTCTGTTCTTGTGGGTATCTGGTGCACTCTGAGAAGAGCTTCTAAATATATTTGCATTCCCTTGTGCTGGACACTCCCATGGATTCTCTTTCCTTGAGGTAGTCCACACCAGACCTTTAGAATTTACCTTGAAATAGGAGCTTAATTTTCCTCACCAGCTGACCCAGCATCTGCTGTGACAGCAAGGACTGGTGAACACATTAGCTCCTCCTAACCGTTAGATTAGTTGATTGCTTTATGACCTCCTCTTTCAGATTGGTATAATCAAAGGTGTCATTTCACAGATATCTGCATCTTTATTGTTCTTACTTAAAGGGAGGCACATTATTTCCAGAGCCCTGCTTCCTAAACAGAAGATGGAGGTTCGAGTTGGTAAGTGGAACACTGCACCCTGAGATTGAACTAGACCTTTTTATTAAGTTGGGTAAGGTATCTGGAAGGAGGGATGGGTGAATGAGAAGTTGGTATCCCATTAAAGAGTTCGGAAACACATGGAAGACACATCTAGCTAGTTCTGTTAGCATGTTTGTGAAAAGTTGCAGTCACACATACGGTCAGTTCTGAATCATCTTGTCAGAGGTAAGCAGATAAGCATCTGCAGAGCAGATGATCCGGGGTTGTGAACTGTGAGGGTGAGTCAGGACTTAACAGATGGAGAGCGGGAGAAAGGCACTCCAGAGGTGGGAAACCACAAACTTTCATGAATATGAACATGTAGACGGGCTGACATCCCCAGACCAAGGGGCCAGAGCTCAGGGTCTTGTGGTTTCTGTGTTGAGAGTTTAGCCCTTATCTTACATGCAACTGAGACTTACCAAAAAGGTCCTAAGAGTCACACCAGACTACCCTGCTTTTAGAATAATTCTAACATCAATTCTGTGGCTAAGATGCAGGAAGCAGTATATGCCAGGGAGCTCTGTAGAAGCTTTTAAGAAGGAACCCATGTAAAGCAGCATGGACATGTGATAACAGATAGCGTCAGTGTACTGTCATTGTTCCACCAAGAAGGCATTTCACAAAGGAAGGCTTCAGCATGGCTCTGGAGCTAGGTGGGCATTCTTCCTCCTAGAGATAGAAGTCCAGATCCTGGACACCTGAAGGTATGGCACTCAGTAATTCAGGACTGGATCAGAGTCAGCAAGCACAAAAGAAAGGGGAGAAAATGGATCCCTGCAGAGAAAGAGAGAGTTTATCTTCTTCGCTTTCTCTTGTGCCCGGTGCCTACATATGCTGACTGTCCTTGAGAGAAGGAATGGGAAAAACTGGTTTCTTCTTTCTTCCTGGAAAGGGGAATCCTTCAAATTCAGCAATAACAACGTTCTGACTTTGAATCCCTTCCCTATGGCAAAGAGTCATGGGAGATACAGGAGGGAACCATGCATGTGGAGGTAGAGAAGAGACTTCTGTAAAGAGAGGCACTATACTGTGGACTCTCTTAGTCACATGTGCATAGAACACCCCACCACACACAAAGGGCTGTGGGGAACTGACAGGCATGAAGGAGACAAGCTGTGAGCTCTTTCTTTAGCTTCTTCCAAAGCTGGGCCATTTGTCCAATCTGTTCCCAAGGATCCAAAACTGTTTCAAAACCCTAGCTCTTAGGTCTGGGACGAATGGGGTTGTAGCCTTGGCCTTTGAGCGAGCCAGTCTTGTTAGCCCATGTTACTCATGGCTATGGATGGAGGAACATTACTAACTTGCCTCCAGGGAACCGCTGCTTTTCTCCCTTTACCTGGGGCGAAGCAACCTACGTATTTACTTCAATTGCCTTTTAGCCATTGAACAGAAGCTCTTGTTTATCTTTTCTCAGAATAAACACGGAGCAGCACTAGGATACATGACCAGACCCTCAGCTGTACAGATGTTAAGACACCTGTAGGTTTAAAACACACACACACACACACACACACACAATACACGCACACGCACACACACACACATATATTAGCTATCTTCCTGTACTCATTCCCCCCCTTATATCCAGCAGGTAGTGTAAGCCATTCTGCCAAAGAGAGATATTTGGAGAGAGGCCAGGGAAAGCAGCACCCTAAGCTGTGATTTATGTGCACTCTTTGAAAAGCCTTATCAAGCCCGCCTTCCCCGTTTAATCTTGAGTTCTTTTCATAATGTCGTATCTTGATTTTATGTTCCTTAATGTGCCATATTTTTCTGCACAATAGATTTTAAGCTAAATTGGCCCAAAACAAGAGGGATGCTGAATGCTTTTTGTAACCATGGAAACATTTCTGGGCACTTACCGAGGACCTGGCTGCCAGTAGTAAATGTAACAGAGAAAATAGACACGCTTCATTTAGCAGTTGCTGATGATTAAGCGGCAGAGAGACTACTTACAGTGACATCCCAAGATAGGCCTTTTGGTTTAAAGACCCAGATCCAAACCCTGACTTCCCACCAGAAAAGCAGCTTTGACACCCTTGATAAGTCATAGAGAGGAGTTCTAATCACATTTGAAAAATCATCTTTGTTTTTAGCTTTTCACTTGAGATTTTTTTTTTTTTTGGTGTGTGTATGTGTGTGGCTGTTTTTTTTTTTAAACCACATATATTTGTTTCCAAGAAATATGCTTGCTACTTCCTGAAATAGCCCACTAATGGAATTAATGTGTTTCAAGTCTATTGCCATATAGAACTTCTGAAACAATCTTTGGCAAGATCAAATGTATTTACAAGATAGAGCAGCAGGCTTTGGAGGCATGGTGACATAATTTGACTTTCTAGCCAGGTTTCTGTAGTAGGGTAAGATAATGTGGAAGGGGAAAAAATACATTCCCCTCTGTTCTTACTTTCTGGATGGAGAGCCCTGAGATTGTTGGTAGCAGTTAGGAGTAACTGGTGTCAGATATGACAGTGCAATCAACTCAGCTCCAGCCAGGCTTTGTGTTTCCTGTAGGATGTGTGACTACATGAGAGCTGACTCATCCTGTCCTTTCTTCCAGTCTTTGCTAAGCTTTAACTTTTGCATTGCCATTGCGCAAGTGTGACCTGAAAGCAAGCCTATTCCCACATTAAATTTATCTTCATTTATTAGTCTTGGTTTCACAGCATTTGCCAGCAAGTTCCTTTGTTACCCTTTGTGAACCAGCTAGGGAAAAGGTTTATTATTCTGCCACACTTTGAGAATGTGCCTTCTGGAAGTTCTTATGAGCTCAATTTCCTTGATGTTCCATTTTTGCACATTTTAGAACAGGCACTGAAGGCAAAGACATTGCTGTTGCTTCTGTTCCCTGCTTTTGGGATTTTGTGTCATTTTTTGAGGGAATGTCAGGGAGGCAACAAGATTTTTAGATGGTCAGAAATTTGAAGGTATAATTTATGGCAAGGATTGAAGTACGAGTTCTACATTTCCCATCCTGATTTCTGTTTGCTAGTACGACAAGATGCTGGGAAAATGGAAAGGTAGGTTTAAGAGAGATAATTAAGTTTTTTTCTCCTATTTTTTTCATGCTTAGTGTTATTAGAAATGGAATAGAGGAATTATGGCAAGTGTCAACTCAAATAAGCTTCATCTCTATTTTATCAGTTCCAAAGGGATCATGAATTCTTCTGCAGTGGAGGGCCCAGTCAGTAAAAACTGTTCAATAGTTTTTGTTGTCCTTGTAATGTAGCCATGGGTGCCCTTGATTTCCAGTTAGCCTGTCTGTGTGTGTGTATGTGTGTGTGTGTATGTGTGTGGTGAGTGACACTGAGGCCAGGCAGGAACCATGAGCTTCCTGGGATGCCTTCATGCTGAGGGAGACTGCTGCATTCTGGGAGTTGTTTAGTTTGCAATCCATGGCTAGGTGGTGTCTACTCCTCTTCTCCTTCTGTCAGTGTCCTTTCTGTAGCACATTCCCTCTGTCCCCCACGGGACCCCTTCAGATCCACTCTCAAGGGTCTTATTTTAGCAGAAGAGCCTTACAGTGGGAAGAGTGTCTGCACTGTGATTTAAGTTGTACTTCTCTCTGGACTCCTGCTGATTATGCCAAGGGGAAGTCTGGGTCCCTGCTAATGGAGTTCTGAGTGCCCTCTATGTTTTTTTTTTTCTCTTTTGCTTTCAAATCCATTTGTGAAACATTTCAAAAGCATAGAAAAATATAGAGGACTATCACAAATCTGTCACATAACTTGGCCATGTCTTAACATTTTGCTATATTTAATTCACATTTATTATAAAGAAGCCATCTAGGCCAGATAGAAATAAAGTTCTCTGAGAGATCCTCTTTGCTTTTTCACTTTTCTCTACTCACTAGGGGTGGAACAAATCTATACTTGGGGATTATGATTCCAACTGTGTTTTTATTCTTCTGCTTACAAGCATATGTACCTATAAACTATTCACGATCTCTGGGATGCTTGTGTGAGTTTATGTACATGGAGATCGGAGGACAACCTCAGGAATACTACCTACCTCCTCCGAGACAGCTCCTCACTGGCCTGGAGCTCTCCAAGGAGGCCAGGCTGGTTGAACCCCAGGGATCCTCTGTCTCCTTCGTGCTGGGATTAAGAGTATGCCACCACATCTGGCACAACATACTTCTGCATGTTTCCAAAGCTTATGCAAACGATATAATATTAAACACACGCTACAACACGTTTTCTCCTCCTATTCAGTGTTAAATTTTGAGTTATATGGATATATGTGACTGGCTGACATCAGCTGATTTTGCGGTGTTGGTTAACAGCTTATCAGGCTCTTCTTCACATCTTGCTAGGATTGCTGATGGTCACCATGAATGTGTACACTGGAGTCGGTTTTTACAGAGACACAACCCTAGTCCAACTGTTCCTTAAACTCGGGCATTTCTTCCTTGGTTGAGATCTCTGTGAATAAACTGCTACCACCTCTTGCATTTTCCTCAGATGGTTCAAATTGGTTCCTGTTCCCTGTAGCCAAGGGACTTGTAATCAGCAGAGTACTTCAGTCACTTCAGGAACCCAACTTTTAGAAGTGGTAGAGTTTCCCACAGCATGTTTAGATAATGACTACGCTATTGAGGACATGATGCAGTGATATTTAATTTAGGAGGTGTACAGATCTATTTGAAATGTAGAATGCTCTCACCCATATGGCTGCCCAAATGTGAGCTAAACAAGGACGACCAATGGATAGCCCACAAAGCCTCAATGCTACATGAAGAACCATAGACAACTTAAGAAAGCTGGGAGGGGAGATGTGGTCCTCTCCCAGGAAGAGCACATTAACTGGTTGTCCAGTGCCAAATGGTGAACCCAGGATATATATATATGCTCAGTCCATATAATGTTATTTATATACATGTACACACACACACATACACACACACACACACACACACACACACATGCAACAGCAATTAGTGAAAAAGGAGGCCACGAATTTGAAGGAGAGGAATATGGGAGGGCTTGGAGGGATAAAAGGGGAAAGAGAAACGTAGTATAATCTTAAAAATAAAATAAGAAGAAAGCTATGAGCTTACTTATCTGCAAAAATACATAGCAGAATACACTTTTAAAGATGTGCATGAAATTTTAGGGCTATATGGACCTGGAATTCACCCATGGTACTACAATTAAAACGCTGTAAGTTTACAAGAGGAGACGGTAAAGCTAATGCTGTCGGGCTCCTACAGTTTATACCAAGATGTCTTCTGAAGAACTGTGTGTTGTTTGTTCCCTAGCTTGATTACTGTGAGGCAGAGGAATCTTCAAACTGATATGATATACTGGGTCATTGATGGTGTGCCCTTGAAGGTTTGAAGTGTCTTTATGGTTTTCCATTTGCCCTTGAAGTGAGCTGGTTTGCTTTACCAGGTCTTCTCTGCCACTGTAAGCTTCCCTACCGCAGCCAACTGATTGTACTGAAACCTCCAAAACCATGATCCCCAAAAAACCCTCTTTCCAACCTGCTTATTGCATATATTTGTTATAGTAGTAAGACCATGGCTAACATAGGCAAATCAACCATTGCACTATTTTGTTTGTGATTTGGTTTTTCACCTAAGAAAATAAAATTGTAGAAATGCATTGAGGTTAGTATTCTTTCAGCCCATATCCATTCCTGTACTTTGGACTCTGGGGTTCAGACTCCCACAAGTTGTAATTCTTTCTGAAGGAGCATGCCACTATCTTGTGCTAAGAACATTAAAAGGACATTGAAAGGTGGAGTAGGGAGGGAAACAGACTTAGTTTTCATGCACCATTCCTGTGTTGGACATCCCAGTACAGCCCGGTACAGAGAGGACCTGTTTGTGGTTCACACTGGAGGTCTCTGGTTTGCTGATGCCCTCTCAGGGCCAATGGGACAAGCTATCCAGTTTCTCCTCCTTGGATGATAGCAACCCACCTCTGTGATGTTCTTGCACTGCCAACACAGGTGACAGCCTAGGATGTCTATGCCGTCTATCTGTGGGTCCTCACCTCATCTCTGAGCTGCTGACTTTTGATATCTTTGGCTGCTTCCCTTTGCTCCTTCAGTCCCGGCATTGGTAGAAGTTGCTTCCTATGGTCTGTTTGCATGCTGTTCTTTCTGCTAATTCAGTCCCTACCGTTTGTGAAGCCAGTTCCCTGTCAGGTTCCCTCTGTTGATGTAGTTTCTTCTTCCCTGACTGAAGCTTGACCACTATTGCAGTGAAGGTGTTATCTGGAAACAGTCCATATTAGCTGCACAAACTCTAGAATCTTCAGGCTGAGATGTGATGGAGATCTGGGTTTTATTCATGTCTAATAGTCACTAACTTACTAAATATAGTGTGCCTGGTAATATATGTATAGAAAAACAAAGGAGATACAAAAAGTGTGGGTGAGTTCTCTTTTGTATAGCGTGGTCTTGTAGCATGGGAGGGGACTAATATACTCTGCAGGTTGATCCCACGTGGGTCCTTACCCAAGCTTATCCAGTTATAGTTGTTAAGTGTACCTGCCTAGTTGTTGCACAGGCATTCCTACCATCCTTGATATTTCCTAGTGTTTCATAAAGTTTTACTTAGGAGTGTTGGGTGTGATGTTATCACAGCAGACATTTTCATTCAAACATTTCAATAACTTTTCTGTCATATCAAAAATATTTCGTTGGAGGAAAAGAACTCATTTGAAGCTGAAACCGGCAGTGTTGCCTTCATCTTCTCATCAGACCATGTTTCAAAGGCAAAGTGAGAACATCGAGACTTTGCTGGGATTACCTCGCCTCTGCTCTGTTTTTTTTTCATTTTTATTTTATATTAATGATAGATTATGTACTTTGTATCCAAGCCATAGCCCCCTCCCGCATTCCCTCACTATCCCCCCCTTCCCTCCCTCATTTCCTCCTTGCACCTTTCTAAGTCCACTGTTAGGGGAGGACCTCCTCCCCTTCCATCTAACTCTAGCTTATCAGGTCTCTTCAGGAATGGCTACAATGTCCTCTTCTGTGGCCTAGCAAGGCTGCTCCTCCCTCAGGAAACAGGGAGGTCGAAGAGCCAGCCATTGAGTTCATGTCCAAAATAGTTTCTGTTTCCCTTACTAGTATACCCACTTGGGAATTAAGCTACCATTTGCTACATACAAGCAGGGGAAAGCAAGCACGACTAAACCTATGAGTTCTCTACTGTGTGAGTCTGCAGCAAACACTGGCTCTCACTTGAGTCTGGCTGGACCATTTGCACGTGAGCCAGCGCTTCTTACTTTTCTACTTTTCTTTGCAAAGTTGGCCGCAGCCATAGAAGGCACTATGACTTAAACCTCAGAAACCCCACACTTTACCTGCTGGAACTGATTTCAAATGACACTGGGAACGTCTCAGTTCCTTATACGCAAAAACAACAACAACAACAAAAGGTAGGGGTGAGCTCAAGTAATTGATCGATCTTTGAGTTTTAACTTTTTTTTGGGAGATACAGTCTATTCTACCTCCAATTTCTTGTCTGTTTTTACTTTTGGGTTGGCTCCATTCTCAAGCCGCATGATAGTGAGACAGCTCCTGAATACCCCCCCTCCCTCCCTTAAAAAATATCCCTCTGGTTTCCAATGTGGTGGAGAAACATATCCACACTTTTTGGAAATTAAAAATATTAACTTTGGAATCTGTACCAATGGTTTGACTTGCTTGGTTGGACTTGAATTGTGGTTTGTGAGGCTCTGATTAGCCAGTTCTATGTGTCACACCACTTCTGGAATTCAAGTAAAGGGACCTTTTCCAGAAGCACAGTTCGAAGGTGAAGTGAGAGAAGGGAAGCAAATAAGGATTCTAGAGGCTGGAAGAATTCTGGTTGGAGTACATAAGCAGCTGTGCTAGGGGAGCTGATGTCTTTCAAGGACATTGCCACCGTTCTTACTTTGTATTTCAGTTTGGCTTAACAGATCTGTTTCAGGAACAAGTCTAGACTCCCGTGTCATTGCATGTGCCTCATGTCACCCCAGGTGCCAGAAACAGCTGCTTTCTAGTGCATAAGGACGAATGTCTGCCAAGCCAGGCAAAGCCATATTTCATCGGATGCCCTGCGTCATCCGTCACGGCTGATTTAGTTCATAGCTCCCCCTGACTGCTAGAAAATGTCCCCCATATCTTTCCAGGCTGAAGTACCTGCGAGGAATCCATTTTCGTTATCTACATCTGGGTAACAGACCACCCAAAACTCAGTGGCTTAAACAACGCACAGCTGTTTCAATTTCCGTGGAGAGGGTTCTGGACTGAGAACTTTGCTGAGGTGTCTAAGGCTGCAAGAACGAACAGCTGTGTTGTATTCTTACCCGGACTTTTGACAGGAGGAAAATCGTCTTCCAAGCCCTCTCAGGTTGTTGGGAAAAAATGGATGCTCCTGCAGATACCAGACTGAGATATCTGGATATCTGCAGTTCGGAGAGGCCACTTAAACTTCCTTCTGCAAGATAGTTGCTTTCTTACGTTTCGCAGAGGCAACGGATGCTGACCAGCTTTGGCTAAAAACATCAGCTATAATTAATAAGAGAGTAGCATATTTGAAGTGAACTTTTCTGGGGAATACTTCCTTAGGGTTATTTTCACACAGACGCTTCGGTCCGTGCGGTGCGCTATGTCCGATTTCGCGCCATTTGATTTGCGTCCATGGATTTTTCAGTTAGCCAAAATTCATCACTAGGATCAAGGATACTAGTATTAAGCTGAAAGGTTTTTCTGAGAGAGTTTAAAGTTCATATGGGGCTTTATTTTGTTACGGTCAGACCCTACCCTCACCTCGTCCCGCCCCCACGGCCGCTACGCTTCCGGTTAGCTGCCCGAAAGGACACGAGCGCCTCTGTGGGGTGACCCTGAGCATGGACGCTCCCTTCGGCGTCCACTGTCTTTTTTCTGTTTTACTTTGTTTTTGATTTTTCCTTTTATTGAATATAATTCTTTACTCACTTAATTTGAATACTGTTTCCCCTCCCTCCTACTCCATACAGTGCATCCCTACCTCCCCTCCTATTACGATCCATATCGTCTGTCTCTATCTGTCTATTTGCTTAAAATTTTAATGGGTAATTTTAATTAATTAATTTAATTAATTATAATTTTAATTTTTTTCTTTTATTTACTTTACATCCTGAGGTAGACTCCTCCCATGTATCCTCCTGTTTCCATAGGCTATCAAGTCTCCTTAGGATTGCCTGCATCCTCTTCCTCTGTGGCCTAGTAAGGCCACCCTGCCCAGGGAAAGTGGTAGAGGAACATGAACCAGAGTCCTTGCCAGAGACAGCCCCTGGTCCCTTTACCAGGATATCCACCTGGAGCTGCTTCATCTGCTACATCTGAGCAGAGGGCCTATGTCCTCTCCATGCATGGTCCTCGGTTGGTGCATCAGTCTTCACAATACCCAACGGGCCAAGATTTCTCGGCTCTGTTGCTCAGAGCTCATGTCTGCTCTGAGTCCTTCTGTGACCCCACTCTTTCCTAAGACTCCCTGCACTCTGCCAAAAGGTAGCTTGTGAGTCTGCTTAAATCTGCTGGGTGGAGTCTTTCTGAGGACATCTATACAAGGCTCCTGTCCTGTTTCCTTTCTTCAACTATTTCTGGTGTCTATTCTATTTGCCCTTCTGAATAAAAATTAAGCATCCTCCCTAGGGTCCTCCTTGTTACTGAGCTTCTCTAGGTTTGTGGGTTGTAATATGGCTATCTTGCATTATATGGCTAATATCCACTTCTAAGTGAGTATATACCATGTGTGTCTTTCTGGGTCTGGATTACCTCACTCAGTAAGATCTTTTACAGATCTATCCATTTGCTTGCAAATTTTATGATATCCGTCCTTGTTTTTAATAGCCGAATAGTATTCCATTGTGTAGATGTATCACAGTTTCTTTATCCATTCTTTGGTTGAGGAACATCTGGTTTGTTTCCATATTCTGGCTATTATGAATAAACCTGCTATGAACATAGTTGAGCAAATGTCCTTGTTGTATGGTGGAGCATCTTTTGGGTATATGCCCAGGAGTGGCATAACTGGTTCTTGAGGTAGAACTTTTCCCAATTGTCTGAGAAAGTGCCAGATTGATTTCCAAAGTGGTTATACAAGTTTGCACTCCCACTAACAATGAAGGAGGATTCTTCTTTCTCTACAATCTCTCCAGCATGTGTTGTCCCTCAAGGTTTTGATCTTAGCCATTCTGATGGGTGTAAGGTGGAATCTCAAGGTCATTTTGATTTGCATTTTCCTGATGACTAATGACATTGAGCATTTTAAAAGTGCTTTTTGACCGTTCAATATTCCTCTGTCGAGAATACCCCATTTTAATTGAATTATCAGCATTTAATTTCTTGAGTTTTAAAAATATGTTTTGGATATTAGCCCTCTGTTGGATGTAGGGTTGGTGAAGACCTTTTCCCAGTCTGTAGGCTGTTATTTTGTTTTATTGACAGCATCCTTTGCTTTTCAGTTTTATGAGGTTCCATTTATTAATTGTTGATCTTAGAGCCTGGACTGAGGGTGTGATATTCAGGAAGTTTTCTCCTGTGCCAATGAATTTAAGGTTTTCTGGTAAATGTTTTTGGGTTCACTTATGTATACTATCATGTAGTCTGTGAATAATGATACTTTGACTTATTCCTTTCCAATTTGTATCCCCTTCATCTCCTTTAGTTGTCTTATTTCTTTGGCTAGGACTTTAAGTACTATATTGAAGAGATACAATGAGAATGGGCAGCCTTGTCTTGTCCCTGATTTTAGTGGGGTTGCTTTAACTTTCTCTCTATTTAATTTGATGTTGCATATAGGTTTGCTGTATATTGTCTTTATTGTGTTTCGGTATGGGCCTTGTATTTCTGTTCTCTCCAAGGCTTTAAACATGAAGGAGTGTTGGACTTTGTCAAAGGCTTTTTCAGTATCTAATGAGATGATCACATGGTTTTTTCTTTCAGTTTGTTTATATTGTGGATTATATTGATGGATTTCTGTATATTGAACCATCCCTGCATTCATGATGGATGATATTTTTGATATGTTTCTGGATTCAGTTTTTAAGTAATTTTTTGAGTATTTTTGCATCAATGTTCAAAAAGGAGATTGGTACTAAGTTCTCTTTCTTTGTTGGGTCTTTGTGTGGTTTAGGTATTAGGGTGACTGTGGCTTCATAGAATGATTTCGGCAATGTTTCTTCTGTTTCTATTTTGTTGAATAGTTTGAGGAGTATTGGTATTAGCTCTTCTTTGAAAGTCTAGTAGAATTCTGTGCTGAAACTGTCAGGTTGTAAGAATTTTTGTTTGGGAGACTTTTAATGACTATTTCCTTAGGGGTTATAGGTCTTCTTAAACCTGATCTTGACTTAACTTTGGTAAATGGTATCAAGAAAAATTTCCATTTCATTTAGATTTTCTAATTTTGCGGTGTACAGATTTTTGAAGTAATCTTTGATGATTCTTTGGATTTCCTCAGTGTCTGTGTTATGTCTTCCTTTTCATTTCTGATTTTGTTAATTTGTATTCTCTCTCTGTCTCTCTTAACTAGTTTGGCTAGGAGTTTGTCTACCTTGTTAATTTTCTCAATGAACCAGCTCTTGGTTTTGTTGATTCTTTATATTGTATTCTTTGTTTCTACTTATTGATTTCAGCCCTGTGTTTCATTATTTCCTGTCATCTACTCCTCTTAGGTGTGTTTACTTTTTGTTCTAGAGATTTCAGGCTTGCTTTTCAATTGCTGGTATGAGATCTCTCGAATTTCTTTATAAAGGCACTTTGTGCTATCAACTTTCCTTTTAACATTGCTTTCATTGTGTCCATAAGTTTGGATAAGTTGTGCCTTTATTTTCATTGAATTGTAGGATGTCTTTAATTTCTTTCTTTCTTTCCTCCCTGACTCAGTGGTCATTGAGTAGAGAGTTGTTTCATTTCCATGAGTTTGTAGGCATTGTGTTGTTTTTATTGTTTTTGAAGTCTAGCTTTAATCCATGGTGGTCTGATAGAATACAAGGTATTATTTCAATTTTCTTCTATGTGTGGAAGCTTGCTTTGTGACCAAGTATGTGGTCAATTTTGGAAAAGGTTCTGTGAGGTGCTGAAAAGAAGGTATATTCTTTTGTGTTTAGATGAAATATTCTGTATATATCTGTTATGCCCAACTGACTCATAACATCAGTTAGTTTCTTTATTTTTATGTTTAGTTTCTATCTCGATGACCAGTCCATTGGTGAGACAGGGGTGTTGAAGTCCCTACTATTAATGTGTGGGGTCTGATGTGTGATTTAAGCTTTAGTAATGTTTATTTTATGAATATGGATGTCCTTGCATTTGGAGCATATATGTTCAGAATTAAAATGTCATCTTGGTGGATTTTTTTATTTGTGTGTGTGAGTATGATGTGTCCTTCCCCATCTCTTTTGATTAATTTTAGTTGAAAGTTTATTTTATTAGATATTAGAATAGCTACTCCAGCTTGTTTCCTGGGTCCATTTGCTTGGAAAGCCTTTTTTTCCAGACCTTTGCTTTGATGTAATGTTTATCTTTGTTACTGAGGTATGTTTCTTGTATGCAGAAGAATGATGAATCCTGGTTTTACAACCATTCTGTTAGCCTGTGTGTGTGGTTTTTTTAATTGGTGAATTAAGACCATTGTTGTTGAGAGATAATTATTACTAATGATTGTTAATTCCTATTTTTTATATTGGTGGTGTTACTGTGTGTGTGCTTTTCTTCTTTTGTTTTTGCTGGTGTGGAATTATTTACTTTCTGTGTTTCATGGATGTAGTTACCCTCCTTGGGATGGTAACTTCTTCAACTTCTATTCCTATTATTTGTAGGATAGGTTTGTTCACAGTGTCTCAGATTTCCTGGATATTTTGTGTCAGGAATTTTTTAAATTTAACATTTTCTTTGACTGATGTATTAATTTCTGTATCTTCTTTGCCTGAGATTCTCTCTTCCATCTCTTGGATTCTGTTGGTGATACTTGTATCTGTTCTGCCTGTTCCTTTCTCTAGGTTTTCCATCTCCAGGATTCCTGCAGATTATGCTTTCTTTATTGCATTTACTTAAATTTTCAGGTCTTTGATAGTTTTATTCACTTCCTTCAGCTGTTAATTGTGTTTTGTAGCAGGATGGTCTGTTGCTTTGTATTTGATTGTTAATTAATTTGCGCCCTGAGGGCTGCTTGCTGTCTTTCACGAGAAGACACTCATGTACCTCAAAATGATGTTTGTAACCTTGCCTAAAAGATTATTCCTGACTGGCTAATTAAAAGGCCTAAACCTGGGCAGGGCAGAATGGGGTAGGTGTAGCCAAAGTTCATGGGCTTTGAGGACAGGAGGATCTGGGGAAGGAAAGAGAGAAAGACCAGAAGAGGGAGAAGAAGGAAGGGGGGATTCTGCCATGGGTTAGATGGAGAGAGAAGTACATGGCTGGCATGGATGGAGGAGGCCTAGATGAGAGAATAAGCAATTATTTATGGAATTATGCATGGGAGGTAGCCAGTGATGAGGCTGGGAGGTGTAGGTTAATATCTGCTTTTCCCCAGATAAGATAAGGCTATTCTGAAATCTATTAGGTGACTGTGTCTTTTATTGATTGTGATAGTGGGTTAGATATACCACTGTGGCAATTATAAGGCTAATAAATGTTATTAGACCATACCATTTAAATTAACCACAACAGTGTTTTCCAGTATTTCTAAAAGAGATTTATTCATTTCCTCTTTAAAGGCCTCCACCTGTTTGCTTGTAATCTTCTGTATTTAAGGGATTTATTCACTTCTTCTTTAAAGGCCTCTATCATCTTCATGAGATTGGATTTAAGGTCATTCTCTTGTTCCTCAGCCATGTTAAGATATCCTGGGCTTTTTGTAGTGTGATACGTGCGTTCTGGTACAGCCATATTGCCAGGCTCTTGTTATTTATGTCCTTACGTTGGCCTTCAGCCATTTGGTTGTCTCTGGTATTGGCAGGCCTCAGGTAATACAGGTCAAATTGTGGGTCAGAAAATGGGACTTTGGGGAGAAAGTCTGCATTACCTCTTTTGGGAGTGTTTTATGGGACAGCTGGCTGGGGATGGATGGGCGAGTCTTACCTGGTGGTCACTGGTGGCTCTGGGCTTCTGTGATCTGGGAGATAGAGTGGGCAGGGGTCAGAGAATAGTTCACCGCTGCTATGCTTGACCAGAGGCCCTGTGCAGGTAGAGGTCTTACCTGTCTGTCCAGGGTGGCTGCCACAGGCCTCTGGGGATGGGGCTGTGCTCTGGGTTGGGAATGGGGTGTGCAGGGGACGTGGCAGGGTTCTCTACTGTTAGGTTTGCCAGGAGGACAGGACAGGCTGGGAATTATGGTCTGAGAGGTCTCACTTGGTGGGACCTGGGGATTGCTGGCCTCCAGGAATGCATGTAGGAGTGAGGTCTAGTAGATGGCATGTGTAGGGGACATCTGTCTGTCTGTCAAGACAGGATTGCTTTGCATAGCTTTGGTTGTTCTGGAACTCACTGTGTAGACCAGGTTGGCCTCAAATTCATGGCTGACATCCTCCTGCTTCTGTCTGCTGAGTGCTGTAATTAAAACCATGCACCACCATGCCTAGCTAAAGGCCCATTTTAAGAAAAAAAAATTAAAACTGATTTATTAACGTGAACTTGAAAGAACTAGGCATAGAAATTGTTTTCCTTATAGTATAATCAAGAAAATAGAAACAGGCAAAAACTGAGCAGGACATTTCAATATTCAATATTCAATTTTGGGAACAATTTCCTAAAAGTAGAAATAGGGATGGGGCCATAGAACTTGGGGTAGAGCACTTGCCTAGCATAGGGAAGATCCCAAGTTCAATCCCTGACATGAAAAAAAGAAATAAAACACAAAAATAGCTCTCTCTAGTCCTCTGTGCAAAACCTCAGGCTGGGGTTTCATGCGGCATGTGGGCCTCCACATGCTTCCAGCAGCTGTACGCAGTGAGCCCCAGGCTCTCCTGCTGCACCTGTAAGAGCGAATAGTGATGCCCACGATGGTCTGCTCTCAATTGTGAAGATTCTCACCGAGTATCTGGAAATCACGTGGGACCCTAAAAATGATACCTTACACTTCCTTTCGGGAATTCTATTCCCAGAATAGCGTAGTTCTTTGAAACCCTCATTTAAATGAGCTTCGTGATCCATGGAAGGTGTGAATGCTCACACCTGCTTAGCAAATTGATAAACTATGCCCCACATTCCTAACAGGTGGTTTGCTTGAAATCAGGTAATGAATCAGCAGCTCCTCTGTCCCCAGCTAATTCCCTGACCCCCATCTTCACGGCAGTTTAGCTGGACAGAGAGATTTAATAGTACGTGTTGACCGGTTTTTATTTTGAGGCCATCTCATTTCCCTGTGTGTACGTGTGTGTACACACTGATGCTGCTTGTGTGTGTTTCTGTGTTTGCCTGTGTTTTCTGAAACGTTTTTGCCAAGTGGTATCTTCTTCCCACTTCCCAGATGGCAGTTCTGAATTTTTCCCTTTTTGAAGTTGCTCACAAATCAGGAGGTTCTGCCAGTTAACAGATTTTAACAGCAGCTGGTAGGTGACCGCCCTGTGCCACCCATTCCTCCTACCTCCTGCCACAGCGAGGCATCACTGGGAGGTGCAGAGAAATGGTGGGATTTGCAGTTCTGATGAGGGGGACGCACGGTAAGTGGGTTTGATCACTACTGAAAAGATTCTTTACACACCTAACTAGAATAGGCCTTTCTGCCCAGACAAAAGCCATTTGACTATTTTCTCTCTGCCTCTCTTCCCCTTCCCGTGTCTGTCTGTCTGTCTGTCTGTCTGTCTGTCTGTCTCTCTCTCTCTCTCTCTGTGCAAGGGTGTGGGGGAGAGAAAGAGAATCTCTGTCTACTTTATATGGTGCTTCTTGGGACAAGTAAGTTTTAAAAGTGTAACGAACACAAGTTGCTCCAAAAACATTGAAAAATTAGACTTTTGTAAAAAGCAATGAGCCTCCTGCATGGAGATCACTTTGAAATCTTGGAATTTTGTACCAAGATAACTATGCCCTTATTTACCTTAATTCTTTGGAAAATAAGAAATAAACAGAGGCCATCTCCATTATTGGTCCAAATTTGGTCTACTTTTATACTCTAAATTTTGTTCATTATTTATTTATTTTTTTTTGAGACAGGGTCTCACTGTGTAGCCCTCGCTGGTCTGGCACTATGTAGACCAGACTGGCCTCAAATTCACAGAGAACAGCCTGCCTTTGCCTGGGATTAAAGGTGTGTGTTACCACACCCAGCCTAATTTTGTTTGTTACTCTTTCTTCATCTTTCACACCATCACAGCTGGACAACATCTTGGCTTCTTGCTGGGATCATAGGGTCATTGTGCTTACCCTATGATATAGTCTGGAGGTTCTCATTTGTTTATTGCTCATCACACTTAAAGGTGGCTTTAACCTATATATGAACAAAGAGTGCACTGACATGTGTTGAAGTCCATCAAATGAAATGGATTTTCAGATTGTGGTCTTTTGTACTATGGAAATAAAATACTGCAAGAAAAACAAATCAAGGCCATGAATTAACTGCTGCATTGGGCTGCTTACAAGTATACCAGATGCTGTATCTTGGTTTAAAGTTGACTAGCATTAGTTGACTAAGAAGCATAGGTGATTATGGGCATACTAATCTCTCTGTGTCTCTCTTAACTGCCTGGCTAGTTACTATTGAACTTCTGAGAGGACTACACGACAAATTTGTATAGCACAGAAGCTATAGGGTTGATGCACATTATCTGAAACTATTAAAATTAATAGTTTAATGTTTTTCAAATTTTCTTTAACATACGTAGAATGTGTTACAAATGAAAGGCCATGTACTGCAATAAATACAGCCCCTTTCTCTATATTAAATACAAGTATGCCTTAAAAAAAGACTCTTAGCTTGGTTGAGTTCAGAGAAAGAGCCTTGGCAATCTGGATTTCGAGTGAGCTAAAATGCATTAATTTGCAGGTCTATTCACATTTAGCACAAACACTATAGTTAGAAAAACACTGTGGAGCTGTTCAGAAACGGATATGATGTTCACAGTATATTTTTGAGGTGGAAAAAATAGTTCAACCTCATTTGAAAGGCAAATAGTTCCTAATCTGCATGAACAGGTAGTTGAACCTTTGGGCATCTTTTCCTGTCTGCTAATTGTGAATATAAGAAAGGCTGTTGTGAGCCTAGAAAAGAAGAATGATAGTCTTTTGTGGCTGAACATCATTTAGAAACCAGAAGAGTCTTCCTCATGTCACCACTGAGGAAATAGACCTGGAAAATATAGTTGCCTTGCTCTAAATCTCAGCACTAGGCTTGACAAGGGACAGATATATGGCTCAAGCAATGACTTCATAGGCTCTCACTTCCTTGGGTAAATTAGAGCATCTTGATTTGTGGTGGTTGTAGTGGGTGAAGTCTTGCACTCTGGAGGCAGGCCTTGTGCTAACTGGAAGCATTGAAATGGGCCTGAGTATGGTCCAAAGAGGAAGGTTTCATATTTATATTTCATTTATTTATCTTTGAAGGGAATTCCAGAACACTGGGAAAGGTCTACAGAGGCACACTAAACTTCTTTTGAACTCTAAAATCAAGAGACTCTAGACATTAATGTTTAAAACAGCAGCAGCAAAAATTTCAAAGTCTAAAGCTGGATTGGAATTTAACCGAGTGTAGAACATCAGGTGACAAGGGATGCTGCAGAGAAGGGTGACTAAAGCAGGAACGGTGGGCTAAATGATCTGGTCAGCTGAGTGAAGGGAAGAATGTGAAGTGAATGGAAAGCCAAAGGCAAATAGTACAAGCTGTACAACAAAAAAGGAATGTGTGTTAGCATCATTAGCAACTGAACATTTTGATAAAATTGAAAATTCAATAGTTATGTGGGATGTTAAGATAATTTCTGTTATTTTCATCTTTGTGGAATAAACATGTATTCTTTTTGAGTTTCAGTTCCACCCTCTGTAAGATGATAAGTACATGGCATATATCCTTAAAGGTCTATTAGTGAATGACATTGAAGAGAATCAAAGACCAGGTATGCCAAGATGGCTCAGTAGGTAAAAGTGCTTGCTACACAAGCCTGATGCCCCAAGTTTAATCTCTAGAACCCATGAAAAAGGTGGAAGGAGAGAAGTGAGTCTATGAAAGTTGTCTTTTGTGGCACTCATTTTACACACATACATATACACATATTTATAAATACTATATATTATAAAGGACCAATTACTTAAGATTCTTATAAAAAGGGATAATTTAAATCTAATATTTTATAATTTTATTAGCATAGGATGGATATGTTTACCTAATACATGAAAATTTGTATTTGAGTTTATAAATGCATTATTTAATTTAGTTTAAAAGACATAAGGGATAAAAATGTTGGGTATCTTTTAGCTCCAAATGTTTAGTAAAGCTTTCCTAGAAATTTTGGAAATCTCTTTAAACATAATAGTGCTATGTTGTGGAATTAAAACTTAGTTAAAAACTCATTAAGGTAAAATTGACACATTTTAAAACATTAATTTGCTTGGAGATGGGGTTTAAAAACAGAATATTTGGGTAGATCATTATCATTCTTTTTTGTTTGTTTGTTTCAGTACATGTTTTTCTAATGAAAATTTCCTTGTAATGAATGAAAAAGTTTTTGTCTCTAATCAGCCATCTGAATTTAGTTTTTATTTCTGTAGTTTAAAAATACATCAACTATTAAATCTAAATCTAGTAGAGAGGGTAAATGACAGAATTATCAGTATTTAAAGGAGATTTTGTGAAATCCAAGATTACTGTGCTGTTAGCACAACACACTTAAGGACAAATATCTTCCTACAAATCACAAAATATAATAGTTCAGAAGATGCATCAAAGATTAAATACAAATTTAGCTTTGAAAAAAATCAGGATGATTGAAAAGTATGTGCTCTGATATTTTATATAGCAAAATTTAAAACCGCTCCTTTGGTTGGGTTATGAATGGACTCAAATTAGACTTTCCTCTCACATGCTGAAGGGGAATTGAATCCTCTACAAATGACACATCAGTGACTAAGTACAAGTCTTGGTCATCACAGCAGGGATATCCTTGCTTCCTTATCACAATGCACAGATCAGAACCTGGCATAGCGTGGGTCACTTTTAATTTTCAGAACAAGGACACACCTTCTGGAATGAGTTTAATTACAGCCATGAATCAACTGAGTAAATTGACAGGAAGAAGTTCATGAACCAGCACAAAGACTCAGCACACAAAAGCCCAGAAGAGGTAGAAAGAAGTTATAGGTGAGCACTGACTATGGAGATGAATGATGTGAGAGATGCCATATAATTTATAATTGGACAATAAATATAAAATTTAAATAAAACAAAGCATACTTATACCATACACAAAATGAGCTCAAAGTTGATTGTGGACAGAAATATAAAAGCTAAAGTCATAAAACTAAGATGTGTAGAAAATAACTTGTTGTGAATCTTGATGACTTTGGGTCAGAGAAAGTACCATTGAATCTAAGGTTAAAAGTACAATAGACAGACTAAAAAAAATAGCTCTGTTGGATTTAACCAATACTGGGAACTTTTGTGCCACATATGAAATCACCAAGCAAAGTGAAAAAGCCTTGTAATCTTATATCCAATAAGGGATTTATATCTAGACTATATAAAGAGTTCTTAAAAACAGAGAAATGACTGGAATAGAAATGTCAGAGAAGACATATTAAAGAGTCAATAAGCACACAATAAAAAACAGTTTGATGTCATTAGCTATCAGGAAAAAGCAACTTGGAACCACACTGAACTATCTCTATTAGTATGACTCGAATAGAAAGTGTGCTATAACATTAGTGAGGAAGTAGAGAAAGCAGAACTGTAATACACTTCTAGTAGAAGGGGAAAGTTCTACAGTCTCCTTGTCAGTCTGATAGAGTAACAAATCAAACACTGAGTTGTCTAGCTAAGCCCATCCCAGGCATGTGTACAAGAGGCATAAAAACACGGGTCTAAATAAAATTCACATATGCATTATAGGTGCTATATTTTTTAAACTTCATTTTATTTGGGGTATCTTATGTCTCTACCTCCTTCCAGTCCCTCAGCCCTAGGTAGGAGAGAAAAAAGGTTAGAAGGGAAAGGAGATGTAGGGCTCAGTTCCAGTTGGTTAGGGTTGTTGGGATCTTTGGGGAAATACCAATCTCAGCTGTCAGGAAATCTAGCAGTTTAGCAACAGCAAACAGCAAACTCAGCAGGATGAACAAGCAGTCTTCTTTTGCATCTCCTGGAAGCATTCTTCCCTTCTCTCTCTGGGATCTGGTATTTATACCCTCTCAGAGTCCTCAGAATTAGATTAACTGCAGCTGGCAAAGACCATGCCCTCCAAGCCATATGTGGCTGTTATCAGCTGTGGATAAACTAAAAGCAGCTCCATTTCCCACACTTGGGATTAAAACAAATACCTGTTTACCAAACATAACAAGCTTTTTAAAAAAAGAAACCAAAATTTCCTCTACAGTGCATAGCAGCATTATTTATGATAGCTAGAAAATGAAAGCAGCCTGTCAATCAATTGATGAATGGGTAGGGACCAGGTAGTGTGTCTGTATAATGGAAACTGTTAGTTACCCATAAAAAGAATGAACTTTGGCTTCCCCTTCCCTGTGTTTGTACATGCTACAACAAAGACAAACCTTGAGAACATTAAGCTAAGTGAAAAAAAAAAGTCACTCTATAAAACAGAAATTTCTTTCATTTTTTAATTTAAATTTTTGGTTTTTTGAGACAGAGTTTCTCAGTAGCCTTGGGTGTCTTGGATTCCCTTTGTAGAACAGGCTGGCCTTGAACTCACGGAAGTTTCTTTTATATAGGAGTGTCTGTTACACACTATTCTATAAAGAAAGAGAAGTAGGTTACTGGCTGGCGATAGCTATGGAGGTTGGGTTGGTGATGGCGGCATAGTTCTTCACATCACATCACTGAATTATGTCATGTCACAGCAAATCTGTTAAAAAGCCAGGTGGATCTCTCCTATCGTGTGAGTCAGGGATCAAACTCAGGTTGTTAGGGAGTGACTGGGAGTTCCTTTACCAACTGATATGTCTCACCAGTCCTTCTTACCAATTGAATCCATTTAATGGCAATGAAGATAAAGAAAGAAAGGACAGAATACAGGGATATATAGATGAATGGATGTTTACTTATAGTTTAGGGGGAAATAATGAAATTAGATGAGTAAAGCTGAACTTGATAAATATGCTCCCCCTGGTTACTAACACATTGAACTCTGAGGGTTGCTTTGAGGCTATACTGACCTCAGTAGTTATTTTCCTGTCAGAAATTGGGCAAAATTTTTACAGATCTTACAGCCTACTTAATCCATTCGGAGAGGAATGAAAACGACAATCCCTGTGCAGAATCATGCAGTTTATAATGTATTCCTTCAACAGATTCCTGCTAAGTGGCCACTCGGTGCTAGTTATGGTGATGAATGCTTTTCCATGTTAGGAGCTTTGAGGGTTCAGATCCTCCACTACAGTAATATGGGGATAATTAATGACTGCCATCATTTAATTGATATTCATGGAGAATTTTTTGGGAACAGGACACCATGCCAGCCACGTCTGGGGATGCAGAGATGGACCCTGCTACCACATCAAAGGAGTTGCCAATCTGCAAAGACTGTAACTATAAATACTGCGTAGGGGCTTCCGTTACTTTGGTAACTGGGTGTTGAGTGCAGGGGAAGGCAACAGGAGACAAGAGTTCCAACTCAGGCTTGCTTGGCACAGCGGAGTGGGGAATAGGTCTGGAACGAGGTGAAGCTTGAAGCATTTTGAATACTGAGATCGAGGTTGGGGTGGGTGTGTGGGAGTAGAGGTCCTTGTAAGCACAGAGACGAGGGTCAGAAGAAGCACACAGGAGGAAGCAGAGCTGGGCAGGATTGGGGTGTGGAGGGAGCAGGTACTGGACGCAGGTGTTAAAAGTGTTGGTCCAGAGTTCTGGAAGGAAGTGTCTGGAAGCACTCTGCCAGGCAGCATGGAGCCAAAGCTCTGGTGGCTTGTGCTTTGGAAAGACAAATACTCACAGCAGGTCCACGGGAAGTGCCATGCCAAGAAACGGCTCAGGAAATGAACTGACTTCCGGGCTGGCAAGATGAGTGGGGAGAAAATAGGAGAGATGAGAAGGTGCAGTTGTAGAGGACAAAGGAAGGCTCATGGTCAGCGGGTCCTGCTGCTCAGTGCAGGGACTGGAAAGCGCCAATTGCATTTGGGAGCGAGGGCCAAGCTGCTGAATTTTTAGGCACTTCAGCTCTTTGGGACAAATGCCCTGTGTGCACTGGTAACCACATGAAAGGAGTTTGAGGCTCTGGGACTTTTTGTCCCCTCAGCTTAGTTATGGTGGGAATCTTGTTCCAAAGCCCCTTTCCCTGACTTTCTAGTGTTTTCCATGCATTTGTGAAACTTATTTGTTGACTCTGCTATCCCCGAGCCCTAGAACTATGCATTGTCCCACACATACACTTTCTGAAATAGTAAAGTGAATGTTAGCATACCTAAGTCTCCCGAGTCTTAAAATTTTATAAATTTACCAAGAAATCAGAGGGGAAAACCCTACATGGTTTTACTAATAGCAACAAGTGGTTCTGGGTATCTCTTCTGGAAACACATAGCTTTTGTTTGAAATCAGTACTTTCATTATCAGCTTTAATAAAGATATACAAAAACACATTTTGGGCTTGAAAATCCCAAACACCTAAAGCAAGATTGTTTGCTATAAGATCAGGGAAAACTTGACTGGACATGTGGTTATTTAGAAACTTCACATATCTCTTGGTGTAGATATTCATTATTAATGTTTTTTTCTTATGAAGTCATGCTGTGAGGTATTAAATCATATGTGGTCTAGGTGCCATAGCCTCTTTAAAAAAATACAGAATAACTGAAAATACCACAAAATCCAAAAACATATGTTGTTCCAAGATTTCTAGCAATGAGGCTGGCAATATTGGAGGTCATGACTCATCAGTACCATTTCTGATGTCAGAAGAGAACCGTCCCTGACCACCTGTGTTATATAGTTCCAGCCTTCTGCCCCCTGAATCTCTCTTTCAGCATTGTAAAAGGGAGATGCGATGGTGTTGCAGTTCCTTGTTGAGGGCATGGGTCTGAGAGTGCTCATCATTTCCTGTCAGATATCAGCCATATCTTAGGGTCCATATGAAGCAGATGGACATTTAAGAAAGTGAATTGGCCTCTGCTCTCTCCTGTGTCTAGTATGCTCTCAGGCTTGGCTAAAGCACTGCTGTTACTGAGACTTAGGCAGATTCTTTTGCAGGGTCCAAGAATTGCCAAGAATGTATCTCACAGATCTTTCTGATCATTGTTTTTTGCTACTCGCAGTGTAGTTTGCAGACTCTGAAGTCACAAGTGGTTCCTCGGATGGAGTGCTATAGCTGGCTAGCATAGAAGGAAAGAGCTGTAGCGGGCCTTGTTCTAGGACGCCGTTGTTCCTAGCTACTGTGCACAAGCAAGGACTTGCTAGGCTCTACCTTGACTGCTATTTGTTTCCAAATATTCTATTTCCATTTTGAGCTCTGGACCGCTGTCTGGCCTTCATAGTCCCCTGGATCCTGACCACTGCAGCACTTGGCATTTGAATTTTATGTTAACTGAGGAGAACAGGGAGACAGAGGAAATCCCAAAGAGACGATCAGTTGCTTAACCTTCCTGGGCCTCAGCAGCTCCACCGGCTGAGTTGAGATGGCAGTTACCTCTGAGGTCACTGTGTTTTAGATGGGATATTACATGCTATGCGATGAGCACATTCACTCCTCTATATCCGCAGGTCTAACTCACTTGGATCAGAAACATTTGAAACACATGCCTGTATTGAATGATCATGTACAGATTCTTTTCGTGTCATTATCCTCAAAATAATACAATGTGATAAACATTTAGTAGCATTTATATTGTGTTAAGTGAAGCAAAGATGATTTAAAAGGGTGTGAACAGGCTGTGTGCAATACTTTGCCATGTTAAAGGGCTTGTGCATCCTAAGGCTGTGATGTGCACCAGGGTTCTGGAGTCAGTCCCTTAGATAATGAGGACTGCTGTGTGTGGAAACACCTAGTGGATGCTGCGTAGAGTTCTTTGCCCACTAATTATTCTTGTGCTCTCGTGCGTGTTGCCTGGTAATGTGGAGGCCAGAGGTATTTTTCAGAAGATATTTTATTTATTTCAGTGATTCTCAACCTCCCTAACGCTGCGATCCTTTAATGCAGTTTCTTATGTTGTGTTAACACCCGGGCCATACAATTATTATTATTTTTTGTTACTACTTCTTAACTGTAATTTTGCCGCTGTTACAAATCGTAATATGAGTAGTTTTGGAGACAGAGGTTTGCCTAAAGGGTCATGACCCACAGGTTTAGTATCACTGATTTGTTAATTGTCTCTGTCTCTAGTTTGTGTGAGTGTACAGGAATGTTTGTGCCATGACTTGAGTGTAGGGGTCAGAGGACGACTTGCAGGAGTTCCTCCTCCTCTGTGGTTTCCAAGGACCTACCTCTAGTCATTAGGCTCGGCAGCAAGCATCTGACCTACTGAGCCATCTTGCCAGTCCTTTCTGTGAGAGTGAGTGTATGATGTGTCTGGGATCCATTCATGTCCTGGTATGCATTCGGAGGTCAGAGGACAAGTTTGTGTGGTTGGTTCTTTCATCGTACCTTTTCATAGCTTCTGGTAATTAGACTTGGTTAGACTTGTCAAATATTTTACCCAATGACCATTGTGCGGGCCCTCCCTGTCACCGTTTTTGAGGTTGGGCTGCCTTTCCTTGATTACAGACTCGTATCCAGAGGTTTATCTCCCAGGCAATACCAAAACCAGTCAGGTTGACAGTAAAGATTAACTATGGCATAGCTCTTGGAGATTCAGCTAAAAGCATTTTCCTGAACGAAACGAGGATGCTGTTATGAAAGAGAGAAAGAAGCTGTAAAATAAAGTTAAAATGTGTGATCCACAGTGCAAACCTTCAGATACTCTTAAAACAGAGAGTTAAATGACACGATCCCACGTCTTTATATATTTACCCACATTGTGATTTCAGGTACTCTTTTCTTTTGTGCACCCGGCTGCTCACCTGCTTCTTCTCTTCTGCTCGGGTGGGGGGACTCCCTGGAACAGTTATCTTGGGCTATAAAGAGGCTCCTTTGGACTTTTTCATGTTATAATGGTTATTAATACGTATGTTTTCTACTTTCTCTTCAGTTTAAAATTGTTATTTCTCATGACTTTTAAGTGTTTTTGTAATAATGGCATGTCTTTACAGGACAGAGATTTTAGCATCTATGGTATTTGTTTGATTTATAATAGTACCTTTATTCTTCTTTGCTTGCATGTGTGTGTGTGTGCGCGCGCAGGTATGTATGAAGAGCAGAGGTTGATGTTTAGTGTCTTCTTCAGTTGCTCCCTACTTTTGTTTTTGAGGCAGAATTTCTTACTGATTTTGAGGTTCATCCACTCAGCTAGACTGTATGGCCAGTCGTCTCCAAGTGTTGCGTAGAGCTTGGGCTTTACAGCCATGTTTCACTATCTTTGGCTTTTTATGGGTGAAAGGGATCCAAACGCAGATCATCATGCTTGCATGGCAGTCATCTCTCCGGCCCTTATATCTTCGTTTTTACTTCTTACATTTCTTCTCGGTGTTTTGTTTTGGTTTAAACTATTGGTTGGTAGCATCTTGATTAGACCATTTATCATGTTAATTGTTCAGTCTTCATCTCATTAATATATGTATCAAATTAATCTGTAAATATATTTAAGTACCACTTTATATGCCATAACTGTAGGATAAATGATAGGTTCATTATTTTTTCAGTTGTAAATATTTTAGAATTCAAATTAAGGTTTCTTTGACCCACTAACTATTAGAGAAAGTGGTTTCTGGTTTCTCAGTGTTTTTTTTTTCACTCTTTAGTTTTTCAATCTAATGATATTGAAATTAGATTGTGGTTTCACTGTATTTTTGAAGCTTTCTTTGTGGTTTAACCATGTCTGAGCAAAGTGTTGAAGGGCAGCTTGTTTTCTCTTGTTCTTATAGTAAAACACAGGATTAAGCATCCAACAAGTAGACAGTTTTTCAGAATGTCTTCCCTAATGTCAGGGGGATTCATCTAATCGGCTGAAGCCCAAGGTGAACAAAAACAGAGAGAGGGACTTCCCCCTCATCACTTTTTGTCCTTCTCAGTTTTCTGTCTTCAGATTGGAAATAATACCATTAGCTCTCCTGGCTCTGAGGTCTTTAGACTCCACTGGGACCCCACCACTGGCTCCCCCAGGCAGGTGGCTTGTTGATTGCAGGTCTCTGAGCTTGCATAATTATATAGGCTAATTCGTTAAAACAATAAACCTGTATACTACATGTAGTTGACTCTTCATATGCATGCATCTTAGGACTCATCCAAATATAGATAGAAAACAAAATTTTGTAAGTACTGACAGAAAAACTCGAGCCTGCCACACGCTGAGCAGTGTGCTGAATCCACACAGCTGAAGTGATGTGTGGGCACATCCTGCTGTAGCCTCCTACAGTTTCGCAGACTGTCAGTCTCCCTAACTCTCATTATGTGACTATTATTTGCCTTGAATCTCATTGTGCCCTCTGCAGCTTGGGCCTAGGATGCATGTGTAGACTGAACACATACAGTCTTATCACAGTCTTATTTCTTGCCATTCTCCTCCTAGGTAGTGCAGTGTAGCTATTTTCAGAGCATTTCTATTGTGCTTGTTCTTATAAGCAACCAAAAGATATTTTAAAAGGAATATGGACATAGCTAACATGCAAACTTTTTATCATTGTGTACAAGGGACATGGATAGCCATAGATGTTGGTATTTAAGTGAGGTCCCAGATCTAATCTGCTGCAGATACTTCAAGACCACTTAGTCTATTCTGTTTCTCTAGGAAAACCTAAAACAGGTTTGTAGTAGTTTTTAACTTCCTTTGTTCTTTGTTCATTTACTTTATCCCTAGTCGTATGCCTGACACTAGAGGCAGACACTGGAGAAAAATGAGTTACGATCACAGGTTTGGGGCTGGAGAGGTGGCTCAGTGGGTGGGAGCAGTTGTTGTGCAAGCAGGAGGAGCTATGTTTGGATCCCTGCAGCCACATAGCAGCTGGACTGCAGAGGGAGAACACAGGAGGGTCCCTGGGGTTTGCTGTTCACCAGCATAGCTCACAGCACAGGTGAGTGTGTGACAGCACAGGACGGCCTATGTCACCAATGCATGCACAGGTGAATACTCACACACACACACACACACACACACACACACACACACACACACACCATAATGCATATATGAAAATGCCACAGTGAAATCCAATGTTTTCATATGCTAACTGAAAGAAAATAAAACTGAGAGGGGAATCTTTCTAATTAGAGAATTCGTAATTCATTGACTCACTTTTGCTTACAAGCACTGTTGGAGTAATGTGGAGGTGGGGAGGAAAGCAGGAAGAACCTTTCCAGCTCTGTGCTTTCTCTGCCTGTGCAGAGACTTAATTATCAGGTCACCTCCATTCTCAGCCAAGGAAATTACAGTCTTGGTCATTAATTTATATGTAAATGCCATCATAGTTGGGAAACAGCACAACACTTGGGTCCTATCAGCAATTTCCCTTGGAGGAGGCATACAAATTAGAAAGCAGAGCTGGAAATACTTAGGGAAACTGACAGTTAGTCATTTGTTTTGCCCAGGAGAGCCCCTGCTGCAGACATCTAACAACTCTGTGTGATTGTCAACCCCAAACGTTCAGAAAATATTGGCACTTGAGACAGTCTTGATAGTGCAAAAGAGGGTGTGGCAAAGCCAATCAGGTACAAATATACTCGGTGCTGTCTGTAGCTTGTGATCTCCAGGGTCACCATGAACTACCCTACCACTCAGTACTTTGACCACACTCCTTCTCTTGTTTTGGACATGTCTGGCTTGGTGCAGAAGAGAAATAACCTTCAATGACCCTACAGGGTCCTGGATGCAGGGCTGACTCCTTAGCAACACAAATTCCCGACCAGATATACATTTGGAGTCAGTCTAGTCAAACATTATTTCTTGGTATAGGCTAACATGTAGAAGGAGCACCTGGTTGTTCCACTGCTGTCTGTATATAGTTCCTCCAATTTGTTCCTGCTCACACAGGAAGAGGCTCCAGGAAGTAACAGCCCGAACATACATTCAAGGTTTCCCTAGGAACTGAGATTATGAATAGGGAAGCCAGAATTTTCTGGGCGTGCAGAGAAAGGAATAAGACTAGAAAGAAAGATGCTGAAACTGGTGGTACTCAGGACCCCAGATTTCTTTCCCAGGTTCCGAGCAGAGAGATGGGGCTAGTCCTCAAACTGTGGACTTAAACCTTCACCACTAACAGAAATGGCTTGAGGCTGGGATTGAAGGGCTGGAGGAGTCTTTGTTTCTTAATATAGGCCACAGGTAATGCTGCCGGAGCAGAGAGCTTTACTTCAATCGACTTTTAAAAAGCTGTATCAAGGGACAACTCATATGTAATAATATATACAGATATGTATATATAACTAATATATAACATGAGTTTTGATGTACTTGTTAAACAATCACTACAATCAAGAAAACAAAACTTATATTACACTAAAAAATTCCTGCCATTTTTATAAAGCATCCCCTTTTCTAATCCTACTACATGGGTTGTCTGTTTTCTCTTACCATATGTCATTTTTAACTATAAAGAATATATAACAATATGTAATATGAAATAATGTAATAGAGTATATAAATACTGAATAGCATATAGTATATAATATACTAAAATAATATAGAATACAATAAAATGCTATAATATATGCATAGCATATAGTATGCAATAGTATATGTCAATAGCATAATCTGCACCCTATCTCTTTGCTTAACTGTAGCATGCACAGCCTGGTTGTTCTGTTTGATTCCGGGTGTTTCTGTCTCATATTGATAGGGCACAATTTGTCTGTTTGCCTGTTGCTGGATGTCAGTGTTTCTTTAAGACTGAGTTTTTCTGAGCATTGGTGTGGATACTGGTTTTTCTTTCTCTCGGAGGATATTGAGAAAGGCAGCTTCATCATATAGTCATCTTTGTGTTTAAATTTTTTAAGAAACTTCCAAATAGTTTTCCAAAGTAGTGGTTTATTTTATGTTGCTACTAAGTGTCTAAGTGCTTTACTTACTTAATGTTGATACCATTTTCTTAAAAAAATGATATTTTGTTTATTTTTTTAGTTCATGTAAATGCCATAATTACTAAAACATCATTCAGGTGTTTATAGGCCATTTGCTCATAACGGTCTCTGAAGAGTCTGTTAGAGATGTTTCTATTCAGTTGTCTGTATGAACTTGTATTACTATTGAGTTGTGACAGAGCTTTATGTATTCTGCACAGAAGTTCTTTGTCTCATGGATGTGGTCTGTGTCTAAATTCCCTCAGTCTATGACCGTTCCTGTTTCATTTCTTAATTATATCATTCAAAGTACAAAAGTTTAAATTTAAAGTTTTTTCTTCTTTTGGAGAATTTCTTAGATGTATACAATCATATACCCAACATTTCTTCCCTGTAACTTCCCTCATTATTCCTTCAACACATTCCCCCTCCCAAAATTCATATCCTTTTTTTTGATAACTAAGCCATGTAATTATGGCCATATGCATGTGGGTGCAAAGTGATCCACTGACACATGGAAATCCTACCAGGGGCCACACCTTCCAAAAAGCATGGTCCTCCTTGCTGCTTCAGAAACTACCAGCAGCCAGTGGCTCCTCAGTCTGGGGTGGGGCCTGGAGATCAGACACCTATCTATCTAGAACTGTGGCTGGCTTGATTTTGCGCAGGCCTCTGTGCAGGTGGCCACAGAGGTGAGTTCTGGAGTGTCATTGCCATGTTGTATCCAGAAGACATCGTTTCATAGCACTCCTCCTCCTCCAGCTCTTACGTTCTTTCTGTCTCTTCTTCTCATATGTTTGCTTAACCTTGATGGTAGTGGTAATAGGGTTGATATCGATGTCCCATTCAGGCCTGAACACCCACTCTCGTGCCTTCAGCACTTTGACCAGCTAGTCATCCCACCAGTGACTGTTGCATATTATAAGAGGAAGCTTCTCTGACCACGGTTGAGAATAGCTTGACCATTTCATAGATCCCCAGGACCTAGGACCTCCCCAGCCATGGGTTCTACACCAGGATCACAATAGCAAACATAATCTTTCCTTCTGTGGAATAGAACTCAGTTGTACAAATACCATGCATGGAGAAAACCTAGACCCCTGCACAGGTATAGCCCATGGCAGTTCAGTATCCAAGTAGGGTCCATAATAATGGGAACAGGGACAACCTCTGACATGAACTGATTGGCCTGCTCTTTGATCACCTCCCCCGGATGGGAGAGCATCCTTACCAGGCCACAGAGGAAGACAATGCAGCCACTCCTGATGAGAGCTGATAGACTAGGATCAAAAGGAAGGAAAGGAAGACCTCCCCTATCAGTGGACTTGGAGAGGGGCACGTGTGGAGAAGGGGAAGGGAAGGTGGGATTGAGAGGGGAGGAAGGAGGGGTTTATGGGGGGATACAAAGTGAATAAAGTGTAATTAATAAAAATTAAAATAAAAAGAACTCATTTGTAATCAGAAAGCAGCTGGTTACCTCTGAACAGTTGTGTTGCTATCACACCAGTAAATATATCTTCCCTGGTGAGTTGGTATTGTAGCGTGAAAGACCTGGTAATGGGTAAGACCACTGACGCCATTTCTTCCTAGAAGCCTGTGTGCCCCTTCTGGCACTATGAGAGATGGACTACAGGAAGGAGGTTTCCTAGTTAGTTTGAAACTGATTTCTCTACATCCTGCAGCCAAAGTATATGGCATCTTTAGCGGTAGAGTCATCTTGTGGTTATGGTAGGTAACCAAGAGAAACAGCAGTAACAATGGCACACACTGTTTTGGAGCCTTCTGAGGGGCTTCTTGACCAATAATTGATGAGGTATGCCATGCCTTGAACTGAGGTTTCCACTTAATAATCCATGTAATCTGGGAGTGACATTGTCTACCATATAGGATAATTCAATTAGAGCTCATTTTTTAAAGGCCTCTTCACACATCCTTAGTTTTGGGTACTTCAATCATTTTTTCTCTTCCCCTGCCCTCCTTACCCCATCTTCTAATCCATTAGCCTCCAGCAACTCCTTTCTTCTTCTTTCATTTCACTTGCAGTCTACAACCCCTGCAGTTATGTTTTTAGTTTGGTTATGAGATAGTGTGCTATGGTATAGGTTCTCCTACACTCTTCCTTTGGGTTAGACCTCGCTTCTACCTATTTCCCCACGTATTCTGTGGGCCCTCCCTGCTTAAGCCTCTCCACCTCCAGAATTATACATTTCTACTTTCACTTCAGGTATAGTTTACTATCCTCCCTCCCCTAAATGTGTCTACTTCCAAAAGGTCCCTTATTATTTATTGGTTCCACATGTGCTCCAAGTTGAATATATAAAATGAAAGATTGGAAGCCAGCATCTGCAGTCTCATTTTCAGATGAGAGAGAGACAGACAGACAGACAGACAGAGACAGAGAGACAGAGATGAGAGAGACAGAGAGGGAGGCAGAGATGAGAGAGAGAATATAGTTGTTTTCCTAGGCCTTGTCACTTCACTCATTATAATTTTTCCATATCCATCCATTTATCTGTAATTTTTGTGATTTTATTTTTTCTTTATAGTGGACATTCCATTTTGTGTATTACCACATTTTCACATTTTTAAAAAATATTCCTTTGTTGATGGACATCTAGTTTGGGAACTTCCATTCCTATATATTGTGACTCAAGCAGTAATGAGCGTGGATGTGCAAGTATCTCTGTTTTAGGGTGTAAAGGCCATCGGGTGCATGTTCAGAAGTAGAGCTCGATATATGCCAATTCTACTTCTAGCTTTCTCAGAAGCCTCCAGACTTATTTTCAAAATGGGTGAACTGGTTTATGTCTCACCAGTAGTTTGCTTTCCTGTGGTCTGTGTTACCACTGAAGGCTATCTTGATGTCTGTGGGCAGTGATGCCACCAGGGGCCACGGTGATGTCTGAGGTCCATGCTGCCTCTGAGGACTGTGTCGGTGTCTATGGCTTGTTCTGCCACCGGAGTACTGCCACTATGCTGAAGTTTGTGGTCCTTGCTGCTGCCAGAAGTTGTATGGATGTCCGTGGTCCATGTTGTCACTGAGAACCGTGTTGAAGTCCATCATAAATGCTGCCACTAACTGTAATGAAAGTGTCTTTTGTAGTGGCATCGATGACTGCAGACTCAAGTTGAGAATGAAAGACATTGAAGGTTTCTGTGACCCTCTCCCCCACAAAGAAACAGTCTAGATAGGAAGCTACTCAAGAGAGCTCTTGAAAATTGTGATAAGGATGATGGCAAAAAATTGGCCACTATATAAAAAATTAAGCATTAAGAAACAAACCAATTTTAGTATACTGGGGGGGGGGGAATGGAGGGAAGAGGTGAGGGAGGGGCCTTTAATCCGGATATATAATGAATAAATTGTAAAAATAAAATAAAAAAGAACAAATAAATAGCAAAAATAAAACACACACACACACACACACACACACCAACCAGCCAAACAAACAAACAAAAAAATCCCAACAGCCCAATTTAAAAAATGGATTGTGGAACCGAACAAAGGATTCTCAAAAAAAAAAAAAATCAAATGGCAAGTAAAAAAAGTTTAAAACAGTGTTAGATATTGTTAGTCATCCCGTCAGAATGGCTTTCATTAGGAACATAGATGAAAACAAATGATGGCCTTGATGGTGAAAAGGGAATTCTTTTTCATAATATTTTTATTGATTATTTATGAATTTCACATAATGTACCCCAATAACACTCACTTCCCAGTCCTCCTAGGTTCACCTTCTTCACCTTCCCCCACAAAAAATGAAGAAGAAATACAGCAAGCCCAATTTGTGCTGCCTACATACTCACTAAAGCATGGTCAAACTCCTGGTGGCCAGCCCCTTAAAGAAAACTGAGTCCTTTCCTCCTGACCCCACCAGAAGCCATCACCTGTGAAGAGCTACACTTCAGCATTCCCATCACATCCTTTCTCCCTGAATTGCTTTTGATCATGGTGTTTTTATCACAACAACAGCGATTCTAACTAAGACACACTAAAAGATGGACATCATATGATAATATTAACAGGTACATTAAAATCCTGTGACAGAAATTCAACATTCCCTCAGTTGAAAATAGTGAAAATGGAGGGAACATGCCTCAAAATAAGAAAGGCTACTTATGACGAGCCTATAGCCAATATCATATTGAGTGGAGAAAACCTGAAAACATTCTCACTAAGATGTGGGGCCAGACATGGATGTTCACTCTCCCTATTTCTATTCAATATAGTACTCTCCCTATTTCCATTCAATATAGTCTTAGTAAGAGCAGTAAGATGAGGAAAAAATAAGAAGAATAAAAAGAAAAGGAAATAAACATTTTAAGTATGATTTTTCAGATGATATGATTCTTTACATGAGACTCCATGGACTCTTTCAAAAGAACCTCTTAGAGCTGATAAACACATTCAGAAAAGTGGTAAGATAGAAGTCAACATACAAAAAGTTAACACCCTTTCTTTTTTTTTTTTTTTTTTTGTTCTGATGATGTTTAATTTGAGCCTTTTTTATTTAAAAAATGTTAACAACAACAACAACAAAAGACCCATATATTTTAAGAGTTTCATAGTCATATGCAGTGGCACACACCTGTAATCCCAGCAGCTGGGAAGACAGAGGCAGGCAGATATCTGTTAGTTCGAGGCCAGCCTGGTCTACAAAGTGCATCCAGCAGCCAAGGCTACACAGAGAAACCCTGTCTTGAAAAATAAAACAGAACAAAAAAAGGTTCATGTTCAGCAGTGTTATGAAGTTCTTCTTTATAATTTTCATCCTACAAATAAGAAAACAAGGTCTTAGAAGATCTAAGTAATATTGTTAGTATGTTGGCAAAAAATGACATATCCATGTAATACGTCATAAAGTCAGATAAGTTGTCCTTTCTACATTGTCTTAAAATTTGTGATTATTCTAGGCCCTTTGCCTTTCCTTATATTTTAAATATCTATTTATTTTAAAAATTATATACTTGTCAAGTGTTATGGAAAAGGTCTACTTGGATTTGAGTTTGGATTGTATTAAGTCAGTACACTTGTTTGGGGGAAATGAATTTTTACTTTCTCTTCTTTCTGAGTAATATTTTATTGCTTTATATGAGAGTTATGAATGCCTGTTAAGTTTATTCCCAAGGATTGGTACATTTGGGTACTATTCTAAACAGGTTTAACTTTTTAAATTTTAATTTGTTGCTGGAAAATAACTGACTTTCATAGACTTATCTGCTAATTTCACCAATTAGTTTATACGAGCTGCAGTGTTCTCGCGGATTCTTGCTCCTCTGTCAGACTGAGGAGTGTTCCCTAATGTGCTAAGTTTTTTTGCTGTTTGGTTTGATCAGAAATAAGTATAAATCTCTGTTAGCATTTTTTTTCTGCCAGTGCTGCCATACTTACTTCATTCCTCTTTTCTTGTGTTAACTTGCTGAATTACATTAGTTGATTTCACTATCTTAAACTAACGTTGCATTTGTTTGTAAGATATGCCTCATGTGAGCATAATACATGCTCACATAAGTACATTCTTGGTTGACAGTTCACATTTTGCTAAAGGATATTTCATTATGATCCTGTGGGATATTGGCACCTGACTTTCTGTACCTGTGATGTCTTTGTCAACAGATGTCTGTGGCCTATGATAATGTCCTCGTTGGTTAAATGCTTGGTTTGTAAGTGTGGGGACGTGAGTTTGATTTGTAGACCCCATCTTAACAAGACCAGTCACAATGGCGTATATGAGAGACAGGAGTCACTGGGTGGCTGCCCGACCAGCCTAGCCAGCTTGAGCCACGGTGGTGAGGAAACTTATCTCAAAAATAAAATTTAAGACAAGGCGATTGGGGTTGTTCTCTGGCCTCCATATGTACCCACAGCCTCACACATACATACACACACTGTGTATGGCGTGAACTGGAACATGGACACTCACTGGCACTCATGTTAGGCTTATGCAGACTTTTTATGATGGCTGGAGAAATGCCTTTTCTTTCTCTGCTTCTGCAAGAGTTGAGGTCAGGCTGGAATTCCCTGGAGCACCACGATGCACACATCATGGTCAGCTATGCGTGGCATCATAACATAGAACTGCAGTTTCTGATTATAAGTTATATTCAAACATTATATCTAAGCCGAGAGGAGAGTGCGTTAAAATCTCTAACTTAAAATTACAATTCTTATTTCTCCCATTATGTGTATGTCGGTGCGAATACCTTATGAAAGCCAGAGAACAACATGGATTCTGGGGCTTGAACTCAGGTCAGTAGGCTTGGTGGCAGACTCCTGTCCCCTGCTGAGCTGTCTTGCCAGATCTCTAACTTTTATTCTGAATTTCTTATTTCAGTTTACTGCTGTGTTCTTCATTGCGATTGAAGCCCTGTTAATAAATGAGTGTACATCTTTATTTCCCATCTTCCTGATAAGTTGACCACTTTATGATCGAAAAACATTATCTAACATAATATGCTTTGTCTTGAAGGCATCTTCCTCTGGTATGGATACCACCACACTAAATTCCTTCTGCTTATAGCCTGCAAATAAATTTTAAAGTCAACTACCAGTTGACTTTACTATCTAATTTTGCTGCTTATTTTGTGTTTGTTACATTTTCCCATCTTCAATTCCTCTCATTGCTTAATGTTGATCATCTGTCTTAACGTTTGGTTTCAACTCCTTTATCATAATCTTAGCTATTCCCATGTGTCTTTTTCTCAGTGGGTGGCTTCTCTAGAGACCACACATGCTCATTTTCTCACGGTCTCTTGTGAGTCAGAGCCGGGCCACTTCAGAGTCTGTGTGCTCTGCTTGATATCGTAAACGATAGCAGTGTGTGCTGTGTCATGGTGTGCATCCTTAGTTTTTCCCTCACTTGGGGCTTTGCCTCAGGATTTTGTTTTTAGACTTTATCAACCTCATAGTGCAGTATTATACCTGCCCTTTAGTGTTTTTTTGTTTGTTTTTGTTTTTGCTTTTTAGGGAAACTAAAATTAAAAAATAAAAACCATCTTTTGCATCAGGATTGAGCACATCATCTTCCATGGTGTCCTTAAGTACTGGGGTGGGTTAGTGGGCGGGGCTTTTCTGAGGGGTAGGAGAGGAGGTGGGAGGAGAAGAGAGGGAGGGTAGGACCAAGAGGCAAGCAGGATGGGGACTGCCTTTGAGAAGTAAAGTGAACAACTAAGTAAATAAAGTTAGAAGTAAAAACAAAAAAGAACAAAAAACAAAACCAAAAAAACCTTTCTTCCTATTTACCCACTTACTTACCATTTATTGTGATTCATTTTATCAGTCCTGAAATTAAATTCTTTCCTTTTTTTTGGAGTGAGTGTGTGTGTTTGCACACATGTATCCATGTGTGAATGTGTGCCACAGCATACATGTAGTGCTCAGAGGACAACTCGTGAGAGTTGCTCTTCTCTTTGCCATATTTATATTTATATTCATATTTATATTGTTGTTTTGATGCACTTAAGTTGTTAGTTTTTTTTTCAAGTGATCCAGAATTTTACCTTACTGTGTTTATTTTTTTAAGTAATTTATTTATTTTTATATTAATCACAGGTTATGTACTTTGTATCCCAGCCGTAGCCCCCTCCCTCATTCTCTCCCACTCTCCCTCTCCCTCCCTCATCTTCTCCCTGCCCCCCTCCAAGTCCACTGATAGGGGAGGACCTTCCCCCTTCCATCTGACCCTAGCTTATCATGTCTCTTCAGGGCTGGCTGCAATGTCCTCTTCTGGGATCTAGCTAGGCTGCTCCTCCCTCGGTGTGTGTGTGTGGGGGGGCGGTCAACAAGCCAGCCATTGAGTTCATGACAGAAATAGTCCCTGTTCCCCTTACTAGGGTACCCAGTTGGATACTGAGCTACCATGGGCCACATCCAAGCAGGGGTTCTAGGTTATATCCATACATGGTCCTTGGTTGAAGAAACAGTCTCATAAAAGACCCCTGTGCCCTGATCTATTTGGTCTTTGTAGAGCTCTTATCCTCACCAAGTCTTACTAACTCCCCCTTCTTTCATATGATTCTCTGCACTCTGCTGAAGGCTTGGTTGTGAGTGTTAATATCTGCTTTGATTCATTGTTAGAGTCTTTCAGAGGCCCTCTGTGGTAGGCTCCTGTCCTGTTGCTTGTTTTCTCCTACATTCAATGGCCATCCTGTTTGTCCATCTAAGTGAGGATTGATCATCCCACCCTGGGTCCTCCTTCTTGCTCATCTTCCCTAGGTGTATAGATTTCAGCATGACCTTCCTATCCTATAGGTCTATATAAGTGAGTATATAAGTATTTCTTAAGTATAAGAAACACTTATAAGTATATAAGTATATACGTGTTTATTTCTGCTTTTGGGATACCTCACTCAGGATGATCGTTTCCAGGTCCCACCATTTGCCTGCAAATTTCATGATTTCCTCTTTTTTTAATTGCGGAGTAGTATTCCATTGTGTAAAAGTACCATAATTTCTGTATCCATTCTTTGACTGAAGGACATCTGGGTTGTTTCCAGGTTCTGGTTATTACAAATAAAGCTGCTATGAACATGGTTGAGCAAATGTCCTTGTTGTGTACTTGAGCATCTTTTGGATATATGCCTAAGAGTGATATAGCTGGGTCTTGAGGAATCACTGTTCCTAATTGTTTAAGAAAGTGCCAAATTGATTTCCAGAGTGGTTGTACCAGTTT
>CM053765.1:37821548-37910854 GCA_028658305.1 Pachyuromys duprasi | reverse complement strand
TGGCTTCTTTATCAAAAATCAAGTTTCCATAGGTGTGTGGGTTTATTTCTGGGTCTTCTATTCTGTTCCATTGATCCACTCTTCTGTTTCTATGCCAATACCATGCAGTTTTTGTAACTATTGCTCTGTAGTACAGCTTGAAATCAGGGATGGAAATACCTCCAGATTATCTGTTGTTGTACAGGATCGTTTTTAGTTTTTTTTTTTCTTGATCTTGTAATTCTCAACCATCTCTCTGTCTTCATTTTTTTTAATTTAGTTGACTTTAATGCTGACTTTTGCTACTTGTAATCTGTATGTTTATTTCTTTCCCAAGAAATTTGACAGACCCTAAACATCATTTAAAAATATTTTTATTGCATATTTTTGCTTTTATTTATTTATCTATCTATCTATCTATCTATTTATTTATTTATTTATTTATTTTTGACCCTAGGTAAACATATTTTGGACTGTTTGGTGTTCTGTGGACTTGTTTACTCTCTCCAGATTTTTGTGTTAAGGCTGGGTCTTGCAGTATTATCCCTTCTGACTGGCTGTAAAACCGATCTGGTAGCATTTCAAAATAAACCCAAAGAAATTTTCAATTTTAGATCATTCAGATTCTTTTTGTTGTTTGGTTCTCTTGTGCTGAATTTCACATTCTGCGTATTCTTTGTGATCATTTTTTCCCCTTTCTCCATTTGAAAGGTTCTGGCATCCACTTTTGAGTTATCCTGAGGTTAGTTCCACTGACTGATTTTTTTTCCCCCTTGATGTGCATACTTTACTTATTTCTCTGTTAGTCTGCTCCATTCTGGCTGTGCACTGGGCACTGTGGATGAAGTGTGGAGTCACTGGAATCTTTCTCCTTCCTTGAGGCAGTGGGACTTTTCTCAAATTCAAATGACAGCTGATTCCTTTTGTCTTATGAAATATTACATAGACTATTTCCTTTTTACTCTTGGTCTCAATTCTAGAACTGACCCTTCACAGTTTGGTGACAAGACTAGGGGTTTTTGTCAACCCCTGTAACTTGACCTGATTTTAGTACCTACCTCAGTTTCCCTGAAAGTGGGCAGCATCTGGGACATCTGCCCAGCTTCTCCAGCCTCCTGTTTTAGATTGCTTAGATAATCCTCCATGCAGAAATAGTTCGGTTTTTGCCAAAGTTTAAGCTAAGTTCACCTGTAGATATTGGGGTTCCTTTTCAATGGTTCTTTCCATTTGGGGGGCCTACCCTGCTTACTTCCATATGCTCTGATTGCCTTGAACTCTGCTGTCTGATACCTCAAGTCAGTAAGGTCTCCGCCAGAGTTCTTACTGTCTCGTGCCTCCCAGATGCAGGAGCATTTTCAGCAAACAACCCAAATCCCATCCAGTTTTTGTCTGCTCTATATTTGCAACTAATCTGTTCAAATTTCTTTTTCCCATGGACTTACTTTTTATTTGTAGGAGTCACTCTAGTATTATCAGAACTGAAACTGTATTATAACTTATTTGGTTTTAGTGTAATGCTTTCTGTGTTACTAATTTTAGTGAAAGATTTTCTACTTGCTTCATTCCTATTTAACTATCATAAGTGTCCTTTCTTTGTTCCTATATGAAGTAGAGTTGTCTAAACACCTCACGGAAGGTGAGTCCGGGGATGTTTGTGACAGGCTCTTGGAAAGGTCCCACTTTCCCCGTAGGATTGAAAATCAGTTGTCACATCTGACCTCCTTTTGGCTCTTCCATCTTAACCAGCATCTTGTCCTCATTTCTGTCGCCGTGGGCAGATATTTATGGTGGGTATCTGAGAAATTGTCTATCAAAAGGATTTCCTGCTGTTGTAGTTACAGCTGGCACCAGGTACCGCCCTGCACGGCCCACGCCCACCTGTCTCCACTTTCAGCCGAGAAGATATGAGCAGTCCTTGCCTCTACCTAATCGCTCTGGTGTGGGTGGAAGGAATTAAGAAGCTTGGAGCTGCAGTGATCCTTTACATTTTTTTTCTCCATCTGCAAAACAGAGCAGAAAAGCTTCAGAAACCCTTTCTTTGCATTGCAAGTTGGCAGGGTTTTTTTTTTTTCTCTCTCCAAATTTTCTTTTCCCTTAAAGAAACAACAAAACTAACAGGTGTTGGGCACTGCCCACTTCTAGACAGTGCAGCTAATTCCTACAGAGCATGCCTCCCCCAGGCCTACAGAAAGGATCACAAGGTAAGGTGAGGAATAGCCAACACAATCAGCTTCATCTCCAACTATCGTAGCTCTCATTTCTTCTACTTTTCTTCCTCCAGCAAGCCTGATGATGAACTTTCAAACCAGCCCCTTTGAGAGAGAACAGGTGTGTCTTCCTTTGCATGTAAATGCAATTCTGTGTCAAGGGGCTTGTACACAGGGCATGGCATGATGGCAGTTGTAGTAATCATGACTAATATCTGAGCATGCCCTGTGCCAAGCACAGGCTAAATGTGAATGAATGCCTGGTTTATCTCATTTAGTTCTTTCAAAAATCTTTTAGAAGTGGGGCATATCAGTTATGAGGACACTGAAGTTCCTGAGGGTAAGACCACAAATTTCTGAATGGAAGATATCAGGGTCAAATTCTGACAGCTTCGTTCATGTTCCTCCTGCGTACTCTGGCCTTGGCTGGTGCTGCATCTAACAATTTATGTTGTACTGAACACTTTCCCTTCTTGTATCTACCATCTGTAATATGAAAGCAGAATTTCCTTTGCTTCTTAAACAAAGAAACGACTCCTCAATCAAAATTAGAGGGGAATTTTGTGGCTATTGTTGTAGGGACTCGGCAATGATGGGTCATTGTGAGGTAGACTCACTGTGTCTGTCAGTTCATGAACTCCAGCAGTAGGAGAAGCCCCAGTTGTAGCCAGGTAGTGTGTAAATAAAGGGATAAAGCTAGGTGGCCATGCATCAAAAGACTCTGCCTTCTATTTCATGGAAGGTGCTTACATGCTGCTACTAAAATTCCATACCAAGGAGAGATCTAAACATGCATACCTCTCTTTCCAAGGTTCCAAAGACCAACCAAGGCACAATTCCAAAAGAGTTTACTCTGGGAGTCAATGAGTTTGTTGGGCTTCCTCACAGAGCATAGGTGAGGGGTTGCTTACAGGAGTTTAGGTTCTGTCTTCTGAAAAGGACAGCACTGGGAAACCTTTACCCAGCAGGGTGAGGGATTTTATACAGCTATTTACATTGAGGCCCCTCCCCTCCATCTTTTTCAATGATATGCTCTAGCCCCTCCCCTAGGCCATGTGTGTTTGAATCCTCCCTGAGGCCACATGTGTTCAAGGCAGAATTTCAGACAACTTGTTGGGATGGGCGTCTGGATACCCAGGCAAGGGCCCTGGGACCCTTTCTGCCACCTCTTTCTATCAGGGAATGTCAACAGGTGACACACCCCACTGTAAGGACCTTTTATGAGTGGACCCAGCTGGACTTTTGAAGATGGTGGTAGTTGGCTTAGAACACAGTCCTCTGTGACAGCCATCAAAGATCTATCTATCTGCATTTTGATTGAGTGAAACAAACAGAACTTCAGTTTGAAGATGAATACATATCAAAGTAACTTATCTGTACTCAAGATAACTATGGAATTTTTTTCCTGTCATATTGACAAGTTAATTGCTAAAAAAGTCAAGATTTTTAGTGAAAACCTGCCTCTGTACTATTTTCAGACATTTATCTTGAAAGGAATTTGAACTTGATATTCACATGGTACTCCATTAAACACTGCCTTTTGTTTGAAATAAGTGTCATAATTTAACTGAGACTGATTTTTCAGAGATTAAATTAAATGAAACCCAGATCAGCTATTTAGTTGTTGACATGGTTTCATTTCAAAGCAGTTAACTGGATCATTCAAGCAAATAAGAACCAAAATTTGAATCTTGGGAGAAAACCATTAGGAAGACAGACTGTAGAGTTTTGTGGCCACACACTTTATTGCAAACACTGGAGAACTGAATTGTTCCTGGCTTGGGCTGACCATGGGCAGATAACTTGCCCTATTTAAATGGGGAAAAGATGCTCATAAGAGTAAAAAAACAATGTAATCTTATTTTCCTAGTGAAAGAGCACAGTTTGCACAGGATTTAATTGGTCTTGATTTTTAATTTTTTTTGAGGAAGTATTGGAACAAGATAGTCTTTGGAACAAGACAGTCTGGACTTGAATCTTGATTCTGTATTTAGAACTGCTAATGAACTAAGTCTTAGGTCCTCATCAAATGGGCATGCTAGTAATATTGACTTCATTGGGTATTTGTATGGAGTAAAGAAGTGAATATTTAACAAGTCCTAGAGGACTGTCTAGATCCTTGTCTTAGTCAAAGTTCTATTGCTGTGAAGAGATGCCATGACCATAGCAACTTTTATAAAAGAAAGCATTTATTTTGGGCTTGCTTGTATTCAGAGGTTCAGTTCATTATTGTAATGGCAAAGTATGCCAGCATGCAGACTGACATGGTGCTGGAGAGGTAGCTGAGCATTCTGCATCTCAACAGGCAGGAAAAAGAGAGAGACTGGGCCTGGCTTGAACATTTGAAACCGCAAAGGCCAGCTCTAGTGGCAAACCTCTTTCAACAAGGTCACACCAACTTTCAGGAAGGCCACACCTACTAATTGGGCCACTCCTGGTGGTGAGCAAACCTTGAATCTACGAGCCTGTGAGGGCCATTCCTATTCAAACCACCACAAATCTGCTGGAGGCTGAATGTGGGATTGCCTTTGTCACTAGAATGGTATCACTGTCACTGTCCAGTGGCATTCAGGAGAGATTGCAGGTTTCGTTTTCTGACTGGCAATGCTCTGAGATCCTTGGGAAGCAAAGCTTTTTCGATCAGATGCAGAGTGACAGGCCGCTAATCATGCAGCCTGCCCACACTCACGTGAATCAGCTGTCCTTCTCACTGTACTTCTCTTCCATCTAGCAAAGAGGAAACAGCCTTTTGGCAGATGAAGGCTAAATGGCAAAGCAAAGCTTGCTCTCTCTCTCTCTCTTTCACCCAAAGAGTAGTCTAGACATAGCTCTGTTTCCTGATGTGATGACATTTGATGATATGCAAAATGCTTAGGAATATAAGTTCTGTGTTCAAGTTTCAGCTTAGTTACTTTATTTTGTTTTCTTATGCAAGTTATTGTTTTCTGTCATTGTTTATCTGTCCAATGGGAACAACAATAGTAAATAGAGTAAATAGAACATCCAAAGTTCCAAAAAGAATGGATGCTGAAGATATGGTAGATATTATAGGTACTATATGATTATTATATTAAATAAGGAGAAGCCTTGCTCTGTAGATGCTCAGTGACTCATTGAGGAAAATCAGTGTGTGTGTGTAATTTAATATAATTAAGAATGTTCTAGGTATGGAATATCCCATATTGGTACATATATATATATATATATATATATATATATATAAATGAATGACTACGGCTGTTTAAATTTTAAAAACTGGCCTAAGCGTCCAAATGAAATCATAGATTTGGGAAGAATGCTAGTTGCTTAGCAGAATACTAAGCCAAACACATATAGGAATGAGGAGACTATTCCTTGTTGGGATTTCTGGTGAAGGGCTATCTGTGTAGATTATTGACATAGCAATGGAAGATCTAGGATGTTTTTGGACATTTTTTCTGGTCCTACAATGGTGCTGGAAAGAGTAGTAACACTGAGTTGAAATAAGTATGTTTTCTTGTTCATAGATCAGATGCTCCACGGAGATCAACAGGGCATGAATTGAATATTGAGGCCCATCAGCCAGCAATGATGGACTTGGAGAAGTTGAGTGCTTGCAGAAACTGGGGAAATGATGGAGATATTAAGGATGACCCCAAACAAAGGATACAGGACCTAAGAGGTTAAGGGACGTAGCCACATGGCTGCTAGCATGAGTGGCATTGAAAGAACTATTCTCCCCCCCCCCCCCCCCACCATGCCCATTACGCTCCAACTCTAGGCTAAGAGGCTCCAGGTCAGCCTGCTTTGACTCAAATATGGACCTACTCTTTATCAATAGCACATCTGCAGCTATCATTGTTGGGCTTCAGTCTGCCTCACCCTTTTTTCTGTCTTCTCCTCTGCTTCCCATCCTCTTGTCTCTTCCACTCTCTTTCAAGACAGGGTCCTAAGAAACAGTAATTCTTCCTCATTGAAGGAATACCATTGATGAGGTAAACACAAGAATGACTTTATAGCACATGGAAGAAACCACTAGCCTGGTTTATGTTGTAAAGGAAGGATGTTCTGAAAAATACACTGTCTAGGCAGAAACCTCAAAGATATTTTTAGCGTTTCTAGATGGGAGGCTGGGTATGAGAATTCAGTCTTAGGGACAGTGCACAAGGGTGTAGGTGTGTGCTCTGGCTTGGGACAACACTTGGTGTTCACAAAATGCTTAATATTTAATAAGCATTTTCACTTACTATACAACCAGCATTGTTTTATGTAATAGGGAGACATCAGTTAGCAAAAGAGGTGATAGGCTTACTTATATAGATGTTCTAGGGGAGAAGAGGAGATGGAGATGAGAACTAATCAAGGGAAGAGGATCAAGGAAGCTTTCAGAAAGACAGGACAGGCATTTGAAGACCTGAATGGGAAGAGCCAGCATTGTGAAAGTCCCTGGGAGAAAGAAGGAACATCAAATTCACGAAGGGATCTTGGTAGGAGGGAGAGGTTGAGAGACTACAAGTGTGCCGGTGGGAAAACGTACAAATGATTGAAATGGTGTCTCATTAACATTACTGTGATCAGAAAGACCAAAGAACAAAAAGGGGGTGTAGTTTGCTGTTGGTAGGAGGGTTATCTCATGAAGCCACTAGAGCAGACAGTATGGAGGGTCCTACAGAAATGCAAAGTGGAGCTGCTGTATGACCTAGCAGTCCCTCCTCTGAGAACACACTCACGGGAGTTGAATACCACCTCGCATAAGGTATCTGTGCCCCATGTTCATTACAGCGTATGATATAGAAATGACTTGTGTTTTCATTCGAGAGATGGCTGAAGGATATGTGTGCATGTATGTGTGTGTGTGTGTGCATGCATGTAAAAAAGTATATTATTTAGCCTTAAAATGAATTGGACTTCCCATTCGGCACAAGGTAGATGGACCCGGAAGACATCATACCTGGTGAAATAAGCTGGGGAGAAATAACGTTGCATGGTCCCACTTATATAGAAAAAAGTTTTAAAGGGAGTTCAATTGATAAAAACAGAAATAATCAAGCTTTCCAAAGTTGGGCGTGGGAGGGGATGAGGAGATGTAGCGCAAAGGATGCAACGTAGCAGGTATGAAGACTAAAGATTCAGAGAGCTAAAGCACAGCCTGAGGTTCTAGTTAATATGTTGTACTGTATTTTTATTAAACAGATTGTAGTCTCTCTTCTAGACTTTCTCTTGTAGTCTCCCTTTTGGTCCTTACATATTAAACAGTTAGGGATTTGATGAGACAGACAAGTTTTCTCACTGCAATAACCATTTCTTTCCCTTTCCCCCATAGTATCACATAAACCTCAAATATACCTCTCCTGACAAACTTGTTCATATATATGGTGCAGTTGGGCATGTGTGTGCCTGTGCGTGCTCACGTGGAAGCCTGAGGTTGATATCAGCTATCTTTATCACTCTCTGCCTTGGGTTTATGTTTTTTTTTTTTTTTTTACTTTTTTTATGTTGTTGTTTTGTTTTTGTTTTGTGTGTGTGTGTGTTTGCACTTAAAGCTCACGAATTGGCCAGAGTGACTGAATGACTGGCAAGCTTCAGGGCTTTGCCTGTGTCCACCCCAGCAGCACTGAGGTTACAAGTGCATAACGGCACTCTCTGCTCTTTACATTGATGCTGGGGATTCAGAGTTAGGTCTTCATGCATGCACGGCAAACACATTAGCCACCAAGCTATCTCCCCAGCCCCAGTGAAATCCATTGAAAACAGCAATTCCTCGAGTTATCTGGGTTGCCTTGAGAAACATTGAGAACATTTGTGATTCAAATGAGTAGCAATCCTTACACACAGTGAGCTCTCTTCAAAGCTAGGAAGCCTTTGGAAAATCCTAGCTGGAAATATCTCTCCTCTGAAGTAGAGCTTGCCTCTATGTGTTTTAATAAATGCAACAAGACAAAGTGTACTTTCCCCCAAGAACTGCATATTGAGCAAATGTACCTCTGACAGCCCTGCTTTTCTAGTTATGGTTATATGCACCATCACCAATCAGCAGCACCGAGGGCCAGCACTACATCTCAAGATGGTCATTATCCAGTGATGGGTGTCCTCCTGCTTTCTCCTGGGTGCCAGCCATCTAATGCTAATTACTCCATGAGCTATCCCTTTGGCCCAGATTTCTGTTTCAAGAGTGCTTTAAATCCTTTCTATCCAGTTTGAACTTGTTCCATCAGGCTAATCATGCTCTTTTCTCCTTTTCCTGGTTTGTCTGTCTGTCTCTGCCTTGGATCACAGAGCCACACAGGAGACTTATAACTCTTGTTTGCTCCCAGTTAACAGCTTTGGGGATAATGAAGAGCCACCCACCTCTTCCGAGAGTGAGGAAGATGTGATCAAGCAGTTTGAGATCTCTGTGTCCAGATCCCAGAGTTTTCGTACGGGTGCACCTGAGAAAGGAAAAACAACAGAGTTGGGACAGAAAACAAAGCGCAAACATTTGCTGTCCACCCACCAAGAAGATAGCGCTGAAGTGTCTGCTCGTGAAGGTATTCATCGAAGCATGTTTCTCCCTTACCTAGGCAAAGGATGGTCAATGGGAGGAATGCTGGCGAATAATTTAAATACCTATCTAAGAGTCCAGAGTGGGAAGAGAATAAACTGGGAAACTGGGAAAAGAGTCCAGAAAGAAGAGAATAGCACTTATCATGCTTCTCGGGACCTTCATGCTCAGAGCCCCAAGAGAATTAGGTGCCGCACCAGGGGAGAGTCTGGGAAATGCAGTTAACAGAAGGCTAGATGAAGGGTGCTCCATCTAACTTCACCTCTGCTCACAGCGGTCGAATCTCTCCAGCCACAGCAATGGGACTATCAGGGTTCATCTTCCATCTTGTCAACCCGAGACAGAGGAAAAGGAGAACAGAGGAACTAAGAGATTGTGGTTTTACAATGAGATCAGGACAAGAGGAAAAAGGACAAAGGCTCAACTAACCAACAGGACTCTGTTGGGGAGGGGGTGTAGGCAGGAAAAGCTTGCTATTCATCATTCAGCTAGACTTATTGACAAAAGTCAACATGACCTGTTTTAACAAACCACAACATTAATGGCTGTAGACCCTCTGCCCTTTCCCCTCTCCCCTCCCCTCCTGTTTCCTAGTGTTCCACTCTGCATTCCTTTCTCTCCACCAAACAGGCAAATGCTAATGAAAGTTAATAGTAGATGACTCCCTGGGAGTCCCTTGCTTAATTCTAAAGCTAATGGCCCCATTTCCCAGAAGCCTATGTGTCTGGGTTCTGATTTGTACAAATGGCCAAGGCTCTGATAATGGAGACAGCCACCCTGCCTTACCTTCCTGGAACCCTTGTCACAACTAGTAATTCTGAAGTTTTGACAGGTAGTGATAGAAAAGATGAAATTCCCTCTATTGGACAGAGGACAAAGTTTACTTCATTGAATAAATTACCATAAATGCTGAAGAAAATCCAAAGGATTTTTATAGAAATAGCTGTATGCAAAGTTTGAGGTCATCAAAGCTGTGGAAAGATGAATGTTTGTATCATTCTTTTCTATTCATTGTTATAGCAGTGGAATTGTTTAATGATAAAGAACAATTTTTTCTTTATATTTTGCCTACTTTCCATTTAGCTAATTAATTTTACTTAGATTCAGTTTAATTGCAGACAATTCTTTCTGTTTAAAGAGTGCATCAAAATGTTGGACAGTGAAATTAAATGCTCAAAATCCAAGTGAAATCTGGATTCGGAATGAACTGCAGGAGGTTTATTGTATCCTATGCTTCACTTAAGTGACATCATGATGGATTCCTTACAAAGACATCAGCAGCGTGTTCTAAGCTATGCTTGTTCCCTAGGCATTTGATTTCAGTGTTGCTTTAGGTTGTCGTTAATGCATTCTTTTATTCATAGCTATTTTATTCTTTGAGAATTTCATGCATATATATACAACATATTTTGATCATATCTACCTCCAACTTTTTTGCTCCAACTTCTCTCCCAGCTTCATAAACTCTTTTTCCCCTCTCTCCCCAAAGCAGCCGTATCCAATTCGTGATGCACACATGAGCATGGTGATGGTAAGGCCCTTCATTGGAGTATAGGCAATCTACCAGTGGCCACAACCTCAGTGAAGAGTGACGCCCCTTCCACCAGCAGCCATCATCTACAATAGTTCCTTAACTATTAATGTGGTCTTCTAAACCCCTCCCCTCTCCAAGCTACAGCTTTGACTGGCTTAATCTTGTTCAGGTCTTGTGCAGGTAACCTCAGATGCTGTGAGTGCCTGAATACAATGACCACGTTATGGCTGGAAGAGAGCTTTTCCCAGCACTTTTCCCTATTTCATACTTCTTTTTGCAATGTCTCTTTAACCTTCTTAAGATCCTCTGATGATATTTTTATTATTAATTTATTTTTCTAATATGCATTAGTGTTCTGCTTGCGAGGGTGTCAGATCCTCTGGAAGTGGAGTTATTTTGCCATGTGTTTTTAACCTTCTCCTATATTTACCTCCCTCCCCCTCCCATAGAGAGCCTCCCTTCCCTTATTTCCCCTATCATATCATCATTTGTATCCTGTTGTTTCCCTGAACTTTCCTCCCACCTTCTTCTGAACCTACCTCTTTTCCTTAGGTTCCCTCTTTTCCCATTTTCATGATTAGGTCCTGTGTACCCTGCTATGTCCCTTACTATTGCTCCCTATACTCTCTATCCTGGCAACGGTCCCATTCTTCTTTCCTGGTTTCTGTAGTTACGACAGGCTATCTGCTCACATCTGAAAATTTAGAGCTAGGAGTCTCCAGTAAAAGAGAATAGATAGTGTTTGCCTTTCTGGGCCTAGGTCACCTCACTTGATGGTATCTTTTCTAGTCCATCCATTTACCTGAAAAGGTCAGTTTTATCTTTCCTATAATGGAAGGCTAGAGTTCCAGGCAGGAGTTCCATAGCTTAATTGTTGACTTATTGGGGCTGCTTTTTAAAAAATTTGTTTTGAGCAGTAACCTTAAAGCTAAGTAAGAATAGCTGCTCCTTATCAGCATGTCCAGCTGAAGCCTGTGGGCTACCTGTGGCCCAGGAGAGCTACAAATGTGGCTTAACTGCAAAATAACAAACTTATTTAAAATATTAGGAGACTTAAAAATTCATAATGCTATCGTGTATGTTTTTGAGTGTGAACTTTGTAGATGCCACAATACCAAAAAGTTGGGTATGTCCACTAAAGTGTTTTTATAAAAGATAGATATCTTTTTCCCCATATCATTAAAAACAACTCTATCCTCAGAATCTCTAGCCAGTTTTGTTTGGAATGATGTACCAACCAGAGAAGTAGCACTAGGAAAACATACACACATACAAACACACACACACACACACACACATACACACACACACGTATGTGATTGGATTTGATCATGCTGGGTAGACACAGAAATCATTAGCTCTGACCTCCTGGAGCAGACCATGAAGAAGTGGATGCAAGAGCTCAGGTATGAGCAGGAGCTTCCATTCTTTGATATAATTTCTTCTCCTCCAGGGAGAGTTCCCTTCTAGCCCTCCCACTAACTGATTGTATAGGACTGTCTCCTTCATTTGAAGTCAACTGATTACGAATCTCAGTCACAGCCACAAAATAGCAATGCACCAATTCCTGTTACTGTTTGAATAATTGGCACCCATAACCCAGTTAAGATATCATGCAGGTGGACCATTATGAATACTGACAACACTCTTCTAAAGTGGCTAGATGTAGAGTATGAAAGACAATAATTATATAATGGAGTGTTCCATTATTGTGGCTCATATACTGAACAAGTTGAACACTTTCTCTGATCATGTGAAGATATTCAGTGTGACACAGTTATGGCATATAACCTCTAAAAAGCCAAGATCCATTTCTCTGAGAAGAGGCCATTTCCTTTGCATGTGTGTTTCAAGTGATGTGACCCTCTGCCATTTACACGCAAGGGAACCCTTTTGGTGACCCAAAATTTCCTTTCCTTCTTGTTGCTACTTGACTTGTAGCCCAGACTCGATTTTCTAATTTGTCCCTCGCTTGTCTGTCATGGGAAATGCTTTGTTACATTAATATGGCTCTATTTTTTCCAGTTATGAATAATGTTTCATGGCTTAATGTAGCTGTTGAAAGTCCCCGCATTGCTGATCTAGGTATTATCGCCATAGGAGTTAAAGTCAGGAGACAATTTTATGGGGATAATTTCTTGCCAAGTTAGATTTTGTACTGAAGTCCTGCTGGGTACTGCACACATTGATAGATGGCCCACTGTTTAATAGGACATCTCACTGTTCATGTATGTGACGAATGGGTGTGCTAATTAGAGACTTAGAAGAAAACCTTGCTTTATTGTAGGTTTTTGCATGAGAAGTTTCCTGCATTCTGTCATTTTCTGTGGCTTTTAAATAGGTGTGTTTGTCAAACAACTGAAAGTATGAATGTAACATTTTTTGTGTGTGTGTGGTATCCTGTAGAAGTGTTTCTAAGAAGCCTGAGCTGAATATTTAAGAATAACACAACAGAGAAAGGGAAGTTTTTCAATGACTGGTGTGGTTTTGAAAAATTATAAATCCAGAGTCCAAAGTTGTGCTAATCTGGTCTACATAGTATTTTTAAAAATATGCATGAGAATGAATATAAATATGCACATATATATATACATATATGCTCTTAAATTCACATATAATCATCCATATGTATATATACCATATATATTCATATATGCATATTGCTCATATACATACTCATCTGCTATACAAGTATGTATATTCATATACATACATATAAATACTCATTCTCATGTGCTTGTGTATATAGGGTGTGTGTGTGGGCATGCGTGTGCATATAGGTGCGTGTACATATGTGTGAACATGTGTGTGGAGGTCCAGGCCTGATGCTGAGAGTCCCTGATCATTCTCTACTTCAGTCAGTGAGGCAGGTAGGGTCTCTCCGGTAAGCTCAGACCTTCCTAATAAGGCTAGTCTAGCTAGTCAGTTCTGGGAACCCCTCCTTTCTGCCACCTGGACACTAGAATTACATTTAACATTTATATGGGTTCTGGGCATCCAAACTTTAGTACTCACCCCTGAGCAATGCCCAAGCCCCACATTATCTATTTTAAGCTTGAATCAGCATTTTACTCTGCTATACCCTGGTTAGTTACCGTCACCAGGGTTCTGCTTTGCTCCACACCTAGCTGCTCCAAGTATTTGCTACATGACTACTCTTGAACATTATCCAAAGTTTTGTTGAAAATGTAGCAGCAGATAAAGACTGTGTGTGCTTATGCCTTCTGGGAGCCTATGAGATAGCTGAACTTCCAAGACTCATCCAAGGAGCTGCTAGGGCACTAAGAGCTGAACTAGGGATGCCTCTTTGATGCCTCACTCCCTCCTGTCTATGCCTCCCATTTTCTTTCAGCCTAGGCTGGGGACTGTTGAGAGGGCCTGGAAGCTAAAGAGATGAGACATCTTAATTGGGGTGGGGAAGTCAGGGCTGAAGCTGTTCCTTGGGAGGAACCTGACAGGTTTGCTTTGTCTGCTGACAGTGAGGAGAAATGAATGAGGTGAGTAGGGTTGTGGGGAGGAATGCGAGAGGAGAGGAAAGAGGAGGCAAAGGATTCAAGGCAAAGGGAGAGCAAATGAAAGAGAAAGCCACTCAGGCTTTTACATTAGTATCGGACCTTGGACTTAGGTCCCTGTGCTTACAAAGCAAGTGTTGTACCAACTCAGACAACCCCCAGCCCTGGCTTAATACTCCTTACTTTTTAATAATATGAGTATAAGGATGGATATTTCTGCTAAAGGTTAAAACCAATGCAATAGAACGGATAACCCAGAGGTAGTTCTAGAACGCAAGCAGTAATGTGGCGAGGACGTGGTCTCCTCATTCTGTGCTCCTTTGTCCTCTGTGGTTAGCTCAGAAGGCTTCAGAAAGGGACAAAAGGGGGAGAGAGTGAGAGAAAAACACTGAGCCGGTAGGAGTCAGGGATAGTTCAGGAGTTGGTTCTTTTGAGTGGACAAGACAGAGAGGAGAGGAGAGAAACAGCCAGGGAGCCCAGAAGTGGATGGTGGCGTGCTTTGGAAACTGGAGTTTAATGAGTCGGAAGAATCAAGTTTGGGCCAGGCAGGTGAAAATGTAATATTTATGGGAAAAGGCTGCTGATATCTGCCCAACAGGATGCTATTGTACATCCATAATTACCCACCGATGGCTTTTTAAAATAGTTTTATGCATGAAAGAAAGCGTTAGAAGATAGGAACATTGTTCACACATCAGAACTTCCATGGCTCAAATACAGAAACTTTTATTTTTATCAAGATTTCATTTTTTTTTGTTGTTGTAAAGACTTCCCCCCCCCCCCCCGTAGCTGGCCTCAAGCTCATGACCCTCACCTACATTTATCTCACATAATGAGCTTTTCTTTTTTACTATAGGGGCAGAGTTTATCCATCATGTGTGTGGGATTGTCTTCGCAGATGTTATTTTCTTAAAAGTTTTGTTTCTCTGGTCTTGATTGTTGTGTATGCCATTGTTCACTTTTTCTAGATCAAAAGGTATAAAAATATAATACAATTGAAATATTTTTTTTTATTTCAAATTTAGATTTGGATGGAACCAGTCAACTCGGTTATTCTGAGATTCTGTCTTACGACGATCGCCCCATCTCTACCCTCTCACAGTACCGCTGTGAGAGTTGTGACACCAGGCACCATGGCCCTTGTCATCAGGAGACTGGCACCGTCCGAAGCCTCGGTCGTCCTTGTACAAATGGCATCCTGGAGACCGAGACAGCTTTTATTAGTCAGGGCTTTGAGGATTCCTATGCCACCCACAGTTCCTCTATGTGGAGTCCAGAGGCAAGTTGTTCTCTATTCTTCATTTTAGTACCATGTACTCCTTCTCTTCCCTTGCCTGATTTCTCCAGAAAGGAAGTTATTGCTGGGCCTAAAAAAAAAAAAAACAAAAACCTTCTATTTGAAATAAATGTTTGTCTAGATGAACAAAGCCTCTGTGAATAGCCATAAAAGAATCACAAATACATCCTCTCAAAATGGAAGCAGAAGAAGAATGTGGTGAGAGAGGTGGAAAAGAATCTGTCAGGGAGTGTACCTTCACAGGGATATTCTGACACAAAAGGATTTTCAGACCTTTGGAGAGCCTGATTGTTCTCCTTTGTGGAAAAGTGGATTCTGTTTTATTTCACCCCAAATCCTTAGCTGTGACTGCTAAAATAAAAATTATTGGCGAATTAAACTGCAGTAAAATGCCCTCCAAATGAAAGTACACGTGGTATCATGAAGAGGGTCTTGTAGTATTCGCTTTGAATTGAGTTGAAGGCAGCACTGAGAGTTACAACATTTTGGTCACTGATGTTGCTTTTGTAATAAACACTTGATGAAAGATGCAGCTTATGAATCAGTCTTTAAATTAAAGCTTGACTATAATATGTAGGGACGGCACCCATGACAGAAAGGGATACTAGCTACTGCAATCCCAGGCTTTAGAAACATTGTTTTATCATACAGGCATCTCTGATTGTTGTTTGTGAGTTGCAACCCCTTCTATAATGATTTGTTGACATTAAGAGGTGTTAACTTGAAATCAACTTAGATGAAGTTACTAATAAAAATTCCATATTTACATGACTTCAATACAATATCTAAAGATAAAAACAGAAAATGAGTTGATTACTGCAACTAGAGAAAATAAGTGGGGTGACTCTCTTTAGAAGGACCCAGAGGTCAAACTGGCTAAATGCATAAAGAAACGCACGGAGAGGATCTAGATCCCCTGCTCAGATATAGCCAATAGACTCAGTCTCCAAGTAGGTTCCCTAGTAAGGAGAGTAGGGGCTGTCTCTGGTATGAACTCAGTGGCTGGCTCTGTGATCACATCCTCCTGGGGGGTGCAGAGGAAGACAATGTAGCCAGCCCTGATGGGACTGGGAGGAGATAAGGAGGGGGCCACAGCCTGGATACAAAGTGAATAAATTATAATAAATAAGAAAGAAAAGGGAAGAAGAGAAAGAGAAAGAGAGATAGCAAGCAAGCAAGCAAGGGAAAAGAAAATTGTAGAAAATCATGTTCCACAGCCTTGCTGTTTTCAAGTTAGTAGACATATGTAGGATGTATGTAAGAAGGCCTCTGCACATGTTTGCATGTATTTGCTAGTGCCTCTGTGATGGTGTTTCTGCTGCAAACCAGAAATGGAAACTCAGGTACTTGGTTTATGGCTTGTTAGTCAGCCTCCTACACAGGTACCCAAAGCTACTAACTTTTTATCAGTTTTGTTAGAGAGAGAGAGAGAGAGAGAGAGAGAGAGAGAGAGAGAGAGAGAGAGACAGAGAGAGAGACAGAGAGAGACAGAGAGACAGAGAGAGAGGGAGAGAGAGAGAGAATACAAGTCTGCTTTCTCATGGTGTCACTACTCAGAGTCAAATCAAATCCCACACAATATTTAAAAATATTCCCTTTGTCTCCTTCAGTGCAAAAACAAAACAGAACTATTTACCTGCCTGTTGCTAACTCTGTCTCCCTGATAATTGTGCCATTAGGTTTGGGCTTGCCTTCTGAACGTAACCTCCCATTTTCCTGCCTCCCGGTACTTTAATAGATGACTTATGCTAAGGGTACCGAATGTTCTCAGACTCCAAAAATACCCAGACAGTTCCGTGTGCACCATTCAACCTCCTATCTATTTTGAGACAAAAACTGTAATTTGGTGCTCCTACTGTAGAACTTCAGATGGAGCTCAGGCAGTTCCCGTAACTGCCTGCTCTGCAGCCGTAGCTTGCCTCTTAAGCATTGATTTATTTGTCTCTTAGCTGTGTTAAGAACCTTGTCTTCCCTGGTGTATCTGGCATCCAGAACGGATTGTGGATCCATTTACTTTGGGCCACAAGATGACATCAACATTATCTTACTAAAACAGAAAGGCTTTTCAGGTTTGACAGGAAATCTTTAAACTTACGTGGGTTTTTTTTTTTGACAGCTTGATGCAAGCATTTCCACCTTGAAGGGGAAAATCGGGACAGGAGAGCACAAGGAATCATTTATTTTGTCTCAGAAGGAAAGCACTCATGTAGTGTGACTACCTGTTATGATCATGGATTTTCTAGTTTACCCTTAGCTGGCAAAGACCACTGGCTTTCTCCCACAGACCCGGGGCTTGGTAGGGAAAACAATGGGAAGGTGGCTGGAAATCTCAAACACATAGAGAGGCAGGTGTCCCACTTTTCATCTCTGCTTTCCACTGATTAATTGGTTGGCCTTGAGAAGTTAATTAAAATCTGCCAAATGGGGATAAAGAGGAAGAGAGTTTTACCTTGAGGGAAGGTCAAACAGATTAGCAGTATTAATGGTACCCGTACAAGGAGCTCAGTTGGTGGTCTGGTGATAGGTGATGTGCGTTGAAATAATTAATCGCTATGAAAATACAAAACTTCACAAATCTCTGTCTCAAATCAACCCAGGTCGATGCTGCAAAGCCCAGTTTTCATGAGCAACAGCTAGGATTGGCCCATGGGGGGCACAGCTGCTGTTCAGAGCTGTGCTTGGCGCAGACTTCTCAGAGCAATAGCTTTGCTTGTGCAGGTGCAGGGAGCACTTACCTGAACAGACGGCTGATGGACTTGTGGGGACATCCTCATTACTGGGCATTTTTACCTTAGCATTGAAGTAGATGACTACCTAATATGACTCCTCCCTAATATGAGGAACAGAGACCTGAAAGGCGTCCAGTTTCCATTTTCATCTCACACACCTAGGAAACAGAAGCATCTATGGTGGAAGGTTTGACAGAAGTAGGTCATGTGGCTTAGCACAAAGTCTGGAATTTTGACTATTTAACAATGGGTGGGGTGTGTTCTTAGGCTGCTGGCGTAAGACTCTTGAATGATGCCTAGCCTGGAATAGGACCCTGATATTGGAATGGTATTACTTACACAGCCCATTTTAGCTTTAATTTCCTTTCCCACGAAATAGTTCAAACATTACCTCAGTATGCAGGTATAAATATTAAAAAGCACGGTGTTTCCTAGTTGAGTTCACTAGTAAGACAGACTTGAAGGTGAAGGCTTTTGTTTCTTTGCTAGTGAGCACATTCTTAATGAAGGATTGGGGGAATGAGGGAAGAAGAGAGGTCCTGGATGAGAATGTGCCATTGAATTGGCCACCATCCAGTATAACCAATTGCTTTATCCTATGGGATGTACTCCAAGAAATTATAACCTGTGCACAGGTCATCTTGCCAAAGGGAGAAAGCTTATTGCAAAGAACGTTAATGATGGCACATTCTGGCCTTTCCAAACATGGTGGGAAGCAGAATTCTTTCTAAGCTTTGGTACCAATGGACCAAGGATAAGAACTGAGCATTCTATTTTATAAGCAGAAGGTAACGGATTATTGGGTTGCGCCAGGCTGCAACTTCTCAGAGCCAAGGTTGGTTGTGCCTGTGCAGGAAATGAAATAAGGGATGAGGCCAAGGGGATTTCAAATGTGCAGACTTGATGTGCTACCTGACATTGCGAACAACTTAAAAGATGCTAGCTATTATTACGTCTAGCTAAGCCATGTAGATGATCAAGAGTAGGATAAAATAGATGGGAGTTTTAAGGGAAGACAGGAGCTTAAGAAAAGATTCTGCCTTGGTTTTTTCAGTTAGCCAAATTCCTTGGAGACTTGCTTCTAATATTATATATACACTAGTCGGTTGTATTCAGAAGTCTCTATAGCAACCACTTTTATCATTTGAAACTAAGTACCTCTGAATAGAAATGCTCATGCATGATTGCATGCACAGGGGAAAGGATGGAAGGAGCTCCCCTTATTTTACAAGAGAGCTGAATTTTCTTGGCAGGCTAATTTGAATCTTAAAAGAGAAGGGCATTTATTAGATGTCTCCTATATGTCAAGTCTTCTACTTTGCACAACATGCCTGTGCAGTGGATATCATCCTTATTTTACTATTGAGGAAAGGCTAATGGAAAGTACTAAATAATTTGCCCAGTGTTATAGAGCTTCTAAGTAGCAGACTTGACTTCTACAGAACGTTTGATTCCACAGCACCGTGTCCTTCCCCTATGATCCTGTGGAAAATGTTCACTGATGAATGCACATAAGGAAGTATTTTGTTATAATTTTGAAGTAATTGCAGAATTAGCAGCATCTAGAGTTCAGTTCCACAAAGAACTGATTCACATGAAGAAGGGGTTCACCATGAGACCCTTTTAGTAATAGGTAAGACTCAGGCCTTCAGAGAAAAATTTAAATCATATTGACATTATTAATAATTGTTGGTATAGTGGTATTTACAGTACATGGTGGTCAGTTTGGTTTTCTGAGTAAGGACATCAGAACTGAGTACCTACAAGTGAGTGGATGGCCAGTAGTGATATTCCATAAAAAGACATGCATGCTTGGGAAGAACTAACTCCATACCAGTAGTGGGAATAAATCTGGAGTCTAGTCTGAAGAAGGCTTATCATTTTGACTAAAACCTCACAATGCTACTCTCTCCTTTTTCAAACCCAGAGTTTCACATTTATTTCAATGATTCAGCAAATATATATACACATGTGTACATACATGTCATATATAAATGTGCAGAGACTAAGACACAAAGAAAACACAGTGAAACACTAAAATCGGCACTCTAGCTGAAGAGTGTAGAAAAGCTCATTGCACCCCCCTTACTGCATTTCTGTAGCTTTGCAATCCTGCTCTCTTCAGTAGACATATACGAATGTGCATTGTTCATTTTGGCCAGGGCTCAGAACACTAGCCAGTGGTAGAGTTCTGATTTTAACCCAGTTTTTCTGGCTCCAGTAGTGCTTTTTGTTAATTGGCTGCTGGAAACGATTTCCTTAGGCTTGGCTTTCTGTAGCCAACATTCCTGGCAAGTGTCTTAGAAATACAGTCTCTGCCCCCAGCTGTTGACTTCAAGAGAACCCCCCAGTGACTCTGGTGGCCATTAGGGTTGGAGAAGCTCAGCCATTAGTCTTCTCTCCCAGGAAATTTGGAAATACTCCGAACGCTCAGCTGCCTGAGACAGGGATTTTTGCCTATAGGAAAGTTCTGATTTGTGGACAACGGGTCCAGGCTCAGCAATGACTTCTGGGGACTCCAAAGTTACCTATTACATTTACATAATAGATAGTTAATTTAACTGGAGACTTCATGTCTCAGATGGTTTCAACCATGTGGGCCATTAGACTTTTTGTAAGGCAATGCAAATGGCTGTTTTTTAAAAAAGATTGTAAGCCCTTCATTTATCCATTAAATAATAATAATAATAAAACATTCTCAAAAGGTTATTCAATGCCAGGCAATGTGCACACCAAGAATTCAGTCTAGTGGGGAGAACTTCATAGACAGACAGACCTTCTGGCAGCCATGTGTTGACAGTCAGGAAGCTTGGGAGCCAAGAGAGCACCAAGGGGCAGCGACTTGCCACTGTGTAGTAAGTCACCATCATTGTCAGTTCTCATTTTCCCCCTCTGCTTGTAACAGGAGCAGGATGGGACCAATCTGCAGGTGCCACCCAGACTCTCGGAGCCTATCTCAAAATGTGGTGACCTAGATGTCATCTTTGAATATAGAGCTGTAACCCAGAAGCTCATGGTGACCATTGAGAGAGCACAGGGTCTCCCAGATAAGGACCGAAGCGGTGTCAACTCCTGGCAAGTTCATGTAGTGCTGCTCCCCAGTAAGAAACAGAGGGGTAAGACGAATATCCAGAGAGGGCCCAACCCGGTCTTCAAGGAGAAGGTCACTTTCACCAAGCTGGAGCCCAGAGACATGGCTGCCTGTGCTGTCCGCTTCCGCCTGTATGCTGCCCGGAAGATGACCCGAGAGAGGATGATGGGAGAGGGGCTGTTCTGTCTCAGCCACTTGCACCCAGAAGGCGAAATGAAAGTGACTCTGGTTCTGGAGCCAAGAAGTAATATGAGCGTGAGTATATTAAATGGTCCTGCCAATGTTGCGGTGTGTTCAAAGACCTGGGATTGTTGGCCCTTGATTTACAACACTCGACTTGGGAACTCATAGATGTTAATTTAATTTTCCACTTGGCTCTCCTCATCCTTATAAGCTATGGTTTGCACTTCATGGACAGTAGGTCTTTCAAGCCTGTCATCCTGATAACACGATGGATGTGGTTCGCACCCATTTTAGGAAATGGCAGTGGCAACAGAGTAGAGGGAATGTCGAGACCTCAGGAGGTGGCTGGGCTTTTGACTTAGTGGATCAGCATTCCTGCTCCTTCCATTTCCACTCCCAGTATGCATTAGGGGGATTCTTAGACATAGTAGTTTTGTTGTTGGTTTTGAAACAAGGGTCTTACTACGTAGCCCAGGCAGGCCTCAGTCTCATGCTGTAACCCAGGATGGCCTCAAATACATGATCCCTTGCCTCAGCCTTTCAAGTGCAGGAATTACAGGTGGGTACCACTGGGCATTCAAGGCAAGGCTCTTAAGTATTCAGAAGCATCCTACAACAGCATCCCTGAGTTACTGACACTCCTGAGACCTTCCATTCTTATGACTGGTCTTCTACTGCCAATCTTACTCCTCTTCCTGCCCCATGGCTTCCGTAGCTTGGAAGTCTAAGATCAGACAGTCCCATCACTGATGTAGATTATCTGTCATATATGATAAAGATCTCCCTTTTGCCAAACTATGTGGAACGGCAGGTATAGTTTAGTCAACCAAGCAGCCATTCATTTGGAGCTGTTTCCTGCCATGTGCTGCAGGGGCCAAAGAGCTACAGAAGCAAGTGACAGCTATAACTCAACAGCTTCACGGAGGATGGTGTTGACAGGCAGACCTTGGTAGAAAGCTCTAGAGGCTCTGGCTTGTTTAGAATGGCCAAGAGAGGGTTTCTGAGATAGTGAGAAAAAAAAAAAAGAAAAAAAAACCATAAAGCTCAGGCACTTGAGGGAACAAGACATGTGTGGGCAGATATTCAAGGCAAAGGGAGAGACCCACACAGGCATGGTGGAGGGCAAAGAGGCGTTCCACAAAGGTCTACCCATCTGAAGTTCTAATTTCGACTGAACATCTTCATACTGTAAATCCTGATTTCTGCCTCTCTAAATCAATGCCACCTGCTGTCTTCCCAGACCTGCCTGCTGGCAAGCTCATCTTCCCTAGTTGCTAGTTCCAAAATTGGAGAACTCACCCATGACCTCTCTCTCCCAGCTGAAAGCTGAGCGTTCTCTCTCCATAGAAGCAGAATCCAGCTCTCTGGTGGGTTAGTGGGATAGTCCCCTGCTGGTGGCCTCTATGCTTCCGCCATTTTCTGACACAGGGCTTAGAATGATCTCAAGAAAGCAGAAGGCAGATCATGTCTCGCATCTACTTAAATTCTTCCTTAAAAAAAATCATGAAATCATAGAGAACAGAATTCAGAGAGGAGTCAAAAGGGGACCCTGCACTGTGAAGCATAGGCATAGGCATGGACACCCCCATAACTGTTAGTGCCAGGCTCTGTGTGGGGGACACAGGCTGAATCGGGAGAAGGAGCCAGTGATGGAGGGAACTATCCCATTTATCAGCTACTGCTGAGCACGATTATATGGCAGATAAGCATCTATGTATTAGGGAGTTATAGACATAGATTAAAAGCTTGACAGGGGTGGGTAAGAGTATTTTGAGTGGGGCCATAGCAGAAGTTTCTATAAGGATGGTTGTCTTCATCCCAAGGATGCAAATGTTTCCTTGCTGTGTTTCTAACTTCTGGCCACCAAAGCTTGTTGAGACCACAAGCCTTTTCTTCTTCTAAATCACTGACCACGAGAGCTTGGGGGCTCTCATCACATATGGTTTGGTTAAAAGGCTACTTTCCCCTGGACATGCCCAGCAGTGGAATCCCTTTATTGTTTTTGCTTATTGGGATATTGGTAAGAAGTTTTAGAAAATAATTTCAGATACAGTCAAGAAAGATTTAGGATAAGTCCCAAGTGCTCGTGTCCAGTAGAGGAAGCAGCATCCTGGAGAGACTGCTGGACCATTCTAGCTAGGCTGATGATGCCCACTCAGTGAGAGTCAGTGTCTTCATCTAGAGTGTCCTCTTCTTAACATGCCTGATGCATAATGGTGGCACTCAGAAGTGTGCACATGAATAAACATGGGAAAAAGCCTGGACTCTCTCCTTGGCTCACCTGCTGCCTCCTGGGGTCACCAAGATCTCCAATCTGTATGTCTGATCCTCTATCGAGTATCTAACAGTGAAAGTGTTTACTTCCTTTGTAAACTTTTTTTTTCTCTATAGAAGGAAAAATTTCCCCTATGGAATGCCCTTCCTAAGTAGTGGAACCAGACACTGGGTGTTTTATATACTGGCCAGTGCCTGGTGGTCATTTCTTTTATCCTTGAGACAAAACATCTTCCATATTGCCTTATTCATCAAGGGCATGGAGAACAGAGACAAAGCTCTGGAGTGTATAGGCTCCATAGAAATGCCGAGAAACAAATTACACAGGAGGGAATCTTGGCTTATATTAAATGTATTATTCACACTCCATGTATCTTAGAAGGTTTGATTTACACTAGCAATAACATCTTTGTCCGTTTTTGTCTTTAGAGAGGAAATATTGAAGGAAGACTACTCTTGGAATAAATATGTCGGCTAGTACCATGGGCCATCTCATACATGGCTGCACTCCCTGACACATTGTAATTCACACTGAGTGCCCATTAGTAATCGTTGGCAGTCGTTGAGACTGGGTCACAATTTCACCAAACATAATATCAGCTTTCTCTCAAAGAGAAGGACGAGGCATGGGCCAATGACTTCTTTGTGTTCTTCCCCTCCAGAGTGGAGAGTCCCCGCTCAGCCCATCTGTGGTGTCTCACAGTGACAGTGCTTCATCCACACAGTCGCTGTCTCATGGAGGGGTGCCAGAGCTATTGGTGGGACTGTCCTACAATGCCACAACAGGGCGATTATCTGTGGAAATGATCAAAGGCAGCCATTTCCGAAACCTCTCTGCTAGCCGAGCTCCTGGTAAGTGTGCGCCTGGTATCTCCAGAGGCAAGTGGAAGGCTGGTACTATTTCATCTTAATTCTTCAATTTTTTTTCATGGTAAAAGATAGATTTGGTATGGTTTGGGCATGTTTTCATAAAGCAATATCGATGGCTTTCTTCATAGCTTTTATTAAATGAGAAGGAAGGCTTCTATAGTATCTAAACATAAATTGTCATGATTTAAAATGATTTGTGCGTCTAAATTATTTAAGGAAAAAGACTGAAGCCTTTTCAGAAATGTAACCTGCATGAGGATCGGGATCTGCCAATATTTTACAGGACCTACACTGTAAAGAAGCAGAACTCTGACAGAGGCAGAGCTGGGGTTGAATTCCAGCTCTATTATTACCCACTCAATTTGCTCTGATTTTACACAACCAGTCTCCTATCTAAATCCTACTTGAACTACCTGCAAAAAATTATTAACCATTGCCTTCCCAATAGGAGTGCTGAGAGATTTAAATTAATAAATTTATATGAAGGGCTTAGCAGAGTGCCTAACATACACTAAGCACACAGAAATGTTGGTAGTTGTGGTGATGGTGAAGGGAGGCAATGCAAGACTGTCTCATCAGGAAAAATGACTACTTCTGAGGTTAGTGTTAGAAAGAAATGCTCAGAACAACCCCTTTATTCCATGGCTGAAGGGCAGGGTTCAGGAAGAGTCGGGGAACTGTAACAAGAGCCCTTCAACCTAAGAAGTTGGATAAGGAACACTAAAATAATACTGCTACAAATCGACATGATTTTTTTAATGATCATAGTTAGCTGCAAAAGGAAGTTTGAAAGATACACTTCTGCATTTTGAACCCGATGTAAAAAAACACCTAATCTGTAAAACATACTTTTGTATCTGGAATGCTAGCTGCAAGAGAGTCAGAAACATGCTGTAAAGTTACTTCTAGCCTTTCCAGAACATGAAGGTAAATTTGAAGGTTGGGAAGAAGAAGAAGAGACAGAATCTGCATACCAGGGAAACTAGAATGTCACTAAAAGAATAATGAAATCAGTACAAATGCCAACAGTCAATGAGCCTGGCTTTACACGGAAGAGGCAGATGAGGGACTAGATAAGAGTCAACTCCTTCAACTGACTCTGGAACTTCCATTCCTACCCTCTTTCACTGTGCTGGAGACTACCAAGCATCTGTTGTTACGTGGCTTTCTTTCTAGCCAGACTTTTAAAGAAAACTAAGGAACGAGCTCAGTAAAGCATTTTCTTCACAGGTCTGAACATCTGAGTCCAACCCCTCATGACTCATGTGAAATGGTGGCACACTTTTAACCTCAGCACTTGGGATGAGGAAATGGAAGGATTCCTGGGCTTGGCAGACAGTCAGTTTAGCTTAATTGATGAGTTTCAGGCCAATGAGAGACACTGTGTAAAAAGAGGTAAATAGTGTTCCTGAGGATGATACCCAAGGTTGTCCTTTACTATCCATATTCATGTGCAGTGAACACATACAAATAAGCATACCTCTCCCAGCACACACACACATTAGCGAAACTGTGTTAAAGGCAGCAGAGAAAATCCCCAGAACTCTGGGTAATGAATTCAACCAGGAGGCACAGCCAGTGGCACCATTCAGGCAGGTAAGAGCTATTTAGAATGTACAATAGGCACTGATTCTCAATTGCACAGCTAGAGGCTCTCTTATAGATCCAGCTTCTCTTTCCATAGCAGCCTGGTACTTAAGATCCTGATTTAAGACTCCTCCCCTAGAGTGTCTGCCCGTGTCTTTTTCTCTGTTGTTGAAATTTGGTTACATCTGAACAATAATTGGGGCACACCATGATGGAGATGGAAAAAGTGACGAAGCTGTGGATCACAGATATGCCAGATTCAGGTCCATCTTAGGATGACACAACCAATGCAGGGATGAGTACAGCATGTTGATTGAGAAAGAATTGTCTAGAGGTTTATAAACCACACTGTAAATTCAGGTTCTCCTACTTACCAGCTTGAGCTGCTAAGCTATCCTGAATCTGCTTCCTCATCTGAAAAAAAACTATATATATATATATATATATATATATATATATATATATATATATATATATATATATATATTTCATAGGTTAGAAATAACACACATAGAGCTGTGATATTGGAAGGATGTACCATTTTATCTTCATATAATTCTATTTTTTAAATGTGCTCAAAGAAGAAATTATTGTCATAATTATTTGAACCTGCTTAAGACAAAATGGTAAGCCTTAACTTGAAGGAGGATTGAATTCCCTAAGTTTTAGTCTATGTACACTAGTATAGGATTTATTATAGGCACAGTGTCACAATTCAACCATAACTGTGGCTGGCATTCTTCATCTCTGAAATCAAAGTATAAGAAAGCAGTGCTGTTGTGAGGCTCTGAATTAAAGCTAAAACCAAGCAGTGGAAATGGAAGGGTTTTTTTGTTTGTTTGTTTGTTTGTTTTGTCTACTTGAAATGCTGGTAGTTGAGAAAAAACCAACTAGGAAGGGATGAGGAAGTAGATAGTTCCTTCATGGAGCCTAAAATGATCTTCCTGGTATTTTCAAGTGCTTGAGAGGTTGAAAGCATTAGCTCTGCACTATGGCATGAACACCACATTGACAGCTACCACACAAGTTTAGGGTATATTTTTGGTGCTATGAGGAAACTGAGCAGAGTTAGAAGAAGAAGGAAAGAAATGGGAGTCAGTTAATAAATGAGCTGTGAGTGAAAACAGGGCAGGGAGGATGTTGGGTTCACTGCTGCCCACAGCAGAGAGAGGGCAGCCAATGACTCTTAGCCTCTGTTTGTAGACACCTGAGGGCCTGTGTATGAGGGTTGAGGCATGCCTAGAAATGAAGATGAGCCAGGATCAAAAAATACTGCACTTGAGGCTCTCAGCTCAGGTGTCTCCATCTTCTGTCAAAAGGGAACATCAGCTTTGCCTTGCTGGTGTTTGTGATTATGGAACTGTGGTGCTTGGGTAAGTATGAAGCAGAAGAGACTGAGCCTAAATATTGGGAACTTTTCTTCTCTATTGCTAAGGGCTTACTGCTTGCCAGAAAAGAGACGAAGAGTGAGATTTAGAAGTGAGAATCTCTTGCCTTATGATGTATCATAAAACAAAAGAACTTTGAACTTGCCAGTTCAACTCAACCAGGAGGTTGCTGTGTGGTGTCTTAAAATTTTCTCTTTGAGCAAAATAGGCAATTTAGAAAAAGACTAGATGAACCCTCCAGTGGTGACACACATCTTTAGTTCCAGTGCTTGGAAGGCAGAGGCAGACATGAGTTTGAGGCCAGCCTGGTCTACAAAGTGAGTTCCAGGACAGCCAAGGCTACACAGAGAAACCCTGTTTCAAAACAAACAAACAAAAAACCAAAATAAAAATATCAAAGAAAAGAAAGAAATAAATAAAAAAGGGAGTAGATAGAATTCTTCCTCCTCCTCTTCCTCCTTCTTCTTAGTAGGCAGCCAAGTTGTAATCCATTTGCCCACATATAAGGTAAAATTCTGGGGCAGGGGGACTCAGAAGACCAGTGAAAACAATCGTGGAGACATGAGTCAAAAAAAATATCAACCATACCAACTGGAGTCTGCACATCCATCCTTTCTCACCAAATGACTGAAATCAGAAGGTCTCATTATGTGGAGAATATGGTCATGGTGGTCAGGGTTCTTTAGAGTAACAGAACTTAGACAGTGAGTCTCTCTCTATATACAGAAAGGAGATTCATTAGAATGGCGTACAGGCTGTGGTCCAGCTAATCCAACAATGGCTGCCTATGAATGGAAGTTTCAAGAATCCAGTAGTTGTTCAGCCTATGAGGTTGGATAGTTCTGTTGGTCCTCAGTATACACTGGAATTCTGAAGAAGTAGGCTTTAATACTAGTGAAGGAATGGACCTGCAAACAAGAGCAAGAGCAATCAGGCAACAAGAGAGAGATTTCTTTTTCCATGTCCTTTACATAGGCTGCCAGAACATGTGGCCCAGATTAAAGGTGGATCTTCCCATCTCAGAGATCCAGAATAAAAGTGGGTCTTCCCACTTCAAATGATTTAATTAAGAAAAAAAAATCCTCACAGGTGTGCCCAGCCATTTGAGATTTAATTAATTCCAGATATAGTCAAGTTGACAACCAAGAATAGCTATCACAGTGGGAATATAGGCTGAAACAGCCACTTTGGCCACCTGGAAGTCTTAATCTAGCTTGGCATGCTCTGACATTCCAGCAGCACCTTCCTTAGCATCAGCCTTAAGCCAGTTAAAAAAAAAGGCAAGTGTGTACAATAATTTCATTGTTCAGAAATATTGTAATTGCCACTAAGGCGGCATAGGCTGGTCTACAATTCTTCCAGTGTCAAAGGAGAGTCAAGGTTCACAGTTGAACAGGTGAGAGAGTAAGATCTGGCACCCGGCAGCTCTCTGAAACCCCCATCTGCCTTACGAATGCTTATGTATAAGTCATCCTGACCAATCAGAAACATCTGATTGTCTCCTGAATTTGGTTTCCTGGAAAAGCAATTCACTTGGAGTTTAGCACTTCCCCTCTGCTGCTAACCTAGGCTTGCCACCCAGTTATTGCTTGGCCTCAACAATTGACTGAACTTCTCTGAACTTCATTTCCTTCTCTATTAAATACCATTAACAAAGGGATTCCACAGATACAAGCATTGACATTTTTTGAAGAAGTCAGCTATTCTGTTGGCAACTTCTCTTTCTCCATCTCCACTCTGCCTTCACTGACAGTGTATTTCTGTGCTGTGAATGTATGTGTATATAGACACATATAATGGTACTTGTCAAAAGCTATCATTAAGATGTCCCCTCCAGTTAAAATCAGCAAGTTCCCCAGCTTCTCAGCGTGCATATGATTAGTCACATGTGATAATTACAACCCAAATGATAATACTTAGCAGCGGCAGTGTATTAACCTTGTTAGGCAGTCACAATAGCAGAGGAGAGGAAAGAAAAACAGAAAAGCAAATCAGAGCTGCCTCTTGTTTGCTTTGAAGAGCAAGTGAAAGTTGAGGGTATAATATACAAATGAAGCACAGGGGGAAAAGGATTCAATGAAAATGGGCAAGCATAGGACATAGGCCTTGTTTTAGAACCGTTTTAAACAGTGTTTTAGTAGCCACTGTGTGCTGGTAATAATAGTCAGCTCTTGTTTGTTTTGGTTTTTCAAGATAGGGTTTCTTGGCTGTCCTGGAACTCACTCTGTAAGCCAGTCTGGCTTTGAACTCAGAGATTCACCTGCTTCTGCTCCCAAGTGCTTAAGGGACTAAAGGCATGCACCTCAGCCACGCAGCTTAATGGCCAGTTCTTATGAAAATTGAGACACAGCACTAACTTACCTCGTGCACATGTAATTTTTCTTTTTCTGGACAACTTCACTAAGTTGTCTCAATGATCATAGTTAGAAACTATGAAAAGTGGTTGGCAGACATAACAAGTTGATAGAAGGTTTGCCTTGTGTGCAGGGTCCCGAGTCCAGTCCTCAGAGGTGGCATCAACTAGGCACAGTGGTGCATATGCTTAGGTAGAGAATGACACATCATCATCCTATGTCACATGCCAAGTTCAGGCCAACAGAGTAGCTGGCTTCTTCAAAAGATGACAATGCTTGTGTTTATGGAATTCCTTTATTAATCTTATTTAGTAGAGAAGGAAATGAAGTTCAGAGAAGTTCAATCAAATGTCGAGGGCAAACAATAACTGGGTGGCAAGCCTAGGTTAACAGCAAAGGGGAAGTGCTACATGAACCTAGTCTAAAGAAAAAAAATCTTAAAGCATCAGGGATATGTCGGTTATATCTAAATAAAGGCATCTTAAAACCATGGTTACCGAGAGAGGAATGAGGCTAAACTAACGGAGGAGATGCACTTCTTAACCACAGAGTCAATACTAAAGCCTCACAAGATAAAACCCAGTGCATCAGCTTGCTATCTGGGTGAAGGAAAAAAATAGACGTTTGTCTTGAATGTTGAAAAGGCTTAATCACTGAAAGATACTAAATAATATAGGTTAGGAAGAAAGAATAAGAAATTAGAAGGAAGTAATAGATGTAAGAGGAAGAAATGAAGGAAGCAGTTGCCAAACCCATAAATGAGTGTAAGCTTCCTGGATTGTGTTAGACAAAACAGGAACGGTGCTAAATATGATGGGTGTTGGGAATCAAACAACAGAATGGAAGTCAAAGCCTAGGCAGATGTAACATGAAGGATGGATAAGACCGTTGGAAATCAGAGTTCTAAGATCTTCATTTGCTTAAGAGATAATCGCATATAGTCAAATTCTTTTTGTCAAAGATGTTAAGACCATTTATATATATACACACATACATATATATATATACATAGTTATATATTTATACATATATACAAATATGTACATAGGTATATTTGTGTATACATATGTATATGCAACTGTATATATGTATATGTGTGTATGTGGCTGGGAAAACTAGATGCATTCAAAAGAATGAAGCCGAATCTGTATCTGACATCATAAACAAAAGTCAACTTGGAAAGGATCAAAGACCTCAGCATAAGTCCTCAAATGCAAAATTCTTTGAAGGAAACAGCAAAATCCTCACAGTGTTGAACTTGGCAATGATTTCTTGTATTTGACACTAAAGGCACAGGCAGCAAAATAAACAGACAAGTGGGAATAAAAAAAACCAACAGCAGGGCCTGGCAAGATGGTTCAGTGGGCAAATTCTTGCTGTGTGAATAGGGGACGTGAGTTTGGATCCCAGAATCCATGCAAATTGAAGTGTGAAAGCATGGACATGTAATTCCATTGTTCCTATGGCGAGGCAGGGGAGGAGACAAGAGAATCCCCAGCAGCTCATGGGTCAGCTGGCCCTGTTTCAAACAAGGTAGAAGGTAGAGACTAACACTAAACATTGTCCTCCGATCTCCCAAGTGTACTGTGGTGCACACTCATACATATGAACATGCACACACATAAATGCACACATTAACCCATACACACACAAAATTAAATAATAGTAGAATAATGAAGTAACCAAAATGTGGGAAATAATAATCATGTATTTGAAAAATATTAATATCTAGAATATATAAATAATGCCTAAACACAAGAGCAAAAAGTATTTTTTTTGAAATGGGGATAGGACTTGAGCACTCATCTTTCCAAAGAATATATCAATGGCTACCTGGAATATGAAAATATGTTCAATATCATCACTAGGAAAATGCAAGTATAGACTAGAGTATTATATTAGTTACTACTTGATAGGATAGCTGTAATCAAGAATTCACAAGTTACAAGAGCTAGACATTGAGCCTTCTGCATTGTGGGTAGATTAGCTTGTGTGGAAAACAGTGAGATGGCTCTTAAAAATACATTGAATTGTTGTCTGAGTCATTCCTCTTCTGAACATATGCAAAAGAGCTGATTGCAGAATCTTGAGATATTTGTACCATCATGTTCACACTGATGTTTTTCGCGATAGTTAAATGCGGAAGCAAAGCACTGTCCAGTGGTGGATTAAAAGAAAAGTGGAACATGGCAATATATAAAATGGAGCATGTTCATCCTTTTACAAGGAAGGAGATCCTAATATGCGCTATATTCTGCTTAAACCTTGAGGACATCATACTACTTACACCATGTTGCCATGAGGTACTCAGATTAGTAAGGACTGTGGAGACAGGCGGTAGGGTCATATTGCCAGGGTTGGAGGAGAGAGGGGAATGAGGTAGGGTAGACTATGCTTAGAATTTTAGGCTTTGAGAGGCGGAGAACTCTGGATGGTGGTGGTGATGGTTCCATGACACTTTCTATTTAGCCCCCACAGAGCAGCTGTTAAGATGGTGGATTTTATTTTAATCGAATATTCATTGTAAATACTAACAGGTTTCATAAAGACACTTTCACGTAAGTAGCTCATGTGTTTTGACATGCTGAGCCCACAGACTTCTCCCATTCCACCTTCTTAGACCTTTGTTGCTTCTACTTTTGTAACATATATACATAGATGTTTTACTATGTTTATAGAATATATAAGATCCATAAATGAAAAAGGTGATATTTCTCTTTCTGAGTCTGGCTTGTTTTGCTTAATATGATGATTTCTGGTTACATCCACTTTTCTGCAAACAGTGTAGTTTCATTCTTTTTCTTTTCTTCCTTCTTTTCTATCCCCCCCCCTCTCTCTTTATTTTCATTTAACCACTTTCCAGCCTGATCCCCGGCCCCTCCCTCATCTCCCAGCCATACCTTCATGCTCCCATTCTCCTATTTCCCCATTTTCTTATTCACAGAGAAGGGGAGGACCCCAAGGGGTACCAACTTACTCTGGCACCTCAAGTTGCAACAGGACTAAGTGCATTCTTTCCCACTGGGGCCAGACAAGGCAGCCCAGCTAGGGGGAAAGGATCCAAAGGCAGGCAACAGAGTCAGAGAAAGGTCCTACTCTCATTGTTAGGGAACTCACATGTTATTTCATTTTTATGGCTATATTAAATTTTATGGCTCATGTGTGTGTGTGTGTATAATCTTTTTTAGCATAGTTCTTGTGAACAGTTTTGCAGTAAACGTGCAAGTGTTTGTGTGGTTTACTGAGTCCAATCCCTTCAGTGACATGATTGGGTTATGTGGAAGGTCTGTTTTTAGTATTCTAAAAGAACTCTATTCCGGTTCCTGTAGTGGCCACTCCAGTTTGCATCCCCGGGTTACATATAGGGATTCTCCTTTCCCTGCTGTCTTTCCAGCATCTACTATTTGTCCTCTTGATGGCAGCTGTTCTGAATGAGGTGACATGGAGTCTCAGTGTAGTTTCAATTTGCATTTTCCTGATGGCTAAAGATGCTGAACATTTTTAATGTGCTTGTTAGCCATTTGCACTCCATCTTTTGAGAACTGCCTGCTCATTTCATTAGCTCATTTATTGACTGGGTTGTTTGGTTTCTCGCTTTTTCACTGAGTTCTTTGTGTATTTTTGAACTCCTCTGTCAGATGTGTCGCCAGTAACAATTTTCTTGCACTCTGAAGGCCGCCTCTTCATCTCATTGTTGCCTGTGCTGTACAGAAGCTATGCAGTTTTATGCAATATCATTTGTCAGCTCTTGGCTTTCTTTCCTGGGCTATTAAAGTCCTTTTCCAAAAGCCTTTGTCTGTATCTATATCTCTCCATGCTTTCCTCTAGCACTTTCAGAGTCCCAGGTCTTGCATTAAAGTCTCTGATCCATTTCAAACTGATTTTTATGTAAAGTGAGCACTAGAGATTTAGCTTTATTTTTCTCCAGATGGAGATCTCCAGTTTCTCTAGTACCATTTATTAGAAAAGCCTGTATCTTCATATATATATCATATATATATTCTTTAGATAGATAGATAGATAGATAGATAGATAGATAGATAGATAGATAGAGAGAGAGAGATGCATCTTTGTCAAAAATCATGCTGCTAGAGCTTCATGGGTTTATATATCAGGGTCTTCTATTCCACTCCATGGATCTGCATGCCATGCTCTTCTTACCGTGATTCTTTTTTTAATATTTTTATTTTAATTGTTATTAATTACACTTTATTCACTTTGTATCCCCCCCATAAACACCTCCCTCTTCCCCTCTCAATCCCACATTCTCTTCCCCTTTTCTCCATACATACCCCTCCCCAAGTCCACTGATAGGGGAGGTCTTCCTCTCCTTCCTTCTGATCCTAGTCTATCAGATCTCATCAGGAGTGGCTGCACTGTCTTCCTCTGTGGCCTGGCAAGGTTGCTCCCCTTTCAGGGTGAAGTGATCAAAGAGCAGGCCAATCAGTTCATGTCAGAGGCAGTCCCTGTTCCCATTACTATGGAACCCACTTGGACACTGAACTGCCATGGGCTACCTCTGTGCAGGGGTTCTAGGTTTTCTCCATGCATGGTACTTGGTTGGAGTATCAGTTTCAGGAAAGACATCTGTGCTCAGATTTTTTGATTCTGTCGCTCTCCTTGTGGAGCTCCTGCCCTCTCCCTATCTTACTATTTTCCACATCTTTTGTAAGATTCCATGCACTCTGCCCAACAGTTAGCCATAAGTCTCAGCATCTGCTTTGATATTCTACAGGGCAGAGCCTTTCAGGGTTCCTCTGTGACAGGCTCCTAACTTGTTTCCTGTTTTCTTCTTCTTCTGATGTCCATATGCTTTGCCTTTCTGGCTGGGGATTGAGCATTTTAGCCAGAGTCCTCCCTCTTGATTAGTTTCTTTAGGTGTACAGATCTTAGTAAGTTTATCCTATATTATATGTCTATATGAGTGGGTATATACTGTGTGTGTGTGTTTCTGCTTCTGGGATAGCTCACTCAGGATGATCCTTTCCAGTTCCCACCATTTACTTGCAAATTTCATGATATCCTTGTGAGAAAATCAACAAGATAGACAAACCCTTAGCCAAACTAACTAGAAGGCAGAGAGACACTGTCCAAATCAACAAAATCAAAAATGAAAAGGGGACATAACAACAGACACTGAGGAAATCCAAACATTAGGATTAGGGCTTACTTCATTAGGACTTACTTCAAAAGTCTATATGCCACAGAATTTGAAAATCTAAATGAAATGGACAGTTTTCTTGATCGATTCCACTTACCAAAGCTGAATCAAGACCAGGTAAATCAATTAAATAGTCCTATATCCCCTAAAGGAAATAAAAGCAGTCATCAAAAGTCTCCCATCCAAAAAAAAAAAGCTTACCGTGATTCTTAAAGCATAACAATATCAGATATGGTAAGAATTATTCTTTTTTCTCAGAATTGCTGGGAAAGTATGTTATAAATATATCAGGGGTATTATAAAACTAGATTAATAATCTACACAAGAGTTGATTGTTTAAACTGATGTCATGTTTCAAAGGAAAATCATCGAAATGAAGACCTTAGGGGGCAAAGGTATATGGAATCAGGGACTATATGGAGATTTTCTCAGCCTTATAACAAATTTATTTTATAAACCTAAAAATAATCTCTAAAAGCTTATTAAAATTTAGAATTCATGAAAATGGGAAAGCAGAAATATTAATTTTAGATTAGAAATCATGGTACATGGTAAAATTTTAAGTCTTTCAACTCCTATAGAGAATTATGAGAATACATAAAATAGGTAAAACATTTTATAGGCCTAGGAAATATAAAATAAATAGCACAAACCAAAATAGTAAACATAAATCAAATATCAGTAATCACAATAAATACAAAAGAATAAAATGAGCATGTAAAAAGATATATTATATTAATATATGCCTCTGTGTATTGTCTATCCCTATCCTCCTCCCTCACACTCTTTTCTTCTAGATTCATAGTGAGGAAAGTTGCTTATTGCTAACAAAATTTGACTTAGCTTTGCGGTGCAAGGATGATTCAATATTAGGAAAATTAGCTGGTATAATTGATAAGTAGACTAATTCACGAGAAAACATGACTGATTACCTCAGATGCAAGCAGGTTTTTTGACAGTTTTTGGAAAAAATTTTTATTATAACAAGAGGTTCTAGCCTGAGCTTTTGATGAAATGCACAATTAATTAATGAATAAAATAACTCACCAGGTGTATAAGACTTGTTGATATAGATCAGGCTATGACGCTGTAGCAGATAGACCCTACTGTATCAGCACCTTAGCATGCTTAGCAGCTTTCCTTCACAGTCTAAGGAGAGTCATATGATTCCCCTTTAAGCTCTGTCTAAGGACCATAGATTTATTTATTTATTTATTTATTTATTCATTCAATGAGGGGAAAACATATATCATTTCTCCGGTGGGGGAGAGAAGGTGAGTGCAGAGGTTATAGTTGAATAGGCATGGTTGACTGTAGGTGTGACTGAAGATGACAATGCTGTTCATATGCCATTTCTTAGAACTCAGTCACACGGGCCAGCGCATTCAAACTGGCTAGAAGGCCACAGCCTTAATTAGATATTCTGTCAACCTTTAATAAGCCTTGGTTTTACAAAAACATTAAAAGCTTATCTCTTACTGTTTGGACATGGGAAACAACCAGATTTTCGAATACAGAAAGGTCTGAATTTTTATGTTTTGCATTTCCTCTAACATGGGTCAGTTTTACATGAGCCTGTTCTACATGAATTCACTTTTTTTCCCAATGCTCTCTTTTTTCTCTCTTATCCCCTAAATTAAGCCAAGCACACCAAAATACATACTTCTAAATTCTGGAGTTTCTGGGATCTCTTTCCCTAGAGCAACATGTTGTTTCCCGTTATAAGTTATGGCAGATGGCTTTGCCCTCTTGGGATATGTATTACCACACTCCATTTTCCTGCCCTCTGATCACACCTTCTAAGCCCTGACCTCTAAGCCAATTCCCACGCTTGCTTTCCCACTGAGATTACCAGTTACTGTATCAGTCAGATTTTTGTCTAGAAAACAGAGAATTATCTAGGTATTTTGTGTCCGAGGATGTTTATTATTAAGATCAGGCACTGAAAGGCTGAGGGTTGATCATTATGAAAACTGTTTTTAGGGATCTAAAACACAGATTTCACGGGACTGCTCTGTGGGCACACAGCAGACTGTTTTGCAGGAGTTCTGAGCATACTGAATAAGACTTGCTGTGTCAACTACTAATGTCTACGGTTTCCACGTCCTTCTACTTTACTCTCTCTTGTGGGTAGCACCCATTAGTGGAATCTAACTGGGATTTGACGGGCAAGAAATTTAGGAATTTGGCTTTAAGGCTTTCTAATCTCTTTGGTATAGGAGAAATCTTAGAAGGATGTGAATCTACTGATACATGGCTGAGAGGGAACATTCCTAATTTGACAGTGACACTCCAGGCAGCTTCATAGCATAAAACACAGCAAGAAGAGAGGTAACACTTGAAAGGGAGAAATAAAGCTAACATTACATATAGAAAATCCAATTGCCTTCATTAAAATACAAGGATATCTACGAATTTGTACAAACTTAATATTTTTACTAAATCAGTTGTATTCAAATAGATCAGGAAGAATTAATACATGAAGTTTAAGAATATTAGTACGATAATGGCAAAGCATCATCTAAGATTCCAGAGAATCATGGGAATGTGCGAAAATTACAAAAGGAATGATAAAACACTTTGGAAAATAAACAGGAAGAAACTAAGCTGATAAGTTTATGGATGAAGATAGTCTACTTGTTATGCACAGCGGCTTTTCTTAGTCGATGTTTCTTGTACAATTCTAGTCAAAATTCCAACAGTTTTAAAAATTATATTTTAATTTTGTGTGTGTGAGAGAGAGATGGGGAGGAGAGAAAGACAGAGAGAGAGGGAGGGAGAGAGGGGATATACTCGTAGAAGACAGCTTGAGGGAATTTGTTCTCTTCTACTTATGTGGGTTTTGGGGATGTGAAATCATACGTCAGGCTTGGTAGCAAACACCTGCATTCACTGAGCCATCTCATTGCCCTCTAACTATGTTTTATTCTGTTTTGTTTTTAACTTGGCAGGGTGATTCTAAAATTCATGTGCAAGAGCCAAATAAAACAGACTAAAACTTAAAGTTACTAAAAATCACATTTCAAAGATGGCATACAGATTATTTTATATAAAGTGTAAAGACACATTTTAAGCATGACATAGAGATTATCTAAGACATCAAGACATACTTTAAGATAATGATGATAAATGTTATCAAGCCTGAACCCTGAAGACCTGCTGGATATGTATCATTTACTGAATAATTTACTGAATACTGCTGATAGTAGCTCCTTATCTCACACCAAAATGTTAATTTTAGACATTAAACATCAAAGGAGAAAGAATTAGAATTCTTAGAGGAGAATACAAGAGAGCATGAAGTTTGAGCAAGGTGTTCTAGTTGTAAAAATAAATAAATAACAAAGCATTCCCTGAACAAAAAAGACATTTATAAACTTCATAGTAAATTTTAAAATACCATGAAAGTCGCTGTAAAAACAGCAGGAAGGGAAGCCGCTGACAGGGAAAATATTGTCGTAAATACGACTAGCAAATATTTCATGTCTAGAACTTCAAAGAACACAGACATTCACTCCCATCGCTGGGAGACACTTGACCGTCAGTACAATGCAAACAGAGAGGAACATTCGCTGGAGCCTCTGTGTTTCTTGGCTGTAACAAACAAATGTCCTTCAATTAAGAAAATGGCCAAAGCAGCTGGGACTCATTGATGCATCAGAACAGTACAGGTGGAAAATAAATGTATCTGTCTGTCTCACCCATGTAGAGATAATATTTTAAAATGTAACGGTGAGTGGAAAAGTGGATGTTGGTTGTCCCTGGCTATGTTATTATGTGAATTATATTTGTGTTCCCCAAGTGTTTGAGCCATCTCTCAAATGTATGGTCTATCATAACACATATTCAAAGTGTAGCATGTGGAAATGCAAGCTTACGAGGGCACGGGGCTAAACTGGTGCCCTCCACTGAAATAGTTTGCCATGATAGTCTTTTACAGGTTTGCATTTAAAGATGTTTGTGTAAAGACTTTTGGTTTGGCGATGTATTTCTGCTGTATAGTAAAATAGTAATATGTTTTCATTACTGAACTGCTGCATGGCTACCAAAAAAGGAAAAAAAATGATTTAGGAAGATATACACTAGAGTGCTCATATGTTAACGTATTAAAATACTATTAAATATATTTTTGATTTCCTTTGTTTATATGTGCTAAAGATCTATAAACATACATGGACATGATGAACTATGAATTTAGGCGTTGGACATGCCAAAGAGGGCTGCTCAAGAACTGTCAATATGGCTACTTTGTTTCTTTTGAGGCAGTTTTATTATGTGGCCTAGAACCCACAATTCCAGGATGGCTTCAAATTCATAACAACCCTTCTGCCTTTGCCTCTCAAGTGCTTGAATTACAGATGTCAGCCATTATACCACAATTCCCAGAAAACATCAGTAGCAAATGTGAAAAATGATAAAGATCCACAATGGGAACATGTGATTTTCGTTTCTATATTCTTTATGTGCATTTGAAATGCTTTATAAGTATTGATATACTAAAAAGGAACAGACAGTTAAATGACCAACTTCCTTTCATTTACTCTTTTGTCCCAGATACCTGAGTCACACAGACCCCTGCTCCAGAGGTTCACCCTGTAGTAGTTTGTGGACTATCCCTTGGAAGTTTATTCTATTGTAATTGATAGACCATACCATGAAGGGTTACTTTGTTGTAGTTGATAGAACATCCCTTGAAGGTTCATCCTTGGAGTTGGTACAGAATCCCTTGAAGGCCCAATCTGCAGTAGTTGGTTCAGTATCCCTTGAGGCTCCCTCTCAGTAGTTGGTACAGCATTCTGGAGGCTTCCTGTGCAGTAGTTTATATGGTATCCCTAAAGGCTGACTTGCAGTAGCTGGTATAGCATCCCTAGAGACCCACTCTGCAGTAGTTGGTAGAATATTGGATTGTGAATGGGCAAGTGTTTTGAATGGGCTCTTTCTGCAACTTTTGATTTCTTTGGGGTAAATGCCTTCTGTGCTCTAAATGACATATTTTTGTGGCTTGATAAGTTGGGGTTATGAGCTATTATAAATGAAACATAAATATATTATCAGAGTCATTTCATTGACCCTTTTCAGGCTTTTAACTACAATTTCCTGAGTGAGGTAACCCAGAAGCAGAAAGACACACATGCTATATACTCATTTATTAGTGGATATTAGCCATATAATATAGGCTAAACATACTAAAATCTATAGTCCTCAAGAAGCTGAACAACAAGGAGGACCCTAGGGAAGGGGTTTAATCCTCACTCAGAAGGGTAAGCAGAATAGACATCTGAAGTAGGAGAAGAAAAGGAACAGGACAGGAACCTTCCACAGAGGGCCTCTGAAAGACTCTACCCACCAGGGAATTGAAGGAGATATTGAGACTCATAGCCAAACTTTGGGCAGAGTTCAGGGAATCTTATGGAAGAAAAGGGAGATAGAAAGACCTAAAGGGGACAGGAACTTCACAAGGAGACCAACAGAGATGAAAAAAAAAAAACTGAGCCCGGGGGTGGGTGGGGACTGCAGAGACCATACTCCAACCAAGGACCATACATGGAGAGGACATAGACTCCCTGCTCAGAGGAAGCCCATAGGCGACAGTCTCCAAGTGGGTTCCCTAGTAAGGCAGGCAGAGCTGTCTCTGACATGAACACAGTGGCCATCTCTTTGATCACCTCCCCCTGAGAGGGGTGCAGCCTTGCCAGGCCACAGAGGAAGACAATGTAGCCAGTCCTGATGAGATCTGATAAGCTAGGGTTAGATAGAAGGAGAGGGGGTCCTCCCCTATCAGGGGACTAGGGAAGGGGCATGGGGGAGAAGAGAGAAGGTGGGTGGGACTGGGAGGAGATGGGGGTGGCAATAGCCAAGATACAAAGTGAATAAATTATAATAAATAAATAAATAAATTTTAAAAAAAACCCCTACAATTTCTGTTTCTGACTTAGATGAATGTTTCTCTTTAAATATCCAGAATATTACGGCACAAGTGGCATTTTCCTTTATGCCATGAGTCAAATGACCTGAGACAAGTCACTCAACTGTCAAGGGAATTCTGACACATTTAGCTTCTGATGATGGGTCTGAGTTACTAAAGATAACTATAAAGATTTCTGAATCTTTGTAAGACACATTTTTGTTCAATATTGTTTTATAGCTTCTGGTGCTCAATTTGTAAGGACATAAAATAGGGCTCACTTAAGTCTGGTTAACTGGACTCTCTCTATCCAGACTGGTGCTCACTGGAGTCATTTGTGGGACCCCAGAAGCCTCTGGTTGTGTGTCTGCCAGTTTCACACAGACAGAGATTCCTGGACAGTGTCTCTTCCTTTGGTCGGGTGCCTCTGCGTCATCTTGCCTATAAAATGGTCTTCCTTCAGTGCTAAGCCCCTGCGCCCCAGAGTCAGTGGTGATGTTCGTGGTACGTGTCCTTTCTTGTAACTAGAGATCTATCCTGGGACAGGCTGGAGCTCAGAATGTTCTTTGCAAAATGAGCAAGTCTTTGTTTGAAAGATTAACTCCATCCCCATTGCTCCAACTGGCAGAATTGCCTGAGCTGATCCACGCCTGCAGTGAGCTCTCCTGCAGGGTCCCTGTGGCTGAACAGCTGTAGAGAGGCTCTGGCTCATTCCGCATTGTGGGTCTGTTGACAGCTTTTACCCGTGGAACAGTCTGAGGAATGGAGAGCCCTGTTTCTGAGACAGAGAAGTGTTTTCACACCTGAAGTGCAATCTCACACCTTGTGTTTCTCAGCAGATAAGTGCATAAAATAACACATCAAACCGGAATAGAAAAAAAGAAAAAAAAAAGATCAACATACAAAGAAAACCGTGGGTTGTAATTTGCTTCCTACCTTACAAGGCTGTGAGAGGAAATTACAGAGATCTGCGTTTACGCTTTTGAAAAGTTTGACTGGTGGTTAGGTGGGGAAGTGAGTGGCAAATGCTCAGCTTTCTGCCTGCACTGAGCTGAGGGTGCAGAATGATGCAACTCAGGCAAAGGCCTTAACATGTTTTTGATTGTTTTTTTTTTTTCGTGAATAGTAGCATGCATCTAAGTCAGAGGCAAAAAGTTGAAGTTAAAAATCCAAAAATGATCAGTGAAGTGATTTGCGTAACGTGTATTTGTGGGGATCATTTTATTTTTAGTGATTCATTCAGGAATTTTAGCCAAAGTAGATGGTGTTAGTGAAATTTAGACGCTTTCTTTTCCTTTTTGCAACTAAAAGTAGGACATTACTCACAACTTCATAGTAGTCTAGTACAAGGGTCTTAAAATGGGAGGTTTTGCTTGAGTTCCTTGTTTGAAAACATGAGATTAAAAGAAAAAAAAAGGTTTAAGTTTCTGTCTAGTCGTGAATATTCATTATAAAATATTTGTTGAAGGTCTAGCCCCAGTTGGGTACTAGACCAGGCATGGGGGTTCTGTACCAAGCAAGGCAGCCCCCTCTCTTTTCGTCTGTGGGACTGGCAGGTTGCAGACAAGAAACCAGGCAATGATCATGAGTGCTGCTGTTGGGTCAAACTAGATGCTGGTTGAGATGGAGTCAGCAAGGATTCGAGATAAAGTGTTGTGCAAACTGAACTTTGTAGGTAGAAGTTAGTGGAAGGTGGATGGCCTCCGGGATATCAGGGCATGGAAGAGTGTGCAGGTGTGTGTGGGTTAAGCTTGCTCACTGGAGTTCCAGCATGAGACGGTCTAGAGAATGCGTGGAGAGCAAGAAGAGAAAATACACCTCAGCCCAGACATAAAACAATAATTTGACTATGGAAGATGACCCCACACATGGAGAAAAGAATGCATATTCATTTTGCTACATAAATCAAGACTCTTTCTCTGAATGCCCACAACTCCCATTGCACCGATGCCTGTGCACCTCCTTACATACAATGTACAATTCGAGGTTCTAATGCACCTCACCAGTGTGCCAGACTGTTAGTTGTGTGAAACAATAGATATATAAGGCCATTAGTTCTTTTCCATAATAATGTATGCAAGATGTGGTGGTCCAGAAGCAAAGACCAGACCTGAAGAATACCATGGCAAGATCACAACTCAGCCAGTGCCGTGAAAAGCACTGATGTGTTCTCATCCTTCTCTTGTTTGTTTTTGCTGTAGATACATATGGAAAACTCTTCCTCCTCAACTGTGTGGGCCAGGAGATGTCCCGCTGCAAGACGTCCATTCGGCGTGGCCAGCCCAATCCTGTCTACAAAGAGACCTTTGTCTTCCAGGTGGCCCTCTTCCAGCTCTCTGATGTCACCTTGATGGTTTCCATTTATAGCAGGCGCACGATGAAGCGGAAAGAGATGGTTGGCTGGATTGCTCTGGGCCAGAACAGCAGTGGGGAGGAAGAGCAGGAGCACTGGGAGGAAATGAAGGAAAGCAAAGGCCAGCAGATTTGCAGGTGGCACACCTTGCTGGAATCCTAGGTCTACCAACAGGCATTTGAGTGCTATGTCAGCCTTGGGCATCTGATGCCAAGTCAAAGCACTGGGTGTTGGGGAGGGGGTTCTTTTAAATGGAGAATTTGACTAATCTTAGGTCATTCTGTGGTTTAGGGTGGTATCAAAGGTTTGGTTTGAGCTTAAGTGTTGTAATGAAAGGAAAGCTACATACACAGCCAAATGCACAGCCTGGGAAACAGCACTCTAGTTGAGAACACTAGTGATGCCATAATTTGTGCTGATGGACGATTGTGTTTTTGTTCATACGGTGGGATGCAGCTTCTCCTCTTTTTGCTTGGAGAATAGCCTGCTATTTCAAAGGAGCTGTAAACGTTTCTGTTTTCCATCACTGAGGTGTGTGAATCAGACTATGCTCCGTGTTCAAAATTCCAAAATAGAGAAATGAATCAGATGCCGAGGATTATAGAAGGCTGTAACCAATCCACGATCCTCTGCCACACCTACTCCTTTTATGAAAAAAAAAGCCCTGTTTATTTAAAAGGTAATTGTTGTAAATCTGTGGTGTAAAATAAATTTGTATTCATGAGACGTCTCTTTCATCTCAATTAGATACCACGGTTTCTACGAGAATTGGCTTAGACAAATCACCTTGACGCTGTAAAAGAGTTAGAAACTGACTGTTAGCTCACTATCTCTTTATGAATATTTAAGATTTCAAAAATCAAAGTTTTTTGGGGGGCTTTCTTACCAAATAAGTACCTAAAGAACAAGAAGATAATTTAAGTTCTGGCTTTTTCGATATTTCCGAATCTGCCATTTATTTGGATTATGCCTTTTCTATGGCTAATTATATGAACTTACACATGTATTTTTGTATGTACTTCTGAATGCCAGCCACATTCATCTTTATGCTGTGTACCTTGCCAGGGGGCCTAGGAAGATGCATACAGTGTTTCTTCATAAATACTGATTTGATTGACGTGTGGGGATGAACATGTGATCTCTTCTGAGTGATGAAATACTGTCATTTGGTATGGAATTACACTGAGTTCTTGGAGCATTTATACCCAGCACTGATTTTTGTTTTTATGTGTATTAGTAAAGTCCTTGTCTTCTGGGCATGTGCTGTTTATTCCCAAATGCTGACCTTGTATGGTTCCGGGCACAGGGTTTTACTTATGAGTGGCTCTTACATGTTTATGTGGTGTGCTCATGTTGCCCTTATTCCTAGATCTGAGCTCTTAATTTTGATGACTCTCACCAGGAAGTGATGGAAGAGGGGAAGGAATGGGCATGTAACCCTGTGCTCAGTGCTGCGGGTTCTCTGAGCACGTGCCAAGCACTTATTTTTAGATCTTTATGTTTTCTTGTTGACTTCTGTTCTGTCTTCCGGGAGAGCGATAGCTAGTGACAGATACATACAGTCAAAGCCACATAACTTCCCCCACAGCTCTACATTTTGACAGATTGTAAGCGTGGGCTGCAACACTTGGGAGCATATTTATCCCTTGCACTTTGTAATGGTTATCCTGACACGACCAGACAAGGTAACAAGTAGATAACTCTACTATGATCACAGGGATCAGTTGTTTTTTTTTTTTTTTTGAGAAACAATTTTATACGGAAGGGTAAGAATTTGCAGAATAAATGGGGATCTTGATTTCTCTTTGGGTCCTTTGGGTTTTTCCCGGCCTTCCTCGGGAAGATCTCAAAGTGCTTTCTCAGCACCGTGTCCATTAGCCGCCGTGCGGTCTTTTGCAGTGTGACTGTGTCACGGGGGTAGAACTGAGTGCAATTGATGAGAGCGGCGAAGAATTGCCTTTTCATATCCCTGCCTCTCTGTATGCCTTGTGTTTCAAGGGAAGCAGGACAGCCTGGTTATGCGTCCCTTTAGGCTGCTGACATAATAGCAGCATTCATTTTAAAAATTTACATCTGAAAAAAAATCTGTATATATTGTGCAGACAGCCCTGGGTTTTCCTCACTCGTGTTTGCCTGCTCTACATGCTGCTTGTATCCACGGCCTTGCGGTCCCCAGTAACCACCTATGCTTTCTGTCCTGCTCCTCGACTCACCCGGTTTTAGGGGTGTCTGCTCGAATAGTGAGCTGAAAAGAACATTCATAGCAATGTGCATCCCTTCAAGGGGAGAGATGCCTGAAAAGCATCCCTCCCCCCCACCCCATTTTTTTGGTTACTGCTACTCACCGTATAACACACGTGCATGCTGATTATACACAGCATTCCCCCTCAGCGGATGGTACAGGCGTCAGATTCTAAAGACAAGATGCATTGAAATGTGAGGCTGAACATTTTTTTTTTTACCCTCGATTTGAAATTCTGCTTTAGGAAGATCTTTGGATTTTGTGCACTTAAGATTCTCTTATTTTCTTGGCAAAGTCTAGACCTGATTGCATTTGACATGTTTTTTTTTTTTTCACTTGAGCCTTTTTTTACAGCTACATTTGCTTCTCAAAAGAGTTATGAAAGATAATTAGTTGGCTCTGTGGTGGGAAGGCTTCTTCGGCCTGCTTTAGCTGGCTAATGATTAATATCTTGTGCGGAGCCTGATGCGGAAGCAATGCTGAGTTTTGCCGCATGATGTATCTTTCCTGAAGAGTGTGCTTGTAGAGTAATGTCGTTGAGAGTACGAGATGCACTGGGTTTGTGGAAATGTGTTTCATCGTGGGCCTTCTTTCAGGACTGAATGGGGATGGGGTAGTTTCACCCATGATGCTGATGGTCGTTGTACTCTCTGCTCTACTCTGACTATTGTTGAGTTTTCGTTTTCTCTTTTTGAATAAACTTTTCACTAGACACACGCACACCTGCTGCGTGTTCCCCTCCTTCACTGGGAGATGAGAGGTGCACTGTTGTTTTGGATCCTGTTTTTATTGATCGTGTAACTGTTGGGTGGAGGGAGTCCTGCTTTCCCTCACATAAGAACGTAGGATTCTCAGCATTCCACCAGCAGGAGGCCCCAGAAATGATACATACTACCAGTGTCTGCATAGAGCATGACATTGCATCCATGGTTGTTTGACTTCATAGGCTATGACATGCTTTGATGACAATTCAGGCATTGATGCAAATATTGACATTCTCCACAGTGCAAGGGGCTAGAAGCACACCTTTCCCCTTTTCATCATGTACATTCACAGTGTCATACAAACAGTTATTGCCTCTTGATCACTGTGGCTTATATTGTGGCTGTACTAGAAGGCATTATCTGTGAATTTAAATCCCTTTCAAGTAAAGCATTATTTAAGTTTCATAGCAAGCTCGTTGATCTCTTGCTCTTTCAGTGTGGACTCTAAGCTGTGTATCTACCCAAACCCAGCAGTCCTTTCTGTGCAGAGAACTTAGTATATAAAGGTGTGGAAGGAGTCATTTGTAAGTGACATGAATCTGCATGGAATCAATTTGGGGATAGGATCTCTCTGTAGCCCCTGGACTATCTAGCATAGCCCAGGCTTTTCTTAAACTTGTGACCCTCCTGCTTCAGCTAGTATTACGACAGCTATAAACTATGATGCCTGGCTTGGTGGCATATTCTTTGCTGGGAACTGAATAGACCAGAAAGCACACACAGCGCTTCCCCCTTAATCTTGATTGGAACTGTGATGAAAGGCAATCCCCTTCTGAATTTCAAGTCAGGTGCAAATGATAGATGATCTTGAAATGACAGAAGAACTTCCATTTTTGGAAAAAACAGATAATTTATTTAGATACAACTATAAAAAAAGACAGTGTGTAAGAACTAAGGAAATCAGTATGCTGGCATGTTTGGCATCAGTGAATACACCAAGAAAGGCATTTACAGTCAACCAGAACTTAGCAATCCGTGGGATTCCAGATGGTACTTAAAGGCATGGAACAAAGCAGACACGAGGCAGTGAAGTGGACACAGACTGTGTGGTCATAGTCGGGTTCAGATGGAACTCTGCCATGTGGCCTTAGGAAAATGACTTACCCAGCCTGTGCCCCAGTATCCCCAAAGCAGAATCTACGCTAACCTTCTAAGAGAGATCAGCGAAGTCAGAGTTGTAATGTGACCAAAATAGAAGCTGGCACAAAGCTAATAGTATTTCCTCCTTCTATTCATGCTTGAGAAAGAAGTGTTTCAGGTTCACTACTTTTTCTAGGAATGTGGTTATAACATGAGGCAGAAATTCTAAACATTTTTTTTCAGGAACTTAAAAAAAACAAACAAAAATCCTTCACAAACCTGGCCTAGATTTGCCCAGAAAGTACATCTTGTCAGGAGATGAGTATGATTAAGTGAATAAATTATATCATAATAGATATCAAGTAGCCAAATCCCTGTCTTTTATTCTCTGCTTTGGAGGTAATGCAAAACCTGAGTAACTTATGTTTACATCTTAATCAGCTGCACACAGGCCCTTTGTCGACCCACTTTGCTGTTCATTCAGAGACAGGGCTACTTACTGTCCCCTTCAAAAAACTAGCAGAGTTAGGCTATGCATTTGAACTTGATCTACAAAAACAAGCAGTGTAATACTGCAGTGACATCCTTTAAAAACAGATGTAACCTTAAAACTCACATTTTATCTTTATGGTGAGGAACTTCATGGGACCATGTAGGATTCATTGTTCAACTGGAAGTTCTATTCAGAATCAGTTACTCGTTGGCATTCCCATTAGATCACAATGAAAGGAATCTCATAATCCCACAGAATCTCTTTTCAGTCTAAGAGTTCCTGGTTGCTACAATCAGAAGTATGTCTAGTTGCTTTCAGGTGATTCAAGCTACAAGTGATGAACATACCCTAAGAGTTGGGAGAAACCTTTGTTGGACTTTAATCCACAGAAGTCAGGAACATGTGACTCAAGTACCTCAAGTGTTACTGGGTACCATGGGCCAATCATCTTCTGTGTGGTGGTAGTGATTGGTTAGAGATAGGATCTCCTGTGACTTTGAACTCACTATAGAGTTGAGGATGACCTTGAACTTCTGATCCACCTGCTTCCATGTCCTCAGTGCTAGGATTATAGGTGTGTGCCATCATACCCATGTTTTGAGGTGCTTCGGCCAAGGCTTTGTGGATTCCAGGAAACACCCTAACAACTGAGCTCTATCCCCAGGCTCTGCTTGTGTTTTAAACTATGAGTGGCTCTGGGACAGGATGCTGTGAGGCTGTACTTTCACCCATGGCCGAGGTGTCAACCTGCTACATTGAATCCCAGGCTTCCCAATTCAGGGACAACAACGTAGAGGCAACTGGGAATGAATCCTTTTGCTCCATGCTTTCCAATGGGGAAAACAAGTAGGGATGGTTGTTGGATGGGAGGTAAGAAGATTAGGAAGTGACTTATGGTCACGGTGACCCACAGTGACCCTGTATCTTCATAGGTGAGGAACTTTCAGCTGGGAAAATGTAGGATTCATTGTCCAACTAGAGGTTCTATTCAGTTACTTGTCTTTCCCGTCAGATCACAATGAAGAGAGCCATCGTGGAGGGGACACTGTACTCTGGTCTTTGCACATGGACAGGGTCAGAGGGCCCACAAGCCCATCTGACGAGTCTTTTAACTTAGACATCAGCAGAAGTATTTGTAGGTTGTTTCTCATTTGCATAAATGTATTTGTTGAATTTCCTCTTGTCTTAGTGCTGGGTTTTTTTTTGGTATGGTGCGGAGTTAAAAATCTTCCTGATGTCATTGACTAACACGAAAATCACAGTACTTCCCAACATACAATCATTAAGTTATTTTTTTTAATTATTTGTAGTACAGAATAGACTTTTCTATTTGTGGGTTATTGGAAGGAAACGAGACACATTCGGCTGAATAAATTAGGAGAAAATGGCTGACAGTCCCTGAGTTGGCGGCCAGCCTTCAGTGGCCCGAAGGAGGGAGTTGATTGCCAACAAGATTCCAGAAGCATGACTTAAAACAGAGTTGTGGTGGAAGTCTTAGTTCCAGGAGAATAAGAGGGTACCCAGGAAGCATGTCTTTAGAAGGTCTCTTCTAAACTTAGAATCAACACTCCTGGCCCTTGCTCTTCCTCTTTGTACTTTCCCCACATGGATTTTCCTCTGCTGCTTCTGTTTTCTCTGAGGAGCTGCTGCTCAGGTCTCGCTTGGCTAACAATAGGGTGCCTGTAGGCTTTGGCTGCGTCTCCTCTCCTATGGTGCATCAACTGTCGACGGTTTTCATTCCCCTCGGGTCAGATTGCTGTATCTTAGACAGGGAGGTGATAATCACCTATATTTATGGCCCACGTGGAACCTGTGCACAGCTTGAGGTTTTACAGTACAAACACGGGGCGGCAGCCATGGAGGTCTGTGGATGTTCTTAGAATCACAGGGCTGAGCCCTGTGAACGGCTCTCGAGTGTTCACTAAGGCCGCCACAAGTGTCTCAAGGGAGCTTTCCCTTTTTACTGCTGTAGGACAAAATCACCAATCGACTTTGAGGTTCATGAGAAGGCAGATTTCCCCATGGTGTCGCCAGATTTATGTATAATTTTTTTTGTTGACAAGTTTTTCCCATAAAATAGCCATTTGATTTTTAAAAATTGTTTGAATATATTCAAAACATATTCACTCAAAAAAAAATGAATAAAGTCACTCATGCTTAGAATGTTCTAGAATTTGGGCTGGGACTTGACACGGGCTGGTAATGTTCAACAACATTTTTGCTCCCAAATAACCTCTTCTTTCATGCTTGATTCTGACAAGGACTGCAGGCAAGCAAAAATTTACTTTTATTATCTTGTTATTTGGGACTTAATAAATTTCTACTATGGCTTCTTCCCCCCCCCCACCCCCCGTGAAGGGGAGAGGATTTAGAAGTTATCACTCTGTGTCTAGTTAAGGAATAAATATCCTTGGCAGTTTATGCTTCTCTTCAAAATAAACGGGTGTTTTATATCTATAGAGGGAGGAATACAGTGTTCCACTCCTGCAAAGAAATGAGTTACAGCACGAGGTAGTGGTTAGACAGTTATTTGAATCTCTGAGGCTGAATATTGAATTCCCTTTATAAGGCAGTATGATGGTGGGTCTGTGCAGGCATGTGTGACACAGTTCTTACAGGCTCTGCATATCAGAAATGGCTGCTCCTTCCTGTCTGTGGGGACTGGAGACTCTAACTATAGGGTACATGGGTGGGGATGTGGACAAAAGACCCTACTCACCTGTTTTTGTTTTTAAATGAAATGTTATCATGAGATCATATGAAACAAGGTAGGACAGATATAGATAGAGAGATACTACATATTTTCTCTCATTTTGAAGCCTAGGCTCTATATGGCTAGACAAGACCATTTTTCTGTATGTGGCACAGAAGAAGGGACAAAGGGGGAGCCAGCGGGAGTGGGGAAGAGGTAAAGGGCATGGGGTGCATATGCTCAAAGTGCATGTGGCCTTAAACTTAACTTAAACTTAAACTTTTGTCTTTATGAAACTAACCACTATGGAGAATGAATAACTCCAACCTAGTCCAACCCTCCACCCCAAACCCTTCATTTTGGGCATCCTTGTAAAATGTGTAAGATCAACATTGTGTTTTTATTTTATGTGAAAGATGGGCTAACAACTGTTTTCTAGTGTTGATTTTTTAAATTGGTCTGAACACAATTCTGGTTTTATGGTCTAGGAATCAACTCTTAAAGCTGGAGTGTTCTACTATTGAGCTATATCTCCAGTCCTGGATATCATTCCTGATACTTTCAATCTTATAATAAAAAAAATACAGGTTGGATTTTTTCCCAGTAGTCTTATTATTTATCATTCTTAACATCACAAGAGCTCAGGTGTCCACTAAGCACATTTCAAGCTACCTAACTCAGAATCTTTGGTGAGCTAAACAGCTTACTGAAGAATGTTTAGGTATTGCTCAATCCATGGCCCATAATAAGAATACAGATGTCTCATCTGATAATGACCTTGGTGATTGAGAAAAGGTACCAGAAAGTTACCTAAGTTATCTCTCCTGCCCCTGGCCAGGGAGCCTTCCACATGCAGCTGAGCTGGGCTCAGCATTTTTTATTTTTATTTATTTTTTTACAATTTATTCATTATATATCCCAACTGAAGACCCCTCCTTCCCTCCCCTTTTCCTTCCCCTAGTCCACTGAAAGTGGGAGTTCTCCTCCCCTCCTATCTGCCCCTAGCTTATCAAGTCTCATCCTGACTACCTGGATCCTCTTCCTCTGTGGCCTGGCAAGACCGTATCACCAGCCTCAAGGGATCAAAGAGCAGGGAACTGAGTTCATGACAGACACAGCCCCAGTCCCCTTACTAGGGAACCTACATGGAGACTGAGCTGCCAATCTGCTACATCTGAGCAGGGGGTCTAGGTCCTCTCCATGCATGGTCCTTGGTTGATGCATCAGTCTCTGCTGGACCACCCTGGGCTCCGTGTTTCATTTTTGTTTTTGTTTTTGTTTTCTTTGGCTTTTAGCTTTGTTGGTCTCCTTGTGGGACTCCTGTCCCCTCCCTCCTTCCATAAAGCTCCCTGCAACTCTGCCCAAAGTTTGGCTGTGAGTCTCAGCATCTGCTTCAATCCCCTGTTGGGTGGAGCCTTACGGAAGACTGTCTATCATAGGCTCCTGTCCTGTTCCCTCTCTTCCGCTGCTTCTGGGCTCGGCTTCTTTGTGGTATTTTCTGTCTGTGTCTCCAGTTTTCAGCTCCTGTCACTCACTAGCTTTGTGAATTTTCGGCATGCTCCCTCTTTAAACTCTGATTGAGGAATGTTTTCAGGATGAGAAAGATAATGCCACACAAGCGGTTCTGAATAAAGCTCTGAATTATAGAGATACACTTCTTTCATAAGAGGGGCGGTCAGGTTCCTTAATCTTGACTCATGCACAATTCTTATACATTATAAAGCAACATTTTGTTATGCTACCAACTAATGCAACCACACTTTGAGTTTTAGTATTAGAAAATAAATACAAATTTCTTAGAATTTCAAAATATAATTTATTACAGGTTTTACTTTAAGTTTATGAATAGGAAGAGAAACTGTATAAACTCAATTGTGAAAAATTTACGTTTGTCAGGATGACATTTGACCTGTATTTGCAGGTTAAACAGTGATACGTTTGTGGTAGTTTTAATAAAAACAATGAACTTCCTTTTTCAGAATAATTTTAGGTTCACAACAAAACCCTGAATCCCCACCTGCCTGCTCACACACACTTTTCACTATCCACTAGCACATCCTTTATAGCAAGTGGGTAGTTCACGTCAGGGCTTTTCCTGTGTTGTATGTTCTGCGGGGTTTGAGGCACATGTAATGTGTGCCTTTGTTATCGGAGTAGCCTGTGGGTTATCTTTACTGCCCTAAAACCCCTCCGTGTTCTGATTCCCAGACCCTCTCTCCCCGCTAAGTCCCTGCAACCGCTGATCTTTGTACCATCTCCAGAGTTTTGTCTTCCAGAATGTCACATAGTTGGAATCAATCAGTGTGCAGACTTCTCAGATTGTCTTCTTTTACTTGCAATCTGCATTTACATTTTCGTGTCTTTTCATGCCTTGATAGCTCATTTCTTTTTTTTTTTTTTTAAAGCGTTGTTGAATACCATTCTGCTGTCTGGATACAGCAGTGTATGACCCGTTTACTCTTGCTTCTATTTCTATTTGCTATGAAACATTTGAATGTGAATGTTCACAGGAAAACCCAAATTGATTATTTCCTGTGACCCATCCAATAGAAAGTAGCCATTTTCAACTTGGAGTCAAGTTTCATGTAGGTGATAGAAGGCTTGTTTGGAGAGATGGGTGGGAAAGGTTGCCTCATATTTTGTGTTAGGTAATCTGAGCCCTTCTTCTTCCTCTGCATGGAGCAGAGTTCTGAAGGCTTCGTACGTTGGATCCCAAATTTAGTTACCCCGTTGTGTTCTGTTGAGCAATGTTTTAGACGGTTTGCATCTATTAAAAAGCGCTACTGATATTGCTACTGAATCCGGATAGGAAGCTGGCTTTGGTTTTCAGTCTACATGGCTGAGAGAAGTGTTGTGATGCTGCACATTGCCTTTGTCAACGGGGTGCATTATAAATAGTGGCTTGTAAGCATCTGGAAACTCTGCACCGCCAGGGGAAGAGTCATCCACTGCAACCAGGATGGGTGACCTGTGACAAGCAGGTAGATGTTGGAATGATGGTCCTGATAATCACATGGAGTGATTACCACTGAGGAGAAGGTCTGCCCAGTGAGCCGTATCCGAGGCTCTTACCATACAGCCTGCCCTATGCTTTGCTGCCAGCCACTTGTAGACCCCGGCCCTACAGCAGAGATGAAAGTATAATTGAGCAATGAGGGATGAATGCAAATTAACAAATCTGCTTTCTGGTACCCTGCCTTTCTTTTATGATCTCTAGGAGTGATGGCAAACTTCCAGTCCCCCCAAGCTGCATCTGTCAGCTAGGATTGTTAAGTCTATTTTACCTGTTTGTACTGGGATGTAGGAATATGATTCTTTCATTTTCCATTAATAAAACAAGCACTGTGAGCCCCTACTGTGGATGTAGGATGAGATCCTAGATGAAAAACATTTTTTTTTTGCAGAATTTTTGAAGACGTGCATGATTTTTGGAGGCTTTAAGCTACTTTATTTTTATATTAAGGTCAGATCTACTTTTATTATGTTGCTGTATCAAAGTAATTGACACTTTTAGATCTCTGCCAGTAATTTTACTAAGATTTGCAAGCTGGAATGTTCTTTAGTGATTTTGCCTCTGAGAAAATAATGTGTTAGGTTCTGATTTAAAAGGTTTTGGTGTGTGTGTGTGTAGGCATGATGTGTGCACGTACCGTGCCTGTAGAGGTCAGAGGACAACTTTGTGAAGTCATTTCTCTCTCTCCTCTTTTACTTGCTTCCTGGGAATCAAACTCAGGTCATCCAGAGTGCACACAGGCAATTTGACTCATGCCATCTTGCTGTCCCAAGTTTGTTTATTTAAACACTTGACAAAAAATTACAACCACATCTTTATTTCAGGGGTTTTCCATCCTTCAGTTGAGTGCACATATTCCTTATCACAATTTAAGTACAGGGAAAGTACTAAGTTAGCTGTTCCCTCTCCATCCTCCAAAATGGAATCTGAATACAGTTTGTGGGAAGAAATCCAGCCCATCCCACTCCATACTGCTAAGGGTTCTTACACCCACTTTGTGACTTTCTCTTGAAGAACATGGCTATCTACCTCCCAACCCCAAGAGCCTCCTTCCCTCACATAAGCACTTCCTTTGTAAATAGACTTTCATTATCTCTCAGAAAAAAAGTAAAGATTAAAACTCTTTTAAGGAATATCCAAGATTTCATAGCAATATTTTGTGTTCACAGTGCAAGATAAATCTGAGTATTTCTAATTTTTTTTTTAGTCTTCATATGGCATCTGAAACACTTGTTCACATTCACACATCTATGTTTCGCCATATGTGTACCGTGTGCAGTTCTGTTGTTTTAAAATATTTTATTGGTTTTTCTTTCATATCTTAACTTTTGATGGGTGTCCTTGAAGAGCTTGCATAAAAAATGTAAATGTGAATGATTCATTCATTCTGAGCACATGTAACTATTTTGGGAGACATCTTCAGGAGGTTTTACCCTACGTGAAGCATGCTGTTCTCGGCAGGGAGAGCTTCCCAGGGCTGCTCTGCTCCTGGCTGGATGCTACAAGATGCAGGGACGTGGTAAGATCATTTCTTCCTAGCTCACAGTTACCAGCCGGCTATCATCTCTGTGAACTCCACTGCCCTTGCTCTTGGGTAGTTGGCAATAGTTTTAGACATTTCACTTACAACAGTTTTAAACCTCAAATTGGACCTTCACCTAGATTTCCAAGCCACTGGCAGAATTTTTGTTAAGTTTATTGTTCAAGGCCAGGCCATTATCAAGTCAGATTTGCCCTGGTCCTCTCTGAGGACTTCATAGACATTTCAGAGCTGCCCTCTATCATATGCCCCCCTCTTAAGAGAGTTCACTTTCAGGTAATATCTGTGTGGTCCACAGACACCTGTGCACATGTAAGAGAGAATGAATCATCAGAGCATTCCATTTTGGAGCTCTGTGTTTCTCCTAGTATGGCATTATTGGCTTTGGGGTACTCCATTAAAGCTTAGATGAACACAGTTCTGTCTGCTAAACGAGTAGACAGCTATAGGATATAGCAGCCATCCCCATTTCTAAATTTACTTCTGTCAGTAACATAAAAACCCACACACACAATCACACATTATTTTACATTCATACAAACACACTTAAACATAAAAAGCACACAATCAAATGCATACACACACACTCTTACACACAGGTAAACACACATGCATATACAGATACAAGCACAGAAACACACATAATCATACACGTTAGTGTACTTTTTCTAACTTTGTACTGATCTGGTTTCATATCGACGGTTTTGATCCACTGCTGATCCACTGTTACATGGCCCATGTCTCTACCAGGCCATCAGAGAGGTGGAGGCTGGAAACAACCTTTGAAAATCCATTAGGATATATAAAATTGTTTGCCTGTGATAAAGAATGAATTCATGGCTGGAAGAGTTACAGGTTTTCTTCTACAAATCATAGAAGATGCTCAGCCTCAGTGATGTGGAAAAGCGCATTTTATGCAGCCTGAAATCTATTTCTGTATTAGATATTTAAATGCATGAGGACAAATTTGAATTGCTTTTTGTTTAAAAATAAAACTTAGCATTAGCCTCAGTTTGCTCAAAACATCTACTGAAACTGAACTCATGGCAGTTCAAAACTGAGAAGCAGTTCGATTTTGTAAAAAAAAAAATATGTTGCTACTGGTCTTGTCAATAAAGTTTTAGCAGATGGTTTGTAAGTTCATGTGTCCATTTTTTATGTTAAAATATTTTGTGCCATCAACATGTAAATGTTATGAACCTAAATATTATTCTACTATATATAAAACCCATAACATCAAGACTGTCTCAGCTGCAGACTTGCATGTCAAAACCATAAGCATCATACCGAAAACATGCTTTGCTGAGCTTCAGAATTTTGTGGGCTTTTTATGGTAATCCATGATACAAATATATCAAATGCTTAAGGGATTGGATTTAAATATCATGATACCTGGCTTTCGAAAACATACCTGGAAGACTCTGTGGGCAGATGTGGGTTTTCACATGCTGAGTGGAGGCGATTCCCCCTTCAGTGACACCCTTGTCCAGAAATTTTGACCCTTTGTTTACTCATTTCTAATTAGGTTACAGTGTTCAGATGCAGTGAGCTCAGAGGAGAGGGAGACAGGTCATTGCAATCCAGCATGAAGGCAACACTGCTCTGTGAATACGCCAGAGACTTTGTTTTCATGATTTAAATGAACTGTTTTAGTGTTAGTGGTAGCATTAGTGCTACTTGTTGTCCTAAATGTGGGTCCGTGTGTGTGAGAGAGGTTTCTCACTCCATAGTCTGAGCGGATTCTTTGTCCGTGCAGTGGAGAGACTACCTCTCCACTTGAGATTTTGCAGACTTTGAGGTCCTCATGTGTTCTCAAGGAATACTCTGCCTTGTGAAGACAGGAGACAAAAAGGCATGAGAATGGAGCAATCTGATCTAGGGACCGTAGTTTTGCCCAACACCTACCGGCCAGGACCAGTCACAGGACTCTCCTCTAAGAAGGCAGGGAGGGAATCGGACTACAGAGACCCGAGTTTAATCTCCTAGACCCACTTTAGGAATGAAAAAGACAACTCTAACAAGTTGTCCTTTGGCCCCCACACATGTGGCAGCCTGGTGTATGTATTCATGCATGGGCACATACACTAAATAAAAACGTAATAAATTTCTCTTTTGAAAGGGTTGGGGATTGTAGTTTATGTGCCTGGGAAAGTGAACTGGAAATCGTAAACATCTCACATCCATACACCCTCTTTAACCCATCCTCTGAGATGAATCTGTTGGGCCCTGTGGTGGTCACCACAGAAGTCCTAGTGGTGCTGAGCTCTGATCTCTCCCCAACCCCCAAGTTCCCTCTTACCCATGGTGGTCCTGGGACATTACAGGTTGACCAAAGTGATCTGCTTGTTCACCAACAATTACATTGGATTTCAAGCACTTAAGGGTGGGTGGGGACAGTGCTGAAATAGTGTCTCTAAGTCCAGGGTAAAGAGCTCTGAGCTGGTAGCCTGCGTAAGGCTGAATGCTTCTTTATAGGGGTCATAGTGAGTCACAGATGGTTATATTAAGGTACCAAAATACACATCTCAAGCTGTAAGCAAAGAAGAAGATAGAAGAAACAGGTTTGGGTTAACGTAAGCTTAGACTATGTCATCTGGAACCTTCAGAGCTCTTTCCAGGATTGCAACCTCATGACACTTCAACTGAGACTCTCCCAGCCTTGAGGACTAAAATGGCACCCCTTGCTGTGACTGTGAATCTCTCTTTCCTTATATTTTCTAGCCCATATGGTAGTTTTTAAGAGCTATAGCATGGCTTATTTATAATATAAACCCCCCCCTTTTCATTTTTCATTTTATTTATTTAGGTTTTTCAAGACTGGGTTTCTCTGTCAGCTTGGCTGTCCTGGAGTCTTTTCGTAGACCAGGCTGGCCTTGAACTCGCAGAGATTTGCCCTTCCTAAGTGCTGGGATTACAGGCATGCGCCACTGAGCCTGGCTATTTTATATTTTGATATAAAAAATTACATAATCCCCCTTCTCTTTCCTTCCTCCCAAACCCTCCTATATAAGCCTCCTTGCTCTCTTTCAAATTCATGGCCTATTTTTAAATTAATTGTTGTATACATTAATATAAATATACATTAGTATAAATATACATATATTTATATGTACATAAACATATGTACATATATATGTATATACATATTTATACATGTATAGACATATATTCCTAAATACATAGATACAGTCTGCTCAGTCTAAATAATGTTACATGTATATATGTTTTCAGGGTTGATCATTTGGTTTTGGTAACTGGTTGCTGTGTTCTTCACTACAGAAGCCTATTTCTCCCACTCTTGGTAGCACTTAGTTTCCTGTAGTGCTCCGTGTAGGGTTACTTTGAAAACATTAACGATTTCCAGTAACATTTTACCAATGAATCAAATCATATAAAAACACCTTAAGGCTTCGTGTAAACCTCACAGCCTCTGGGGATATTTCTCCAGGAGGATTTGAAAAGACTGCTCAAAGGGAAGCTAGCAGGAGTGAGGCATTTGTGCAGTTCTACCTGCTATCGTATGGACGTAGTGGCATAGCACTAGGAAAGCAGAGGCAGGGGGTCTGGAGTTCAAAACTGGTCTGGGATATGCAACAAGACCCTGTCACCAAAGAACAACACAAATACTTGCAGATTATCAATGGTCCCGCAGGAATTAAGTCCTGATTTTTTTCTGTTTCTAGTTTTGCCACAAGACGACTCTGTCACTCTGCTATCACCCTGACCCTTCCTTTATGTCTTCTTAATGTCCTCTTTTTTTTTTTTTTCCTTAAGGGAGCCCTACATGAAAGGGATTTTTATCAATTACTGGGAAGTTCTATCACAGCAGACAAGATTCCCTGATCTGTTCAGATACAGTGCACATGTGCCCACATCAGTTGAGTCAAGCTGCTGCTCTCCAAATGTTCTCTCTGCTTTGGTTCCATAGTGACACAGCATGTGACTATGGGGATTGGATCTACAGGCTTATGCGTGCTAGGCAGAGGCTCTGCTCCTGAGGAGTGGGCAGTGTACCCCGTGTTACATATGCCTGCCTCTGTCTTGGCAACATACACTATCATGCTCAGCTCTTAAAGGTGTGTTCTGGGGGACACCAACTCAGGTCCTCATGTTTCCCTGGCAAGCACTTCACTGACTGAGTTGCTGCTGTCCCAGCCCGTGCGGATACATTTTTAGGTCAGAGAGGACAGTTCAACTCGGAGGACTCAGGCTCAGTTCAGAGGACTGGGAGGAGTGAGTGAGTGTCAGGAAAATACCAAATCGACTCTAGGCTGAGTGCTTCTTGCAGCTCATGGAGACCAGACGGTGGTCTTCGAAAAGAAAATGAAGTCAGCGCATGTACACAGTGCTTTCACTGGGTCTTCCCACACCAACAAGAAGCTCCCCGGGCTGCTCTCACAGTCAGTGTGGGGAACTAACTGGACAGCCACCCAGAACTCAGCAAAACGGAAACCTGAAGCTGTCTACCATGGCCACAGGCTCAGGGCTCCCTGGCATCCCTGGAGTTGTGTGCTAGGTGCTGGGCACGTTAGAATGTGGCAGCATGAGTACTCTAGGGTGGGCTGGGAGTATGGCTTGGGCTGTGATTAGAAAAGCTACAAGGAGGATGTGTTTAAAACAGCGACTTGCAAGGAGGATGTGTTTAAAACAGCGACTTGCAGGCTGAGTGGGAGGAAGCCTGGAGAGGGAGGTGCATTAAAAGAAGAAGAAACACCATGCAGGTAACACTGGAATCCTTGGAGCCTTCTCCATCCAAGGTAGGGGAGAGTCCAGTGTGACAAGAAGCTGAAGGTCAAAGGTAGGGTCCCAGGGGAAGAGCTAGAGGAGAAGGAAAGGGATGGCAGCTCTTTCAGTCTCTGCTATTGAGCAAATGTGACATACTGCCGGATGCCTGGGGGTGGGGAGGGTCTGAACTGCTCTTAAAGTCCCCTTTAATCCCAGTAGCAGTAACTTTGCAATTATTAGCTCTTCAGCCTGCCCCGGCTACTTATTTACTTCTTTGTGCAGTTCCAGATTAGCTCGTGCGCTTCTCAAACCTCAGGGCAAACACACTCCCAGATCAAAGTTTGACAAAGGCGTTAAGTAGGTGCTAGAGAACTCTGAACTGCGGGCCCCACTGGCCTTGACGATGGCTACTTCCACAGTACTTAACTCAGTGCCTTGCAGCAGTCTGCCCTGGATCTAAACGCGGTATTTCTTTCTAAGTGACTCCCAGCGGTGCTGACTTCCATCCCGGCCCTAGCCTGACTCTCTAGGGAGCCAGAGAAATTCTGTACTCCTTTCTTAGGAGAAATTTACCATCAAGGAGGCATGCTGGGCAAAATTTCTTTATGAGATACTTGTTCTCCCATTCTTGAATTTGCTCATTGCTCATTCAAATGTACCCACTTTGAGGTTCTCGACATCTTTTTTCCCTATTTAACAACAGTGACGATGAGAGGCAATGGTTAAGAAAACAACAAACAAACAAACAAACAAACAAAACCACCTAAATTAAAACAAGAAGTTGGAGAGGGTGCAAACCTTTGTGAAAATTACAATAAAGCAAAAATTATTGAAACGTGGTTTCTCCCAGTTTCCTTCAACGAAAAGTACCTTTTTAGGTGCATTTAAAAATATACATTTTATTTTATGTCCTTTGAGAATGTAATACAGGTATACAATATATTTTGATCATATTTGCTCCCTAATTTCTAGATGACTGTTCTCGGAATCCCCCCTACATCTTTCTTCCAACTTCATGTCTTATTTTGCGATTATTTTTAATAGAAAAATTATATACTAATTGAAAGGTTTATTTTCCTCTCTCACCTAAGTGAAGTCTAACTGGGTGAAGGAAATACATTAGACCACGGGGAACCCCCTCTTTAACCTTCACAATGCCACCACCCTCGAATCCTTGACATCTCGTCGGGAGGCAGCCACATGGGGTGCCCAAAGGAATGAGACTCTGCATTGAGTTTCATGGTTTAATAGTTCCGTCTTTCAATTCCGTCAAACCTGCTTATAGAAACAGGAACACAGTGGGGTCGAGTCCCAGAGCCAATGGATCCCACACTGCTCAGCTCACACCTTTAAGTGCAGCTTCATCTCTGTCCCCACATTCAACTTCCAAGGGGACACCCATCTAGCCTCCAGCGAGTGACCGTTTCCTGGGACGCGAGACTCCTCTCAACGCTCAGGCCCGAGACGCTCCCTCGTTGCCACATCTCCCGGACCGAGTCAGGGTAGCTAGAGGCTGGACCCCTCGATCCCAGCCTTCCTTCCTGGTACAGCTCCCGGACCAGCTCTCAGCAGCCCCCTCTGGCGCTCGAGACCTACAGGAAAGTTGCTCGGAGCGGTGGAGGGGCGTCATCGCCTCCTAGCAACGCTCCTAGCAACCGGATAACATCTGCTCCCTTTGGTCCAATGCGCGCCTAGAAAAGCCGCGCGCCCGCCTCGCGTTCTGAGCCGGAGCGAGAAGCGCTTCAGAGAAGGAGGGATCGACCTGCAGGAGCCCGCCGCCCCGCCAAGCAGCAGCCGCTGTCGCCGCCCGCCCTTCGCTTCGCCGCGGCCGCTGTCGCTTTCGCTGTCAGAGCCCGTCCGAAAGAGCGACACCTTTGAGAAAAACAGGAGCTACGAAACAGTTGCACACGCAGTCTTCGGGTAAGTGGACCCCCTCGCAAGGGATGCCAGGACCCCTCCAGCCAGGCATCTGACCCCGAGGCCCGGAGAAGACACATTCCCTACCGCAGGAGGCTAGGAACTTGGCCTCGGATCCCACCCCGCACCCAGCCATTGAAAAGTGACCAGCCACTGGTCCCGAATAACTTGATTTGATTTTTTTTTTTTATGCCAAGACTGGATATCGAGACTCCCCCTCGGCTCACTACTGTTCGGTTTAGTGCTCAGAAGTTTTCCACCCTCCTTGATTTTTGCTTTCCCTGGCTGATTGAGGCTGGAGAGCTGGAGGCAGTGAGCGCCCAAAGGCAGCCTGTGGTAATGGCTAAAATGATACGAAGTAGGCGCCACTAAAGTCAATCAGCACGTATGGAGAGCGGGCTTCTGTTTTAGGTCCTCATCTGGAAAGGGTTCATCTGGCCAGGAGCAGCCTTTCACAGCCTCCTGAGCAGTAACCATAGTAACTCACCTCTCTAGATGGGATCGTCCTTATTGGACGCCCGTCTTCCCTTGGAAAGCCCGTCTCTCTAAATATAGAAGATGATGAGATCCGTGAGCACACAGCCATGCAGACTAGGTGTGGTTAAACCGAGCCCTTTGCTGAGAACTCTGTTCAAACGTGGAGCAGCGACTTCAAACCTTGCCAGGAAGAGCCAGGATGCCGGAGAAAGACCAAGTTACGGTGTTCTGAGTTAATTGCTTTGTTATTTTGGAGGGGGTTACAGCTTGAAATTATGCAAGAGCTGGCTGCGATTTTTAAAAATCAGCTCCCCCCCCCCATAACCACCCAAGTAAATAACGGTGAGATGAGTTACTGGGCACGTCCCAAATCTCTTAGGGGGCGTCGAGGTGGTTCCCACTTCCACTTAAGCGATTGTGTGAGTTTGAAGGTTTCTCCCTGTCTAATCTATAGTCCAGACCGACCTCACTTCAAAGGTCTCAGTGACACCCCCCGCCCCGCACCTTCTCTTGCCCCATAACTAATTCCTGTGTCTGCGACCCTGATGCTGTGGAGGTGACTTATGCCAGTATGTCTTCTTGTTTCAAGATCCCAGGTCACCCTTCATGAGCTGGAGGCTGTGAGACATGCTCCATGTGCCAAGGGGAGTTCTCAGCAAATCTTCTGAGGCTGTCCTAGGCAGACACTGTTCGGACTGAGTCAGCATTACCAGGTAATCACCAACCGAGGAGGAATTACCGTTTAAATATGTATCCAGAGAAACAAATGCTAATGTAGCAATCTCGGCAACTTACCAAATCAATAGAAGGGGCTGTTTAGATGGGCGGTTGCTGGGGAGAAGTCAATAAAGGTTTTCTGTAAAAAGGACATTTGTGGGCTGGCAGACTTCTCCTAGACCCGTGTAAATGGGGTGGTCCAAGTGAGGGAGCCTGAATCCCGGAAGATGCCAAGGAGAAGCTTTCTGAGAACACTGGCAGTATGGGTCTGGGGTGAAGGAAATGGAGAGAATTCTTCAGGTTGCCAGAGGGGGTTGTGGAGACTTTTTGGAATGCTAATTTACATGGAGACTTATGATAGAGACCAAGGAGAAGTAACTACTTTCTTCCCAATCATAGGATTGAATTTGATGTATAAATGAATGTTCAGCTCTCCGGGACAATGGAACTTGGTGGACTGAGCTATCTTTGTGTAGTACCCTGCCAGAAGTGACTAGCCCTAGCGAATGACAAACTCAGAAAAAAAAAAGTGTCCTCTATTGAGATGTGCAACTGGAGAGAATCTATTCAGATTCCCATTCAAAAATTCTTCCTGATTTCAAATGGCTTTATGAATGTCATGAGACTTTGAAATCATTCATTTTTACGGTTACTTATGGAAATCACTGTAGTTTAATAAAATTAGGATATAATAACCATATTCAAACCACCCAAAACTACAGAGTTCATTAGCTTTTAGTGCCAGCCACCCTTCTCTGCTCTTCATGATGATTACCATATTTTATTGTGAGAAACAAATTCATGGAGACAGATGAGACTCATTGTTATCTTCCAGGGGATGTGTAAATGTTCTCTGTGTGGCCTCATTCTCAGGAGTGTGTGAGCAAAGCAGCCATGATGATTGGTTTAGGTGCATACGCATTAGTCTTGTAACTTATACATATATCACACCTACCCCCTTTCTTATGCAATAGACGTAGAAGTTTAAAAACTCTGCATCCTCTAACATCCATAAATGACAGTGCCACTCCATTGAGACCACTGTCACAATCAAAAAGTCAAAGTGCTTCTCAAATTTTAGTCATCATTTTCATCATGAAAGGGTATTATGTAGAATATGTGCTGTGCAGATTTTGGTGATCATGTTTGTTTAAAAATGCTATAGTATTTAGTCCTAAATAAATTTTAAAAATGGTATCATGATAGCAAACACTTAATCCTAGAGAAGTTGGTGGCTTCACTGTCACAGCGAATCCACCAATGAAAACATTGGAGTTGAAGGATCTAGTGACCCTCATCAGTGTAGCTGCTGTTCACACTTGCTCAGTCTAGGTCATAAAGAGTATGGGTGTGGTGCCCAGGATCTGATGCTTAGATCAAGCTGAGACCTAGAAGCTTAGGGCTGAAACCAAGACCTAAATACAGCCTTCCATTTCCAGCTGCTCATTCTGTCAGGAAAGTTTTAGGTGCACATCGACATTCATGTTCGGGTGTCACGAAGCTTCTGTAAAAGGCTTCGAAGATGCCTTGGGACACAATAGAATCTTTGAAATCTCCATCAAGGTTTCTGCTCCTGGGCTCTTTGCTCATGACTCAGTTTCAACAGGGAAATCATTGAAGTCCCAAGTGTACCTGAAAGTCAACGTATTGGAAGCTTAGAGTGTCTGCCAGAGCAGTAGAGGCTTTTGAAACCTATATGAAAACATGAATATTAAATGAAATATAGTATATATATATATACACGTAAAAGTGAAAATGAAAACTAACTCTCTCAGAAACAGAGGCAAGCATGCGCCAACCAGACTCTCAGAATTGAGGCTAAGGATGAGAAACTTGCCTTCATTTTGGGCATGGGATGAGAAACTTGAAGCTAAAGTTAAGAAACTTGCCTTCATGTTGCCTTCATGTTGAAGCCAGTTTTGTTAAGTCTCTTTATTTACATTTATTTTTAAAAAATAATCTATTTAAATAATTGTAATACTTTATTTTCCCATTTTAGCATAATTATTTTATTTCTTCCTAGTCAAAATTATACAAAGACAACAATACAGACCCATCCAATTTCTGGTAATAATTCTCAGTGGGGATAATGAGGTGGGGGGATTAGTGAAAGCCAGTCAGAGTTTACTAGTATTATGTTCAGTACTGTAAAAGATAATCTTATATTTGGAAAAAAACTGAAGAATTTGCTTTTATAGTCTTAATTTAAGAGAAATTCTTAACAGCAGAGAGAGACGAGACATCTACCAGTGGTTGAGTGGATGGGCAAGGGGCACAAGTTTGAGACTGGGAACTCTTCAGTGATGTAGTGTGAAGGTGTCTGTGAAACTTCAAGTGCTTATCCAATAGATCAGGATGTGAAAAAGCTGGGGATATTTTCAAAGAGATGTGGGAACCAGGACCCCAAAGACTCAGTTCTGCACCTACATACAGCCAGTGGCTTCGAGGGATTGCCTGAACTTGAGCACAATGCCATTCAAGGATGCCCCATGCCTGTAGAAGGAAGGCATGCCTACTGGTGAGCATCGTTGTCTGGATAGAGAATCTCCAGGTGGGAACTCAAATCAGACACCATGAGAGCAAGGGTAGAACCTCCCAGGGGCAGAACCAGGGCTCGTGGAGACGAGAATGGCAGCTCTGACTTGAGTTTATACAGAAGCAAAACTGGCCTTGGATACACCCAAGTAAAAGATGATGATGGATGACATAAAAACAAAAGATGGTGTGGATGATACTGGTTAAGATTCTCAAAAAGGCCTCTGTCACCCACAGGTCAGGGGCCAAAACTCTCCTCTCTCAGCACTGGCCCTGGGTAGCCACAGGAGGTAAAGCGTCTCTCTAGAAATTATTGGTGAGATTTATTTTTGGAAGCCATATCCAAAAAGCTAGTTGCTTGGCCAGTTTTCTTTCTCTGTCATTCCCATTTCTAAGGCGGTGGGTACAGGGGATGGGGGTGCCACCCCCTCCGCCCCCACCCAGGCATGGAGTGGTTAATCACAAGGTGTACTCTGAAAACTCACGGGTTTTGGCTCTGTCAAAGGCAGGGCTACCTTATTGGAGAAGTGGGCTGCGGTGCAGTGGAACTTCCTTATTGCCTGGCTGGTCACTTCTTGTTTAATGGTGTTCTCTCTGGTTCAGTGACCAGTAGAACAAGATGGGCTTGTGGGATTGCTCATGCTGTGTTCAGTAGTCCATGTCTGTGGCTTGGGACTATGCCAGGGGACCAGGAATCTCAGGCCAGACAGTACGGCTGCTATCTTAAGAAATCACTGGGCATCAGTGCCTCTGGAAGATCTTAATAAGGCCTTCCAGAATCTGCAACTTGTTGGCAATCTGAAACTGCCAATAGAGTCAATATTGTGCTTGGAGTAGATGATAAATCTAAAGAAAACAGATTGCTCCATTGATTCAGAGCTAAACACCGACACTGAGTTCTGCTGTCGTAGACCCTTGAGAAAGGTGCTGGGGGTTTCTAGGGGTGTTGACAGAACGAAGGTGGCTGAGAGAGTACTGTCAAATATCCGCAAAGCTGCTATGTCCACGGAAAGCAAAGCAGTATAGCCTTGGACTTCGGTCCCGCCTGCCTTTGTGAACACTGAATGTTTTACATAACCCATGGTTCACACCACTGAGGGCACAAATGTCCTACATATAACAGGATGCTTCTGAGTTGGATATATATTCATGTTTTAAAAAGGGGGTCATGCAATAATGAGTTACTGAAGTGAAATTATGAGTGCATGTGACAAACATTGAAGAAAGGGCTTTCAAAGTGCCATCTCGGCTGAATGACAAACAAACCAGTACATTTGAAATTGTCCCCCCATGAGGGGAAAAAAAACCAGACTCTTCCAGGTTACATTATCTTTCCCAAAGACATGGAACAAATTACAGAGCTGGGTTTTGTCCTGGTGGAGAGCTTGAAGCCATGCAGAGAGACTGCAGAATATGGCTAACGGGGTCAGGTGAGCTATGACTCTTGTTTTTGTTTTGTTTCTCTGGCTACACTAAGGCTTGAACCCAAGTCCCGTGCAGGCAAGCGAAATCCTCTACAACTGAGTTATATCCTCAGCTCTAGACTAGAGAATTTGAAACCAAAGTATTCGTGGTCTTTAGGATCAAAACTATCATGTCTGACAGTTTTCCTATCAGTCAAGCATGGTTTAGACACACAGGCATTCACACTTTCAATGGCCAATGCCTGGCTAGAGTCACAAAGGGAGACCTGATAAGACCTTGTTTTATCTATGATAGGCATCAGCTCTTGGTCGGAGATAGTAGCTTGCTTTGCTTTCTCCACAGAGCATCCTCCAGACTTTCTGTCCATGACTAGGATGCACATCTCCAACCAGATGGGTTCAACTTGATTTTTACCACGTGTTGTTGGTTAAAAATGTTAGAGAAAAAAATTTTTAAAATCTACTAAGTAGTAAAGTACTAAATGCACCAGCTCTTTACTCTTTCTATACTCTTTCTTGGGTATCTCCTTTTACCTTATATATATATATATATATATATATATATATATATATATATATATATATATGGTAATATATATATATTACTGAGATGGGGATGTTCTCTTACTGTTGTCTGCCCTTTCAAAGTGTTTATAAATTAATTTGCTGATGATATTTTCTTAATGTACTGTCCCTGGGCCTCCTACCAAATGAAATCACATGAACGCTAACAGGATTCCAGTTGCCTGGAGGCAAACGCAGAACAATAAGGAAGCAATCGTTTGTAATTGCATTTTAAGCATTTATTTAAAGACATATGTATGAATTGCCCTGCCAGAGCCCTAATGACTGGCGGGTCACTCTGATCTGTGGCTTTTGCGGGGTTCCTCGCTGTGAGCTCTTACTCTGTGACATGCACAGACATTTGGTGTGTTCCAGTGGTTGCAGCATTAAAAAAATAATAATTTTAATGTTCAAACCAGCGTTAGCTGTTTCGCTTCAGAAATAAATTCTGGCTCAGCTCAGTTCAGTTTTGTAGCCTGTATACTATTCTCAGCCCTCAGAATGCTGACTCTAAAAGTCATTTGGCTCTTTTTTATCTCGTTGGATTTTTAAATGAATTACAAGCCTTTTGGTTGCAGGAACATAAGCATATTTATCCCTGTCAACTCCATCGAGTGAACATCTTCGGGTATTCAGAATAGCATGAGCGAACTATCCAGGAGGTCAGCTAATTGTTTAAAAGTCAGTTCTCGTTTCTTTCAGCCCCAAATGTATACCCAATAGCAGTACCCCAGAAACAGATCTCAGAGCAGTTGTGGGATTTGTATAATGTCTTTCAACTTGACCATCTGAGCCATCTTCTTCTTGGAGGCTTTCAACTAATAACTCTCCTCTGTGAGTGGCCGGGTGGTGGAAATGGTCTCTAGGTCAGAGCTGGTAGAATGGGGGTGCGCTTGGCTTCTGTGTGACTAATCTGGGTCTATTGACACTCATTGTTAGGGCTATGGTTTGATGCCAGGCTCACTATATTTTGGGTGTGATGCCATTTCCTACAGTCACAGGGGCTGCTGTCTGTCTTGCCCCAAGAAACAAACGAGATTTGTAAGGAGTTTAGGTAATTTGTTTAAAGTCACACAACTAAGACCCGATAGAGCCTGAGAGTGAACCTGTGCCTCCACATGCTTCCAGACCCCCAGCTCTTAGCCACACAACTGTGAGTCTCTTCTGGGCCCTGGTTCCCCCCATACACCCTCAGAAGAGTCTGAAGAGCATGATCAACACATAGCTGCCAGCCCAGAAGACTTCGTGTTTTAATCCAGCAAGTAAACAGATGTAGCAGCTTAAGGTTTGCTACATACTTTAGCCTCAAAGTGGCTAAAACCTTCTTTCCAAAAGTGATGTGGAAAACATTGCAAAGAGCCAGGCAGCCAGTATGTTGGGAATTGCCAAGCTGACAGCAGCTGTGAAAGCTGCTCAGAGATTCAGCAGCCTTGGGGTGTTTCCTAAAGAACAATAAACCGAGTGACTCAGAGCCTTGCCCAGGAGGAGCAGGCTTAGGTCTAGACCTCTGAATTTTCACTTTGTGTTTTCAGAGTCTGATGTATTCTGTATTTTTAGAGTAATGTTTGAAATATAGCCACCCAGAATCTTTATGAATGTATTTTTATGTATATATACAAATATATACATACAGCTAGAGACATACATACATATATACATTACTCACTCTCTCTCTCACACACATCTTTATCTGTTAGGTGAAAATAGCTTCCCTGGAGGATAAGTCAGGAGTGGGAGGCAGAATAGTAATTTTGATGCTTGATTCTTCAAGCTGCAATTTGCCCATTCATTGTATCACTCACAAATGGTCTTTTAACTGGCCACAAATGCTTCATATGTAAAGTGAGAAAGCAAGCCAACATTTAACAAAGGATACATATATAGATGAAAACAATGTTGCTTATGCCAAAGCTGTGATTCTTACTTCCAAGTCTTTCCTCGCCCTTCCCTTCCCTAGAGTAATTCATTAGATCTTGCCCAGAAAAATTGCGACCTGCCTAAGCACCAATGCTAGTAACAGGCACGGATGCCTCTGAAGGTGAACCCCAGGGACTCCCATTGAAAATGTGCTCCATTCTTTACCGTGTAATTAAAACGTGATCTGGCTTTGTTTATGATGCTAAAAAAAAAAGCGCCCAAGCTGATAAAGGGAAGCAATAGCCACAACAATAATATCAATCAACCCAGTTGCTTGGCTATCAGTTGATTGGCCAAGTTCAACTTTTATGGCCCATTCATACAGTTGCCTGGTCCTGTAACATTCAGGCTCTCAAAATGTGGTGCCTGGCTAGCCGGCACGGATCTCAGTTGGATTGGGTAAAAGTGCAACATTTCCCCTCCAGACTCACCGAAAAGGTGGAGGTAGTTCATGTTAAGATGCCCTGTAGGAGATGCTGATGCTTGTTAACATTTGAGAACCACTATAACATCACTTAGTTAGACAGTCGATGAAACAGTAGGGGGCATGAATGGCTCATCATGGAGTGTGCTTGCTCTGCTCTCATGAATACCTGAGTTTGGAGCCCAGGGCACCCAAGTAAAAGCCAGGCTGTGGCAAGAGCCTATAATCTGAATGCTAATAAGGTGAGGGCAAGGGGAACCAGTGGAGGGCTGGCTTTGTGAATCTAGGTTCAGTGAGAGACCCCTCCACATCAAACAAGTAAGGTGAAGACCAATTGTGGAAGAAAACTCATGTTCACCCCTAGCTTTAACTTGCATGCACACACACACATCTGTGCACCTGTGTTACACATGCACAAATATTTATACAGGTGTGTGTGCATACAGTAGGAGTCACTATCACACGTTATGTCCAGTTATAACACTAACAGTTCCATTATCTTCAAACAAATAAAAAAACCAAAACCAAACCAAAACAAAACCAAGAAAACTGGGTTTGGTGATGGTTTCCTTTGTTTTATTTACTTGATCAGTTTTGTTCTTTTCCCCTAACTCTTTCAAATCAGTGAAAAATTTACACACGTTGGGTTTTGCTTATTAAGTTTAGGAACTATGTGTGTAGGATTTTATCTTTGAGTCTTCACTACTTCTTTCAGCTTGGTGCACAACTGATTTGAATCCTGGATTCCTTAATAATACATACCCACACTAGCTTAATGACACCAGTAACAATGCTTAGGAAAGGCCTGTAGCTTTCCCTACTGGCTCAGGAAAACCATCCAGCTACAGGAGAGCCGCGTGAGGGCTGTGTGCACATGCCTTCAAGATGAAGCAAACACTACAGAAAGTGGGTTATTAAAGAGCATATTTTCAGTGCGTAAGCTTGGAAAAGCTCTAGATTTTAGAGGAAAAGCATCAAACCTTTTAGCGTAAATTCGTTTAACCCACATGTCTTTCTGCACTCATTATTTTGTGAGTCAAATGGTCCTGCACAGAAATATTGGGTTAGGGTGAAACACATAAAGTTTAAATGGTAAAGCTTTCCTCTCTGGACCCTGGGGGTTGAATGACTACCAAACTGACTTGTTTTCTGCATTCACTATGCTTCAGATTGGAAGAAGTTTGATCTTGCTTCCTTTCTGTGGCCACAGTGCCATCTAGAGTACATCCTGGGAACTCCTTTGGAAGCCTTTGAGAACTCTAAGCTGTTTTGCCTTAAGGTCAGAATCCTCAGCGGAAGTCGCATTTTCAAGGAGGAAACAGAATCTCCATTTTCACAAGGGACACTAACGTCAATTATGCTATCTGTTCACTTTCTTTTCCTCTTTGTTAATCTCTATTCTGCCCAATGTCAGGATGATGTTAAAAACATAACCATGTACAATGCTTTTGTCTGAACATGTAACATTATATTAATTAATTAATTAATGTTATGTTTACTTTTGAAAGAGTATGTTAATTCCAACATTTCTCCCTTACCTCTCCTCCCTTTATGCCCTCCCAAATATCCTTCCTTCTCTCCTTCAAATTCATGGCCTTTCTTTTCATCAGTTGTCATTGCATGTGAATACGTGTTCACATATATTCACACACATATGACCCATTTGGCACTTGTCAAACCATGGCTGTGCTCTTCCTAGGGAGGGCCACCTCTCCCATTCCCAGCTTGCCTCAGTTGCCTGTAGTTATTTTCTTTAGAGTTGAGGTCTCTCGGGCTTTTGTCCTGTCCAGTTTGACACGCCCACCCTTGCTCAGCCCACGTTTGGGTGACCATGTTGGTGAAACTTTATGGGTGTAGTTTCTGATGTTACTAGAAGACACAATATCACACCAAACTCCCTGATTCTCTGGCCCATACAATTTTTCTGCCCCTCTTCTGAGATGTTCCCTGAGCTTTCGGTATGGGTGTGTCTTGTAGATGTGTTCATCGGAACTGGGATCCACAATTCTGCACCTTGATTGCTTATGATTTTTCTGTAGTGGTTCTCTGTCTGTGGGTATCAGGACAAGTGTTTAGATTGCTGTCATGGATTATGCCATTATTTTTAAAGGTATAATTGGGCCAACAACTATTTTATGTCAGTTTGATGACTCTAGAAATGTTAGTTTTCTCCTGAGTATTGGGAAGATTAACTAAAAGAATTAAGGAAAATTATTTAGCCCATTCCATTATATCAATTTCAAACTTGGGTGTAAATTTTGACACAAAAAGATATAATATTAAACAGTACTTGAACTTGATTTTGAGGGCTGCATAAGGAAATGAACATAGAATTCTAAATGTGACCATCTATTTTGGGTCTGAAATGATGGCGTTTGGTGTTTCAGTCATAAGACAATTGTCAATGACTGTGCTGTTTGGTGGGAAAGGAGCAATCTCTGGGGTCGCTGCATTTCTGCTGAAGAATGGTCTCCACCTAATGAAATACTCTTTGCCACCATGCCGGCTGACCTTTCTCCAATTGTTTTTTTTTTTTGTTGTTGTTGTTTTAGCTTATCCAAGAGAAGTACTATCATATTCCTTAACAACGTCGAAAGTAGCCTACTTTAAGAGAAAATATGCAGAAGAAGAAGATTTACATCAAGATTACCATGGGTATTTTCCAAAAGTAAGGATTTTCTTTCCCCCCAGTTCTCCCTCCCAAATGTCGTTACTAGCACAAAGCTCTAGCTTTCATTTCTCCGTGTGGAGATTAATGACTATTGTTTGCCTCCTAGCACCTGATATTACCCGAAGACAGGACTTGTATCCTCAAACTTTCTCTGGAGAAGCTCAGGTTTCTTGAAGACCCAGAAACCTACTTAAGAAGGTCTGTGTTAATTAACAATTTGCTGAGGAAGATACACCTAGAGACAGAGAAAGAGAACTATGAATACTTTAAGGAAGCTCCCTGCTATAAGACTGCTTATTCTGACACAAGAAAACGGCTGAAGTTGATGGTACAGGAGTGCTGTTCCCAGTCTCTCTACTATGAAGAGCTGCATTCCTACCACATTGTGCCTTACACTTCGGAGAATACCATCTATGGGGTGGGCTACACTGGTGACCACTTGGAGCAAAATTCTCAGTTGCTTATTTATAAAATGAATTAAAGTAACTGTTAAGTTCATTGCTATTTTGTTTCTAAATGCCTGAACTGTTTATAGTGAAGATATTAATACAAAACACTAATTGCCAGTGTACTTGATCTCAGTGATGAGATGCATGCTGAACCAAGGGGAGAGAACCATGGGTATTACCCAGCAGTCCTTAGTGCCATCACAATGAATGGAAAATATGGCCACGTTATCATAAAGCAGTGGTTTGATGCATTAGAAGAAAGGGTTTTTGTTGTTGTTTGTTTGGTTTTGGTTTTGTTTTGGATAGAAAGGGGTTGATCTCTGGTGGACCTGTTAGATTAAAATTCTTAAGCTACTCCCCCACCCAAATTCTGCATTCTTATTGAGAAGTAGCAAAAAAAAAAAAAAGAGCATATTAAATTGATAATGCTGTGACCCTGATTAGTAAGGGTGGAACAAATCTAATTTTCTTTACATGATGAGAATCGCTCTTTCAGAAATGCTTTGGCTTGTCAAACACTGTGCCAAATGAGTGTCTGTCTTTAGTATCCTTTAGCTATGGGTGACAGTTCAAGATGGGGCCAGCGTATACCGCAGCTTATTCGCTGACTGTAGCAACTGGAGTCCCTCAAGTTCATGCACTTTTTGTCGTTGTTGATTATTCTTACTTGGTCTTAATAGACTTTCTCTTTAAGAATGACATGTAATAAATTAGCATCGCATATAGGATCATCTTTAAGTTCTATAGGTTGATTAAGATTTGTGCTGGGCCTTTGAGTTTAAATTTTATTTATGATCTTTTTTTTTAATAGGCTGTGAAGCTCAGGAAAAGGGTAGGCAGGCAAAATATGTTTTTAATAGGTTAATGATTTTTTTTAACAACCTGCTATGGAAGGTTGATGAGAATAATAGAATTTAGACATGGTGTTATTTCTTCACCTTGCTAAGAGCTCACGCAAGGTGCCGGGATGAAGCATTGCACTGATTTTTGTATAGTAGTCCAGTAGTCAATCACTTGCCACTTCAAGAAATGTGTGGGAATGCCTTTGGGGAGAATTTTAGAGAAGTTCTTATGTTTACGGTTTGAAGGGTGGTGGTTTAACAAGTTGGGTAGGTTCATGACATTGCTGGAAGTGATTCATCGTGTTCTTGAGGTTTGAGTGAGATGTCTGACTTCAGGCTCTGAAGTTGTTGTCCTATAGAGTGTTTCCTTTAAAGAACTGTTACTGATAAAATAGATTGGGAAAACTAGGTGCCAAAGGTGTATTTAAGAAAATACCAAAGACTCAAGGATGAGTGTTAGGGAGGCTGTGAAAGTGAAGCTAGCAAAGACAAGATTCTAAGCCAAGGACTGCACAGGTGTATGGAGAGCTTCATGAGGATTTGCTTGCTGGTCTGCTTGCTGAGCTTTGTTCACAATGATGACACACAGGGATACGATACTAAATTGAGATGCCAAGTGTTTGTAATTCAAATATGGCAAAATTGTCATCACGGTGTCATCCCTAGCTGAAGTACAGACTTGTAACCAGGCTGGCCACATCTCATTTAGATACCACATTTGGTCCTTGTGATCAATCACCAAGGTGATTTGTACAAAGAATACGGGGCCCCTGACTAGACTGCATTGTGCAAGACTGAAACAAAAGACTATTAGCATGCTTGATCCAAGTGCCAGGTTTGTATTTAATTGCTCAATCAGCATAAGTAAAGTGCTTTAGAATAAAGTACAATTTATAATAGAGGTAAAGACTTACAGACAAGTTAGTGTGTAATGTTGAGATGTTTTTGAAACCCACATATAAATATTTAAAAATTAATTGGAGAGCAAGGTTTGGCATAGATGTTTAATATTTTTTATTTCCTTGCTTCTAAAAGGCTGCATTTCTCAGAAAAAATTCTTTCAAAAATATTTATATAAAGTTGAGTCTAGGCTAAAACTCCAAATTTGATAAGATAAGAATGCCATCATAAGTCTAGAGACAGAATCAGTATTTGATGCTTTTTAAGTTTTCACTGAAATGAACACTGATGTGGCTTACAACAGTGCCTCTAAGAAGAGGTCACCAATGCTAACAGGTGTGACTTTTTTAAAAGCACATGTTTAAATTGTCTAAGTATAGAAATACACAAATTTTGGGATAGAAGAAAAAGGAAGAGGAAAAAACAGTCAAGAAAGTGTAAATTTGTAACATCTCCTGTAAGTCAGAATCTTTAAACAAAGCCAGAACTTTGGGGCAAAGAACCACTTAGCATATGTAAAAATCCATTTTATTTCATGACACCATTACCTGAATGCTCTACACCTTCATATGTAAGCTGTCTTAGAAGCCAGTGGTATTTGTGATTCTACTTTTATTTAAATATTCATTGATTTAACAACAGATTATTTAAAAAATACTTTTTAGTGCAAATAATTTTCCCCCAGTAAACAGCTCATAGATAAGGAGTTGACAAGTGCTATCTTGATTTTTCCTTTTAGCTTGTATTTAAATTCTGAAGACTTGCATGAGTTAGCCCATGGATGGCTGTGATTTTAGCAGGGCCAGCTAGGATCCCATCCAGTTTGCCCTGCTAATGACTTTTCTTCTACAGTGGATGTTGCCAGCACCAGTTAAAGCTTTTTTGACTTTAGGCATCCTTGATCTGGTGACAGAAGCTGGCCTTAAGATAGGAAACTGAGACAAGAAATCTGAGTGTCACTGTACTCTTCTCCTGAGGGTATCATAAGATACCCTGGCAAAAAAGAAAACACACATAACACCGCACATAAATAGACATACATGGAAACAAAGACACACAGATACACACCCACAAACACACATATTACATAGATACACACACACACATGCCTACAAAGAAGACCACAATGGACACAAAGACAGGGAGATGAGAAAAATGAAGAGGAGGGGGAAAAAGAGGGAGAGGGAGTAGTGACAGGCAGGATCTGTAAGTGAAAGAGCAAATTGTTTCCTGCGAGGGATCGTTTGCTTGCTGTATTCATTTTCTCTTTCCTGTGTCCACTGTCCATAAGGCACCTGCTCTCTGAATGAACTGCTCATCTCTTTCATTCGGCAGTGATGCCTAACACTAGATTCTACGCAGCACAGACGAGACTTGAAATATGGGATTAAGACAAAACCCTGCTGAACCTGGTTCAGGCCAGTGAAGGAAAAACAGAAAATATAGTCGAAGGAGATGCCAAATCCAGAGGCCATGTGCAAACACGTATGCTCAAATGCACGGGCTGTTCCAATGCATATTTCAAGATTAAGCAGGCCGGTGTCAGGGGACTCGGCAGAAGTGCAGGTCACCACTCACTGAGGCACGATTAGCATTGAGCCTTGTGCCAGGGCTGGTATGTGACCTGAGTGGAACACAGTCACTTTGCTCAATTTCCCCATAAGAGGACAGATAATTGCCTTTTCTCTTCCAAACTGGAATGGTTATGTGACATCTTTCTCTAAAAGCATTTACAGGTGATTAAGATGCACAGGGAAGAGGTTGGACACTGAAGGAATACACACACCCCGTGCTTCACAGCGTATTTTACGCTGGCAAGTGTAGGATGCCTCTGTTGTGTGGGGTAACAAGCTAGGTCTGTACTCCTCTCGGGATGTCTCCTGGGGAGATGGTTGGGAAACAATTAAGAACGTAACTGTCCTTCCGTCTCTCTAGCTTCTCGTTCTTTTATAGGGTGAATCAGGTCAGTGTTAATGTCCAGGAAAGCTGTAAAGGACAATCAGAATGAGTAGACCGCAGTCTAAAAGCTGGGTCTGGCCTAAATAAGGCTAGAGAGACAGACTTCGATCCTTTGTCTGTTGTTTTGAGTGGACTTGGGATTTCTTAACACCTGCTACTGAAGCCATTTTCTCTCTGTCCCACAAGCTGCATCTCTGAATTGCAGCCTTGTCCCTGATCCCCTCTTGCGTCCATTCTCTTTCACGGGGATGTTGATCTGCCCAGAGACACTCAGGAGGATGACAGCTTAAAATCCTGGCTGAGTTCCTTTGAGAAAGGGTTCCGGAATTGATCAAACTGGAATCCATTCACAGCGATGTTATTAGTTGAACACAATTCTTTTTTTTTAAATGACCATACTTAGTCACTGAGTACTTGTGAGATAAGGTATTCTTGTTTCTAGAATTCAGTGTAAGAGTCATGTTTTGCTGAGAAAAACAAACAAACCCGTGTTGGAAACAATCAAAGATTGTATATAGTTAAATACTTTATGTAATATATGTATTTAGCTTACATATTCTTATTCTTGAACTTTATTACTATACATTAGCAACATGACAAGTGCCATTTTTTTTTTTTTAAGGAAAAGTGAATCGTGTCTAAAAATTGTTACATTTTGGGGCAACATTTCCATATGAAGATAATTCTGTCTTTCCTGGAGGCTTAGTTTATACAGTTGGCTAGTTAAGAACATTCCTCTGCATTGGTACTTTTGAAATCCCTTTGGACAGTCAGCTCCCCAGTGGTCTTGTTAAAAATGCATATTCTTGTTTTGTAAGTCTTCAGTGGGACCTAAGTCTTCATTTTCCAATATTCCCCAGTAAATGCAGTTTTGAGTAGAAAGTTCATTTGTAATTTCAGGATGAAAACACTAATGCAAGCCTATACATGGATGTTCATGTCCGTTTTCCATAGCAAGTTGTTTTTGTTTTTTCGTTTAAGAAATACAAAGCAAAGGTGGGTGGTGTCTATGTCTGCAGTCCCAGTGTCTGGTCGGTAGCAGTAAGACAGTCAGGAGCTCGGGGTCTTCCTTAGCTATATACTGGCTTTGAGATCACCCTGAGTGGTATATGATGACCCCCCGTCTCAAAGGGGGGAAAAAAAAACCAGAAGAAAGAGACGGCGAAAGTAAATATCACAAAGCCATAAAATCGTTTGTCCCAAATAGTCACAAATAAAACACAGTGTAACATGCATGGAGATTGTTTTTGACGGTTAGAAGGCTGGATCCAAACCAAGTGCATAAGAGGAGCATAGAGTTCCGTCCGGTTCTTATCAGCCAGGGCAATCTCTTCCCTCAACCACCCTGGGACAAAGGGAGCTCCATTCGGCGATCCTGGAGCAAGAATGAAAGTTTCCAGAGTTAACAAGATGCTGACAGTCTTGCTTGGTGAAAACTGTAACAGTAGTACAAAATACCCTATGCTAAACCCAGGACCCTGGATGTTGGCGAGCCGAAGCTAGAAAGTGACCCCAGGTTGTTGAGCTCTGTTCTTCACAAGATTCTGCCCTGCCAGCCACTCCCCCACCCCTGGCCCCGACCCGCACCTTCCTCCTCAGGTTAGGAGGTCACAATAAAGGGATGATCCGTGTAACCGAGGAGTCACCTAACTTGTCTAGTTTGAGCATGCCAAGTGCTTTTGTCAGGCTCTCTTCTGGTCCTGAGTTCTTGGTATCGCTATTGTGAAATACAGTGTCATAATAACCCGTTAATGAAGAGAGAACGGCAGAAGCCTGGCTTCGTGGGAACGCGCTCAGCTGCGGAGCAGATGGCGTTCTACAACATTTATTTGGGGAACTGTGTGTCTGTTACATAACCTAAAATATGTCTTTTTCACATTTAAAAATATTTGGGTCATGGTTTAAAGTTTTGGACTGTTTTTTTTTTTTAAGCTGGGAGGAAGAAAGGTAACTGTATTTTATGACGTATTTGACATGTTATTAATAAAATTTTATTACTAGCAAAATGTGGAGCCCTTTGTGAAGCAGGGGAGGTGGGATCTTGCGTGTGGCAGCTGCGGGGTGTCTCTGAATTCCAGAGGTCACGTCTTAAAAGCAGGTGGCTCTACTCTTCAGTGCAACATTAACTTAATGGCTTGGAAGACGCACCATCTCACAGTGACCCGGAACTTCAGGTAGCAGAAGTTAAACACTGACAACAAGACATAACGTCCTGTGGATGTAAGCATCGAGGAGGGTTGCCTTCTCCCCAGCTAACTCAACATGGGTGCACGTTGTTTCTTGGTGGTAGATTTACTGGGAGAAATAGTAGGTGGGAATCACTAGAGAGATGTATTCTTTTTCTCTCTAGTGTTTGTTATTGGTATTGCAAACAAATGGACAGCCAAGCTTCCTCTAAACCATGGATGTAGTGTGGAACACACATAGGCCAGGGTAAGGTGTTGGCAAGCAAACAGCATTTTCCCCTGCATACATCTAGCTTAAATACATAGTTATTTTAGTAACAAGAACAACTGACCCATACAAATGATGGGGATCTGGGAAAGAGTACATAAGCCAAGACCAGAGACAGTGAGTGTATTACCAGTACATTTCTTCATGCTGGGGTAGGTCTTTACTCTTTTTTTTTTTTTTCCACGAGTTCCACACAGCGATAACTGACTTCAAGCATTCACTTACCTGTAAGCTCCTTTTGCCATCACCTCATGAATGTGATGATTAAAAATGTTTTGTAAATGGTGCTGCATAAATGCAAGCATCATAGAATCATTATGCCAAATGCAGATGAAGAAGCATTAATAAAACACGGAGACACTCAACCAACTTCTCTCATGGTATTCTGATAGCTCATAACGAACACTACCACATGAGCTCCATTTCATCAGTTGGTATATAAAACACATGGCAATTATTAAATTATCAAATTAAAATGAAGTCCCCCTCACTTTGCCTCCTTCTGGGAAGATGGAGGCCAAGGTGCTTCAGGAACATGGCTACTGGTCACTGGCCAGTATATGCCACATGGTCAGTATCACTCCAGGAGTCGGTGGTGTTTCATCTGTCAATATGCCATCACAATGGACAACCCAGGGCAAGATGGTGGTCCCTGTGGATAGGGAAAGTGTATCCTGGCACTGGCCCTTTACCCCCATTGCCCTACTTTTGTAAGGTTTGCTTAGGCTAACCTTGCTTTTTATGTCAAACTCTCCAAGCATATCTTCTGTACTGACAGTAAATAATTAAGGGACTTAAATAAACTAGCAACTGCTGTCTCCGCCTTTCAAGACGAGGCAACTATAGAACCTCTTTACTTCAATGTCATTGATGGACCATTAGGGTCTGGAAAACGCTCTAAAACACTGAGCAGTTCACCGTATCTGATCTGAATGCTGCGCCCTTTCCCGGATCCCTGCATAATTGAATGGAAGCAGACTGATTGCATCAGCATAGGTGAAGAGAGTTCTCTGCCCAGGGGGAAGAAGCAGTGTACTTGTGGGAAGGCAGAATCATGGGAGCGACCGGACAGCTGGTGCAAATGCATCAGGGACTTAAATATTTATTTCTATATTTAGAAGAAAAGAATCCTGGGCATGATCCCAAAACTTAGTGTTTTTTTCCTTCTTTGGATTTGCTCTAAGGGTGGTAGTGCTTTTCAGACAGATGGCTGAAATGAATGTTACTCTAACTTCATGTATTTTCACTGGTTTTTGGTTTCAACTGAAGAACATTTTAGATAATTTTACACATTCCTGGCCTACTGCTTTATAAATGTGTCCTATTATCCTGGAACAATAGCCAAAGGAAAGGTCCTGGATACAAGAATAGACATCACCTGAGAGAATTTTAGGTGATGCTTACAGACAAAAGCACAATTGTAGTATTGAACACAGGCTCTTTGTGGTGATTTGAATAGGAATGGTCCCCCCACCCCCAGCCTCATGTGTTTGAGTGCTTGGCCCATAAGAAGTGGTCCTATTAGGAGGTGTGTCCCTTTTGGAGTAGCTGTGGCCTTGGAGGAAGTGTGTCACTGTGGGGATGGGCTTTGAGGTTGTGCATGCTCAAGTATGCCCAGTGTGACAGGCAACCTCCTCCTGTTGGCTGTGGATCAAGATGTAGAACTCTCGGCTCCTTCTCCAGCACCATGTCTGTCTGGATTCTGCCACACTTCCCTCAGTGGTAATAATGGACTAAACCTCTAATATTGTAAGCCAGCCCCAATTAAATGTTTCCCTTTATAAGAGTTGCTGTGGTCACGGTGTCTCTTCACAGCACTAGAAGCCCTAATTAAGACACTCAACGGAGGTAATGGCAATACCCAGTTTGCACCCTAATTATAATATCACAGCTCCCTGACCATCACTCTGTCCCTCTCTGTCTCTTAGCTTAGGCAGCTCTTTCCAAAAGCCATTGTGCCTAAAACACATGCCCCTGAAAGAGGGTTTGTTTGGGGTTAGAGGAGAAGGCTTTGCTGGTAAGGTGCTTGCAGCGCAGGCACCCAGCTTTGTAGCTGCCGTTTCCATGTAAACATCTGGCGTGGCAGCACACGTGTCTAATACCCAGTGTTGAGAAGTGGGATTGCTGGGGACTGCTGAACAGTGAAAAAGTTTGTCTCCAAAACTAAGAGTGGGGAAACTGAGGAAGACACCTGGAGTCAACCTCTGCCCTCCATGCACACTGCTTTCCCGAGAAATGAGTGTTGCCTACCTGGGAATGTCTAGCCGCAGTTTCCCATCCAGACCAGTAAGAAATACATGACAGTAAACCTCCCTGCCATTATGGATATGTTTTTTGTTGCCTGGATTAAGAAAAAACTGTGAATTGATAGTGTTTTCCTGCACTCGTGCTTATCTTGACCAGTGTCCGCCAGAGGTTGGCCTCTCTTAGGTATCTGGAGACTGAGGGGACACTTGACCACAGACTGAAATGGGTGAGATTTTAAAGACACGATCCTGGCCTAAATAGGCTAAAATATGTAAGGAATAAGAAAACCATCAACAGCAAATCTAAATCAAGAAGCTTACCTAAACTACATGATACATACAGGCTTTTTTTAAAAAAAGGTAATTTATTTATTTTTATATCAATCACAGGTTAGGTACTTTTCATCCCAGGTGTAGCCCCCTCCCTCATTCCCTCCCACTCTCCCCATCCCTGCCTCATCTCCTCCCTGCCCCCTCCAAGTCCACCGACAGGGGAGGACCTCCTCTTCTTCCATCCAACCCCAGATCATCTTGTCTCCTCAGGGCTGGCTGCAATGTCCTCCCCTGGGATCTAGCCAGGCTGTTACTCCCTGGCGTGTATGGGGGAGGGTCAAAGAGCCAGCCATCGAGTTCATGACTGAAACAGTCCCTGTTCCCCTTACTAGGGTCTTCAGTTGGACACTGAGCTACCATGGGCCACATCTGAGCGGGGGTTCTAGGCCATATCCATACATGGTCCTTGGTTGGAGAAACTGTCTCTTATAAGACCCCTGTGCCCTGCTCAGTTTGGTCTTTGTGGAACTCTTGTTCTCCCCAACTCTTACTAACTTCCCCTATTTTTATTATTATTTCCTGCCCTCTGCCGAATTACCAGGTGTGTTTGGTTAGCTTTTTTTGGGTCAACTTTTGACACAAGCCAGGGGTCATCTGGGAAGAGGAAACTTCAGCTGAGAAAATGTCTCCCTCAGATTGGAGACAAGTCTCTAAGAGCATTTTTTGTTTGTTTGTTTTTTTGATTACTGATTGATGTGGGAGGGCCGGGCCCACTGTGGGTGATGCCACCCCCTGCAGCAGGTGGTCCTGTGTTGTGTGAGAGTGCAGGCTGAGCAAGCTGTGGTGGGCACACCAGTGAGCAGCATTCCTCCATGCTCCTTGTTTCCTGCTTTGACTTCCCTTAATGGTGGGCTGTGATGGCGGAAATGTAAACTAAAACAACCCCTTCTGCCCCCAGCTCATTTTAGCTGGTGTTTTTACTACAGTAATAGAAAGGGAAATAACAGTGAGAGAGGAGATTTTTAACAATAGCTTTGACAAAAGGGCAAATTTTAACAAGTAGAGAGGACAATGACCGAAGGACAGTATCAGGAAGGCAGAACTGGAATGGGGAATGATCTAGAATCTGGATTAGCTGCAGAACAGGCTGTTTGGAGCTGGCCAGTGAAGGACAAGGTGCAAAGCCCGAGGAGATGGCTCAGGCTCAGTTAAATGCCTGCTGGGCAAGCCTGAGTTGGTATTTCCAGGACCCAAAAAAATCTGGGTGTGTTGGGGTACAGCAGTAACCCCAGTGCTTGGTTAGGGGACGGGAACAGGTGGATCCTCAAAGCTCATCGACCAACCATCCTAGCTGAACCAACAAGCGTAAGGTTCACAGAGGCTCTGTCTGAAAAAGTAATGGTGTGGGGCAGTTGAGGAAGGATGCTGGATGTTGCCCTTTGACCTCCACATGCACAAAGACGAATAGTACTCATCCTAACATGTATATGCAGTGCACACACGTGTTCTTTGAGCAGCAGGGTGGAAACGCTTGAACTCCTCCTCTCTCAACCACCCCTTCCAGACAGTTGTAACTCTAAGATAGCCATTCTCCTTGTCTCAGGCTGTGGTCATTAATCCCGTGTAGCTATTTAGTACCAGAGCTTCGGCCATTCGGAGCTGAAGTACAAGTTTACAGAATATTCTCATTGTCTCGTTGCAGCTGTCGGTGTGGCCCAAGGAGTTTGCTCAGCATCCTCCCCTGAGCATGGGTGAGGGGTTATTTATAGGAACATAGGCAACTTATCAGTGGCTACTCTAGTGAAGAAAACATCTCTCCCTCCCATAGAGACCATTAATTAAGTACTTAAAGATTCCCCAAGAAAGTATGGGGCCTCATGAGGCTCCGTCCCATCTGTGACGGAACCTTGGGCCAGTCTTGTCAGCTGTTACTTCTCCCAGCCACACGAGTTACAAGGAAACCTAGGGAAGAAAACTTAAGAGTGTGTCCCATGCAATCCAACTAGTAAGCCAAGAGCGGAACTCCCATGCTGCAGGGTTTTCCAGTCAGAGGGCTTGGTTTCAAGTGTTGGGTCATTAGCTACAGCTGTTAGACTTTTTGGGGAGTTCTTCACTATGTAATTTAAACTAACTGAAATTATTTGGTTTCCTTATCTCTAAAATAGTGATAACTTCACCAAATGTCCCCTCCCCCGCTCCTCCTTTCCCCCCTCTTCTTTTCCTCTTTACCTCCCCCTCTTCCGTTCTTATTATTCTTTTGCTGCTCAGTGGGAGATGGACAAGTGCTTTTCACATGTTAGTCTATTGCATCGCCAGCCAGCCACACTCCCAGCTTAAAAACAACAAAAACAAAACAAAACAAAAACTCAACTTTCAGCAATGTAATTCTAATGTATTGGTTAATGGACAAAAATATAGTTACCCCCAAAAGAAAATACTTGAGCCCCTCACCAGATGATATTATATCACAAACATTAAAAACAGGATGCTTATTGGGGTGTGGTGGTACTAGTCTTGATCTCAGCACTTGGGACCTGGAAGCGGGAGGATCCAGAGTCCAGTGCTACCCTGAGACGCACAGCAATGTCTAAGCCAGCATGGGAATAAATATAGGATGCTGTCGGTGTGGTGATTTGTGAGATCTGGTAAATAAGCAGTTATAAATAAACACACACATATACGCATATCTTTCATGCAAAGGGACACACATTTAATAAAGGAGCCTTCACAAAGGAAATTAGTCAGTACATGTGGTATAACACATAGCAAATGGTAGCTGAGGAGAAGAAAAGTGGGACAGAAAGAAACAGGAAATGGTAGAAGGGCCAGGCACAGGACGCATGGGATGGAAGGTAGACACAGAGTCTAGGCTGGTGGCATGGAGGGGAGAGTCAGGGAAGACTGTAAGCAGGGAGTAGTCCCCACATTCACGGGGAGGGGGCAGTAGAATTTAGAACCCCAGCCTGGAACTTGGGAATACAAGTCACAGAGAAACCGGTGCTGAGAAACGGGGCCTCAACACAGGAGGCATAGGCCGTTGGGTGAGACTCTACAGGTCCTTTGTTGCTCATCAAAACACTCATCATCTATTGTCTCCGGCACTCCTGAGTTCACTTTCTATTTTTCTATTCATCACCAGTAAAATCTAGTTTCTTAACTACCCTCCAGCCCACTTTCTTGTATGTAAAATTAAGAATAGCAGTGTTTGTTTCACAGTGTTGCTTTGAGAGATTAACATGTACAGAGACTTTGGAAAATGTGGCTAAGGCTGGGCTCCATGGAATTGTGAGCTGACGCTCTCCACCGTTCTTGCAATCAAGATCCTTCCATGTACAAGTACAGCGACTGTAGAGGAGCACCTTGCCATCTGATGGGGGAAGATGGATGCTCTCAGTTCCATGGAGAGAATGGGTACTCTGTAAGTTTGCTGACTAACGGCATCAGAGGTGAGGCAGAGCTGGATGTTTGCTTATCAGTTAGAGCCAGAAAGTAGTACTAGGTGTGGAGGAAGAAGGGATCAACAAAGCAAGCAGCCAGGTCACAGGATAGCAAAAGTTAATGTTCAGAAGGAATTTAGCTTAGACTGTTTCGGGTGCTTAAAAGTAAAACAAAAGAATGTATTATGCTTGAGGTGGCAGCCACTATACCAAACAGAATAACAAGGATTCTAGCCTGAGAGGGGCATGGAAGATGTATCAGATGAAGCCAAGATGACAGAGGACAGCAGAAGAGCCTGGAGCACTGACTTTCAAGCCTGGGAGATTTTACCAGGAATTGTAATCGCAGGAGGGACCTTGCAGAGCAAGCCTCAGCTGGACTCATAACCATCTGACTGGTTAAGAATCCAGGTGGTTCCAAGACAGGTAAGCCAGAAGGATGCTGGGTGTTACTGAATGAGTTGGGCAGTTGGGAAGAAAAATGCCAGCATAGCCTAAAGCTTCCTGAATAACATAGATTGAAAGTGGGGGAGGCGTGGATTTCAAGGTGAAGAGAAACTTGTGTTTCAAAGAGGCAGATGGTAGAAAGCAAAAACCAAAGAGCAGACTGAAGACCCTCTACTGTGGTTGAACCAGATGCGTAGGTACCTCTATAGAAGACAGATTCCCTCATAGTAAAATGAACTACACACAAGAAAGAAAAAAATTGCCTTCCTCAGCCAGTGTCTACCTCGGGCAGTCCCTACATTCCCCTGACAGAGTTGGTCCAGCTTAAAAGCTCAGATGCTTAGAGGAGACCCAGGTAGATGAAATCTGTGAGGTTCCCTTAAGGAAGGCAAGGCAGTGAGTGCTATGGTGGAATGCAATCCCTCCTCGATCCCAAGACAACAGCGCTGGGAGGCGGGGCCTATTGGAAGGGGTTTATGTCACAATGACTCGCCGCGAACTGTTATAACTACAAGAAAAGCCTGTAGGAGAGGCTCTCATTCTTCTGTCTGTGCTACTAGGTGAAGACACACATCCCCCCGCTCTGAAGGAAGGCAGGCACCATGAAAAAGGCACCACCTTGGAACCAGAGACTGAGTTTACTTTGACCTTAGATTTCACTGCTTTCATTACTGTCAGAAATAAATTTCTGTCGTTTGTAAGTTAGCTGGTCTCAGATATTTTGTTATGGTAGAATGAGATGCTCTCTGATGGCAGGCATGGTGACAAAGAGTTCCTAGCAGTTTTTGTCCGTCTTATCACATTGCTTGGAATAAAACCTTCCTCTGGCCAGTTGCCTGGAATGCCCTCCTGCATGGGTAAGTATGGCTGCCTTCCCGGCCTTCTCATCGCTCTGGCCTTGAGCGTGTGGTCTAACCCGGGATACCTTCTTGAGTTTGACATGGAGATATATCAAAGAAGACGTACCTCTTAGGAAAACAGAAAGACTCAAAACATCCACCAATGTGAGGGGACTGGATGGCCGGCTCTGAAATCTGTGCTTCTCATCCCATGGAGACCCCCACCGCTGAGGCGTCTTCCCCTCGATGGGCTGTTTAGGTTCGCTAGGGCCCACTTAATTTACTGGCTCCGGGTTTTGTGGCAATCAGCTCTGCTCAGTATGTGCGACGGTGAAGGATGGGTTGAAGACAGCCACGGAAATTCCATATCGACCTCCAATGTTTTTAGACTCAGACTTTCAGTCATTGTGCCCGCACAGGCAGCTGTTTAAAAGTCTCCATTCCCTCTGTGATCAAGGGAAAAATGTTTTTATAGCAGCTACAGTGGAAACCTATGCTATGTCCCCCCTCCACCAGGTGAAGACTATTATCTCTGTGAAACCAACCCTCAACTTCATTATTCCATTCCTGCTTTTCAGGGCATAGCCAGACACCCACAGAAATGACTTGAGGGAACAAATGTTTCCTTAATGGCTCTGTACCTCAGGGAACTGGACAGCCTGGCATTTATTTTGTTTTACATTACAAAAATCACTTTGTTTTTTTTTTTTTAAGTGCAAACTTAACCAAATTTCAAATTTCCCGTGTTATGACCAGTTATCCTGAGCTTTTCATTGGGTAGATTCGTTTTTGTTTGTTTGTTTTCATCCTAGAAGAAAGGAAATATATTTTAACTTAAAGGTTTTGTAACTTTGAATTATTCACATAAGTGATGGAATTTGTTGCCTGTGTATAGCTCTAACACACACTTAAAAGAAGGGGATCCGTGAGGATATAAAAGAAGCAATATTGGGGTGGGGGACAGCTCAGCACTGGTTCTTCCAGAGAACCCAGGTTCTCCTCTCAGAACTTACCTGGCATTTCCATTTCCACAGGGTTTGCTGTTCTCCTCTGGCCACCAAGGGTGCCAGGCACATACACGGTGCACACACATATGTGTAGGCAAACACATCCACACACCTAAAAATGTTCAAATGTCGCAGAGTGTGCAATCACACTTTTGATATCAACGGCTGTCCAGCCTAGCAGCGGACAGCTCAGCCCATTCTGTGGGACCCGCCTGCTCGGCTGGTAAGTCTGGGCCTTGGGATCAGATGCCAACCAAACCACTCCTGGCATTGAATATGCAGATAAGAATGTCAAATGCTGAGCTAACTGGGTAGATTGTTCTAGAACAGACGGTTCACCTCACCGGATGTGTGTCTATCCTTCCAAATTAAAAGATGAATGGCAAAAGGTGGAAATTGCTTCCCCAGACTCAAGGCTATGGTATAAGGCTGAGCCAAGCAGTCGAGCACATCTGTCTACTGTAAGGCCCTGGGTTTGATCCCTTATGCTGGAAAAAAAAGTCATGGTTTGCATGCCACCTTTCTGTTATATATTTATTTTTATTTATATTTATTGAAACTGAGTCTATGTAGTTTAGGCTGGATTTGAATTTGTGATTTTTCCCACCTCAGCTGAAAAAAGGTATGTTCCTCTATACCTGTACCCAGCTACGTATGACTTCCTTCTAGCTCTTTTTGTTTGCCTTTGTAGCAAATACTACATTACCATGAAATTAAACTTATTTAAATGTATGCTTTATACATTTATAGCCCTGGGGGCCTTGGACTCAAGATCCTCTTAAGTGTGGGATTGCAGGTGAAACAACCATTAGCATAAAATATTTATCTATAGGTATAAAAATGTTATTTTGTTGGACTTTTAAATTATTTTAATTAAAAAAAGGATAAAAACAACGATGTGCCTCTGTATGTTTATTTATTTCTACTGAGTTCAGGTGCCACAGGAGTCCAGAAAACGGTACCAAATCCTTTGAATCTAGACTTACAAGCAGTTCTGTGGGTACTAGAAACTGAACCTGGGTCCTCTGCTAGGGAATTTATGTGTTCTTCAGCACCATCCCTCCAATCCCCATTTTGATTTTTGATGTAAACAGTCTTCATTTTTCATGATCGATTTCCAGAAGGTTGAATTACTAAGGCAAAGGTAATATTTGTGTGAAATTCTTACACATGGTCAAATTATTTTTTTAAAGTGCTTGTAGCGCCTTTGCTGAAGCATTCAGATTGTCACGCCCTGGGAACACGCGTCCTCTCGTGTTCTGTAAAAGACAAGATGGTCGCAGTTGATGTGTGCACAGCCCAGCTGTGTACATATGTAGGGTGCCTGCCTCCCTGTCTGTCTGCTATGCATTTGGGCAAACAGCAGGGAACATGTATTTGGGACATCAGTACAACAGAAAATGAATGCCTGCATTCCGGATAGGCAACAGGCTAAAACGCTAGGCAAATTAAAACAAACTAACGAAAGAAGTGGGTAAAATGTTTTCCGTTGGCTTTGAAGTGGGGACAGAAGCACATGCAGTTCAGAAAAGAGCAGGCAAAGGCACAGGGCTTAGGGATGGCAGGTGTCAAGGCTGCAGGAGGCCTCAGCTCTACTAGGCATATCCATGTCCTGAAATAGCTGGGTCTGAAGAGCCCACCTCCACTAGGACAGGTCCCAGCTCTGATGCAACCGGAGGGACCTTGTGACATTTTGTCACCTAAGATCCTAAACTGTGTAGGTACAGTTATGTGTTTGTGTGTGCATGTACCTGCATATGCTGCACAGAGACATGCCTGAGTATGTGTACGTGAATGTCTGTCTGTCTGTGTACATGCCTATGGGTAAACAATTATATGTGCATGTGAATGTGTGTATGTGAATAAGCTTGTGTACATAGTTTGGTGTGCATAAATGTCTGTGGACCATGTGGATGTACAAGTGGGTATGTGTGCACATGAACATGCACACATGGACATATAAGTGTGTGTGTGTGCATGCTGTGGACATGTGAGTGTATGCAGACCCAACATCTGATTTCCTTTGTATCTCTTTGTTTCTTATTTCACAGATTTCTTCATTTTATTAATAATTAAGAAAGTTTTTTTCTTTTTCTTTCTTTCTTTCTTTTTTTTTCAGAATTTATTGAATTTTATTACTCTTGACAACTATAAAGTAAAAAATACTCCACATATATCATGTAATTTTACTGAGAAATGGGAAGGTACAAAAAATTAGAACAAATCTGTTTAAATGGTGGAAGCTTAGCAAACATGTTTTGGCAATCCAGGTGGATGAAAATATTCCATGATTAATTTTGTCTTGACAAAGCTC
>CM053765.1:37799879-37821048 GCA_028658305.1 Pachyuromys duprasi | reverse complement strand
GGCGAGAAGTAATGATAGATCTGGGGGAGGTTGTTGAGACTTGGGGAGAACAAGAGCTCCACAAAGACCAAACTGAGCAGGGCACAGGGGTCTTGTATGAGACGGTTTCTACAATCAAGGACCATGTGTGGATGTGGCCTGGAACCCCTGCTCAGATGGGGCCCATGATAGCTCGGTGTAGGACTGAAGACCCTAGTGAGGGAAACGGACTGTTTCAGTCATGATCTTGATGGCTGACTCTTTGACCCTCCCCCATACAAGCCGGGGAGTGACAGACTGCCTAGATCCCAGGGGAGGACATTGCAGCCAGCCCTGAGGAGACAGGATAAGCTGGGGTTGGATGGAAGGGAAGGAGGTCCTCCCTTGTTGGTGGACTTGGAGGGGTGGGGGAGGAGGGAAATGAGGGAGGGAGTGGGAAGGTGGGAGGGAATGAGGGAGGGGGCTATGCCTGGGATTCAAAGTACCTAACCTGTGATTGAGATAGAAATAAATAAATTAAATTTAAAAAACATTTCTATATTTAAAATGCTATAATATTCCATATATTTCAAGAATACATTTTATAGAAAAAAAAAAGAAATAAGCAAGGTTGGTCAACATTATTTTTTTTTAAGCTTTATCCACCTTAAGATATTTTTGTACCTCTTGCCTATTCAAAACGTATCAATATGTTATAAACTGACAAATGTCATTTGGCAAACCACTTAAGGAAGAAATTTATAACTTTCTTATATATTCAGTTAATTAAAAATCTGAGTGTGTATGAGTATTTCCAATGTAAGTATAGAATAAAACCCTAATTTTTTTCTACAGGGAATAATTAGAAAGAAAATGTATTTCATTCATAACTGAAATGAATTAGAAATCCCTTGGGACCATGAAATGCTAATCATGTGGGTTTGCCACTAAATTCATAACTATGTAAAATAAAAAAAACTTTTATTTTAAAAAAAAAAAGAATTTACTCATTTCATTTTATGCACATGGCTGTTTTTGCCTGCCTGTGTAGATGCATGCCACGTGTCCCGGAACTAGAGTTATGGCAGGTTGTGGGCTACTAAGTGGGTACTGGGAACTGAACCCAGGTCCTTTGCAAGAGCAACCTGTGCTCTTATTGCTGAGTCATCTCTACAGTCCCATGAAAGGCACCATAGTTTTTTTTTTTTTTAAAGGAAATGCCTTTGCATTTTCAATTTTATTTTTAATTGTGTGTTCACAGCTGTACTCTGTGAGGCTGTCAGACAGCTTGCAGGAGTCATTTCTCTCCTTCCTCCACGTGGGTCCCTGGGATCCAACACAGATAGTCAGGCTTGAGAGCAAGCACTTTTCCCCGCGGAACCATCTTGCTGGCCCCCAATCCATCTTTAACGCACTGCTCAGTGATAATCTCTTTTGGCACACAGACATAGATTCCTACTCTTCCCACCACCCCCACCATCCAGATGTTCTTTACACATGCCTAGTGTGTAGGTTGTGAAGATATTTTAAAGCCATTGAATGTTTTAAAAATCATACACTATTTTTGGTGATTGTGAAATGTTCTGCAACGTACTCAACAGATCTCTGATTGTGGTCTTCACTGTTATGTCATTTCTTTTGTTGTAGTGAGCGTCTGTGCATCCATTAGTCTTAAGGACTTCTTTTGGTAAACTTTAGAGCAATGTTTCTAATGACTCCTGGTGATTTGTTATCTTTAGTTTTGGAATGGATTCTTTCGAATACATGTTGGTGACTCTGAGGGAGCACAGACTAATAAGTTTCTCGTTTTACTGCCGCTTTGCTCTTTGCAGGCTTTGGGACCCCTTGGAGGTAGATCTAGGTAGACGCTTCTGGGTGACTCTCTGCAGTACAAGCCTTTGAACTGTAGGTGGCAGTGTTTCATCGCATTTAAAGTATGCCTTGCCAAGGACACAGGATGGCTAACGATAGTTTCAGTGACTGAATATACATCGATTGTACTAATACTTAGAGGAGAGACAATGGAGAGAAAGTGACTTTTGTTCATGAAGCATGTCTATTTATGGCAACGACTGCAGGACTTCCACGTTGGGATCTTGACACGTCCCGGGGCAAAGGTCGGTATTACAGGATGCAGCCTGTACACAGCTTGAAAAGACAGAAACAAATCCCCACCTACGAGGTCTTGTTTTAGCTCACCGAAGCACATTTGTTCTCTAGGTTTTCAGGCCAATTTGGCAGTGGGCTACTCTCAGTTTCACTCTTTCTCATCAACTGTGTCTTTCCAAGAGATGATGATGATTAATTTTTTAAAAAATAATCTCCAAGTTTTTTTCTGGTATGTTAGAATACAGACCCTCATTTGAGGACAGGATCGGTGGTATGGTGGTATGGTGGCATGCCTAATAGATTACTCTACCACTGCCGCCAACACCAACACACACACACACACACACACACACACACACACACACACACACACACCGTTGTCACTCTCTGGCTAGACTTGAGCATAAAAAGAACAGGACTTTAACTTGGATATGAAAATTTCAAAACAGAGAAGTTGCTCTCCAGGAGAGCTCACAGCTTCCTTAGAGTGCTGAAGAACCACTTCAGATGGGAGACCTGGGTAAGAATGTTACAACTCTAGGGAATGGCCAATCCAAGCAAATTCTACCAAGACTTTGTTCCCTTGCAAACGCCTCTACATTTTTTTTTTTCAAGATTAAGCTTAACTCAAATGCCTCTTGTTCTGTGCAGCTTCTCTTGGTTTCTCTAAATTCAGGAATAGCAACTTCTTCCTTGTGTCTCCACACCAAATCATTGTTTCAAAAATACTTGAGTGTTGAAAGTGTTTCAAGTACCAACAAGAGAAACCTGCTTATTATTCAGTTTTTGGTCATTCCTGCTATTTTTTTTTTTTAACATCCAGCACTTGGACACTTGTTACAGAGCTTATAGCAAGTTAACTGAGAGACAATAAAGATCAGGAGCCAGATGGCTTAGTGAAGAAAGGTGAGCGAGGATAGGAAGGGACCGCGCATGCCCCTGGGAAAGAGACAGAACTGAAGTTGTAAAGAACTGAGGAAGGTAAATATGGTGATGCTTACTGGGTAGTGGTATGAGTTGAGGCTGGAGGGATCCAACAGCCTCTTGCTATACTATGGGCTTTGAATTAAAAAAAAATAAGAAAATGATGGGATAATTTTACTTAGAGAAGACCGTTGTGGAAGACATGTTAAGAAAGTGGTTGGGTGTATGGTTGCTGGGAGGCTGGTTGGCAATGTTCAGGTGTCTGATTTTGGTGGTGGTAGTGGTTGTGGTGAAGGATATGGAAATGTGAAAGCAGAGAAAGCCAGGAGATAGGAATGATTTATCTGAGGATGGAGATGGGGACTAAGTTGCCGAAGGAGGCTTCAAGTTTCAGCAAAGAGCTGATTTTATTATCTGAAGAAGAGACAGATTAGGTACAAGTTTGTGAAGTCAGCTTTGGACAGCGGGGCATTGGCACACGTGGGGAATATTCAAACAGTATGGTCAAAATTTAGGTCAGGAGTCCAGAAGCATTTTTGGCAATGACATGGAACAGTGGTTCCCAGCTTTGTGATCCTGGGACCACCTGCACCTTCCCGAGGAACTTGTTAGAAGCATAAATCTGTGGTCTCCATTCCAGACCTAGTGAATGAGGTGAAGGAAGTGAGACTCCTTCACTTTAGTAAGTTTCTTATGGGGATTCTGGTTTGTGCTGAACTTTGAGGGATACCAGACTATATCTTAAAGACTTTGAGATTTGTAGAACAGAATGAATAACAGAAGAATCAGGCATTGGTAAGAGTGATAACACTGAGTGTGTGTGTGTGTGTGTCTGTGTGTGTCTGTGTGTGTAATCATGGAAGCCAACCAAGAAGGAGGTCCAGCACGTGAAGGCTACTCAGAAGTCAAATAAAATATAGACAGAAATGTGTCCACTGGTTTTGCAGTTGACAATTGTAAGTCATAGCAGTTTAAGAAAAACAGAGGAGCAAGTATCTCAAACCATTTGGATTAAACAATAAATTGAAGAGAAAGAAAAATAGCTGATATATGTCTCACTGATAAGTTTAGTACACAGAATGAAAGATGGACAAGAGTAGACAGGGGATGCAAGGTTGAACTACATGTATATTTATATGTATATGTATATACATGTATGTGCATGTACATGCATAGATATATATGTATATATGTGTGTGAATATACATATATATATTCATATATAATTCAACCTTGCATCCCCTGTCAACTGCTGTCCATCTTTCATTCTGTGTATGCATGCATGTATGTATACATAAAATGAATATTAATATATAATGATATATAATATATAATGAATGTGGTATAGTAATATATATAATGAATATGTATCTATAATATATAATAATAAATGTGAAAGTGCACAGACCATACACATAGAACTCAATTTTAAGAACTCAGTGGCCACAAAAATGGAGAGCAACAGGGAGAACTCTATCTTACAGCTCAGCCTTCTGCCCATAGTGATGCCAGCCCAAGCCTGCTGAACAGAAAATAATAGAGAACAAGCCTGGCTTGTGATGATTCCCCTGCCCATGGGACCCATCAAGTTCTGGTAACATTGGCTCACCTGAGTTCTTCACCTGATAGTTATCTATCACTACACTAGGAAGCTGGTGAGAATCAGGCTAGGGTCCTTGCTTCTAGCCCCAGGTGTACATCTCACTAGCCTGAATTAATTATTAAAGTATAATTCGTCTCAGCATTGATTCAGCCAGCACCTAGGTCTTGGCCAATCGGAGGAAATATCATTGAACATGGGGTGGGCACACAAGCAGAGCTGACCTGCTTAGAATGAAGGGAAAGCCTTTCATTCTGTGGCTGGGTGAACTTTTTTTCTCAGCTCCTATTGAATGAAAAAAAAAAGTAAGCATATTACTGCTCACAGTGTTCACTTTACAAGGAAGGAAGGAAGTCCCCTGCAGCCATGTCTATCAAAATGGGGCATGAAATGTTGCAATAAACAACCTCAGAGAAACGGTGGGTGCCAGAGCTTAAGGAATGTCACCGGAGCCTTCGCAGTCTCAGTTCTTGAATGTGTTGGCCAACTTGATTCAGACTTACTGTTCCACAGGTGCTGAAAGCATCTGGACACAGGTGGGTACCGCTGTCCCATGTACATCCATGAGGAAACTAATATTCGAGTATGGGAAGCCACTTGCCAGATAGACATTTGAACCCGTGTCTGCTCAGTGTGAAGCATGATCCACTTCCAGCCTGAACATACCCTCTCATTCTTTCAAAACACGTTTTGTTGTATACATCCATTGTATCTGATACAGCGTTAAATAAAACACTTTTTCATACAAGTATGTATTGTACATTGAAGATATTTTCCATGTGTCCCATTCTCTTTCCTATCCTCACCCCTGTTAGATCTTCTCTTTCCCAGGCAGTTTTCACTCTCATGTCATGTATACATGCATGACTTTTGGCATATGAATTCTGGAGCCACATATAAGAGTATAGAATATTTGTCTTTCTGAGGCTGGCTTAATTCACCTATTCATCTTCCTGCAAATGACATAAACTTTACTATTCTTTATAACTGAAAAATTCTATCATATGTATTTATCTCAATCTTTCTTTAAGGGAGGCTCCTGTCACGTTTCTATAAACAGCTGGTCTGTTTTCATCAGAGACTCAGTAAAACCAAACAAAAAAACCCAAATGATACACCGAGGTCGGGTAACTAATAAGAGTCCTTTGAAATTTGTGGGCAGCATTGGGTAAAAACAAGGCCAATTAAACTGTCCAGAGTCAGCAACAAATGAGAGTCATTTCAGCTCCTACATCTGAAGGAAAGAGTGGGGAGGCAGGGAAACCAGGAGACACCGGAGAGAACTGAAGCTGCCTCATGAAGGGTGAGCCTGTGTGGACAGGTTCTCCAGAGGAGAGAAGCTGTGACTCATGCCATGGCCAGCCCGCAAGGGAGCCAGGTCACAATCGCCTCATTTGTTCACACTCAACGCTTCCAGTGCTGAGAAGGGGGCCGGAAGCTGTAGTCCACAAGGTACACAGAAAGGCAGAGGTGATGTCTGGAAGCACAGAGGGAAAATTCCTTTGCGCAAGGAGCCCTATCACTTCCCGCCAGCTTTCCAGTAGTATAATTGGTTAAGCTGGAAAATGGGCTCTGAGGAGACTGCCTCACAGGACATTCAATAGCAGGTAACTGGGCAATAGATAGCTGTGAAGGGAAGAGAAGGAAGTACAGATGAATTTAGAAGATGAGCTGTAATGTGGTTATGTCCCTCAGTTAATCTCATGGGGGCCAGGGGTCTGGGCTGACTCTTTAGCATTCTTCTGAACTGAGGTCTCCGGATTTTGTTGATCACGCATTCATGGAGGCCCGGGTATTTAAATTTAGTATTTTAACAGTCTCTGATGTTCCCCTGCCTTGTGTGTAGTTGCTTAAGTCTCTTTGGGAAGCGTCTGGGATGCTTATTTGTGGAAAGGGTGCTGAGTTCTTCCTCCTGGAGGCCTGGTGTCTCCTGCCAGCAGCAAGTTCTCACTCTAGAACCTGGCTCAGATGTAGAGACTGTGGAGCACAGCTTCCAGACTCTTGATTAGCCAGCTTGGATTTCCTCTGATAGTGCAGCTATACCTTGGTGGACTGGCCGTCTAGCTCTCTCTCAGGGGCGCTGTTTCCTAGTGACCATTTCCATGGGTCAAGCCCTCTTTGGTCATCATTTTATTGTCACTCATCACAATACTTGATACGCCTTTTCCTTATTAAGTGCTGAGTATCATGGGCTCCACCATTCCAGAGAGGCAGCATGTTTTTGGTATCGGTCAGCTTAGTGAATCAATTTCTGCATCCTTTACACTGGACTATAGCCTAGGTGGAGGCTCCATTATCAAGCTGATGCCCCTCAAAGTATAAATTTCTTATTGCTTTGTTACTATAAAACAATGTCGTATGGTAGATTTTCTGGCCCTGAATAGATCCCTGTCTTGATAATCCCATATTCACGTTTTTGCATCCCTTCTGTCATTTCCTTATGGTAATGACGGTATTGTTGTTCCACTGTGGGCTGTAATATTACTCATGTTCTGAGAGGGTGTCATAGCCACGTTTGGACCATTTCCAAGGTCTCCTTGCCAAAGCAACAACAAATTAATCTCAAATTAATAAACGTTTATCCAATTTTCTTTTGATCTATCTTGGTCTAGAACACTCAAAATCTAGTCACATTTCTAGCTTTCTGGCCACGTTTGCAGCCTGCACTCACTTCAGGATAAACTCCCTGCTTTATTTCAGCACTTACTGGTCAAGTGGACAGGAAGGAAAGTGGTGGCAAGTCCTGAGAGGGCACAGGTTGTTTTGTGTGGACAGACTCTCTGCCGTGATCCTTAAGCAAAACCAAATGGCAGCCTATGCGAAGAGGGGCTGAGTACTTTTGTAGGCCTAGGGTTGCATCCCTCTGGATATTAAAGATCCTGTGGTCCATTAACCTGGATGTCCCCACCCCCTGCATCTTTCCTAATCAGTGCTTTGAGTGTGGAAGAGCCAATTTGTCTTCCTTGGCTGTAGTCCTCTGCAGACCCGGGTTGTTCTCCTTTGAGGTTCACAGCTTCTTCCATTCTTCTTCCAAGGCAATACGGATCTATTTCTCCAGCAAGTATCCTGCCTCTTATATTTAGCCGCCGTCAATTTATTCATCTGAGCTTCTTGTGATCTCTGTTCTAGTGCATCAACAGATGGCAGTAGCTGCCGAATTTTGCTGTCCTTATGGCTATTTTCCCACCCTTTCCTCAAAATCCACGCTTCCTAGCCACTTCAGTTCCAGAAATTACACTGTTCCCTGGGGCAGAGTGACAGACATTTGTTCAAATATTTCTGAGATCTATTCTGTATTCCAGGTGCTGTTCCAGGTGCTGTTCCGGGTGCTAAGAAAGGAGTCATATATAAATATATACCACATACAGAAAGCGCTGTACTCGGGCATCGTTAAGACAACACACAGAAAGAGCGGAAAGAGTACTGCCTTCATACTAGTTTTCTCACCCTTACAGGCAGGAGAGCCAGTCAGAACTTCTCACCTCGGTGTTTCTGGCATTGGAGTCACTCCTCATACCCAGGAGTTGCAAAGCGATCTCCCTGGAAAGTTGATTGTGAGGTGAAAGCGAGGAGTGCAGGGGGCTGATTAGAGAATGTGTTTGGTAATGGTCTTGGGATTGATTCTTGTGGACAAAATGGTGAGAAGGAGAGCAGAAGGGAAGAAAAGGAAGGGAGAGGGAGAGAGAGAGAGAGAGAGAGAGAGAGAGAGAGAGAGAGAGAGAGAGAGTGAGAGAGAGAGAACTGATAAGCTCTGATAATATAGATATCCTCAAGGGTGGTCTGACTTTAGGCGAACCCCCTCACGCAAAGCTTATTCAGTCTCCAAAACAGGTTGGCAGCAGTACATGTCCTTGGTTCTTGAGGGAGGATCTGAGCAGTGAGTGGTCCACAGGAACACCCTCTCCACCCAAACCTGCTCCTCTCTGGGGGTTGGCAAGCAAGCTGGAGTGATGAAGGGAAACAATGAGGAATCATAAGGATGAGGAAGCTTGGGATGTAAGCAACACCAGGACTATACTTCCTGTATGTTGGCTGTGTGACTCCGATCTTAACACCGTAACCGGTCCTGGCATGTAGATTGGGCTCTAGAAACATTTGAACAAAGAAGTGCCTGTTACTCTTGGATCCACAGATCCTGACATAGTGTGTAGAACATGTCCACCCTTCTTAGTTAGAGATTATTTCTTCTAAGTAAGACATTTAAATTGACATAGTCTGGCTAGCAAATTAAAACAATTGGGTTTTGATGTTAGTTATTTAGAATTTATCAAGTAGTGTTAAACTTAGTGAAAAATAACTTCTTTCTTTTTCTGAGATATATTCACATGAACAAGTCAGTTTTGTTCTTAACTCACATTTTTTTTATGGACATGTGCATGTGTGCAAATGTCTGCTTTCTCCCATAGATCTTGCTTTAGTTTGTCTGAGGCATCAAACTACTTGAATTGTTTTTGGAGGAAGCCAAATAATAGCGTTGTGTAATTTCAAGAGACAAACCAGCATAGAACATATTTCCTTGCTAGATGTTGCCAAACTAATGAGGAATCATAGTTTAAAAAAATCTAAGATTACTTAGGAACCAGTATTTTAAAAATTGTTTCCTAACCATGTTACTAAAACCAAATCACACCTTGGTCTGCACATTATTTTTTATTATTACAGTATTATAGATGGAAACACATACACATATGAATGTCTGTTCTGTAATAACACGTAACTATGTTCTGATGCTTTGCAGATTTGTTCATTCACATTCTTGTGTGAGTTAAAATGTTAGTGGGTGGCAGAATTCTAAATGTGGCACATAGGAGCACACCTCCAGACCATCTTACAAAGGTAAGTAGAAGTCATGTCTGGGGCCATGTTTCTTGAGCTAGCATTGTGCCAGATCTCAGAGTTAATGTCCTGGGAGAACTGGGGTGGTGCTCACAACCACCTCATAGCTGCCTTCCTACCCATGTTCTTGTTCACTTTCAGTAGCACTTCTGCTAGACCTAGTGAGATGTATTATTTAGTGCTTTAGCTCGCTGAGCCCAGAGACAGCCACCGCCGATAACCCTCCTGAGGACAGCTTTCCTGGTCCAGTGCCCTCACTCTCCTCCTTGAGTAAATGCATCTCCATGAAAGGAATTGTCTTCCAAGATTCTGCTAGCAAAGAGATAAAATGTGAGTAGCCACAGATAGTATGGCTCCCTGTATCTGTGCTGGCTCAGGCTTTTGGAGCAAGTCATTCATCTGCTTTAACAAGTTCTGCCCTGCCTCTGCTGTGGTTTCCCTGAGACTTTCCCCCACACTTTAATTTACAGACTAAACACTCATCCTGTGTCCGCAACACCATCTTTATCTTCTGGGCCAACAGAATTCACTGTGTGTACTTCTTGTTCTCTCCTTCTTACACACACACACACACACACACACACACACACACACACACACACGTACATATCACACACATATAGGTATATGTGTATGTATGTGTGATATGTATATATTTATATTCACTTTCAGTATGGGAATTATTTTCCTTCTAAAATGGAAGCTTTGGTAGAGCTCGGATACTCGAGGTAATGATCTGGGTCTTTATTGAAACTGTATTTTTTTTTCCCTTTGGTTTTTTTGAGACAGGGTTTCTCTGTGTAGCCTTGACTGTCCTGGACTGGACCAGGCTGGTCTCAACCTTACAGAGATCTGCCTGCCTCTGCCTCCCCCAGTGCCTGGATCACAGACGTGTGCCCCCACATGTGGGGAAATAGATTTTTTTTCATACAATATATTCTGATTGTGATTTCTTCTCCTTCAACTCCTTTTAGCTCCTCCCTATGTCCCCACCCACACAAATCCAAACCTTTTCTTTTCCTCTCATTAGACTACAAATGGGCATTTAAAAAAGTAAGAGAAAAAAAAGCCTAGAATAGTACAAAACAAACAGAGAGAGAGAGAGAGAGAGAGAGAGAGAGAGAGAGAGAGAGAGAGAGAGAGAGAGAGAGAGAGAGAGAGAGAGAGAGAGAGGAGAGAGACAAAGATAAAGCACAAGAAAGACAAACAGATGCTGAGGCACACACATTCTCACACACAGGAATCCCACTAAAAACAAAGCCAGAAACCATAAGCAAAAGATCTGTAAGGTGAAAGATAAAGTACTCAGACAAAGCATTAAAAACTCTGACTTCGCAGCTCATTGCACAGCACCTCCCACACTAACTGGATGAATAAGCAAATACAAAACTAGATAGAAGCTTCAGGAAGTGGAGGATTGGAAGGGATAGTTGGGAGTTGGGAGGCAAACAGCCATCTCATGGGATAAAAATCCAGGACATGTGGCTTAGTTCATAGTGCACACCCACTGGATCTTCCATGAAAATTCTTCTTTCCCCACCCCAGGGAGGAAGGATTGTTGCTCCTGCATGTAGCCTTGGTGCCTGCTACTCTGAATGAGGATAGGAATTCCCTTTCTGTAATAGTGTGTATGCACTATGGACAAGACACCAAGTAGCAGGTTTGGCTGTCATCCATGAACCACCCCCAGCTGATCCACTGGGAATGTATAAACACCCATCCTTTGCCTCCGACGCTGATAACAGAGCAGACAAATTCTTGCTTGCTTCCTGGTGCCCCCATCAAATGCCTTTAGGTTCCGTTGGGCACTCATAGCTGTGGGAGATTATTCCTTCCTCCACCTGTGAAAATATTCCCACCAGGAGAAGCTACTTTCACTCACCTTATAGGACCTTGAGTTGTGTACGCATCCCAAAGGAAAAAGAAGTTCAGGGCCCCCTAAGTGTCTAAGTTTACTCCATACCTAAGAGGCAAGAGAGAAAAAGCCAGGCCATGGAGGGTTCTTTAAAAAAGTAGATAGACTAGGGAGAGCTCAAAGGGCTCTGAGGGGTCACATTCTCTGCACAGTTCACATCAGGCCTTTGCTGGAATTCTAGCAGCAATGACAGTGGCTGCGTGAGAGAGTAAGATGAAAAGTTCTTTTTTCTTTTTCTCTCAGCAGCTTTTAAGGGAGCAGTGAAGAGTCTGAGGCCTCCCCTGGGCCTTCCTTTGTCTTCACTTCTAACGACCTCATTGTGACACATGTCCTCTTAGATCTGACATGTAGGTGCCCAAGGGCCTTTCCAGAGGGACTCATCTGTGATGTGCAGGGCAGTTGTCCAGGTGATTTCAGCTAGATTCTATGTAGGTCAGGAAAGAAATGCTAGCTTAATGTTTGCTCAGTTCTGCCGTGGGTCAAGCGTATTCACCAGCCCAGCCTGATTGGGCAGCTCATTAGCAGACAGTTCTACCATCATTCCACCATCAGGATGGGTTGTCTTGTTCTGTCTAAACTGAAAGCAGCCCTTCCCTCTTCCTTCATTATTTTAAACGAACAGGAATTAGGATGACCCACCCTTCCCCCACTTGGAACCATACTAGCTTCCTTTCATGATAAAAATGAGAAGTGGAAAGCTGACATTTCTCACGGATTCTAAGAAGATGTTATTGGAAATGCCATGGCTGAGGTACCACTCAGCGGTACAGGGAATGTCTAACAGGCATAAGGCCCTGGGCTTGACCAAACTGCCAAGTAAAGAACACCCAGATCCAGTGACAGCAAAAGAGGAACTCCAATCATGAACTCTGTTTTGAAAGTCACCATAAAATACAGAACATAAGCAAATTAGAGGCCAGCCAGGTCTACAGAGAGAGTCAAGTCTACACAAAGAAACCCTGTCTCTCCACCCCCCACCCCCGAAAAAAACCAACAAAACAGAACATGAGAGAATGTGCAAAGACAGCTGAGCTGTTGTTGTGTGAGGAAGTTCAATAGACCCGGAAATGAAAACAAGCTTGTATGAAGCTTATATGTCATGCTTTTTCGAGTGAGTAGGGAAGAAGCTTAGTCCTATGATTTATGTAGATACTGCCTCTGACCAAACTGTGGAAACGTTAATATTGAGCCTGAAGCTACACAATTGATTTTTGACACTTTAATTTACTCTTTTTTTCTTTTGGTGTCATTTTGATGACTAATTTCCATGATGCTCACTGGATCAGAAACTCCAACATTATTAACTGAGTCATTAAGGTTTGAGCATCCAAGAATTGCACTCTGTGCATAAACATCTTGAAAGTAACACTAGTGTAATATCCCCTACGTGCGGAGAGGAAAGGACTCATTGTAGTGATCCTTTTTCAATTTAAGAAAGTTATTTTAATAATTGAGATCTTATAAAGAGCATGCCAAAGATGAATTAAGATTTAAAGAGGTTGTGAACGGGTCTATGTTTAATGTCTTTAATAGGTTTAAATGCACCCACAAAACACATTACAAATTACACAGAGACACAATGACGGTGTCCTTTCTCATCAAGGTTGAGCTCAGGCCCTTCACTATGGGGAAGTCCATGGCTTTGTGTGCAATGAGCTTAGGCTCATTGTCGTGCCTAAGGTAGCCTCACCCCATTCTTTCCTGTGTTACCCTCACTTGCCTGGATTAGAACATGTGATATGAAGTCCATAACATTATTTACATGACTTTATATGACTGTCTATAGTTGGTTTGAGATTTTAAGCTCTACATTTAGCACGTTGCCACCTGTTTTCCTCTGTCTGTATTGCAGTGCAAAGTTGGGGATTTCCAAGCAGGGCTCCTTTGATTGTATAACATGCTTAGGGCAGCTGCTGCCTACAGAATTTACTTGGTGCAGACATGGACTGGACTGCCAAGCCTTCCTTACCTTTAGAAGAGGTGGGGGGAGAGGCTGTGACTTCCAACATCTAAACGGTCTCTCCCACTCCTGAAAACCAGGCTCCCTAGGTTATTTTTTGCTTTTCTTTCTCAGTTTACCCAACTGTCACCAGGAATTGAAAGGACCCATTTGTTATTTTTTTTTGGGTTCCTTCCTGGCTAAGATCAAAGAGGCCACATTTGTGCTTCACAAACTCAGAAAATGAACTTCCTAGGGCCAAGCAATGGGATGTTAGTTTAGACCACAGACTGTGCGCCACTGACAACTGCAGCCAAAGCCCCTTGACTGGTAATTGTACAGAGCTCCTGAATCCTCAGCAGAAGTTGGAATCTGGTCCCTGACCACTCTGACTGCAAGCACCTAGCGGAAGTGGCAGACAGAAACACAGAAATGGGCAGACACACATTCCATCGAACATTTACTGTGAATAGGATGCTGTTATCTTTTTACACGGTTAATTCCTCAAATTCTTTTTTTTTTCCTACTGGGATTATAATGGACAGAAATAGGATCAGAAGGTTAGAGGTCAGAAAGGAAATAGGAAGTAGAGGTAGGATTGGATAGCATTTCCCAGGATCATCTTCTCTGTGGCATTTTTATGATTTTCTAATCAAACAGAGAAACTTCCAGAGTGTGCGATAATTCCTTGGGAGGATCCTAAATAGTTCCAAGGGCCAAGCTCTCTTTCTGAAAGATGCCAGAAGGAATCACGCCAGATCTTAGCCCCGATCTTCCAACTCCCTTACTTTGCAGTTCGATGGCATCTAGTAAAATTGACTCAGATTCTTGATGCAAGAGAATTTCACTCTAACCACCCATTTCTCCTTTGGATTAGGGCACAGAAGACTTACAGCAAATTCTCCTTAGCTCCGTGCTCAAGTGATGTTCCTCTGAGATCAAGTGATGATCTCAGACTGAACCAACCTTCCTTGAGCCTCTCTAAGGGTCTCTTGTTACTGAGGACTCCTGAGTACCAGCAGGGGGCAGCAAACCTTTGCATTTGTTCTCCAGCAGGCAGTGGAAAGCGTTGCAACGGAGTCTTGGGGCTCATGGTGGTGGTGCGCTTTTTCCTGTTCAGATCTAGCTTTCTAAGATAGTCACTTCCATCGATAGCCGCTTCCCCGACTAGTAGGTCCAGAAGATACCAGATTTCAGGAGAAAGAATTCAATCTGAGTTTAAATGAATTCGTTTTCTTTACCAGTTGTTTCAAGGCTCCTGTTTCCGTCATGGTTGTGGCACCAGGAGATGTGATAGATGCATGGGTTTTCTCCAATGGGGGAACAGGGTTTAACATTTCATTGTGGTTGACCGAAGGCGACGGAGCGCGGCAGCGGTGTGTGCGTATCCACATATGCATATGGACGGGCCAAGAGAGCATAACAGGCACAGGGATGCAATCTGAATTTGGCAGGGGCTTCCCCTAGCTGCAGGGCAGTAAAGCACCCCCTCACTGTGTAAAGCATGACAGAGTCGTAAGAGGTGGCTTCACGCTGTCATCAAGAGGCTCTACTCTGAATATGGAAGAGGGTGAGCTAGATTCAGATGGCCGCTTGATCGCTGCATCAATATGGATGGATAACTTCTTGGTGTCCTCATTTCTAAAATGGGCAAACCTACATTCTTAGCACAGTGCTTTACATGTGGTGAATATGAGCGAAATGTACTTGTTACAGTGGGAGTCAACCGGGGAACAAAATCCCATGCATGTTATTTTTCTATATGTGGAATAAGAACATTTCATATATGTTTATAACATTTAACTTTGTGTGAGTCTGTGTGTGTGTGTGTGTGTTTGTATGTATGGTAAGTATGTGCATGTGAAGGCTAGAGATCAATGTCAAGTGTCTTTCTCTGTTCCCTTGTTCCTTTTTGCTCTCATTATTTCTGCCTCCTCCCTGGTGCTCAGATTACAGACATGTGCTGGTGCATGCAGTTTTAATACAGGTCTGGGGACCCAAACTCAAGTCTTCCTGCTTTCGATGCAAGCTTCTTCCCACACTGAATCGTTTTCCCCAACCTGAGCATTTTAAAGTTTGGGAAAGGTATATTGTGGTCCTCAGTTACTTCCATAATGAATGTTAAAGAGAGAAGGAGAGCCGAATGTAGGAATCAGATCTTGGCTCTGCTGCTACGTAGGTACCTGTCCTGTGACAGGTTTTGTTTCTCTAGGCTTTAGTCCTGACCTGCAGGACAGTGTGGGGTTTGATGGGTTTGATGATAGCCTCTATACCTTTTGATAGTTAACGAACCCATGGTTTCCCAGGACCAGCCTTTGCACGGTGCAATGTGTAGCTCTGCCCCATTGGGATGGTTTGGTGAGGGAATCTGGGTTCTTTAAGATGCTGGGCTCAGTGGCTGGATTCTTCGGTAGTTCAGTTAGTCTTTCTGTGTTCCAAGATCTTCTCCCCCACCCTTGACTGCTCTGTGTCCCATGAAAACAAGGAAGGGGCTCGACAAATCAGCCATGCCTTAGGGACTGTTGGAGAGGGGTAGAATGATTTGGGGGGGGAAAAAGTGATCACCTGGTGGTGGCTGGACAATCAAGTTTCTCAGGCATGTAAAAGAGAGTGCTGTCCTCCAGGGAGCTCTTTGCACCTTTGTCGGTTTCTGCTTCACAGTCATTTGCTCAGGTAAATAGGCACAAGGACTCTGAGTTGGATAAAACACTTTCCCACTAACAGTGAGGTGCTTGTTTATAAAACAAAGGGAGGGGGGAATCTGCCGGATAGAAGATTAACATCCATTTAGGAAACCGGCTTTAAAATGGAAAAGGCACAGCTTCAGCTGCGGTGTGGCCCAGAGCCCACTGGAACCCTGAGATGGTTCATCAGGGGCTGGGTGTGGGATCTGACAGTTCCAGGCAGGCAAGCTTTTAACCAGTGCCTGGCTTCCTCACTGTGCACGTGCTCTCTGTCACTAGAAAGTCATTTGTCCAGGTGTTAGTGATGGTGTGTGGGGCTGGCCAGCTGTCCCATCAAGTTCTACAGGAGGGACATTTACATGGGAGGAAGGCCTCAGTGAAGCTGCTTCCTGCTTTTCTCTTCCTTGAGATGCAGTTTTCCTTCTTAATGAGAAAAGTCTGATTTGTCAAGCGGCAGGTAAATATATGAATATAGAAAGTAAGGCTTTAATAAACCCCCACTTGGGTGTGTGTGTGCAGGTCCTTCAGAACAACATGAACCATGGAAGGGGAAGAGGGAAGTCTTCACATTTGGATGATACCTTTATTTTCAGAAGGGCTAGCATGAACTCTTGAGAGGCCTTAAGCTTTGAAACACTGGTTGACCTTACCTTTTGTCATGTAATTAAAGACAATAACAGGACAATTTCTGGGCCAAAATGTAAGTAAAACAAAAACAAAAACAAAACAAAACACCCAAATAGAGCATACAGTTTTGATTCCTTAGAAGGTGATGTTGACGTTGGTGGGAAGTCAAATCCTAATAAAAACTTAAGCTGATGTGTGGTATCTAGTTCTTTAATGGTGTTCCTCCCCGCCCTCTCCCTCTCTGCTTCTCTTTCTTGGCTGGGCAGCGCTGGAGAAGCCTCTCAAATCTAGACTGGCTCACACTGCTGTTTATTCACGCGTGGAGCTTGGTCACCTGCTCAGCTCTTGTGGGTCCTCCAGGCAGCTTCTGCTTCTTCCCAGCCATGACTCATTGGATTTTCCGGAGTTGGAATTTGATGTGTAATGAGCTCCCCAGACAATGGTGCACAGCCTGAAATAAAGCTGAAGAAGCAGACTGAGAACGTGCGACTGCAGAAATGCTATGCCCCTGGTGGCGACTGCGGATCTTTGAAAACCCTTCGCAGGCCCTCACAGTTTCTGCCCATTCACAAAGTCTGAGAAAGATCCCCAAGTGTCTAGATGGGACAGAGAGCCTTTGTGATTCTCTTTAGAATCGTGCATTAGACCAATGAAATGCAACAGAAATACAATTTCAACCACGCCTGCATTAAAAATTTTTCCAGTAACAATACTAAAACAGTGAATGCCAAAACAGTTTTTATTTAACTCAGCATACCCCAAATAATGTTACCATGCAACCAATACAAAATTATTGCAATACGTTACAGTCTTTGTTTCATTTTAGATCTTTGAAAGCATATCTTGCTTTGTGTGGGGTGTAGCAGTCATGGCCTGCAGAGAACAGAAAGCCTCTAATTTCTCATGTCAGCTATTGTTGACAGACACACTCCTAACAACGGGAGGTCACTGCAACAGGAATAAGTGTGTTGCTGCTGGTTGCTGACATTGAATCCTATGGCATTTAGAGTTTGAATATTACAGCAGATGTTCTCCACAGCTGGGCACAAAACTGTGTTTTCAGCAGTGCCTCACCGTCTTCAACCACAGGGATGCTGTCTACTCTGCTCCATAGCCAACCATTCCCTGTCCATCCCACATACTTCAACTAGCTTCTTGGTTTCTTTCTTTAGTGCCGAATTCTCCTCCTCCTACAGGACTAGCTGTGAGCCCTGTCCATCCGTAGGTAATCAGGGAGAAAGGCTCCTCTACCAGTCACATGCTGTCTGCTGTTGGATCTATCTTATGGTAGAAGACCTCGCTCTTCTGGTACTAGTGATACAAATCCTCTTCAAATCAAAGTAGAAGTTGATGTCTTTGATGTATCTTGACAGACTGTCATGTTATGCACGACTTGATGTACCTCTACTTCCAAACTATGCCATAATTACTGATCCGTGGGTGAGAGCTGGTTTGTTCCTATAAACCACAAGAAATTGTATACTGGATAGTTTATATCAACTTGACGCCAGCTAAAGTCATCTGAGAGGAGGGAAACTCAATTAAGGAAATGACTTCATAAAATCAACCTGTAGGTAATCCTGTAGGGCATTTTCTTATAGTGATTGATATGGGGCAGCCCATTGTGGTGGGTGGTGCCATCCATGGGCTGGTGGTCCTGGGTTCTCTAAGAAAGGCATGTGGAACAAGCCAGTAAGCAACACCCCTCCTTGGCCTCTACATCAGCCCCTGCCTCCAGGCTCCTGACTTCCTTTGATAATGGACAGTGATGTGGAAGTGTAAGTGTAAGTCAAGTATAAGCCCTTTCCTCTCCAAATTTCTTTGATTATGGTGTTTCATCACAGTAATAGAAACCCCAAGAGAAGCCGTGAGTGGTGAAGCCACCCACAGAGGCTGGGGTCTGATGTCAATTTTGGTGATGGACGGCTACACTTATTGACACTGGGCCCTGTGCATTCCAGGAAGTTTGATCCTCAGGGTTGCCTGCTGGGTGGTTGTCACAAGGTAAGGCAACCTGGATTGATGAGATGAATATGAGGTTCAGGTCTAGCTCCCTGCATCTGAGAGAGCCAACAGGGTGTGGCCTGGCATTTTAGGGCAAGTGGAGGAGAGGCAGTGAGACTAGTTACAGGCAGCTGCCTAGGCGTCTGTGCTGAAACAACTATTCACTTGAAGACACACTGTTTTCTTCAGAGGAAAGTGGAAATCACTAACACTGGAGTGTCAAAGGGAGAGAGAAATACAAACACTGAGAAGTCCTTTTTATTAGCTCTATATTTCCCCCCATCCTCCATGCCATTTAATTGTATTAAATTAAAATAAGTCTGTTTTATGTTGACTATGAGAGGCATTATTACATGTACTGAAAATGAATTTCACATGTCTGCCTTCAGGAAGTTCATGTAAAATTAGGAGGTGACAGAATTTTGGTATAGTGGATGTGATGCACTGAGGAGGAAAGCAGAAGTTGGAAAGGATTCAGGCTCTGTGATCAGGCCTTCTTTAGATGTGGAAGGCGAACCCTAGAAGGGGGATTTCTGGATCACTCATCTACCTTCTAGCCGATACAGTTGAGTTTCAAACACCTTGATGTTGAAAGGAATGTGGTAGGAACAATGTTCTGTCTGGAGACACAAGGCAAAGCATGCCATAAGCAACCTTTGCACAGCTGGCTTTCCCTATAGAACCAGAGAAAGGGACCATACACTCTTTTGGGGACTTTTAGTGTGAATCATAAATGCTGGAGTACATTCTTCATGGTAAAGTGCTCTCTTCTTACCGCCTGGGCACCAGAAGTATGCTCCCAGGCCAGCACTATAAAATACAACTCTCTAATGTTCAGCACTTGTTCCCTTTGTTGAGAGTCCCGCTCCCTTTGAATACTTCTAGCCTGTAGTTGGATTTTATAGCTCAGTTTTTAGGGGAAGAGGTCCTGGGTGATGGTATCCATTTGAGTGCTTGGCTTGCAGATCCTTATGAATGGTGAGATGAAAGGCCAAGTATCCCTGGTGTTTAAGACTCTGTAAACCACCTGGCCCACAAACTCAAGAATTTCATACTGTGTAGATTTCTACACGGCAGTCGATTTTGCTTCTAAAGCGATAGGTTATTGTTGGCTCTAGACAAACTCTCTGCAATAGAAATGATTTCTCTTCGTTTACATAGTTTAATCATTCCAAACTAGACACAGTCTCTAGGACCCAACCCTACCAGATGCTGTTGTGGAAGCAGACAATAGATTTCCTGGATGCCACAGCACTTCCACAGCAAGTGAGCAAGGACTTTTAAGCTTCAGTGATGACATCCATTTCCCTCCATCTGCCTAAAAGGGAAGGTCTTGTCTCTTTTCTTTCTTTCTTTCTTTCTTTCTTTCTTTCTTTCTTTCTTTCTTTCTTTCTTTCTTTCTTTCTTTCTTTCTTTCTTTCTTGTCTGTCTGTATGTCTGTCTCTTATAATGCCTTAGGTCAATTATTTGCATGCAGGGAAGCTGTAGTGATGCTAAAAGTCATGGTGACAGGTGGTTGGAAGATGAGTTGCTCATTTTCCGCTGGTTATTTGAGGCATGCTCATCTCGGGTAAGATATATTCTACATCCCCGTGCATATGTGTGTTGTGAACAGGGCCTCATTGATAAAATAAGCCGCTGCTGTTTATGTCTGCTGAGAAATTCTGTATCTCTGGGTAACTACTTTTTAAAAAAATCATTTATTTTTATTTTTATTATTAGTTATATTTTATTAACTCTGTATCCCAGCTCTATCCCGCTCCCTCATTCCCTCCCAAACCCGCCCTCTCTCCCTCATCTACTCCCTACCCCTTTCCAAGTCCACTGATAGGAAAACCTCCTCCCCTTTCATCTGACCCTAACTTATCAGGTATCTTCAGGACTGGCTGCAAAGTCCTCTTCTGTGGCCTAGCAGGGCTGCTCCTCCCTTGCAGGGTGGGAAAGTTAAAGAGCCCGCCATTGAGTTCATGTCAGAAATAATCCCTGTTCCCCTTACCAGGGTACCCACTTGGATACTGAGCTACCATGGGCTACATGTGAGCAGAGGTTCTAAGTTATATTCACGGTCCTTGGTTGGAGAAACAGTCTCATATAAGATCCCTGTGCCCAGATATATTTGGTCCTTGTGGAGCTCCTGTCCTCTCCAGATCGTATTAACTCCCCCTTCTTTCATATGATTCCCTGAACTCTGCCAAAGGTTTGGTTATGAGTCTCAGTATCTGCTTTGATACACTGCTAGGTAGAGACTTTCAGAGGCCCTCTGTGGTAGGCTTCTGTTCTGTTACTTGTTTTCTCCTACATCCAATGCCCATCCCGTTTGTCTTTCTAAGTGAGGATTGATCATCTTACCCCGGGTCCTCTTTCTTGTTTATCTTCCTTAGGTGTATAGATTTCACTATGTTTATCATATCTTATAGGTCTAAATAAGTGAGTATATACCATGTGTGTCTTTCTGCTTTTGGGATACCTCACTCAGTATGATCGTTTCCAGGTCCCACCATTTGCCTGCGAATTTCATGATTTCCTCCTTTTTAATTGCTGAATAGTATTCCATTGTGTAAAAGTACCACAAT
>CM053765.1:37756862-37791244 GCA_028658305.1 Pachyuromys duprasi | reverse complement strand
CTGTTGCTTGTTTTCTCCTCCATTCAATGTCCATCCCATTGGTTCATCTAAACGAGCATTGATCATACCAACCTGGGTCCTCCTTCCTGTATATCCTCCCTAGGTGTGTAGATTTCAGCATGACCTTCCTATCCTATAGGTCTATATAAGTGAGTATATACCATATGTTTCTTTCTTCTTTTGGGATACCTCACTTAGGATGATCGTTTCCAGGTCCCACCATTTGCCTGTGAATTTCATGATTTCCTCCATTTTAATTGCTGAGTAGTATTCCATTGTGTAGAAGTACCACAATTTCTGTATCCATTCCTCAACTGAGGGACATCTGGGTTGTTTCCAGGTTCTGGCTTGTTGTTGTTCTGTTACATGTAGTTTTATTTTATTTCTTGATATAATTTTTAATATTAATTACAGTTTATTTACTTTGTGTCCCAGTTGTAGCCCCTCCCTCATCTCCTCCTTGCCCCTCTCTAAGTCCACTGATAGGGGAGGTCCTCTTCCCTTCCATCTGACTCTAGCTTATCAGGTCTCTCCAGGGCTGGCTGCAGTGTCCTCCTCTGAGGCCTAGCTAGGCTGTTCCTCCCACAGGGGGCTGGGGCGGTCAAAGAGCTAACCATAGAGTTCATGCCAGAGACATTCCCTGTCACCTTACTAGGGAAGCCACTTGGATACTGAGCTGCCATGGGCTATGTCTGAGCAGGGGTTCTAGGTTATATCCATGCATGGTCCCTGGTTGGAGAATCAGACTCAGACAAGCCCCTGTGCCCAGATATATTTGGTCCTTGTGGAGCTCCTGTCCTCTCCAGGTCTTACTAACTCTCTCTTCTTTCATATGATTCCGTGCACTCTGCCCAAAGTTTGGTTATGAGTCTCAGCATCTGCTCTGATACACTGCTATGTAGAGTCTTTCAGAGGCCTTCTATGGTAGGCTCCTGTCCTGCTTCTTGTTTTCTCCTACTTCCAATGTCCATCTTATTTGTCTTTCTAAGTAAGGATTGATCTTCTTACCCTGGGTCCTCCTTCTTGTTTAGCTTCTTTAGGTGTACAGATTTCAGTATGTTTATGCTATCTTATCTTACAGGTCTAGTGCCCACTTATAAGTGAGTATATACCATGTGTGTCTTTCTGCTTCTTGGATACCTCACTCAGGATGATCTTTTCTAGGTTCCACCATTTGCCTGCAAATTCCATGATTTCCTTGTTTTTAACTGCTGAGTAGTATTCCATTGCGTAAATGTACCACAATTTCTGTATCCATTCCTCAGTTGATGGACATTTGGGTTGTTTCCAGGTTCTGGTTATTATGAATAAAGCTGCTACAAACATGATTGAACAAATGTCTTTGTGTACTTGAGCGTCTTTTGGATATATGCCTAGGAGTGGTATAGCTGGGTCTTGAGGAAGCAGTATTCCTAATTGTCTGCGAAAGCGCCAGATTGATTTCCAAATTGGTTGTACCAGTTTACATTCCCACCAGCAATGGAGGAGGGTTCCCCTTTCTCCACAACCTCTCCAGCATGTGTTGTCACGTGAATTTTTGATCTTAGCCATTCTGATGGGTGTAAGGTGAAATCTCAGGGTCGTTTGATTTGCATCTGTCTGATGGCTAAGGACATTGAGTATCTCTTTAAGTGTTTCTCTGCCATTCTATATTCCTCTACAGAGAATTCACTGTTTAGCTCCATACCCCATGTTTTAATTGGATTGCTTGATTTATTGCTTTTTAACTTCTTTAGTTCTTTATATACTCTGGATATTAGCCATCTGTCAGATATAGGGTTGGGGAAGATTCTTTCCCAGTCTGTAGGCTGTCGTTTTGTTTTGATGACAGTGTCTTTTGCTTTACAGAAGCTTTTCAGTTTCATGAGGTCCCATTTATTTATTGTTGCTCTTAGAGCCTGTGCTGTTGGTGTTCTGTTCAGGAAGTAGTCTCCTGTGTCAATGAGTTCTAAGCTCTTCCCTACTTCTTCTTCTAACCTATTTAGAGTATCTGGTTTTATGCTGTGGTCTTTGATTTACTTGGACTTTAGTTTTGTGCAGGGTGATAAATATGGATCTATTTTCACTTTTCTACATATAGACATCCAGTTGGACCCGCACCATTTGTTGAAGATGGTTTCTTGTTTCCATTGAATGGTTTTGGCTTCTTTGTCAAAAATCAAGTATCCATAGGTGTGTGGGTTTATTTCTGGGTCTTCTATTCGGTTCCATTGATCCTTCTTTCTGTTTCTATGCCAATATCATGCAGTTTTTATTACTATTGCTCTGTAGTATAGCTTGAGACCAGGGATGGAAATACCTCCAGACGATCTGTTGCTGTACAGGATCATTTTGGAAATGCTGGGTTTTATATTTCTCCATATGAAGCTGAGAATTTTTCTTTTAAGTTCTGTGAAGAATTGTGTCAGTATTTTGATTGAGCATTTCTTTTAAGTATTGCTCCACCATTTGATATTCCTCTGTTGAGAGTTCTCTGCTTAGCTCTGTACCCCATTTTTAATTAGATTATTTGGTTTCTGTTTAGAAATTAAACACCAACAAACCAAATAATCCAATTAAAATGACGTACAGAGCTAAACAGATGCCTAATTTTTAAAATAATTATTTGTTCACCTTACATTCTTTTTATAGCCTCTGGGAAGAGGCTCTCCTCCCAGTTCCACCCTCCTTCCTCTTCTTCCATCCCCCTCTTGTATTTTTCAGAAAAGAGAAGCCCCCACCCCAAACTCACCCCAGCTCATCAAGTCATGTCAGAACTGAGAGCATCCTCTTTCCCTGTGGCCTGGTGAGGCAGCCCCACCAGGGGAATTGACCATAATGCAGGCAACAGATTCCATGTCAGAGACAGCCCCCACTCTCCTTACTACGTGGCCCACATGAAGCCTGAGCTGCCCATCAGGTACATCTGTGTAGGGGCCCTAGGTCTATATTGTGCATTGTCCTTGACCTTTCTCACAGCCCTCTGTGCCCTGGTTAGTTTAATCTGTTGGTCTTCTGGGCCTTGGTTGGTTGGCTCTGTGGAGCTTCTGTGATGTCCAGGTACTTCTATCCTTCCCCTATCTTTTCCACAAGACTCCCTATGATTCACCCAATGTTTGGCTGTGAGTCTTAGCACCTGTTTCGATCTGCTGCTGGGGGGGGGCGGCTCTCAGAGGACAGCTATGATAGGTCCCTGTCTGCAAATATAGCAGAGTATCATTAATAGTGCTGGAGGCTGACTCTCTCACATGAGGGTCTCAGGTTGGGCCAGGTCTTGGTTGGACAGTCCTCAATCTCTGCTCTGTCTTTATCCCTGCACATCTCATAGGCAGGGTAAATTTTGAGTTGACAATATTTTGGGTGGGTTGGAGTTTCCTTCGCTCCATTAGAAGTTCTGTCTAGTTAGAGGGTGTCCTCTTCAGTCTCCATAACCCATGCTACTTGAGTTCTCAGCTAGAGTCACCCCCAAATCCTCCCCGAAGTCTATCTTGTTTTGGGTCTCCAGCTTGGTATAGAGATGTTCCTGCCCATGGCTTCTCTTCTCTCTGTAGGACCTCTTTCTTTCTGCCCTGCTCTCCCCAGGTCTGATCTCTACTCATTTCTCCCTGTGCTTCCTCTTCTACCTTGTTCACACTCTCAACCACTTCTGATGTCTAGGTTATTTCACCTTCTGAGTGAGATCCTCCCTTTGGTCCTCTTTGTTACTTATCTTCTTTGGGTCTATGAATTATAAAGCTCATAGGGAAATTAGTCTGAAATTTTCTTTCTTTGTTGGATCTTTGTGTGGTGATTGTGGCCTTAAAGGATGAGTTTGGCAATGTTTGTCTGTTTCTACTTTGTGCAATAATTTGAGCAGTATTGGTATTAGTTCTTCTTTGAAAGTCTGGTAGAATTTTGCTCTGAAACCATCTGGCTCTGGACTTTTTTTGGATGGGAGACTTTTGATGATTGCTTCTATTTCCTTAGGGGTTATAGAACTATCTAACTTGTTTACCTGATCTTGATTTAACTTCAGTAAGTGGAATCTATAAAGAATGTCCATTTCATTTAGATTTTCCAATTTTGTCGAGTATAGGGTATTGAAGTAAGACTTTGGATTTCCTCAGTGTCTGTCATTATGTTCCCATTTTCTTTTTTGATTTTGTTGATTTGGATAGTGTCTCACTTCCTTTCACTTAGTTTGGCTAAGGGTTTGTCTATCTTGTTGATTTTTCTCAAAGAACCAGCTCTTTGTTTTGTTGATTCTTTGAATTATTTTCTTTGTTTCTAATTTATTGATTTCAGCCCTGAGTTTAATTATTTCTTGCCATCAATGCCTCTTAAGTGTATTTGCTTCTTCTCCTCTTCCTCCTCCTCCTCCTACTATTAAATCTTTCAGGTGAGCTGTTAAGGTGCTATTATGAGATGTCTTCAATTTCTTTTTGAAAGCACTTAGTGCTATGAATTTTCCTCTTAGTCCTGGTTTCCCATAAGTTTAGGTATGTTGTGTCTTCATTTTCATCGAATTCTAGGAAGTCTTTAATTTCTTTCTTTCTTTCTTCCTTGACCCAGCTGTCACTGAGTAGAGAGTTGTTCAGTTTCCATACATGTGTAGGCTTTTTGCTATTTCTGTTACTGTTGAGGTTTAGTTTTAGACCATGCTGGTCTGATAGGATCTGAGGGATTATTTCAGTTTTCTTGTGTCTGTTGAAGCTTGGTTTGTGCTTGACTATATTGTCAATGTTTGAGAAGGTTCCATAAGGTGCTGAGAAGGTATATTCTTTTGTGTTTGGGTGAAAAGTTCTGTAAACATCTAGCAGATCCATTTGATTTAAGACCTCTGTAAGTGCCATTATTTCTCTATTTAGCTTTGGTCTTGATAATCTGTCCCTTGATGAGAATGGGTTGTTGAAGTCCCCCACTATTAACATGATGTGATCAAAGTGTGATTTAAGCTCAAATAATGTTTCTTTTATGAATTCAGATGCCCTTTTTTGGAACATAGATGGTCAGGATTGTGATGTCCTCTTGATGGATTTTTACTTTGATGAGAATGAAATGTCCCTCCCCATCTCTTTTGATTAATTTTGGTTGGAAGTCTATTTTATTAGATATTAAAATGCCTACTCCAGCTTGCTTCTTGGGTCTGTTTGCTTGGAAAACCTTTTTCTAGCCCTTTACTCTGAGGTAGTGTCTATCTTTGTTGCAGAGGTGTGTTTCATGCAGTAGAATGTTGCATCCTGTTTCTACAACCATTCTTAGTCTGGAGAATTAAGTCCATTGATGTTGATAGATATTAGTGATCAATGAATGTTAGTTCCTTTTAACTGTGGAGTTGGTGGTGATAGTGTGTTTGTGTAATTTTTCTTTTGATTTTGTTCCTTTTAACTGTGGAGTTGGTGGTGATAGTGTGTTTGTGTATTTTTTCTTTTGATTGTGTTGTTGTTGCTGTGAAGTTATCTATATCCGTGTTTTCTTGGGTGTTGTTGATCTTGTTGGGTTATAGTTTTTTCCTAGTATCTTCTGTAGGGCTAGTTCGGTGCATATATATTGTTTAAATTTAGTTTTGTCATAGAAAATCTTCTTTTTTTTAAATCTGTAGTGATTGAAAGTTTTGCTGGGTATAGTAGTCTGGGTTGGCATCTGTGGTCTCTTAGTTTCTGCATGACATTTGCCCAGGCACTTATGGCTTTCTCAGTAGAGAAGACTGGTATGATTCTGATAGGTCTACCTTTATATGTTAATTGGCCTTTTTCCCTTGCCACTTTAATATTTTTCTTTGTTCTGTATATTTAGTGTTTTGATTATTGTGTGGTGGGAGGTTCTCTTTTGGTCTAGTCTATTTGATGTTCTGTAAGCCTCTTGTATGTTCAAGGGCATCTCTTTCTTAAGCTTTGGGGAATTTTCTTCTATGATTTTCTTGAAAATATTTTCTGGACCTTGCAGCCTGGAATCATCTTTTTCGTTTATTCCTATATTCTTAGGTTTTGTCTTTTCATGGTTTCCTTGATATCTTGGATGTTTTATGTCAGGAACTTCTCCATTTTTATGTTTTCTCTGAGAGATGTATTGATTTCTTCAGTGGTATCTTCAATGCCTGAGATTCTCTCCTCCATCTCTTTTATTCTGTTGGTGATGCTTATCTCTGTGATTCGGGATCTCTTCTCTAAGTTTTCCATCTCCAGGGTTTTCTCGGTTTGTGTTTTCTTTACTGATTCTAATTTTCTTTTCTTGTCTTGGATGATTTTATTCATTTCCTTCAGCTGTTTTATTGTGGGTTCCTGTATCTCCATGATGGCTTTTATTTGTTTGGTTGTATTAAGCTGTGTTTACTTGAGAGACTTGTTTCTTCTTTATGTGCCTCTAATTACTGCATAGTCATAGATTTAAACTCATTTTCCCGTGTTTCAGCCGCATTAGACTATCCATTGATTTTTTTTTTTTTTTTTGCGGTTTCTGGTGAAGACATGATGTTGTGGGTTGTTTTTGATTGTGTTCTTATGCCAGCCTTTAACCATCTGGTTGTCCATAGCCTTTGCTGTTTATCCTTGTATCCTGTACCAGTGACTAGATCTGCCTGTCTCTAGAGTCTGGAGTAGTCTTCAGGAAGATGAGAGAGGTCCAGGGACACAAGAATGGGTGCTGGTGAGTCAGATGCAGCTAAGGAAGGCAGGATGTGGTAGCATTTTCTCTGATTCTATCTTCTAAAAGAGATTGTAGATTTTGGAGAACTCCTATAATTTCTTTCTCAAATTTATAGTGAACTTTATCAGTGAACTTAATAGCTTTTGAATGGTAATTTTTGTTTAAGAAGGTTACAAATTAACTTAATTTATTTAATAGTTATGTGTTTGATAATATTTTTGTTTCTTTTTATGTTACTTCTGACAAATTATGTCTTTTATGGAATTAGTAAATTTCAATTACATTATTGAATTTGTGGACACAGAATTGTTCTTTGTATTTTTTATTATATAAAACATAAAGGACTATGTTCAATTATGATGATAGTAATTTTGATTCTTTTTTTCTTTTAATTTACCTTTCTAGAAACTTATCAATTTTATTATCTTCCCAAGGTCAATGAAGCCAATTTTGATTCAGTTGGTATTCTGTGTTTATTTTTGTTTCTAATTTCACTGATTTATGCTCTATTGAATTTTCCTTCTTTGCTCTTTCTAATTCATGAAGACATTTCTTTTCAGCATGTTTCTGAGTATTCTACCCACAAATTTCAATAGGTTGGGTTTTAATTTTAACTACATTCAAAATATTTAAAAATTTATTTTCTGAGATGGTATTTAGAAATGGACGTTTTAATCTCTGTGAGTTTTGTGACTTTTTTCAGTTACCTTTCTGTTATTGATTTCTAGCTTAATTTCAGTGTGGTATGTGAATAGACATCTGCATTTTTTGTTCTTGTAAACTTGCTAAAGTCTGTTTGATAGTTTAGCATGGGGCCTTTTAGTGAATGTCCCATCTGAGGTAATAATGCATGTTCTGCTGTGGTTGGTTAGGGTAGTCTATTGACATCTGCCACATCAGTTGGTTGTGGGAAGCTCAACTTTATAGTGACTCTTTCTTTCTTTCTTTCTTTCTTTCTTTCTTTCTTTCTTTCTTTCTTTCTCTCTCTCTCTCTCTCTCTCTCTCTCTCTCTCTCTCTTTCTTTCTTTCTTTTTTTCCTTACTTGACATATCCATTGCTGAGAACGGGATATCGATGCCTGCCATTACAGTAGAGAAGCTGTTATTTCTCCTTTCAGTCATGTGTTTTGTTTTCCTATTTTTGCCTTTTACTTTTTTCCTGATTTTTTTTGTGGTTTAAATAGACCATTATTTTTGTAATTCCATGTTTTCCTCTTTTCACATATCAGTTATATTTCTTTATGCTGTGTGTAGTAGTTGCTCTATAGCTTTACATATGCTAGCACAAGTCTACTTTCAAATAAGCTTAGAGCATTTTCCCTTTTTATTATTATCATTATTCACTTCTCTTTTTATCGCTATGATTCACTTCTCTTATACATAAGCAGACATAAGCATATACACACATATAAACAGGATGTATATTAACATATACATAGTGAGATGCCTTATAACTATTATTGTTTTGAAAAAAAACTTCTTTGTTAAATCAATTAAGGATAAAAAATACCTCTTTAATTATTTATGTTCTTTGTCTCATTTGGTTTTGCTTTGGAATTATGTGTGATGGATGTATGTAGTTTATGCAGGTATGTTCAAGTGTGTGTGTAGTATGCAGTTTTATTCTTCCATATTGGTGCATGCAGAGGACAAAAGAGGGCATCTTGTATTCTTTTAGAGAATTTTCTGTCTGAGTCCCTTGAATAGGGTCTCTGACTGAACCTGAAATTTGCTGTTTTTCTGCTAGGCCAGTGGTCCACCAAGCAGCAGTAATCTACGAGTCTCTGCCTGCATAGCTCTGAAGGTGTCTCCTGCCTGCATAGCTCTGAGGGTGTCCACTGCCATGCCCACCTTCTTTACATGGGGAGCGGGGGTCCAAACCTAAGCTCACGCTTGTGCAGCAAGCGCTCTTACCCACTGAACCACATCCCCAGCCCTGTTCTTCACATCTTAAACAAAAGTCTGAGTTTCTAACTTACACTTCCATACTTTGCTTTGACGAATGTAAAGACCTTTGCAGAGTAAGAATCCTGGGAAGGCATTTCAAGAAAATCTTCAATTGCCTTTCATTTTCAGAGGATTCACGGGGTACAGGGATATAGAATTCTCTCTCTCTCTCCTTCTTTTCTTTCCTCCATTTCCTTCCCCCTTCTTCCTTTCTTTTTTTTTTTATAAATTTATTTATTTTTATATCAATCGCAGGTTAGGTTCTTTGCATCCAGGCGTAGCCCCCCTCCTTCATTCCCTCCCCCTCCCTCTCCCTCCCTCATCTCCCTCCTCCCCGCCCCCTCCAAGTCCACCAACAGGGGAGGACCTCCTCCCCTTCCATCCAACCCCAGCTCATCCTGTCTCTTCAGGGCTGGCTGCAATGTCCTCCCCTGGAATCTAGCCAGGCTGTTACTCCCTGGCTTGTAAGGGGGAGGGTCAAAGAGTTAGCCATCAAGTTCGTGACCAAAACAGTCCCTGTTTCCCTCACTAGGGTCTTCAGTCTTTTCCTTTCTTTAAACCATCTTCTCTTTGATTATATATACACAAGACATAATCAGAAACATTGCTGATTATCACTCCAGCTCTGACTGGCTTATCACATTTGAGGTACAGTGAATTAGAGAATATCGTAGTGTGGAGAAACTAAGATTGACTTATTAAAGCAGTGCTTACAAAGTCCTCTTACACAAATGGGACTGTTGGCTAATTTTTAGGTAGGGCTGCTAGCCTTGCAGCCGTGGAGGAAAGATCACTTCCTGACTGGACTAAAAGTCTCAGAAAGAAAGAGATTTACTCAAACTATAGATACAGAGATGGAACAGGAAATGAGCTCATGACTTTCCTTCCCAACTGGCTTTTAAAATTGTAGACTTGGATTCATTATTAACAGTTCTAGTACAACAGGCATAAAAGGTGTGGTCAATCACTATTCTCAATGTGTTTACATAAATAATTAGGCCAGGTTTAATGAGACTTTTTATTTTACTGAGGAAATACTTTTTTTTTTTTGTCTTTTATACGACCAACACAATGATTCGTGAAGAAGACAGCTCTGTTTTCAACTCGTTTTTTTTTTTTTTTTTTTTTTTTTTTAGCCCTCACCAGAATCACCGTTAACGTGGTTCTTCTGGCTGGGTTAGCTCTCTCCAGCACTCACCCTCCATGTTCATCTAGCCTTAGCTGTTAGCCAGTCACAGCTACGTTCACACTGTGTGTGCTTGGTGAAGCAGGGCTGTACAGTATTAAATTCTGTCTCATGTCAGGCTGCTGTAACCAACTGTCATCTTACCTCTCATGCTTCTGGAGCTGGATGTCTGCACTAGCGTCTTGGTAGCATCAGGGCATGAACTTTGCTTGGAGAGTGAAACGTTTCATTATCTTTTCACAATGCCACTGACTATCACAGGCGTTCTACCTTATGCCCCACATTGACCCAGATTACTTCCCAATTGTCTCTAACCCACGCACTATCCCACTGGGATTGAGACATAAACACTGGAATTTTAGGGACACGCAAACAGCAGGCCTGTGACAGCTACTTCTCAAACAGGACTCAAAACATTTCCAGTTTATGTTCCTTGTCTCACTCGCTGTCATTTTTTATCATTAACAAGATAGTGTTGGTAGAAATTAGTAGCAGAGACCGCTCTGATGAGGCCACAGACAAAAGCAAGTAGCATGCTTTAGAGACCAGAGTGTAAGGTAAATGACCTTTGCTGTGAAAAGACAAAGAAATGGACAAACATAGGCTCACTGTGTTTATAAATTTTATCACAGAAAAATTTGAAGGGCTTCCTTCTTCCACAGTATCATTTCAAACATAAGATTATGTTCGGAATTTCCAAAGTCAAATTTTCTCTGCATTTGTTTCAGGCCTGGAATCAGAGCCATTCAGCTCTCCAGCAGACTTGAAAATCAACTTAAATTTAAAAGCGCTGACGCAAGGATTTTGCACCTGCCTTGTGTTGGCCTGATTCTCCTTCTATATCAATGCTTATTAATTTAATTTGAGGTTTAAGGATTCTGCCTTTATTCCAAGATTCAGCATACCTGCTAATTTAGTCGATATATGTCCACCCTTCTTTCTAACAGAATTCTCATACCTTCAGTAATCAAGCATGTGTACAATTTCCAAAATAATTTGTGAACTGGCATAGGGCTCCTAGCTTTTTAGTTTGTCAAATAAGGCTAGCAAAGGGGAAGCCATCTAGTTACTGAACCCTCTACTTTATACAACACCTTTAGTACCAAAGATGTTGGACAGCCTAGGGTTAGACTAAAGAATGAGTTTCCAAGAAATTCTTTTATGCCTTACCTAAGATAGTATATGCTTGTACTCTGTCATGTATACATATCTAATTCTTTTACTTCACTGTGAGTCTGGAGAAACTGGCACAAATCAACAGTAGAACAAGCCATTCTTTAGGCTAGCCCACTACAGCATGATATCTGCTGTTGTTTTCCTTAAGATAGTTCCCTTTTTATATCAATATGTATATGTATGTATATATATACTATATATACATATATATGTATATGTATGTATATATATGTATATATAGTATATATATAGTATTCTGGTAAACAGTCTAGAGTAGGAGCTTAGCTTTTCTTTTTCATTAGCACAAACCTCAGTTCCTAGCACAGTGCCTGTCCTATAGAATGTTCTTGGATAGATTCTGTTGGTTATATGAATAGAGGTCATTTGTCCACCCATTTGCTTTTTACCCACTTTCCTATTTTTCAATGACTTTGATTTATCTGTGCTTATTCTCTGTGAATATTTCAATATTAACAAAAAGCTTCACAAGTGAATTTGTCCTTATGTTGGAAGCCTGGCTGTTTGCGGTAGGAATACAAGTTTTAAAATGAAAAGAAAAAATATCCACTAGAGTAATAGGTATGAGCAAAGTGCATGATATGGATAAATACTTTCAATTTTCAATGCACTGTTTTCATAGAAAATTATAAATTTCTGCTTCATGTTGCTCCTACTTGAATGCTCAATTAGTCAATTAAAAAAAGATTTAACACTTACCTTTTCTGGATTTTTTTCTTAGGCTGATAATGATAGTAAATGACTCTAAATGTTTTAGCCTATTTTTCATCTTGTGTACAAAGTTTAATTTCAGTGGCATTTGATATAGGCAGAGTCTGGGCTAACCTCAGAAAGAAAGCCAATGCAAAGTTTTGAACTTGAAAGAAAATGAACGCTTTTAGTACGGCTATCCTAATTATGCAGCTAATATCCACTTATAAGTGAGTGTATACTATGCCTGTCTTTCTGTTTCTTGGTTACCTTACATTTGCCTGCAAATTTCATGATTTCCTTGCCTTTAATAGCAGAGTAATATTCCACTGTGTAAATGTACCAAAATTTCTGTATCCATTCCTCCATTGAGGGACATCTAGGTTGTTTCCAGATAGGATAGCCATACTAAAATCTACAGACCTAAAGAAAGTAAACACTAAGGAGGACCTAGGGAGGATGTTGAAATCTCTTTCACAATGGCAAACAGGATAGACATCAGTAGCGGTGGAAGAGAAGAAACAGGATGGGATTCTACTACAGAGGAACCTCTGAATGGCTCCACCCAATAGGAGATAAAAAGCAGAAGCTGAGACTCACAGGCAAACTTTGGGCAGAGTGCAGAGAATCTTTTGGAAGAAGAGGGGGAAGGAGTGGGGACAGAAAGACATGGAGGGGACAGGAGCCCTACAAGGAGACCAACAGAGCTAAAAAATAAGCCCAGGGGGTCCTGCAGAGACTGATGCACCAACCTAGGACCATGCACCCAAGGAGAGGACCCAGACCCCCTGCTCAAATGTAGTTGATTGGCAGCTCGGTCTCTATGTGGATCCCCGAGTAAGGGAAGCAGGGGCAGCCTCTGTCATGAACTTGGTTGCCTTCTCTTTGATCACTTGCCCTTGGCAACATGACCTTCCCAGACCAGAGGATTCAGGCAGTCCTGATGAGACTTGACAAGCTATGGGCAGATGGCAAAGGAGAACTCCCCCTTCCAGTGGACTAGGGGAAGGAGATGAGGGGAAGAGAGAGGGAGGGTGGGACTGGGAGAAGTTGAGGGAGGGGGCTTCAATCTGGATATATAATGAATAAATTGTGGAAAAAATAAAAATGAAAATAAAAAGAGAAACTGGAGGCAAGATAAGGAAGTCTCTAGTCACCCAAATGCTGGTAACAGTCTCCTCTACAGATCATGTGGTCAGCCTGAATAGCTAAAGCTGAATTTGGACCCATATGATACCTAAACGATGAATAAATAAAGCAGGGAAAGGTAAATGGTTCTTTATCACTTTACAGAGCTATGCACGTAAAGACTAGTACAAAAGTGAGGCTTAGACCTCCAAGGAGGAAATGTTTTCTACTCATTCATTCACTCCCTGCCTTCTTCACCCATTGCATTTCTTATTTGGTGAGTTGTTAGCAGGAACTGTGCGTGTTCAGGCTGGCCTCACTCTGGCTTGTGTTCTTTGTGGGGCTTTTCTGTTTCTAGGAAAGAGGCTATTTGATATTCTCCTTTGTGCCACATGTTTATTGGGGCAAACCCTCAATGCTTTCAGTACCGCCCATAGGCTTGCAAAGCTATGCAAACTGGGGCTTCTATGTCAGAAAACTCAATTTCAGTCCCCATCTAAGCCATGTCTTCTAGTAGCTGTGTGTTGATTTTTATCTTTTCATCTTCCCACTCACGTATAAACACAGTCAGGGAAGGAGAGTACCTTTTTTTTTTTAAACAAAAACAAAAACAAAACAAAACAAAACAAAGAAAACTCCCACAAGTTCTTAGATAAATCTTCTGCCAAATGGAGGGACAGATATACACATGTTGAGTAAATAATTAAAGAAATCCCATATGCTATACAAAATTCCAGTGTCCCACACAAGTTAGGCAGTGGCCACCAGAGTCCACTCTTTGGTTTTTAGGCAGCTTTGTGGCCTATCTGTATGCTGAGAAGTGCTTCCTGCTTTGGAAATTCTGTCCTGAGGGACTGCCAAACCATTGATGATTCTGCAGCATTCAATCAAATGGGCAGTTAAGGCAGGAAGTGGATAAAACCTCCCTTCCTGTGGGATTTGCTGAGATATACTGGATGTTCCTTTGGAGAACATCTCTCTCTCTCTCTCTTACTCTCACACACACACATGAGAGAGAGATAGAAAGAGATTATCTATAGTTATAATAAACTCTAGGCTATCAAACATGCAATTCAATCGTTGATGTTTTGCAGTTCCTCATGCCTTTCTGGGTAAAGCTCAGTCAAACAAACCAGAAAACAGACTTACTTCAAGCACAAATTTCATCAAGTGAATCGGAGTGGACAAAGGACAAATTCCAAAATAAAGGTGGGTTGGATTTATACCTAGTTTTCATAGTTTCGTAAACATTCTGCTGTGCTCATGAACTCACAGAGCAGCTGTGGTTGCCAGCACATGATAAAGCCAGTTAACAGTTTTGAGTGTGTGTGTGGCAGGGGTTAGGAGCTCACCGCTGCCACACCACCTCTAGCTGGGGAATTGACAGTTGATGGTGGGTTAGCAGAGAGAGAGAGTTCATTTTCTCCAAGGGTGTGGTCCATGATAGGCTGACCATGCTTCATTGGATAGCCCCCAAACCATGTTTGTGCAGATAGCACAAATTGGACCTAGGTTATTATAAAAAACAAACAACAACAAAGAAAATGTAAGATTGAGAGGCAGGTGGGCAGGAGAATGGGGGTTTATCAGCAAGAAGCTAAGAAGAGAAGTGGGTTAAATATGAGCAAAACACATTGTATACACGTGTGAAATTCTCAAATAATGAATAGAAATATTATAAAAACATTCTACAACTCTGAAGCAACAATTTGACATGTAAATTAGCTTTGTTATTTATGTGGTGGAAGAATATATAAGAATATGTAAATATAAATAATCATATATATATGTATGTATATATATATATATATATATATATATATATATATATAATCCTGGAAAAGATGTGAGGCAGATACATCAGTATAAGCCCAATGTAGGTGGTCAGTAATCCCACACAGATAATCTTGATCCAGTCTTACCTGTTTTCCTAGACTTCTTGCCATTCACATTATACTCATTTTGAAGGGCTCCTTCCACAGAGAGCCTTTTGTAACCTGTTTTTCTCTGTGACCCAATTTTAATGCTTCTCCTGGGAGACAACTTCAAGCACATTTCTGCATATCTAGATGCAGCTGGGCTCCAGCAGCCTTGGACTAATATTTCTTGAAAAAGCTCGGGCTGTGCTGTTTAAGGACGTGCACTGGGGCACACTGACAGGAGAGCTAAGCCTCGGGATCCAAAACCATGCCAGCAAGCAAATACCAACCTGGGCAAGGCAGAAGAAGGGACTTTATTAGAGGAGCTGCCCCCTCCATGATAATTAGCTCTTTCTTGAGGTTAATCCGGCCAACCAGAGCAGTACCTGGAAGTGTCGAACTTTTCTTCCACTGTTACTGAATAGCTGTCAAACACAAGTAATAACGAGGTGGGGAAAATGAGTGGTAATTGGAGACTGAAGATGCGGTAAGGTTCACTGACAGTGTTGGTGTTACTCTAGAACGCCTTCCTTAGCAGATGAGATCTCTTAGCACACGCTTCTAGTGGCCCTGTTACTTTAAAACTCAGCCTGAACTGCAGCCGTCCAGAGTTACGAATGCTATTGCAGTTCGCTTTCCCTTCAGAAGTCAAAGGTTAAAGCCTATTCCTAATTTGTCTAGTTCAATAGTATGGTACATGGTTGGGGGCTGTTGGGTATAAGAGGTCATGAAAGGTGGGTCCTTATGAATTGGATTAGTCCCTGTCCTGGAATATTTTGTGATTCTACAATAAAAATACCCTAGGCTTGGTCAGTTATAGTAAAATAAGCTTATTTGTCTCACTTTTCTAAAGGATAGATGGTTCAAAAAGCAAAACAAAACAAAACAAAGCAAAACAATACAAACAACAACACAACAACAAAAAACCATACCAACAATTTCCTAGTGAGGGCTTTTTGGCTGCATCACAGCGTGTCAGAGAGTCAGAAAAGAGACCAAGGGTGTCTGTGAACATAGATAATCTTACTCTCTAACCAGCAATGTGTAAGGATGAGTCCAGCCACCCGAGGATCCGTCCACTTCTTTAATTTCTTTGTGAGGTTGGAGCCTCAATGACCTAATTTTGTTCCGCCAGGCCATCCTCTTAAAGTCCCACCATGTCAATACTATCTTTCCTGCACTGAGGACCAGGTTTCCGGCACACAGCCCCTGAGGACAACCTGTCTTCAAACCTGAACAGCATCCTTTAGAAGAAGCCTAGGGGACTTGCTTTTTCCTTCTATGACATAAGGATACCAGGCCTCACCAGACACCAGCTAGGGCTTTTACTGAGCTTCCAGCTGCCACACTTGTGAAATATAAAGGTTTCTTCTTTATAGGTTAGGAAGACTAGATTATTTCATTAAATAGTCTGGATTGCTTAATACAAACACCAAACACAACCCAAGACACCCCCTCTTAAACCACTAATACAGTAAAAGGAAGAATGCACCATTGTTTTATGGAAACAGTACCAGCATCATCCTTTTCTGATCTCTTAGAGGTTACTAAACAAGGGGCTGGGGAAGGCATAGAGGTGAGACACACACACTGGGACCCGAGCTTGGTTCCCAGCATCCACGTCTTGGAGCTCACAACCACCTGTAACTCTAGCTACAGCGGACCCCATTCCCTCCTCTGGACTCCCTGGGTACCTGCTTGCACTCATAAGCACACGCATCACCATACATAGACACATAGTTAAAAATAAACAGCACAAGTTACCAGACAAAGCAACTAGAGGTTTGGTTAAAGTATTATTTTTTTTATTTTCAAAAGGTTATGTTTAACAGCAACAGAAATAGCAAAAAAAAAAAAAACCCTACACATTCATGGAAACTGAACAACTCTCTGCTCAACGACAGCTGGGTCAGGGAATAAATACTGAAATTAAAGACTTCCTAGAATTCAATGAAAATGAAGGCACAACTTACCCAAACTTATGGGACACAATGAAAGCAGTGCTAAGAGGAAAGTTCAAATCACAAAGCGCCTTCAGCCTTCATAAAGAAATCGGAGACATCTCATAAAAACAACTTAATTGCACAACTGAAAACCCTAGGAAAAAAAGGCACGCCCAAGAGGAGTAGACAGAAATAATCAAACTCAGAGCTGGAATCAACAAATTAGAAACAAAAAGAACAATTCAAAGAATCAACGAAATCAAGAGCTGGTTCTTTGAGAAAAATCAATGATATTTAGCCAAACTAACTAAAAGGAAGAGACACTGTGCGGTCCTTTGGTAGGTTTATGTGTGTCTATGTGTTTGTGTTTGTGTGGTGTGTGTGTGTGTGTGTGTAGGGTTGGGGTAGTTTGCCCTTCAGGACTCCTACAATGGGTGATGCATGTTCTAGATGACATCAGTAGCAACTCTGCCCTTCCTCCTTTGCCACGTGTTGGTTTCTGTGATGTAAAAGAGTTATTTTCTAGCATTTGCCTTTCTTTCTTCCCATTGAAGATGCTGATAAGATGATGTCATCTACAGAATTTTACATGATTTTCAGGAATGTGTTTGAAAAACCTTTGTAGTAATTTACCTTTAATCCTGGGTCTTTAGCAAAAGTCTTAGACAATTAATTAAGGTCCCCTTTAAATATGGAGTTTTGTAGTCTTTGAGGTTCCCATATAACCTTTCATGTACTGCTTTATGCAGGCTATTTATTTATCTCTCTGAACCTTCGCTTTCTCATTTGTAAAATAGGAATGACAGTAGTTACCTTACAAGGCGGTCCTAGTCATTACCACACAAGGCTTAGTACTCAGTGTGAACTCAACACTCAAGAACATAATGGTCTTAACAATAACAAAAAATCCATAAATCATGAGGAATAATTGAGTGAAAAGCTTTGAGTAGTAAAAAAATAATTATAAGAAGGCTACCAGGTTGATATAAACACATTTCCGGACCAAAAAAAAAAAATCAAGAAAGTAGTTTTCTCAGAAACTGAAGTGACAATTCCAGAAGATTCTCAAGGTTTCCAGAAAATGATGCTAAGAAGAAATGTTAGAATTATCCTCCTACAAGTTACAGTTAGCTTAGCATCCAGCCTAAGATTTTCTTTTTAATTGTTGTCATTACACAGTGCAACTGTACAAGTTGGAATGGATGACCTTTTCTTAGACTGTGATAAAAATAGATTTTTCTGTGTACTTACATAACAGACACAACATGATGGAGTTGATGAGACAGGAAAATAGAGGCTTAGCAATGATTCGGACAGCAGGTAGCCCTCCATGCTCAGAGTCCCACTGAGCCGTGGCTGACGTGCCTGGACCTTCATCCTCTGATGACTTCACTTCCTGCTCCCCCAACCATGCATCTGTTCTGGAAGAGATCTCCCTGTCTGGAAAACAAAGGGCTTCTTGTTACTCTGGAAAAGGAACATTTGGCCAGAGTGTGTCAGTGCTGTGTAACCCTTTAGTGCCTCCTCCAAAAGATTAAAACAGTTTGCAGGGCATCAGGAAGGCAAATCTGCATGTGAATGAAAGACAGAACACTCTTGTGAGTGGCAACTGTCTGGACAAGAGAACTTTTAAAGGAGATTGACTTTAATAAAGCTTTCCTGTGTCCCATCTTGCCCCACCCACCTCCAGCAGTGTTTGAGATTACCATAATTAATTACAGTTGGTCTGAGAGTATTCATTTGGCCTTTGCAAGGCCCTTGAAGGCAGGGCATCTGTCTCTGTTTTAAACTCTCCAGTTAATTTGGTGTTGTAATCTGTATAGTTTGGGTTCTACTATCATGGGAGTACTGACACACTAACAGGCAAGAAATTCACAGTTTTCCATCTTCTGTATGCATATCTTTAAAAACAAAATCATTCCTAGCAAAGATTTAAGGACAGGAGCGTTTGTAGTCATATAACAGAGTGCCATGGTTGACATCTATTCTGTAGATAGAAGCACATTTCTCTTTTGGCAGAAGTGACTGTGGGAAGGTGAGATTGCACAAGGGTTACATTGTCTTTTCCACAGGAGGGGAGCTGCCATCCATCCTGAGAAAGGACTTCAAGCTCTGTGCTTCAACATCCCTGCCTTCATCTCCCAATGACCACAAATCTGTCTCATATGAAGTTTGAGTGTTCACAAGGCGCAGTATCTTATCTCTATCATCCGTCTGTCTACCAATCTAACTCTTCTCTGTCCTCTCCCACAACAAAACAGTTGCATTAAACAAAAGCTTTATCCCATTGTTCATGCTGTCCCATTGTGGTCAAGTCTCCTGGTGATTTTCCCTAGCCATTGATTTTTTTTTACCTCTAGAAAATTGATTTTTTTCCCTCATATTATAAATAAAACCATATGGCATATGACACTGGCTTTGCTAAATATCTTCAGTATTTAACCATGTTGTTGAATGTAAATAGTTTATTCTTTTTATTGCTAAGTAGTATTCCATTGCATGTGATTATAATACAGCATTAATATGGTCAGGCATTCAATAGCACTTGTGAACAGGCAGGTTATGTTTTTGCATTAAGATTTTCTTTTTCTAGGGCAAATAGCAGGTACTTTGGTTTGGAATGCTTCTATAAGCTTCTGTTTTACAGGTGTGGTCATTGCTGGTAGGATTTGGGAGAGGGATGAACTTATAACACTATTATTATAGGTGGTTTAGGTTGCAGGTAGGGCCTAGTGGAGAGTGGGTGACTAGCAGTGTGTCCTTAGGGGCAATAATTGTTCTAGTCTTTCCTACATGCCTCTTCCTGCTTTCTGGCTGCGGTGATGTGACCAGCTGTGTTTTTTCACACCTTACTTGCTGACACTTCTGGAACTGTGAGCCAAAAAAACCTTCCCTATAGGTTGGTTATGTCAGTGTTTAGGTTACAGAGATGGGAAAATAACCAACAATGGAAAGAGTAGACACCTGGCTCCTGTAGGTACACAGGATTCATAAGAAGCACCAGGCTGTTTCCTAAAGGGGGTGTGTCCTTTGCATTTCCCCAGGCGCTACACCAGCGTTTCTTATCAGCACTTGCTATTAGCAGTAGTTTTCCTTTCAGCCGTTCTAATCAGTATGATGTAGTATTTGTTATGCGTTCAATTAGATTCCTCAGAAAGGTGTGTGTGTGTGTGTGTGGCACTCATGCATGGCATAGCATGGGTATGGAGACCAGAGGGCAACCTTGGGCGTTGGTCCTTCCCTTCAACCTTGTGTGTTATTTTTCTGCTGCAGGCTTCCATAGGTTTTCCTGTCTCTGCCTCCCACTGTCCCACATAGGAATACTAGGATTACAGAAGACTGCCCTATTCATCCAGCTCTATAGGGGTGCTGGGGATTTGAACTCAGGTCCTCATGCTTGTACAGTGACTGCTTTTGCATTGAACCATTTCCCCCGCAGCCCTGATGTTGAATGTTTTTATGAGCTTGTTTGTCTTCTGCATATGAATTTTATGAAAATTCTTATATTTATTATTTTTTTAAACTGGGCTGTTATCTTACCACAGAGCTTTGAGAGTTCTTTACATATCAGGACACAGTCTTTTGCTGAATATATAATTTTTGCTCTCCACCAGTTCACATCTTGTCTTTTACGTCTTTGTCATTTGAAAGAAAAAGATTTTATTTGATGAAGTTCAGTATATTGTGTTTTTTCTTTTTACACCCAGATTTCTGTCACATCTAATTGAGACACATTCCATGGGAGAGAGCAAATCCATGACACTATTAAGGTTACTCTGCTATGCTTATAGACAGGAGCCTAGCATAACTCCTCTAAGAGCCTTCTCCCAGTAGCTCATGAAAACAGATGTAAAAACCCATATCCAAACATTAGACAGAGCCTGGAAGAGTAGGGGGAAGGATTGAAGAAGCTGGAAAGGTCAAGGATTCCACAAGAAGACCTACAGAGTCAACTAACCTGGGCCCATGGGGGCTCACGGAGCCTGAACCACCACCCAAAGAGCATGCATGGACTGGTTCTAGCCCCCTCCCACAACTTTTCTTCATGTGGACCCTCGAACATCTGGAGCAGGGGCCCTCTCTGACTATGATGCCTCCCTTTGGATCCTGTTCCTCTAATTGGGCTGCCTTGTCTGGCCTCAGTGGGGAAAGATGCTCCTAGTTCTCCAGTGACTTAATGTTCCGGAGAGGCTTGGTACCCATGGGGAACTGACCCCTTCTCTGAGGAGAAGGATGGGGAAGGAGAGAGAATGGGGGAAGGGGTGTGCAAGGGGGGACTGGGAGGAGAGGAAGGGGTTGCAATCAGGTTGTAAAGCAAATAAATAAACTTAAAAAGATTTTCTCGTATTTCATTATAAAGACTTTAAAAGGTATGTTTTATATTTACATATGTAATTCATTTTTATTTAAGTTTCCCATAAGGCACAATATTTAGGTCAAAGTGTATTTTGTATTTTTATATGCATAATCTTTAATGAATTGTGCATAGACAAGTTGTTGAAAGGACTAATTTTTCCTTTGAACTTCCTTTGCACCTATTAATAAACAGTTGGGTGCAGCTCTAAGGGTTGGGTTTGGAACTCTATTTTATTGATTATGAGTTTATTCCCCAATCTTACATTGTCAGTTCTGAAGGTTTATTGAAAAACCTTAAATCTAGTAGTGCAATTCTTCTAATTATACTCTCCTTTCTCAAAACTGTGATTCCCTTACCATTCCATGTAATTTTTTTGGAATCAGTTTGGCTGATTCAATGTGAGAGACCCTGGGGACTTTAGAGTTATTTTTCATTCTTTGACAGTTCCACATGTGTCTACAATAAATTTTAGTTCTTCTCTCTCCTGTCATCCTCTCTCACCCTTCTACCTGTCGCCTGAGGCCTTTCTTCTTCCCCACAGGTTCCTACTCTCCTCTGGTGTCTTGTGTTTGTGTGTGTGTGTGTGTGTGTGCGCGCGCGCGTCCTACCAAGGGCCTCTTGCATGATTATTTACGCAGTGGTGTGGATATTTACATGAGCATGGGAAACTCATCAGTGGCTATACTAGTAAAGAAAGCAACACTCCCTTCTCCAGCAGCTACTAACACCGGGAGAATTCCACCAGACTTTACGGAATTGCATTAGAAGTCTAGGTCCCTGGGGAGCAAGAATGATATCTCTTCTATGCCAAGTCTTCTGCCCATCAATGTGGTGACTTTATGTTCTCTTCTATAGATTCTTTCAACATTGTTTTGTGGTTTTACCACACGCATCCTGTCTTTATTTTGTTAGATTCATATCAAGATTTCTTTATTTTGGAAGCAATTGTAATAGTATTTTTAATATTTTTCCAACTGTTATTACCATAATTTTAATGGCAGTTTCAACTGCCTTTTAACTGTTCCTTGGGAGCAGGCCTGCTGTTATCTCTTTCTCTTCATTTGAGTCACTGTTACTCTGCTGTGCTGGAGGAAGGATATTGTTGCAGGTTGTCATTCTGGGAAGTTTTTTTAAAGTATCTTAACAACATCTGACCTCTCTGTGTCTTTTTTGCTTCTATTGTTTCTTTCAGTGTTGCTTTTCAGTACTGGGGATTAAATCTAGGAATTCATGCTTGTTAGGTAAGCATTCAACCAGACATTGAGATGTATCCCCAGATTTCCTGTCACTTTATATTTTGAAACAGGGTTTCACTGCGTTGCCCAGGCTAACCTTGAACTCATGATCCTCTTGAGTAGCTGGAATTACAGACCTGAACCACCAGGCATGGCTCATTATTTTTAATGAAAAACGTATGCTGTATGCTCATTAAATTCATTGTTATTTAGAGGTAATGCTACTTTTTTTTTTTTGCTACATTTTTCTATTGTCTTTGATTCTAGGAAGTTTAATGATATGTCCGGGTAGGGATTTTTAGAAGGCATATCTTTTGGATATTTGCTTTCAAATCCAGTTAACATCATTCCCCCTCGTTTTAGTGAGAGTTTCTCTCGCTGTATTATAACAGTGATCCGAAGCAGGAGAAGGCTCTTCCAGCGTTACAGCAGGAGCGCAAGTGTGGAGGCAGGAACTGAAGCAGAGGCCATGGAGGAGCGCTGCTTATTGGACTTCTCCTCACGGCTTGCTCAGCCTTCCTGTACAACTCAGGGTACCTACATGATGAGAGATTTTCTCAGTTGAGCATCCCTCTTCTCAACGATTCTAACTTGTGTCAAGTTAACAGAAAAAACTAATCAGGACACCCTTTGTTCAATGTAAGGAGAAACGTGAAGCAGCCTGGGGCACAGTATTTTATCTATATTCCCATAGTTTCCTTTTCCTCATTAAATAATCCTTAGTGTGGGTTTGGGTGGACCGGTGTCAGAGGGCTGTTCATCTCTGTAACAGCTTGCTTAGATGTCTTAATGCTCAGAAACTTAATGCCTTTGTGAATGTCAGAAATAAATGAAATTAATGCAAATATCTGAAATTACCTTAGAAATCATGATTTTGGTTATTCATTGAAGAACTAGATCTGCTTAATAAAGTAAGTTTGCTCTGCTTAATAAAGTATGTTTGTGGAATGCATAAAAATATGATTTCAGGTGTCATGAATAAGTAAAGACCAAGGCACATCTTCACACTTAAATCTGTTAGATTATTTCATAGTTTTTGTTTTTTAGGAACTGTTCTTTGATGGTTAGCCCTTTGAATCTTTTCTGATTGGATGAGCCAAGAGATGGTATTTTATAATGTTTGGATTTTGTTGGAAGCCTTTATTTGGCTAATCTTTCAAGCTTTCTGGACTAAGAATCTATTTTTTTGAAATGAATTTTTTTTATGTGTATGAGTGTTTTGCCTGCATTTATTTGTGGGCACCATATGCAAGGTTAATGCCACAGAGGTCACTGAGTACTGAGTCCAGGTCTTATGCAAGTACAACAAGTGCTCTTAACTGCTGATCCATCTCTTTAGTTCTAGAATCTGTTTCTTGATGAATGAACTATTTCACAATATCGATTAAGCAATACCTGACTTACCAAGAAACCATTAAGTGTTAAGTGGTACCGTTAATTAGGTAAATAATCACACAGCTTTCACATAGGAACTCTGAAATTGATAGGTGCAAACAGAATTATTCATTTCTGTATAATTGGGTACTAGACACTTGACCAACTTGTGTACTTCTCCTTTGTGGCTTACTGAAGGCTAGGGCATAAGTAGTTCTTTAAATTGCTCACTTATTATGTTCATTTTAGTTAAATGACGTTGGTAGGTTTCCCATTTCATGGAAAGGTTAAGAAGTTGACACAGTGACGTCAAATATTCTTGTCCCAAAGTTGATATGGCTTGTTTAGACATTATAAATTAGCCTTCCCTTGTTTTGACAAGGGCTGTCAATGTACAATTAATTAGCCAAAATGGATGTTATCAGATTATAATTTTTTAAATAAGTTTGAGTAAAATTACTATCTCAGCAAATCCTTGAAGTTTAAAAATTTGGATATCTCAGAACTTGTGGCTTACTATCGTCCAATAAAGCATAAAAGGCTGTAATAACTTCTGTTTTTTACTGGAATTAAAAAAAATATACATCTTGCAAAGACACAGAGCCCAACAGTGGTTAGCTGGGCAAGGGACCCAAGCCCCATTGTCCACCATCTCAAGGAAGCTTGTGTGTCACTGGACCAGCTTTCGGCTTGGCGAATCTTTCTACCTGCTCCCCATCTGCCTGGCCCACCTGAGTCACAGGCGCTGAAGCCATCAGAGAAAGTGAACTCAGTGGAGGTGAACTAGGGGCAGGTTCCAAGCCCATTGTCCCACATCTCGAGGGAGCCTGTTGTTCACCCGAGTACCTCCCAGCTTTGTGATCTTTCTGCCAGCTTCCTATCCACCTGACCCACCTGGGACACAGACTGTGAACCCAGTGGAGAGACCACCAGACAGGCAAACAGCAGAGTCAACTAGATGGTTAGAGGCCAGTGTAAGAACACAAACAACAAAACTCAGGGACATATAGCACCACCAGAAACCAGAGGTCCTACCATAGCAAGCCCTGGAGATACCTGAAGCACAAGAAAAGGGTTTTAAAGCTGAGGTTATGAAAAGATAGAGGCCTTAAAGAAGGAAAATAAAGCTCTCAAAGTAGCACAAGAAAATACAAACAGGTAAAAGAATTCAACAAATCCCTTAACGAAATTAAAGAAATACAGGAAACTACAATCAAACAGGAGAAGGAAATAGATAAAACTTTTGAAGACCTAAAAATGAAACTAGAAGCAATAAAAACACAATCTGAGGCAATTCTGTAGATGTAAAAACCTAGGGAAGAAGACAGGAACTCTACACACAAGCATCACCAAAAGAATACAAGAGATGGAAGAGAGAATCTCAGGAGTGGAAGATATGATTAAAGAAATCAATACATCAGTCAAAGAAAATGTTAAATGTAAGAAATTCCTGACACAGAACATCCAAGAAATCTGAGATATTATGAAAAGACCAAACCTAAGAATAATAGGACAAGAAGAAGAAGAAGCAGAAGCAGAAGCAGAAGAAGAAGAAGAAGAAGAAGAAGAAGAAGAAGAAGAAGAAGAAGAAGAAGAAGAAGAAGAAAGAAGAAGAAAAGGAGCAGCAGCAGCAGCTGACTCCTAGAGCCAAGGTCCAGAATATATTTTCAACAAAATCATAGAAGAAAACTTCCCCAACCTTAAGAAAGAGAGGCCTATAAACATACAAGAAGCTTACAGAACACCAAATAGATTAGACCAGAAAAGAAAATCACCCTACCACATAATAATCAAAAAACTAAATGTACAGAACAAAGAGAGAATAAGGGAAAAAGAACAAGGCACATATTAAGGCAGACCTATCAGAATTACACCTGACTTCTCATCAGAAACTCTAAAAGCCAGATGGGCCTGGATAGGTATTTTATAGACACTAAGAGACCACAGATGTCAGCCTTGACTACTATACCTCACAAAACTTTTAATCACTGTAGAAGGAGAAAACATAATATTCCACAATGAAAACAAATTTGAACAGTACTTACCCATAAATCCAGCCCTACAGAAGATACTAGAAGGAAAATTCCAGTGCAAGGAGGACAAGTACAGCCAGGAAAACAGAGGTAATAAATAACCCCACATCAGCAAAACCAAAAGAAGGGAATCACGCACGCACGCACACACACACACACACACACACACACACACACACACACACACTACCACCACTAACATCAAAATAACAGGGTGTAAACTAGTCATTAATAGCTCTCAACATCAATACATCAACTCCACAACAAAAAGACACAGGCTAATGTGTATATAAACAGGTCCTATATTTCTGTTGCTTATAAGAAACACAGCTCAGTAATAAAGATAGATATTACCTCAGAGTACAGGGCTGGAAAAGGTTTTCCAAGCAAATGGTCCCAAGAAGCAAGCTGGAGTAGCCATTCTAGTATTTAATCAAATATCTGTTCAACCAAAATTAATCAAAAGAGATGTATAAGGATACTTCATACTCATCCAAGGAAAAGAAACCACCAAGAAGACATCTTATAACTCCTGCACAGATATAGCCATAGCAGCTCAGTCGCCAAGTGGGTCCCTAGTAAAGGGGAACAGGGGCTGTCTCTGACATGAACTCAGTGGTCTGCTCTTTGATCACCTTCCCCTGATGGGTGTGCAGCCTTACCAGGCCACAGAAGAAGACAATGCAGCCACACCCGATGAGACCTGATAGACTAGAATCAGAGGGAAGGGGAGGAGAACCTCCCCTGTCAGTAGACTTGGGGAGGGGCATGGGTGAAGAAAAGGGAGGGAGTTGGGATTGGGAGGGGATGAGGGAGGGGGCTACAGATGGTATACAAAGGGAATAAACTGTAATTAATAAAAATTAAATAAATTAAAAAAGAAGACATCTTAATTCTGAACATCTATGCCCCAATACTAAAGCCTAAATCACACATTGAATCCCACACTTTAATAGTGGGAAACTTCAACACCTTACTATGTCCAATAGATAAATCATCAAGACAGAAACTAAATGGGGAAATAAAGAAACTAACAGATGTCATGAATCAAATGGACCTAACAGATATTTACAGAACATTTTACCCAAACACTAGAGAATATACCCTCTTCTCAGCACCTCACTGAACCTTTTTCAAAACTGACCATATTTGATGACAAAGCAAGCCTCAACAGATATAAGAAGATTGAAATAACCCCCCTGCTTCAGACCACTATTGATTAAAGCTGGAACTCAACAGCAACAGAAATTAGAAAGCCTACAAACTCATGGAAACTGAACACTTAACTCCCTACTCAATGACCACTAGGTTAGAGAAGAAATAAAGACATTTAAGGCTTTCTAGTATTCAATGAAAATGAAGGCACAGCATACCCAAACTATGGGATACAATGAAAGCAGTGCTAAGAAAAAAAAAATTCATAGCACTTAGCGCCTTCATGAAGAAATTGGAGAGATCCCATAATAGTAACTTAGCAGCACAGCTGAAAGCTCTGGAACGAAAGGAAGGAGACACACTAGGAAATAATCAAACTCAGGGCTGAAATCAATAAATTGAAAACAAAGAGAATGATACAAAGAATCAATGAAAATAAGAGCTGGTATTTTGAGAAAATCAACAAGATAGACAAACCCTTAGCCAAACTAACCAAAAGGCAGAGGGAAATTAAAAAAAAGTCAGAAAAATTAGAAATTAAAAGAGGGATATAACAACAAACAATGAAGAAATCTAAAAAGTCACTAAGTCTTACTTCAAAGTCCCGTATTATACAAATCTGGAAAATCTAAAGGAAATGGACGGTTTTCTGGATAGATTTCACTTACCAAAGCTAAATCAAGATCAGGTAAAAAGTTTAAACAGTCCTGTAACTTCTAAGGAAATAGAAGCACTCATCAAATTCTCTCAACTGAAAAAAGCCCATGTCCAGATGGTTTTAGAGCAGAATTCTATCAGACATTCAATGAAGAGCTAACTATTCCACAAAATAGAAACTGAAGGAACATTGCAACACTCATTCTGCAAAGCCACAGTCAACCTGATACCTAAATCACAGACTCAACAAAGAAAGAGAATTTCAGATTAGTTTCACTCATGAACATCTATGCGAAAAATACTCAATAAAATACTCCCAAACCAAATCCAAGAACACATCAAATACATCATCTACTATGATCTAGCAAGCTTCATTCCAGGGATGCAGGGATAGTTCAACATATAAAAATTCATCAGTGTGGTCCACTATATAAACAATCTTAAAGAAAAAAAGATCACATGCAGAAAAAGCCTTTGACAAAATCCAACACCCCTTCATGATGAAAGTCTTGGAGAGATCCGGGATATAAGGCTCATACCTACAATATAGTAAAGGCTATATACAGCAAGCCAATTGCCAAGATCAAATTAAATGGAGAGAAACTCAAAGCAATTCCACTAAAATCAGGGACAAGACAAAGCTGCTCACTTTCTTCATTCCACTTCAATACAGTACTTGAAGTTCTGGCTAGAGTAATAAGACAACTGAAGATCAAGGGGACACAGACTTGGAAAGAAGAAGTCAAAGTATTTTTATTTGCAGATGATATGATAGTGTACATAAGTGACCAAAAAAATTCCACCAGAGAACTCCTACAGCTGATAAACAGCTTTATCAAAGTGCCCAGATACAAAATTAATTAACAGCCTTCCTGCATGCAAACAACAAATAGGCTGAGAAAGAAATAAGAGGAACTATACCCTTCACAATAGCCACAAATAATATAAAGTATCTTGGTGTAACTCTAACCGGGCAAGTGTTAGAACTTCAAGTCTCTGAAGAAAGAAATTGAAGAAGATATCAGAAGATGGAAAGATATCCCATGCTCATGGAATGGTAGGATTAACACAGTAAAAATGGCCATCCTACCAAAACCAGTCTACAGATTTAATGCAATTCCTATCAAAATTCCAGCACAGTTCTTTTCAGACCTTGAAAGAACAATTCCAAACTTCATATGGAAAAACAAATTTACCATAATAGCAAAAAAAAAAACAAAAAAAAAACAAAAAAACAAACAGTTCTATATAATAAAAGAACTTCTGGAGGCATCTCCATCTCTGACTTCAAGCTATACTAGAAAGCAATCATAATAAAAACTGCATGGTACTGGCATAGAAATAGACTGGTTGCTCAATAGAATCAAAATGAAGACCCAGAAGTAAACTCACATGCCTATGGTCACTTGACAAAGGAGCCAAACCCACATAATAGAAAAAAGATAGCATCTTCAACAAATGGTGCTGGTCTAACTGGATGTCTGCATGTAGAAAAATGCAAATAGATCCATATGTATCTCCCTGTACAAAACTCAAATCCAAGTGGATAAAGGTATCATTGTAACACCAGATACACTAAACAGAAGGTAGGAAAGAGCCTTGAACTCATTGGCACAAGAGACAACTTCCTGACAGGACAGCAACAGTTCAGGCTCTAAGATCAAAAATTAATAAATGGGACGTCTTGAAACTGAAAAACTTCTGTAAGGCAAAGGACATTGTCAATAGAATGAAATGACAGCCTACAGATTGGGAAAAGTTCTTCACCAATCCTACATCCAACAAAGGGCTAATATCCAAAATATGTAGTGAATCAAGAAAATCAAACACCAAAAACCAAAATAATTGGATTAAAAACTGGGGCACGAACTAAACAGAATTCTCAACAGAGGAATCTTGAATGGCCAAGAAGCACTTAAAGAAATGCTCAATTTCCTTAGTCATCAGGGAAATGCAAATCAAAATGACTCTGAGATTCCATCTCACAACTGTTGGAATGACTAAGATCAAAATATCAAGAGATTGTACATGCTGGATGGAGTGTGAAGAAAGAGGAACAATCCTCCATTGCTGGTGGGAGTGCCAACTTGTACAACCACTTTGGTAATCAATTTGGCACATTCTCAGAAAATTGGGATAGCTTTCCTTTAAGACCTAGCCATACCTTTCCTGGGTACCTACCCAAAAGATGCTCCATAGTCAACAAGGACACTTGCTCAACTATGTTTATAGAAGCTGAATAATAGCCAGAATTTGGAAACAACCTAGATGTCCCTCAATGGAAGAATGGATAAAGAAGCTGTCGAATGTTTACACAATAGAATTAAAAATAGCCATTTAAAACAAAGAAATTATGAAATTTGCAGGCAAATGGATGGGACTAGAAAAGATCAGCCTGGGTGTGGTAACCCAGACCCAGAATGACACACATGGTATGTACTCACTTAAAAGGGAATGTTAGCATATAATACAGGATAAGCTTACTATGAGACATAGACCCAAAGAAGATAAATAACAAGAAGGATCCAAACGAGGATGCATAAATCTCACTAGGAAGAGGAGATAGGAGAGACAGAGGCTGAAGAGAAGGAACAAAGTAGGAGAGGGGTCAAAAAGAGTTAAGAGGGTGGAGAATAGATTTTGGAAGAGTGAGAGAGGACAGAAGGACTGTAGAGAAAAGAGACACTGAGGATAGGGATATCTTTGTCACAAAAACTTTGGCCCCAAATTCACCTTGCCTACAAGGTGTGCAGGAATAAAGATAAAGCAGATAGAGCAGAGATTGAGGGAATGCCCAACCAATGCCTGGCCTAACCAAAGACCCACCCTATTGGAGAGAGCCAACCCCTGATACTATGAAAGATGTCCTTCTAAACTATACAAGTTTAGAAGGAGTCTAATAGAGTTGTACCTTTGAGAGACTCTACCCAGCAGTGCCTCAAAACAGATGCTGAGACTAACAGCCAAACATTGGCTGATACATAGGGCGTCTTGGGGGAAACTTTGAGGAAAGAGAAAAGGGCCCAAAGGTGACAGGAGCTCCACAAGAAGACCTATAAGGCCAGCTAACTAGGGCCCAGAGGAGTGTGTTGAGGTTGAAGTATCAACCAAGGACCGTGCACAATCTTGACCTAGGATGCCTACAAAGCTGTAGCAGATGGGCAGCTTAGGCCTTATGTGGGTTCTTGAGTAAGGGAGGTGGGGACTGTATTGGACATGAACATGCTTGCCAGCTTTTTGATGACTTTCCCCTGGAGGGACTGCCTTGACAGTTCAAAGGAGAAGAGGAGAAGCTCAGTCCGGATGCAACTTGATGAACAGGGCTGGATGGGAAAGTGAGCTCCCCTTTAAGGGGAGGAAAAAGGAGAGAGGGTAGGGCTGGGAGGGGGAGGGATGAGGCTAAAACAAGGATGCAAAGTGAATAAAAACTAAAAATTAAAGCTGGCTGTGCAGCTATATTTCTTGAGAATCACCTTGTAAAGAAAGAAATCACACACTCCAAAACAATAAGCACTGTACACTATTAATGTGAATTTCCTATAATTTTGAATTGGCTAGATATGTGATACGAAGTGCTAACTAAAATAAAATAAAAATTTTCTAAGTATAAGGTAAAAAAAGAGATACATCTTGTTTCATTTGGTCAGTAATTTCACTTTTTGGAAAAGCCAGTTGATTTAAAACCTAAATTTAGTCTTCACTCAGTATATAAGACTTATGAGTGGATTCAAGAGTCAGCTACATGTGTTCTGTCTTTCTTGCCAATGTTACAACCTACCTCTGCATTTAGATTCCATGCAAACAAACAGTAAGAACACATGACTTTATCAAGGTTTTAAAAACATAAATGTGAAAATATGAATTTTGTAGATAATGGTAATCACCCTGAGGTATGTGAGCGCCTTCTAATGCATTTCCTTTGCAGGGCTGTTATTCTTCAGGCAATCTAATAGGAAGACGAGCACTAAAGACGGTAGAGTTATAGTGGGGGGGGGAGGCGAACATTTTCACAGAGACAAAAAAGAAACTTGATCAATACCCTTTGTCTCGCACAGTCAAAATGTTATTAGTTGTGCTTTCTGAAGAAAGAAAGAATTAACAAAGTATGTAGGATTAATAAAAAAATTGAAATCTGACAATGCAGCCAGTCCTGATGGGACCTGCTGGACTAGGGTCAGATGTAAGGAGAGGAGGACCTTCCCTATTAGTGGACTGAGGGAGGGGCATGGGAGGAGAAGAGTGAGGGGACAAGGGAGGGGACTACAGCTGGGATACAAAGTGAGTAAACTGTAATTAATAAAAAGTAAGTTAATTTAAAAAGAGAAAAATCCCCTGACCTTCACTCGTGACTCTGTGTCTTCCTCCCATAACTACGTCTGAACTTCCATGGGTATCTCTCTGTCACTGTGTTCTCCTCATTAAGGTCAGTGTGACATTTTAGCTCAAGTCTTAGTCTGTACCAAGAATACAACAGTGCTGTAGTGTATGCGCACCCAATCAGTATTTGTTGAATAACTACATGAACGAACCACACACATTTTGTATAGTGTTTGTGAAGGCAATTGATACTAAAATCCAGAAAGTGAAACTGGTGTGTTTAAACATGATTACTACTATTTTTCTTCTCCAAAAATTTTATGAATGACTGGTATGTTTCCATTACAGCTTTATGATAATTAACGGATCACTGTGTGAGAAAAGGTATAAAACTCATAAGAGGCAGAAAAACAGGTCTTTTGCTATGAGGTTGTGTTTCCTGGAAATGTCAGACTCATGAAGTCTCATCAACGGGACCTGAACAGGAACAACCGTGAACATGCTAATGTGAGCTGGAGAAAACTCATGAGGCCTCAACCCTGCACAAGAACCCTGCACAGAGAACTAAGGAGAGCTGAAAGGGAGAAATAACTGTCACCAACTGTTTATCCAATACCAAATGCTCAACCCTGAAATCATATACATAAAAATAACATTATACAAGTAACATACAGATTGAGTAGATTGCTTTTATATTGTTTGTGTGTGTGTTCCACAATTAAAGAAAAAGAGGCCGTGAATTTGAGGGAGTAAGGCAGGGTACATGTGAAGGGAAGGTTGAAGCAAGGAAAGGGAAAGGAAAAATAATGCAGTTATATTATAATCTCAAAATTTTATTTTAGAAAGGTGACGTAGGTGACATATTAATCTGGGCACTAATGGCATCAATTAGTGAATCAGTCCCTTTCTAAATTTGGGATCATCAAGTTCTGTTTTCCTGTCCTTTCATGACTCAGATCAGTGTGGGTTAGCAGAAGTAAAAGGGACATGGATTGTGCAGATAAATCTAGTCTAGAGTCAAAAGTAAGATAGAGTCTCGTCTCGGACGGTTCTCTGAGTCATTCACCAGTTTACAGGAATTCACCACTTTATGGTAGGCAAGAGCTCAAGCTAAAGATACAAACATCCTTATGTGTGTAAGAATAAATAGATATGTAGATTAGAAAATTTCATGTGGCACATTCCACAGAATACAATAGTCATTTGCAGTAAAATTTCAGTTATAAAAATAGTATGGGATCCCTTGTAGGATCATTGACTTTATTTTAATGGATAGACTATATGGCAGCCAATGTTCTGAGCCTAGATAAGAAGGATAAAGGAGTTAGTTTCTTTCAGTCTGCTCTATGGACGAAGCATGGCTTTTCTTGACATGCTCATTATATGATTGCCAGGCTAGGACTATGTGCACTTTCTACTTTGCAATAAACTTTGTACATATCATTGACAGGAAAGTGATGCTAAAGCAAACATAGAGATTTAAGTAGCCTGTAATATAGATCTATAATTCCTGGTGTTCCTCTTAAAAATTGTTGACATTTCCATGTGTCAATTTTCTTATCCAGAGAAGAAATCCGCAAAGTTCAGAAGAGAAGTGTGTGTTAACCAGAGAGAAGTTTACAATGCTGTCATTGGTGTTGAGGATCTTCTTAGAACCGTCTGGCCTGCTTTCTTCACATGGCCTGTGCAGGGAACATCTTCCCCAGGAGAAAGAATCTTGCTGATCCCTCTCTGCCATCATCCTGACCACAAGGAGCGCGTTATGTTCCAAAGTAAAGATAAAGGCAGAGGGAGAGAGTGAAAATAATGATTCTGTGGAAGGATTCTTTGTAAGCAAATTTCTTCACTTGCTCTTGTTTCCTGAGGTTCTTCCATCGTCTGGTGAAGGCTGAAGCATCATCATCTCCACCGCCATCCTGGCAGACGGTCAATCAGTGTCAGTCAGGTAAGGTCAAAGGCAGGTCTTAAGATTTGGCATTGTTCCTCAAAGTAGTCTCAGAAATCCAAGGTTCTTCCGTGGTTTTACAAAGAGCTGCTTCTCTAGATGTAGGGATATTTCCTATTGTAGAAGTTATGGTCTAGTGCGCATCTTTACCCACAGCTAGTCTAAGTTCTGAGGAAATGGCACCTTTGTGGGAAGGGCTTTGTCAGATTGAATGAAGAGAACTGAAGGGCCTGTGTCTTTTAACTTAGTAATTATAATTATGAGGCTCTGTCCCAAAAAATCATTTTAGATAAAGAATAAATTTTATACCTAATATTGTTCATCAGAATGTTACTGTTCAGGACATTGAATTTGAAACTTGTGTACAACATATCTTTAAAACCCTGTGTACAGTGATTACGGAATTAGTAGTATTAGTGAACTTTTTGTGAAGAGAACCAAGATATATGGCTTTTATTAAAACTAGAAAAATCAACTAAAGTAGTATTTCTTTTTTTTTTTCCAATTCCACAGCAGGTTTTATTTTTTAAATTGATAATAAAAAGCAAAAATCTTTAATTTTTTTGATGTTCCTTAGAGCACGATAGCAAATGAACTTTCTTTTTCTTTTGTGTTGTGGAACCAATTTCATCCAAAATCAGGTTGGGCATTTCATAGGCTGTAGGAAGAACAGGAAAAGAAAGAAGCCAATGATAAAGTG
>CM053765.1:37718559-37756362 GCA_028658305.1 Pachyuromys duprasi | reverse complement strand
ATGGTGTCCTGATTTTTGTTGGGTGAGTTCTTTCGCCGATTTCTGGGCATTTGTTTATATATAATCAGGGAGCTGTTTGTGCTTTAAGGCTGTACTTCAGTCTGAATCTGTCAATCTCTTGTGTCAGGAGTATTCTTCAAGAAGATCAGTGATTTCCGGTGGTTTGTTAGTGTGTGTTGTGTCTCAGTTGAACTCTGTTATGGGCTCTGTGTGTCCGGCTTTGGGCTCTGTGCTAGAAACTGAGTACTGCAGGCTGGTCACCCCTCTGGTCTGGAGTCTTTACTCCTCACTCTGTGCTAGAGTCTGAGTGTCCAGGTTTGAGATGTCAGCTGGGGGCTGTGTGCTCTGCCCTGGGCTTGCTGCTAAGGGCTCTTCCCTGGAATGGAGATTTGGTGCCTCCTTCTGGGCAGGGGCTGTGCACCACGGTCTGAGCTGATATTTGGGGCACACACAGCGGGTTTGGGTTGGTGTGCATCCGCTGTATGCAGGCCTTCTGAAATGGTGCCCACGGCCTTTTCTGTTTGGCCCGTGGACATACACACACACACACACACACACACACACACACACGAACTGAGGTTTTTGCTGGTCGATGTGTGCAGCGTTTGTCCTCTGTGTGCAGTCTGGTCAAGATGGTCCCGGGATCCTCTCAGTCTGTGGTGGTTCCAGTGATTGGTGCACGCCCGCCGCACACCCGTGGGTTGAGGCAGAACTCAGGTTCCTCCCAGACCCGCTGGCAGACTCACACACTGACTAAGTTTTTGCTGGCAGAAGTGTGAGGCGCGCACCAGCAGTGTGCAGACTGGTCAAAATGGTCCCCCAATCCACTCAGTCTGGGGTGGTTCCAGTGATCGGTGTGAGCCTGCAGCACACCCGAAGGTTCAAGCAGAACCTGGGTGCAGTGTGCGCTCGGAGTGTGCAGGTCAGTGAAAATGGTGCCCGCTTCCTCCTCAGACTGCCTGCGAGACTGTGTGATCCAGTCTATAATGGCGGGTGCAGGCGCCTAGCGCGGCTGCTTATTCAGATCAGAGCTGTGCGCTGGCTGGTCACCCGCAGATTTTTCCGGGGAATAACTGGGTGTCCCTAGGGTTTTCCCACTTGATTTTCTCACCGTAGGAGTTCCGCTCACCTGGCAATCACAAATGCTGGCGTTTTAGGTCCCAGAGTTCAGTCTCCTGGTTGCTGCGTTGTTTCTGCTGTCCTACTCCTCAGACACAGTGTTCTCTCGTGGCAGCCATCTTGGATTCTCGCCAACTATTGTATTGAACACTGGAATGAAACAACAGTGTCTGGCCTCAGTGTGCTTACGGTTTACTTGGGGGATGGAAATAACTTGAAAGCATATGTTACTGAGACACTGAGTGTAAGAAAAGTTTTGAGGGGCAAGGGATGGAGGCCAGGAAAATGTTCAGGGAACGACACCAGTGTCTGAGGTAATGAAGGGTGTTTGCATAGCAGAGAAGGCATGGAGAGGTTCTCTAGTACAAGGACTGTCTCTTGCAAGCTCACAGAATCTTGAAGGTGTTACCTTGTCAAGAAAATTTATCAAGTCCAGGGCTAGAGGAACAGTGAAGCCACAGAAGGAAGCATGTAAGAGAAGTTCATGAAAGGCCTCTACCACTATGCCCAGATTCAAAGAACTGTGGGCAGTGACAACTGAAGTAAGCACATTCCATGATACCTGGTGTGTACAGAGGTGAAGAGGAGCATGGCATGTGTGTACAGGGTGATAGGTGGTGCTCAACACTGGAAGTCGGTACAGGAGGTTTCAGAAAAGCACCACATTAAGGATGGAGAGGAGAACATGGACATGAAAGTTTTTGATTCTTTCCATTAAAGACTGATGCTATTCAGTGGCTGAGCAAGGACACAGGGCCACTGAGAACTGTCTGGTTTCTGGTTTGAGGAAGTCATGCTTTGGTGAACATGGGTAGAAGACAAAATCGGAGAAATATTAGAATGAAAGGTGGCTTCCATTTTGGATGTGTGGTATTTGAATTGCTTGTGGCCTGCCCTAGGGAGATGCTCAGAAGCACTCTAATTACAGGAACATGAAGAGGGCTACAAACACAGACCAAGGTGAAGATAGCACCCAGGTCAACTGACCCCTGACAGTAAGTGCCATCACCCAGGTATCTTGTGAGAACAAGTGCTACAGACTCAAGCGAGCTTTACATTTCCAAGATCATTACAAACATGTTGACAAATAACGAAGGCCCTCTGTAATTGATGTGTATTGTGTTTTGCTTTAGAATATGTTCGCTGAGGTTGCAAATGACACCTCAAGGTCCCTTCCCACAGGTTGACGCTTCTGAGGTCCTGGGAACAGGGGCGGGTTGTAAAGTGGAGCTCTTTCTTATGGTTTCAGCTTTAGGCCGGCACAGAAATCAACCAGAGTTTGAGCTGAGACAGCCATCTCCTCTCCCCTCCCACATCAGCCTCCACTGAATTTGGAAATCATATCTTTCATTATCTAGGTCAAGGACTTGAGAAGAATAAGTGGCTTGTTGCAAAACAGCATGTTCAAGTGGTTACATTAATCCCCTAAACCACTCACCCAAAGAAAGTAGAAGATCAAAACAAAGACAGTGCTCCTAGGAAAGTAGAAGATCAAAACAAAGACAGTTCTCCTCGGCAGATGGCTCTCTGTTTTGTCCCATGTCCTTTAAACTTAGCTGCTACAATCACTTTGAAACCTAACCAGAGCTCTGTAGTAGGTAGGGGAGTGACATTATCTACTTTTGTTGTCCTAGCTCTTCAGTCCCTCCCCTTTCAGAATTACATTTTTTTAGGAAAAGAATAAGATATTCTCATTTTAATTTATTTACAGCTTGGTAAAAATCCTCTAAGTCCAGGGGTGGCCAATTGCTATTGGACAAATGATTGCAGTTGGGCTGTTCCCTGGAGAAGACCGTATCTCCTGCCCTCAGCGTTCCCCAGTTGCCCATAGTTCTTTGACTAGTATTGAGGTCCTGTAAGCTCTTCCCCTTACATTAGCATGTCCATTGGTAGTGTGTTGTTCGGGTCTGTTGTTTAGGCAGCCATGTTGATATGTATACATATATGTTTATATATATATATATATATATATATGCATATTTAACAACAGAGAAAAAGAGGCCATGAATTTGGGAGTGAACAAGGTAAGGTGGTGCAGGGGAGGATCTGGAGGGAGGAAAGGGAAGAGGAGGAAATGATGTGATTATTTTAAAATTTCAAAGCTAGAAAGTATTATCGATTAAAAAGAAATCTAAACAAACCAATGACTTATAATCAAATGAATAGATTAATAAAATATGATGTGTCTACAAGAAAGGGTACTTTTAGTCTTAAAGAGGAGATTCTCATACAAACTACAGCATGGATGGATCTCAAAGGCATAGTACAAAGTTGAATGAACTGTTTACAAAAGAACAAACACTGAGACTTCTCTCATATTTCTGCCTAAAGCGGGTAAAGTTCCCATGACACAGTGAAGAGTGATGAGGGGAGCTGGGGTGGGGAGGTGGGGTGAATTACAGATTGAGTGCAATAAGGAGTTTCAGTTTAGGATGATGAGGAAGTTCTGAGGATGAATTGGGGCCATATTGCACAGCAATGCAAGTGTAATTTATACCAGTCAACAATAAACCTAAAAATAATTTTTTAAAAAAGTAAATATTATGAAAGAAGGGGGAGATAGAAAGACCTGGAGGGGACAGGAGCTCCACAAGGAGAGCAACAGAACCAAAAAAATCTGGGCACAGTGGTCTTTTCTGAGACTGATACTCCAACCAAGGACCATGTGTGGAATGGGTTCGCTAGTAAGGGGAACAGGGCCTGTCTCCGACATGAACTCAGTGGCTGGATCTTTGGTCACCTCCTCCTGAGGTGGGGAGCAGCCTTACCAGGCCACAGAGGAAGACAATGCAGCCATTCCTGATGAAACCTGATAGGCTAGGGTCAGAGGGAAGGGGAGGAGGACCTCCCCTATCAGTGGACTGGGGGAGGGGCCTAGGGGGAGAAGAGGGAGGGAGGGTGGGATTGGGAGAGGACAAGGGAGGAGGCTACAGCTGGGATACAAAGTGAATAAATTGTAATAAATAAAAAAATGGTTGTTTTTTTTTTTTTGAAGAAAAGCTGACTGTGGTGGAGCACAGATGCTACTCAAGATGTTAATTGCTGTCAGTTGGGAGCCAGCCTGGGCTACAGGGTTAGCCTCTGAAAAGGAAAATGTAAAGGCAAAAATATGTAAGGAAAGTAGAACTGATTGACTAATTAATAAGGCATTCATCTTCAGGAAAAAATGTAAGGGACAATACAAGAAAATTTCTTCCATACTAATAGCCAAAGTCCAAAATTTATATTGCATTTAAAAGAAACTACAAATGCATTTCTAAGTGATAGAACTGCCTGGCCATGATTTGGTTTGGCTTGGGTTCTTTCTTTTTTTTTTTTTCTTTCTTTCTTTCTTTCTTTCTTTCTTTCTTTCTTTCTTTCTTTCAATCTATCTTTCTTTTTTTAATATTCTCAATTTATGTGTACGGGTGTTTTGCATGCATGTATATCTGTGAACCACATGTGTGCCTGGTATTCAAAAAAGCTAAGAGAGAGCATTAGAAACCCTGAAAATGTATTGCAGATGGCTGTGAGCCACTACATGGATGCTCAGAATCGAAGGGGTATCCTTTGGAATAGCAATCAGTGTTCTTAACCACAGAGCTATTTCTCCAGCCCCTGGTTTTCATGTTGGCCAGGCTGACCTCAGACTCATGGTAGTCTTCCTACTCCTGCTTCCTGAAATCTTGGTATTGCAGGCATAAACCACTGTGCCTGACTTTGTTCTGAGACTCACTCTGTAGATCAGGCTAGCCTCAAACTCATGGAAATCTGAACTGCCTTTGCCTCCTGAGTGCTGGGATTAAAGTCATGAGCCACTATGCTGGCTTAGGACATTTAAAAAATTAGTCATTATTTCTATTTTATGTGCATTGGTGTTTTGCCTGCATGCATGCCTGTGTGAGGGTGTCAGATCTTGGAGTTACAGACAAGCAGTTGTAAGCTGCCCTGTGGGTGGTGGGATTTGAACCCAGGTCCTCTGGAAGAACAGCCAGTGCTTTTAACTGTGGAACAATCTCTCTAGTCCCAGACCAAAGACACTTAATCAGGAAGCCTCATTGAGATTGTTCCAGACATTTACCTGGGATGAGAGCTTCCTATCAAATGTGGGGGAAAGAAACAGACCCTGTTAGCCCCACGTGTGAAGGACAGGAGCCAGTATTGTGGGCAATGGATGGAAGGAGGTCGGACCAGTCAGAAGAATGGTGGAAGGGAGATGGCCCTTGGGGAGAGAAAGGACTTCACAGACAGGCACCTATAGAGCTAAAAGCTTGGAGGAGCAAGAGGCTGGACTCAGAGGAACTGGGTGGATTCCCTAGGCTAAGGGCAGTGGAGGTCAGTCAGGCCCTCTGGCCTCATGTCTGACAGGATCGGGACCTTCAGCACCCAGGGAGGGAAGCTTTTGAAGGTCTGCCACAGGAAACCTGATGCAGATAAGTTCATAGAATAAGAGTCACTTGATCTATCACATGGAGACCCTGTGGTGGTAGGACAGATGGAGAGCGTCATTAAGAGCCTGATACTGCCAAGGACAGGAGTCAAACTTGGGTGACAACAGTGGGGACAGATGGAAAGATGAGCTCAGAGAGAAGCTTCACCTACTGCCTGTGTCTGGCATCACCGAGGCAGAAGGACAGAGAGGTTTTTTTTCTTTAACAGCCCTCTCACACCTCTGACCTCCACATGTTTAACGATTGGACCCCCATTGTTAAACCAAGGCATCCAGCGAGCCAGTGACTTTCCTGGAACACAAATTGCCATGCCAGCCAGGTGCAGCAGCCTGTGCACATAACACTTGGGGAGCAGAGGCAGGAAGGTGGTGAGTTCCAGACCAGCTTGGGCTTAAATAATACTCCCAGCTTCAAAGAAGCGAAACAAAGTTAAATGAACAAGGAGGGCAGTAAAATGATTCAGCGGCTAACGGTTTCTGCTGATCCACAACTCCTAAGACTTGACCCTCCTGCCCACATACTTGGTGTGAATTACACCCACCCCCACATAAGTAAATATCATCAAATTTTAAAAATTAAAAGCCAACGTCTAGGAATGTGGCTCGGTTGGTGGAGTGCTTGCCTAACATCCCACAAAGCCCTGGGTTCAGTTACCAGCACTGAAAAAAAAAATGAGGTCATGGGACTGGAAAGATGGCTCATCAGATGAGAGCACATGCTCTTCTGGAGGGCCCAGGCTTGGTTCCCAGCACCCATAATCAGTGGCTTACAGTTATTTGTAACTCTAGTTCCACAGGATCAGATGCTCTCTTCTGACCTCTATTGGTACCAGGCATGCCGGTGGTACACAGACATACATGTGGAGAAAACAGTCATACCTATAAAACAAACAAATGGACAGAAAAACAAATAAATAAAAATCTTAATTTTTAAAAAATAAATACAAACAAATTGTGAAAAAGAACAACAAGAAATCAAAACAAAAAATAAAACAACAACAACAAAAACAGGGATAGTGGTATACACCTGTAACCTGAGCATTTGGGAGATGGGCACAGGACAGAAGTCCAAGGTCATTATCAGCTGCAGAGAGAGATTGAGGCCAGCTTGGTTAGATGAGAAGAGAAGAGACCTAACAGAGAAGATCAGAGGCCATAAGAAATTGTAAAGTAATTAGTGATGGGATTTTTAGTACTTAAAAAATGTTACATTTATGTGTGTGCACATGGGATGGGCACATCCCACACTGTGCATGCAGAGGTCACAGTTTTCTCCTTCCACCACCTGGCTCCTGGGAGTCAATTTCAGATCCAGTGCCCGGACCTGCTGAGTCGTTTCCCTGACCCTGGGTGGTGTTTCTGTTAGTTTGTTATGCACTATTAACCCCAGGGCTTTGAACAAATCAGGCCAGGGTTAAACCACTGAGCAACCTCCCCAGCTCTTGGCTTGGTTGGTTGTGACAGGTCTCCTACAGCCCAGGCTGGCCCTTGAGCTCTCTGTGTAGCAGAGGGTGTCCTTGGATTCCGTTTCCTTCTGTCTCTTGCCTCTCAGTGCTTTAAAAATAAGCATGCACCACCTGGCTAGTCACTCCACCACTGTTTTTAGTTAATAGCATTTCTTGTTTATTTTGAGACAAAGTTTCATTGTGCAGCCCTGGGTGGCCTGAAACTTACTATGTAGACCAGGATGGCCTAGAACTCACAGAGATACACCTGCCTCTGCGGCTGCCTTTTGAGTGCTGAGACTGTTCAATTGTAAGTTCATGCAATTAACTAATTTATGTATTTATTTATGTATTTATTTATTTATTTATTTAGGTGTTTGAGACAGGGTTTCTCTATGTAGATGAACATTTTATTTATTTATTTATTTATTTATTTATTTATTTATTTATTTATTTATTGTTTTTTTTCCCCCAAGACAGGGTTTCTCTGTGTAGCCTTAGCTATCCTGGACTTGCTTTGTAGACAAGGCTGGCCTTGAACTCACAGAGATCCACCTGCCTCGGCCTCCTCCAGTTCTGGGATCATAGTCATGTGCCACCATGCCTGGCTTGTATTTATTTATTTTTGATGCAAGGTTGTAATAGAAGTCTTGGTTTCTTTGTAAACTCAGTTATGTTATATAAATAAATGTTTTTTTAATCTCACATGTGGAATTTTAGTTTGGGCTTTAGTTTGTCCACGGCTAATAATTGTCTTGTATGGGACATGGTCTTTCCAGCTGATAACGGCCTGCTTCATGCTACATGAAGAGGGGTGTGGCCTAAGACTCTGAGAGATATAAATAAGAGCTCCCAGAAAGAGAAGGTGTGTTGTGAGGAGTTGGCATGTGGCATGTAGCAGTCTGGAGAAACCAGAGATACATGGTGTGGCAGTTTGGAGAGATGCTTCCTGGCACATTGGTTTAGAGGAGACTGTTTGCTTTGTTCGTTGTTGACTGAGATTCCTATAGCCCAGGTGACCCCATCGACCCTAAACAGCCAGGAGAAGAAAAGGGGTCTGTGCCCCATCTTCCTGTTAACCTTCTCTCTTCTACCTAAGGTTGGGGGGTTGGAAGGAAGAGGTTTTAAGGAACTCTAAATAAATTTTAAAAAAGAGTTTATAAAAGAGCACAACACAGTCTTGCTGTATAACCCTGGCTGGCCATGACTCTCTGTAGCTCAGACTTTTCTACCCTCTTGCTTCAGTCTCCCAAGTGCAGGGGCTGCAGACATGCATTGTGACACTTGGCTCTAGGATCATACAATTTAAGTTTTGATAATAGTTCTGTTTAGTAGCCAATTTGATAATTCCTGGAAAGATAGCCATCAGGATTACATTGCTGGAGGGTCTGAGCAGAAGTGGGGGCTGCCTCCTCCTGGATGTTAAGGGAAGCTCTGGATAGAAGTTTGGAACCTAACTTGTTCATTCTTCCCTGCTCAGGTGCTATTTTGGTACCTTAATAATGAATCGGAGTTTGAAGTGACCTTCAGCTTGGGAGCCAATGGTGTCAATGACCGATTTCCCCACAGCCTCGAGATACTACCTAGACAAGTAGGAACTAAGAGCCCCGAGCCTCCTGAGACTGGGGCCCTGATCTTCCTTTCTTTTAAAAAAAATTCTCTTGTCAGAAAAAAAAAACTGATAAAACTATACATTGTAAACAAATTCTTTTTCACTATTGTGATGTCGTGGGCATGGGTGTTGATACAATGTTTTATATGCAGCAAAGTGCTACAGTTAAAGATGCACAAGAAAGTTCCCCCTACATGGCTCAGCAATCCTATGCCTCTGGATTTAAACAAATAGCCCTGAAGAGCAACAGGGAAGTGTTTAAAGGGCCCAAATGAATCCAAATTTTATTTTTTCAACTTATGGGACTTGATCCAACGTAATGTTAAAATGTTTAAAATTTGTAACCGTGAAGATTATGTGGAAACAGGGAAGTTGTTTGATCAGAAGGGGAAAAAACAACACAGAGCACATGGAGATAAATACATAATGAAATGAAATTCCCTTTAGTTTTAAACAGGGCTGCAGCCTGACAAATTCTTAACAAATTGAAAAACATTGGGAGTCACGAATGCATGATTTATGCCTTAGCTACAGAGCTTGCCAGCTCCACGGGGCACATTCCAGCAGAGTCGGTTGCTTTTCTGTGCTTCAGTTTTTCTGTCTGGGAGCTGAGGCTCAACCACCGCTGCCCAGCAAAAGAAGGGAAAGTGGCCTTTAGTCTGCAACATTGGAAATAGGACAATGGCTGTGAAGCCCATACCATAATAGTCTGTTAGGGCACTATCAAAGTATCACAGACTGTGGATGGCTTATAGGAAGGGAGGTTTATTATGAGATTGGCCTGTATGACTGCAGAGGCTGAGTTATCCCATACTGTGCCATCTCCACGCTGGCAAACTGGGGAAGGTATGACTCAGGCAGGCTCCATAGGCTTGAGAACCAGAGTAGCTGGTGATCTCCGTACTGGCCCAACTTAAAAGCTCCAGAAAACTGCAGCTTCCATGTGGAGATTTTTATTGTTGTTGTTTTGTTTTGCTTGTGGGGGAAGAGGTTGCAAGGGTGGGTGGATGATATGGAGGGACAGGGAGATGAGCAGGTTTGGGATGTATGATGTGAAATTCTCAAAGAATCAATAATATTTTTTTTTCTCCAGAACTCAGGACACTGATATCTGAGGACATGAAGAGATGCATGAGACAGAGAGCAAGTATGTGTTGTAATGCCTTTTGTCCTGTTCAGGCCCTCAGCAGCTTAGATGAGTCACTCACATGGATGGGCACAACTTTCCTGAGTCAGCCTACAGGTTCACATGCTTTCTTCTTCTGGAACAAGGTTATACAGGTGATTGACCAAACATGTCAATAAAAACTAACACAAGGCCAAACTTGTAACCAAAGGAACAAATAAACAAGGGCCTGTGTTCAATCCCTAAGACTGCAGAAACCCACGAAGCAAGCCTCAGATGCTGTTATCTGAGAATATGTTGAATAACAGAAGAAATGTAAGAAACCTGAGCGTAGACCTGATAGCAACTCGTCCATTGCCTTTGGCCCAGGTGTTAACAGCCAGATTTAAGTTTAACAATGTCTCAGACCTAGTCTAGTCATCAGCTCTAGTCAGACGGTGGTCTTCTCTTTTTGTGAAGAAAATTGCTGTTAGATCCTGAATTTGGCAGGGCTGTTATTGTTTTGCTTTATTTTATTTCTACTGTTATGTGCTTGGAGACAAGGCAACTTTCAGATTCTTTATTCTCCTCTTCTCTTCCTTCCTCCCCCCTCTCCTCCGTTGTTCTTCTCTCCCTCCCCTATCCTTCCCTTTCTCTCCCTTCCTCTTCTCCCCTCACTATTCTCCTATCTGTCTTCTCCCCTTCATTCTCCTAACCAACCTTCTCCCTTCTCTCCTCTTTTTCTCTTCCCTTCTTTGTATTCTTTTAATCTCTACAATGTGCATGGCGGTATGTAAAGTTAATTTTTACGTTGGGAGGACTTTCCTAATCATCTGCTTTAGCTCCCCAATAAACGAGACTGAGACTTATAAGATCAATTAGTAAGCTTTAAGCACCACAACTGGGCAGATATCCATTTACACTAATCCTCCATGCCAGTCTTGCTATTTTCCAGCCATGTGCCTCAATTACTTGCCATGTTGACCCTGCCTGGGATGTTTCTTCTTCGTCAGGTCAGTTCTTAATCACTGTGCCTTTTCTCAACATCTTGTTCTCCCTGCTGCTTTGTGGTCCCTACTTGAGATCCCAAGACAGGGAAAGAAAGATCCACCTGCCCATCTCTTCTTCCCAGTAATTGGTTTTTCAGAAACTTTCTTAGCCAGTCAGAGATAACTTGGGAGCAAAGTTTCTGCAACATTGATCAGTGTACATGACAGTGTCCTCATCAGGACTGCAACCAGATCTCTCGGGCCCATATTTCAGCATTTGAATACACAGAGTGTCAGACCAATCCTCAGCTGGTATAGCTTCCTGCTTATATATACAGAAACTTCTTTCAGACCCTCTCTAGCCTGAGAGAGACATAGCACAGGACAAAGAACATAAACTCTGAAACCCCTTAGGCATATTTTGAATGAAGCTCTGTTTCTGAAACAAATCAAATACCCAACTATAGCTCCAAATCTCACTAACTTTTGCAAGTGGGTTAATAATGAAACACAATCATTTGGAATTGTATACAGGGCGATTCTTGTGAAGGACCCCTTCGTTCAGGCATGCAGTAGGCCACTATGATAGTTAGCTTCCCATCTTTCTTGAATGAAACCCTGCAGGCCCAGTCAGTATGTTCAAAAACAGCCTGTAATTACTGTAAGCATTTCTAGGGACACACAATAAATAACCAGGGACTTGGTGGTTTGCAGAAGAGCAATGTACTGATAGACTTAGGGCTGAACAGGGATCACACACCAGCAAGGTTGGTCTCTTCTGAGGCTAGTCAGCTTCGTTGGCATGTGACTGTCCTCTTCTGCCTTGTATCTGGGCACCAATTTTCTCTTCTTGGGAGGAGACTACTTTAACTACCTCCTTTTTCCTTACTACCACAGTTATCTCTTTGGACATACACCAGGCCCAGATATGCTTATAATTCTGAAGTCTTGGGATTTAGATTTCAACATGTGATTTTTGGGGGGGGGGGAGAGTAAGGGTTTATTTCAGGTTACAGGTCATTGTGGAGAGGAAGACTTGGAGGTGGCTCCATGATGGCACCTCATCTCACATAGTTGTCACACGTATATGATGGGTCAGGAAGCTTCAGACTCAGAATTTTGAGGACACAATTTCAGCCTGTGCCCTACTCTTCACTCCATGGTGGGTTTTATAGAATGGGTTTCAAGAAGGGGCTAAGATACTAGCTAAACTCTTGTTCTCAACACTTCAAAGTCTGCTCCTTCTACATTGAATGCTGATTGTTTTCTGGAAATTTTGGCTGTAATTAAAAAATAAATACAAGTACTGAGAAAACACACAGAGTTGCCAAGCGTTTCGTGTATATGCCATTAAATGTGTTGTTTATTCATTTAATCTTTTACTCACAAAGGTAATGCGTCTGTCTGTACAGATCTTCTGAACATTCAGGATGTTCCACACGTGTCCCAGGCCTTTAGAGAAAAGAACACAGAGGACAGTGTAGGCATAAGGTTATTGTGTAATTCAAATTCTGATTGTTGTATCCCCCATATCTGTTTGCAATCCGCGTTCTAAGAGTCTCTGGTCTTAATGTTGTGCAAATACTGCCTTCCAATTGTCCCCTGATATGCCAATAAAGCACCTTACAGATAATTGCTGAGCAGGGAAAAGATAGGGCTGAACTTACTGCCTGCCAAGGGAGATGGTGGTAGAAGAGGGAGAGGGGATTCAGCCACAGGAGAGGTCCAAGAGAAGTCAGGAGAGGAACTGGAGCAAGAAAGCTACAAAACACAATTATCTCTGGGATACACACTGGGAAGAAGCCAGATAAGCTTAGAGGGTTAAGAACAGACTAACAACGGCTCAGTTATTGCATTGTGAAGCTTATTATTAAACAAATATAAAAGAGTCTCGATTGTTTGTATGATGGCCAGATTAAGAGAAAAACTGAGAAAGAAACACAGCTTTATAAAAATAACTGTAACAGGCTTGGGGGTATCTCAGTGGGGACAGTGCCTACCCAGTGTGCAGGAAGCTGGGCTCCCACCACATCAACAGGGTGTAGTGCCTGAAGTCTATAATCCTTGCACCAGGGAAATAGTCAGGACAACCCAAAGTTAAAGATCAAGCACTTAACAAGGTCAACGCCAGTCTTGGTGACATGGGGCAATGATTCCAAAAGAACACTTAGTGTTTGCCTTTGAGAGTTCAGAGCCAAGGGAGCTGGAATGAGGGAGGGAAGATGGCAGGCACTCAGAAATACGTGGTTCTGAAATACTGTAAATGTATGGGAGAGAAACAGCAAAAGACAGTATACTGAGTATAAACGATAGCAGTGTTGCTGTGATGATAGAAATGGAGCTGGAGTAGTTCTGACGCTGGGTGAAGGAGGTTAGGTTTGATGAGACACAACTTAGTTACTCATTAAATACATGTGAGAAGGAACCTAGCCTGGGCGACCATCTTGCTTTTTATGAGAATTTTATCCTTGAAATTTGGGTAATCTGGAATTGGAATAATTTCCACACTTGATTAATAAACTGATCTTCTGTGCTTCAAGTATAAAGTATTAATACTCATTAATTCAACTCAACTTAATATTGATAGTAAAAGTTTAGAAGCAAGGTTTTGTCGCTTTGAAGCCAAAACACCAAATGCTCAAAAATTAAAATATTGTAAGAATATTAACACAGTAACTACTAACTACAAATATAAAATGGGCTAAGGATATTATAATATGTTAGAACAGGAGTTCTGGAAAGGGAGCATTACTAAATTAACATCGAATTACAAGTAATTAACATTCCTTAAGCAAGACAAATTATTTATGTAGCTTTGAGTTTGTGGGCTCTAAGTGGATATTGAGGGGCTATCATTCAGACAAATCAGGCGTTGTATACTGCTGGCCCTCTTTTGGGGAACAATGGAAAGGTAGAGCTTCTTAGACACAAAAGAGAATGAGCTACAATGAGCTCCTAGAGTATCAAAAGGGAGTTTAAGGGGGGTTACCAGGGATAAGGATCTCAGAGGTGTTTTAAGGTGAAGGAGTGGGTGTGTCTCATAGTCACTGTCCTCGGTGGCTTCCATGAAGATGATAGGTGTGAGTAGGGATTTGATTTTGAATGAATTTTCCTTTGAGATAGGGTCTAGGGTAGCCCATGACAAACTCGAACTTACTATGTTGTGAATAACAACCTTGAACTTCAATATTCTTGTCTCTACCTCTGGGTGGTGGATTTACAGTATACCATTACATTAGGATTTTGAAGTGTTGGGGACGGAACCCAGAGCTTTGTGAGTGCAAGACCAGCACTGCTTTACCAGACGAACTACATTCTTAGTCCTTAAGTAAACATTTGAAGTGCTCTTTTAACCCCAGAATTGAAAAGAACCCGCCGGTCATTCCTTCTGCGTCCTAGAAAGTTATGAGGCTGTAGGTATCTCTGGAAGCATGAGTTACTCACAAAGTCCACAATTATGAGAAGTAATTGTTATCTTTAAAGCCAGCTGTGGTCTTCTTCAGCAGGAGATGTCCTCAAGCTCACCTTTGAATCGATCTCTTCCCCAGGGGCAGCCAGAGATGCCTAGGTTTGCTCTTTTACCTTTCAAGAAAAGTCCCATGCAGGAAAAGCAGTTTCTATTTTAGTGCAGGCTCTAGAAATAGACATTCATATAGGACAGCACGAGGTAGGGGTTGTTGAGAGGGACTCTGGCCTTGGCTTGCTTCACATTTGATTTCTGTGAGCAGCGGACACTGTCCCTATGAAACAGCGCCGATTTTGTCTTTGTTTACTCACGCCACTCAGAAACTGATTGGATGTTGGCAAAATATTTTGGGGCACCTTGGAAAAGTGGCATTGTTTGTGTTCAAAACATTACTAAATGTGTTGTTTGCCAAATACTTCAGAGAAAGGTTCAGCTGACTTTCTTTGGTTTGCTGATTTAGAAGCTTTTTCTTCAAAGTGGAAGTGATGATTCTTTTTGCTTAAATGTGGCTCTGGGCACAGCTACAATTTTCTAGCATATTTTTGGCTTCTAATAGTCTACATCAGCTATTCAGCAATTTGGCATTCTGGTTGTTGATTTTTTTTTCCTTAATGCAAGATGTTATTTGTTAAGCACTCTTCCTGCTAGTAAAATACAATTACCTTTAGGAATTCTCCTGCTACTGGAGCTTAAAAGGAGCTAGCTTCACTAATAGCCAGGAAGATGAAAGGAGAGAGCTGATATCATGAGTTTTGGTAAATGCTAGTTTTAAACAAGACAAAGAGCAAACAGACAACAACATTTTATTCCTAACTCTGGAAATGTTGTATATCCTGCTTGCACCTACATCTCGTGGTGTGCTAAGAATGAATGTGTAATTTATACACTGTACTATACACTATAGGATGTAGTATTTTCTCTCGGTTTCCCTCATCATTCTTACATTTTTTTTTGTCCATACATGATGTTCATATATTAAGCACTTAGTGAGTTCATTTAGATAATGCTGTCTCCATGAGTGTGAATGGACGTTTAGCTTTAAAATAGGGGAATTCAGAATTCAATTCCTCATTTAACACATGACTCTACTCAATTACTATTGAATATTTGCTGTATATAAAACTTATTCTAAAGGAGTGGATTTCCATATTGATCATAAAATGTATAACTTTTGGCAGCTGTGAAAATATATACTGAGGAGTGACTCTTTTCCTCTCTTGGCATCAATAATCTTAGTAATAGGAATAACTGTCTACACAGGAATTCCGGTTGGTTTGGTCTCAGGTAGGTTTTGTGTGGGTAACCACAGCGGCTGTGAATGCATGAAGGTGACTGCCATGTTTTGTCTGGAAGGCAGTACTTTACTTTTTCCATCTTGCAGCTCTTACATTTTTTCCACACCTTCTTCTGCGGTGTTTTCTGAGCCTTGGCGCGGGTGGGCTGGCCTTTGTATACATGCTTCAGTTAGGGCAGAGCCCCGTCTCCTATTCTCAGCACTCTGACCAGTGGGATTTGGCAATATGACCATTTAGGAAATTAATAATAACAGTTTATATGTGTTGTGTGTGGGTGGGTGCTGAGAGATTTGTAAGGAGGAATAGGGCTAAATATATCATGTCCCATTGTACACACTTATGAAGTTCTCTCAGAGGAAATATAATTACATAAAGCAATATAATTAAAATAAAATATTAAAATCAAATATTTATATAAATAAATATAATATATAAGATATATTAAAATTAATATAATTAAATATGACTGGTCACCTGCCAGCCATAAAAATTAAGTCACCAAGACCTTTTAATATTTTAAAGCATAGGCCTTAGCTGGACAGACTTTTAGGTAGCTCATCTAAGTTAACCTGACTACCTAGCCCCATCCCACCACAGGGCTAGCTATATCTTCCATGTCTGTAGTCTTTCTCTCCTCCCATGTCTTTGGCCAAAAAGACTCTCCTCTTTATTTTTCCCAGAGTCCCTTTCTCTGCCTGGAAGTCTTGCATTCTACTTCCTGCCCTAGATGTTGGCCATCAGATCTTTATAAAAGCCAATCAGCAGTGAGATACAGCTAATACAAGTCTTAAACACTCTAGGGATAAAGACAATGTGACCTTTTCTTTAGGATACAATGTGAGTGAATGTTACCTCTACATCTCCCTCTTTTACTCCAAGAAATGGCTCTTTCTCCTATACCAATAAACTATAAACAAGAACAAAGCTATCAGGTAAGAATTACATTCATAATGTCCAGTCTATTTTTTGACCTTGGAGAAAGTTCTCCACTATTTATCTACATTAATGAGTCCAAAATTCTGTCCCTAAATCACTTTCTTACTACCATCTAAGCATTTATATTTTCTAACTTTCATAACTTGGGATTACCAACCTTAAAGCACTTTACAACTGTTTACAATTTCCTCCAACCTTCAGAGACCCTCTAACCTTCATTTATAAATCTTGAAACAACTTCTTACAACTTAAACTTTCACATCCTCCAAACATCATAACATGCATTTAACATCATTAAACCATCTTAGACTCTAATACACTTTCTTAGATCTTTCACAACTTAACCTTTTATGTCTCTCTAAACTTTACACTTCTGAATTTGGCAATAAGAAAAAAGGAAGTCTATAACTATCTAGCCTTCAAACTCATCAGAACCCAAAGAAGGATAAATTTGTACCTAGTAACAGGAAATACAGAGCAGGCAGCTTCCAAATCGAAAAAAATGATTGACTTATTGGGTAACAGGACAATATCTAAGATTCCTTTGTGTCGGTAAGACATCTATTTTTTTCTTTCCATCAGGCCCAGAAAATTTGAGAGAAAATATTAGGTATCCACTAAGCTTTTAATCCCATCTCCATCTATGGTGATTTTAGCTTTATAGTCTCTTATAAGTTATAGCAATTGCCAAAATAGCTGTTTTCTAGTGTCTTTAGAAACCCTTGTTTTCTCTCTTAAAGCTGCGCTATCTCTGTTAAATGGTTAAGTTTAGAGCAGCATTGTCTGTTCTAGTTGCTCTCTAGAATAGTCCCTCCTTGGTTGTCAGGAAATGAATGTCTCATATTGTTTTCGGGGGTCTTGAGCAAGTCCCCTTGGGCAGTTTTCCGATTGTAGGGAACTTTCTTGAATATCTCTGGGTTATCTATATTCATAAGTCCTGTGTCTGCCCTCTCCATATCATTTACATATCCCAGGACACTTTCTCCCAGGATTATCATCCTTAGTAATAAAAACTGCATGGTATTGGCATAGAGATAGATTGGTTGATCAAATCAAATCAAAGACTCAGAAATAGACCTGCACACCTGCAGACACTTGATTTTTTGACAAAAAAATATGCCAAAACCACACAATGGGGATAAAAGAGTCTTCAACAAGTGATCCTGGTTTAACTGGGTGTGTACATGTAGAAAAATGCAAATAGATTCATATTTATCATCCTGCACAAAACTCAGGTCCAAGTAGATCAAAGACTTTAACATAAAACCAGCTACACTAAATCTACTAGAAAAGAAAGTGAGGAAGAGCCTTGAACTCATTGACATAGGAGACAATTTCTTGAATAGAATACCAACAGCTCAGGCTCTAAAGATCAACAATTAATAAATGGAACTTCTTGAAACTGAAAAGCTTCTGTAAGACAAAGGACACTGTCAATAAAATGAAAAGGCAGTCTACAGATTGGAAAATGATCTTCACCAACCCTACACCTGACAAAGGGATAATACCCCAAATATATAAAGAATTCAAAAAATTAAACACTGACAAACCAAATAATCTAATTGAAAAATGGGATACAGAGCTAAACAGAGAATTCTCAACAGAGGAATATTGAATGGCAAAGAAGCAAACACTTAAAGAAATGCTCAATGGCCTTAGTCATCAGGGAAATGGAAATCAAAATGACTTTGAGATTCCATCTTACACCTTTCTGAATGGCTAAGCTCAAAAACTCAAGTGATAGCACATGCTGACCAGGATGTGAAGAAAGGGTAACACTTCTCCATTTGCTGGTGGAAGCACAAACTTGTACAACTACTCAGGAATCAATCTGCTCTAGATCAGAAAATTTGGAATGGGTCTACCTCAAGACCCAGTTATACCACTTTTGGATATATACCCAAAAGATGCTCTAGCATGCAACAAGGACAATGGCTCAACAATGTTTACAGTAGTTTTATTCGTAATAGCCAGAATCTGGAAACAACCCAGATGTCCCTCAACTTGAGATTGAATAAAGAAACTGTGCTACATTTACATAATGGAATACCATTCAGCTATTAAAAACAAGGAAACCATGAAATTTGCAGGCAAATGATTGGAATTAGAAAAGATCATCTTGAGGGAGGTAACCCAGACCCAGAAAGACACACAAGGTATATACTCATTTTTTCTTTTAAAAATTATTATTTATTACAGTGTATTTTCACTTTGTATCTCAGCTGTAGCCTCATTTCTCTTCTCCTCCCAACCCTCCTTCCATCCCGCTTCTTCCCCTGTATCCCTCCCCTAGTCCACTGATAGAGGAGGTATTCCTCCCCTTCTGTCTGACACTAGCCTATCAGGTCTCATCATGCAGCCAGTCCTGATGAGACCTGATAGGTATATACTTACTTGTAAGTGGATTTTATCCATAGAGTACAGGATAGACATGCTACAATTCACAGACCCAAAGTAGCAAGGAATACTCGAGGGAGGATGCTTAAATCTCACTCAGAAGGGAACATAGATGTTAGAAGCAGCTGAAGAGAGGGAAAAAGGTAGGAGAGGGAATGCAGAGATAAATGAGGGTGGGAACCAGACCTGGGGACAGCGGGGGCAGGAGGACAGAGGTCCTACAGACATCAGAGCTTTCCAATATTTTAAAATTATATGATTATGTTCAGTCCAGTTATTAAGTGTTTGTCTCAATAAGGTGAATGCATACCATAAGGTATGATTGCTTCTTTAAATCTTTTTAGATCTAGCATCTCTATAGGCTGCCATCCAAATTCTTCACAATCTTGTAGATTTCTCTCATCTAGAGCTACTTCTCTTATTGTAACTAGAAAAATCATTGTGGGTTTTCTAATGTACTTGGACTGTCGTTCTGCAGTCTCATCATAAGGCAGTACTCTAGGCTTTATATAAGATGCTTCTGAACATTCTTTATTGTGATTGGAAGGATCTTCTAATTTAGCATTCTACCTCTTGGTTTTCTCCTTACCTAAGTTTGCTTTATTCTGAACTTTCTTAGAAAGGGCCCAGAAAACTGTGGTCATTTCTGAACATATTGTAACTAGCCCTATGACAGCAAAAAGTAAAGGAGTCAAGGGAAGGAGGGAAGGAGGGTGGGATTGGGAGGGAATGAGGAAGGGGGCTACAGCTGGGATACAAAGTGAATAAGCTGAAATTGATATAAAAGAGCCAGTATAAGAAAAAAAAAACCAAAACAAAACAATACAGTGTCCAAGTGCCTTCTGGTATAATGTTTTCCTTTTTTTAAAAAAATGTATTTATTTATTCATTTCACATCTCGATCTTATCCTCTCCCTACCCCTCTCCCAGTCCCACCTTCCCTTCCATTTTCTCTCTATACCCTCCCCTATTCCTCAGGTAAGGGTAACCCCCCTTCACCCCCAGCTGATTAAGTCTCACCAGGACTGAGCACTTCCTTTCCCCCTGTGGCCTATTAAGGCAGCCCCACTAGGAGAATATGATCAGAAAGCAGGCAGCAGAGTCCCTTTCAGAGACAGCCCCTGCTTCCCTTACTAGGGAATCCACATGAAGCCTGAGCTACTCATCCAATACATCTTTGTAGGGGGCATAGGTCCAGTCTATGCAAGCCCCCCAGGCCCTAGTTAGTTGGCTCATTTGGTCTTCTTGGGGAGCTCCTGTCACCTCCACATTCTTCTATCCTTCCTCTCACTTTCCCACAAGACTCCCTAGGCTTCATCCCAAGTTTGGTTGCTAGTCTCAGCATCCATTTCTATCAGCTGCTGGGTGGAGCCTCTCAGAGGACAGCTATGCTAGGCCCCTGTCTGTGAGCATAGCAGAGTGTTGTTTACAGTGTCAGAGGTTGGCTTTCTCCCGTGGGGTGGCTCTTAGGTTGGGTGAGGCATTCATTGGACATTCCCTCAATCTCTGCTCTATTTTTATTCCTGCACATCTTGTTGGCAGGGTGAAATTTGGGTAGAAATTTTTGTGGGTGGGTTGGTGATCCTCTCCCTCCATGAGAAGTCCTGTCTAGTTCGAAGGTCTCCTCTGCAGTCTTCATGTCCCCTGCTATTAGGAGTCTCAGCTGAAGTAACCCCCATACCCTCCCAGAAGCTTACCCTGTATCAGGTCTCCAGCTTGTCACAGAGATGCTCAAGACCACAGTTTTTCTTCTGTAAAGAACTGTGTTGGAATTTTGATAGGGATTGCATCGAATCTGCTCTTGGTAAGATGGCCATTTTTACTATGTTAATCCTACCGATCCATGAGTGTGGGAGAACTTTCCGTCTTCTGATACCTTCTTCAATTTCTTTCTTCAGAGACTTGACATTCCTGTCATACAGGGCTTTAACTTGCTTGGTTAGAGTAAGACCAAGATAATTTATTTGTGACTTTGTGAAGAGTGTAGTTTCCCTAATTTCTTTCTTAGCCCATTTGTTGTTTATATACAAAAGAACTACTGATTTTTTTTTTAATTTTGTATACTGCCACTTAGGTGGAACTTTTGGAGTCAGTTATGTATACTGTTATTTCTACTGTGAATAGAGATACTTTTGACTTCTTCGTCTCCAATTTGTAGCCCCTTAATCTCTTTTATTTGTCTTATTGCTCTAGCTTCAAATACTATATTGAAGAGATATAGAGAATATGGGCAGCATTGTCTTGTCCCTAATTCCAGTGGAATTGCTTTGATTGTCTCTCCACTTAATTGGATGTTGCCTATGGGCTTGCTGTAAATTGCCTGTGTTGTGTTTAGGTATGTGTTTTTTATCCCTGATCTTCCCGAGACTTTAGCATGAAAGGGTGTTGGATTTTGTGGAATGCTTTTTTTGGCATCTAATGAAATAATCGTGTGTTTTTTTCTTTTAGTTTGTTTATATCATGAATTACACTGATGGATTTTTTGTATATTGAACCACCTTGCATGTCTGGGATTGATCCTACTTGACTATGGTGGATGGTATTTTTGATGCGTTCTTGGATTCAGTTTGTGAGTATTTTGTCGATCATTTCTGCATCAATGTTCATGGGGAAATTGGTCTGAAATGCTCTTTTTTGGGGGGGGCGTCTTTATATGGTTTAGGTATCAAGGTGACTGTGGCTTCATAGAATGAGTTTGGCAACATTTCTTCTCTTTCTATTTTGTAGAGTAGTTTGAGGAGTATTGTATTAGCTCTTCTTTGAAAGTTTGGTAGAATTCTGCGCTGTGATCATCTGACCCCAGGCTTTTTGTGGATGGGAGACTTTCGATGACTGCTTCTATTTCCTTAGGGGTTATAGGACTATTTAACTTGTTTATCTTATCTTGATTTAACTTTGGTAAGTGGAATCTATCAAGGAAATTGTCCATCTAATTTAGATTTTCCAATTTTGGAGTATAGACTTTTGCAGTAAGACCTAGTGATTCTTTGGATTTCCTCAGTGTCTGTTGTTATGTCCCCCTTTTTATTTCTGAATTTTTAAAAATTTGGATAGTCTCTCTCTGTCTTTTAGTTAGTTTGGGTAAGGGTTTGTCTATATTTTGTGATTTTATCAAAAACCAGTTCTTTGTTTTGTTCATTCTTTTTGTTATTCTCTTTGTTTCTAATTTATTGATTTCATCCCTGAGATAGATTATTTCCTGCCATCTACTCCTCTTGGGTGCATTTTCTAAAGCTTTCAGGTGAGTTGTTAAGTTGCTAGTATGGAATCTCTTCAGAGTCCTTTATGAAGACACTTAGGGCTATGAACTCTCCTCTTAGCATTGTTTTCATTGTATCCCATAGCGTTGGGTATGTTGTGCCTTCATTTTAATTGTATTTTGAGAAGTCTTTAATTTCTTTCTTTATTTCTTCCCTGACAGAGTGGTCACTGAGTAGGGAGTTGCTCAGTTTTCATGAGTGTGTAGGCTTTTGTTATTTCTGTTGTTGTTAAAGTCCAGCTTTAATCTATGGTGATCTGATAAAGTACAAAGGATAAATTTAATTTTCTTGTGTCAGTTGAGGTTTGTTTTCTACTATATGTTAGATTTTAGAGAAGTTTCTGTGCCATGCTGAGAAGAAGGTATATTCTTTCGTGTTTGGGTAAAAAGTCATGTGGACATCTTTTAAGTTCTTTTTATTTATGACACCTGTTAGTTTCATTACTTCTCTATTTATTTTCTATTGTAATGGTGTGTCCATTTGTGAGAGTGGGGTGTTGAAGTCTCCCACTATTCATGTGTGAGGATCGTTGTGTGATTTAAACTTTAATGTTTCTTTTACAAATGTGGGTGCCCTTGTATCTGTGGCAGAGATGTTCAGGATTGACATGTTCTTCTGTTGAATTTTTTCTGCTCCTGGTATCCATGGGGAGGTGGGAGGAGTCTGGGTTTTAGATGCTGTTCATTTCTGGAACTTAGAAGTTATGTTCAAGTAGTCAGAAGCCACCAGGTCCTGGGAGCCTAGGACTGTGTGTGACTCTTGTATGCTGGAGTCATCCTGGAGGTTGGAGTGAAAATATGTTTGCCTAGATCCCGGGATGCCTTTCATCTGGAAAATACAGACTTTGATGTTTTGGAGTCTGCAGCCAGGTCACTCCCTTGGTCCATACTCTCTGATCTTCAGCTACTCAGACACTGTATGCGCTGGGCACTGCCATCTTTGAAAGCGGTTTTCTACTTTTTCTTTTTTAATGATTATGTATGTATGTATGTATGTATGTATGTATGTATGTATAAGTGCTCTATCTGCATATATGCCTGCATGTCAGAAAAGGGCGACAAATTCCAGTACAGATGGTTGTAAGCCGCCACATGGTTGCTGGGAATTGAACTTAGGATCGCTGGAAGAACAGGCAGTGCTCTTAACTGCTGAGCCATCTCTTCAGCCCTGTTTTCCATTTTTAACATGGAAAATATTTTCTTTTTAATCTTGCTAACTTTCTCCTTCTTTCGTAGACTTAACCTTTTATGCACATTTACAAAACATCTTTACTTATTTCCCTTTCTCTCTCCTTCCTTTGGAGACTTCATTTTATTGTGCATATTTATAGAATTTTTACTAATTTCTCTTTCTCTCTCCTTCCTTCCGAGACTACTTTATTGTCTCTTTTCTCTATTTCCTTCGGAGACTTTACTTCTTATATTAAACTCAGTATTTCTTTTTATGACTGTCCATGTTCAGTTTCTTTACTTGCTTTAGAATCTATGCACTTTTTAAGACATTTCTATTTATATTTCTCAATCCTTTCACAGACTTTACTTCCTATGCACATTTTCTTATTTCTCTTTTTCTGTTTCCTAACTTTGTATCTTTTTCTGCATTTAATTGTGTCGAAACTCTTTCCTCTGGGGACTGCAAGATTCAAGCATACATTTCTGGTTCCATGTCAGGTTTTCAATCATACTGCAGCTTTTGAAAGGTGCAGGGCCCAGGTAGCAGCAGGGGCCCCTCAGGCCTGGCACAGTGGTACTAACAGCACACTCCAGGCCGCGGGGCAAGTGCTTCTTTTGGTCTTCCATCTGCTGTGCCACCTCCTTCGGTTCTTTCCAGTCTGGCTTCCACTCGCGTTGGCAGCCATTACAACAAGCTTTTGTTCTCTGCTTCTGCTGCCTGCAGATCCAGCTGACCTGCTCCTGGCTTTCAGCTAGAGCAGCCAGCCCAAACGCTGCTCTTCTGCACACCATGAGCTCAGAGCGCTAATAAGCCTGCTAGAATCTTGGGTCTGGAGCTCATCTAGGTCCCTAACCTTGGATCTCGTATGCCCCAGGTTGATAGGCGATTGGTTGTAAGACCCTGGTGACTTGCCAACCATAAAAGTAAAGATATCAAGACTTTTAAAGATTTTTAAAGCCTAGGGCTTAGCTGGGCTGAGCTCATCTAAGTTTACCTGACTACTTAGCCCCATCCTGCCACATGGCTAGCTGTACCTTCCAGGCCTGTAGTCATGTCTGAAAGTCTTCCCCTTTCTTCTTCTTTCTCTTTCTTCTTCACAGAGTCCCTTTCTTCCCCCTCACTCCCTTCCATAGCTGCTAGCCATCAGATCTTTGTAACAACTAATCAACAATAGGATACAACTGATACAACTCTTAAACAGTCCAGGTAGAGAGGATAGTGTGACCTTTTCTTTAGGCTACAATGTGAATGAGGTCCCCTTTACAGTCTTCAACACTGTCTATGCACAACTGTTCTAGACATCTTCCTGAGTAAATATCTCTTTCCAAAAGTTGAAATACATCACCTCAAATTGCCTTTTAAATTTGTATCCACCTACAGATGGACACTCCTAGGAATTATGCAAAATGATGTTCCTGCTCTCTAAATATTCCCAGTTTTAAAATTACAATTGCTTTCTAAAATTATGATTTTTTAAAGATGGTATTAAATAAATGTTGAGGGTTTGGAAAGGTAAGCCTTTCTATTTCATAATCTCCAAAGCTCACATTTAAAATCTATTCATAAATTACTGGCATGCAACGTTGTTTGGGGCTTGTGGCAGATTAAAAAGTCTTGGATTTCAGAGAGATTTTGATTAACTTAGAAAAATCAGAATGTGTATATTGTAGAGGCCAATTTGATCAGATATCAGAATAACTGTTTATAGCCTTGAGATACAAAATGCCACAAGGTAGGGTGAGAAGTGAGTGCTGTGGGAGTCTAGAGGTGAGCTAGAAGCCTCACTGTACAGAGTGAGGTTAGAGTTCTGATCCAAGGAAGAGGTGTGGGCACAGGAATCCTTCCAGATAGTATGCGGTGAGCAGAAGTGAGTGAGGTTGGTAGAGTGGCCAGGAGGAAGGAGCTGTTTCAGATAGAAGTACACAGGCAAGAAGGGCTGTAAAATCACATGTGGTCTCCTTGCTAAGAAGGGAGTTGGTTATGTGAACAGTGTCTCTGTTCTCTGAATGCTGGAAGCTCATGGCATCGATTACGTGTAGGTTAAGGTGTACCACCAAGTGTAGTCATTTAACAATGAAAAGATTTTATTCTCTAATACCTAGCATGGGATAACAGCTCTCTTTTCATCTTTGTAGTTCAAAAGACGCCTAATGCAGTATGTTTTCTAGAACATATCTTTGGTAGGTGCCAAATAGTTCTTAACTGTGCTTGGGGTAGATCATACTTTACTACATCCTTTGTCAGGGTTACATGGTGGAGCTAGGGAGGATGTTGGTACAGTTCTGCACTAAAGGTTCATCAGATTTAGGAGGATATTCATGAATTTCTCTTAATTTAGGGACAACATCATGGCATCAGTCTGACACTGGTATTGATAAGGAACAGCACTGGTAAGATGATGCCCTGGAACTGACTTATCTAAAGCTGTTGCATGAGTCCACCAACTCATTAACTTATTCATTACTACAAAAATCAACTATTTATGGTATGTTTCAACACCTGTGAATACGCCCTGAAGAAGCCCTTTCCTAAATATTAATGAAGGATTTGTCATTTAACACTTCAAAATAATTATTTAAAAGTTAACCACCAAATGTGGACTTAGTTCACAGAAATCTTAATGTGCCAACCCTTGAATAGTAGTGGAGAGACAGAAAATTCTAGTGACTTAGAAATCTCAAGGAAAAGCTGCTGGCAAATGATCCTTACCCAGTGCATTTCCTGAGGGAGTGTCTGGCTGCCTGCTAGCATTCTGTGTTTGTCTCTCAATCCCTAGAATGTAGCCTGTGCAAAGAATTTCATGTTTATTGAACTAAGCCAATATGAGAGAGATGTGAACTGGCTAGCAAAATTGAAACTTCTTGCTAAGGAGGCCTATACACATGTTCATCACTGTAAGCATTGTAGAAACACATATACCAAGGGGGGGGGGGAGGGAGAGAAAGGAGAGAAAGGGATAGAGATAGAGAGATAGGGAAAGATAGATGAGAGAGAGAGAGAGAGAGAGAGAGAGAGAGAGAGAGAGAGAGAGAGAGAGAGAGAGAGAAGTTCTGCCTGATGGATGAAGATATAGTAATTGGAACTGTCAAAAACCTTTGCTACAAGCTAACGCAAATGCTTCCAGAACTGATGAAATTTGTGTGTTAATAAGAAAGTTACCAATTGAGAAACAGTTGAATTCTAATGCATTTACTATGCATAGTGATCTATCTATTTTCATTCATCCCACTTCCTTCCTCTTTTCTTGTACTTTAGAAATATCAGCTGCAATTACTGATGCTGCAGTTCTGGCATTTGGCAGGTACATGTCTGGAAGTGATGATACCTCTGCCATCGTGAATATTTATTATACTTTAGAAGAGAGAAAATAGCTAGAACTGGTTAGTTTTCAGGACCATTAAAGTCTTTTATTTATTGAAAATTGATTTTTGTGCTATTATATATTCTGATTACTATTTCCCCTTTCCCAGTTCCTTCCAGATCTTCCACAGTTCCCTACCAACCCAAATCCATACTCTTCCTTTCTCTATCTCATTAAAAAAAGGTACCCCAAATAATAATAAAATAAACACAAATCAGAATAAGACTAACCAACCAACCACCTACCTACCCACCCACCCACCCACCCATAGAAAAACAGAGCCAAAGAAGAAGCTCAAGAAACACATACCGGTTAAGAGACACATTCACACACATAGAAATCCCATGAAAACAAAAACAAGAAACCAGAATATATAAGTAAATCACCTGGACGGCGAAAAAAAAAAGTCAAAGTATCATGAACAATAATCTTTGGAAAACACCTTTGAGTTTGTTTTGTCTTGGCCATCCACTGCTGGCAGGGGCCTTCCCTTAAGTGTGGTTTGTGGACCCAGTGTCAACTAAAATTTCTTTTGCTAGCAGTTGTCAATTGGGAAGAGCTTCTGGGTTAGGGATGGGGATTCACAACTAGACAATGCTTACAGAACCAGAGACCATGGAACACTCATTCCTAAATAGGATGTCTCCATCAAATCCCTCCCTTCATGGTTCGAGAAGCTCTATGGGGGAGGCAGAAAGGTTGTAAGAGACAGTAGAAATGGAAGACATCACGTATACAAGGCCTTTCTAGACACAGCAGGACTGAGGCACGGACGGATGCGGGGAGACTGTGGCAGCAGCCATAAGGCCTGCACTGAGTCTAAGTCAGCCAGAGTCCCAGCACTGAGAGAAGTGGACAGAAGTCCCCATCAATGTTCTTAACTCCTGAAAGTCTGAAAAGAATGTGGTCTAAGAAGCATCGCTACCTGATGCTCCTTTATGCCTTGAACTTGGGAGTGAACCAAGAGAACTTAGAAATTTCTTCTTTGGAGTTCCTGTGGGGGTATGGGTCCCACAGGAATGGTGCATACATCAGGCCTTTTCAGCACAGATATGATTCGGGGACAGCATCTACGTAATGTCAGAGCCATATGTGGGAAGATGCCGAAAGGAGCAGACAGAGGTCAGAGGAGAGTAGGTACCTTCCAGACTCTTCTCTCCACAAGCACCATCTGGACATTCAGCGCAAAAAGCAATAAACCTAGTCTAAAGCCATACCTTCTTGAACCTGCTCAGTCTGTCTGATTGCAGACACTAAGCAGGGCTGGGCCTGTTGATACTCGGAGGACCCAAATGCATACTCTCCCAGGGCAGGAATGGGCTGTATCTTCTGGATGGCCTGCTTTTTATTCCTGCCACTTCCACTGAATAATCCCAGCTCCATCCCTGTCACCTTGTGGGTCTGCTCTGCATCCTTTCCACTTACCTCCTGATAGCAGATATCAAATACACACAGAACCTCACACAGTATGATAGAGCACCTATTCAACTCACATCCTAGAGCACCTTCTCGTGGGCTCATTCCCCTTTTCTCTAAATTATAGATTTTTAAAAATCAAGTTTAACATGACAACTGAGAGCTGTTTTAAAGAGTGGTTTCCAGGGTCCATTTTGTGTAAGCCAACCCCCCGTTAATTGCCAGCCAAGGCATGCTTGGAAGGAGAAGGGACTCAATGGCATTTTTTGGTTGTGATCATTTTCCTTCACAGAGGAAAAGCCCACTTTGGCTATCTTCTTTTTCACTCCTGTAATGAAGCAGAGATCAGTAAGGAACAGAAGGGCAAAGTCAACATACTCTGAGTTGAGATACTTGATACTCCCATCCCCCAGTAAAACGAATCTGATTGTTCTCAGAATTCGTGCATGTATTGGTTTAATACGGGATGGCATGATGAAATAGCGGGTATTTGGTAGATCAAAAGTAAAACTTACCTCTCCACTGTTTGGAAACCTAGAAGTTCAAGATCTAGATGTCAGAAGGTTTGGTTCGCCTTGAGACTGGTCTGTTTGGCTCTCACATTGTTGTACATCATATGTGTGCATGTGACCCTGGGGTTTTTAGTAGGGAACCATTCCTATGACCTCATATAAACTTGACTATTTCTTTTGAAGTTTGTATTCAGAAGCAGTTACACTTTAAGGTTCTGGGAGTTAGGATTTCAGCTCACGAATCTAAGGCAGGGGACATGAAGATGGGGTGGGGGCTGACTGTACAGCTTCATAGCATCTAGGCTTATATCATTTGTCTTGCTTTCACTTACAGTGAACAGATGTGGGATGACCACCCAACAACTGTATTCATGGGTAGAAACTTTGCTATGTTGTGCTTCTCAAAACAAGAGGAGTCACCACTCATTTTTTAAAACTTATCCCAACTCTAAATAACAGTCCAGGAGTAAGACCTCATTATGATTTTATAGACCAGAGAATGCTTGCCTCAAGTATCATGGCACCTAAAACCTCAGCAGCTGAAAGCTGGCCTCCTTCAGCCTTCATATGAAACTCTCAGCCTATGGGTGGACCACCAAGAACCTTTCAGTTATTATGTCTGCAAAACTTATGCTGGAAAGTGCATTGTCAAACAAATGAGTGTAGCCTAAAAGAAATTGGTTGAACACTGAACACATACAGGCACACACACACACACACACACACACACAGAGAGAGAGAGAGAGAGAGAGAGAGAGAGAGAGAGAGAGAGAGAGAGAGAGAGAGAGAGAGAGAGAGAGAGAGAGAGAGAGAGAAACACATACACAGACAAATAGACACAGACAGACAGACAGACAGACACACACACACACACACACACACAAACACACACACACACCCCAACCTAATCCAAAGTCTAGGGTCTTAAGCAATTAAAGATCATTGCCATCACACACAGTAGACACTATAACTTTAGGCAGAAATATCTATGGCTTATGAAAATTCTAGAAGCTAATAGTTGATGTAAGCATATCTGCAATTCCAAACAAATTTTTTAAAAAACACCCATTTTCATAAACGTTTTCTAAATCTGGCAGAGGTAGCCTTCCTTATCAGTAATAGCTATGCACATTTACACTTCAACAGTTTGTTGAATTGTGATCTGTTATTTCTCACTGTTGTTTACTTGTGCTTTGTCCTCCTTGTTATTCTGTATTTTCCACCATAATTGATTACTGGGCATTCTTTTTTTAAATTAAATTTTTATTTTTTATATTAATTACAGTTTATTTACTTTGTATCCCAGCTGTAGCCCTCTGCCTCATTCCCTCCCAATCACACCCTCCCTCCCTCATCTCCTCCCATGCCCCTCCTCCAGTCCACTGATAGGGAAGGTCCTCCTCCCCTTCCATCTGACCCCAGTTTCACTGAGCATCCTTTAATAAGGTGTCAAAATACTGAGTTGTAACACTCATTTACTGAACACTATTTCCTAGAAAGCAAATGGTGACAGTAACTGACAACTAATTATCTTAGGGGACACAAAGGCCTTGTCTTTTGGATTCAGTGGGCAGTGTTCACTGTAAACACAAAGATGCTACATTTCTTCCAGCAACTCCATGGAGACAGCACTTTTGGATTAGAGGTTGAAAAGTCTTCCTTGTGAAACTGCATAATACTATGATTCAAGTAACACACTCTAATTTTAACTCAACATCCAGGATTTGCTATTCAGAAATATATAACCTGATTTTTAAAAAAATCAATGAATTTGATTATATCTTGGAAGCTCATTTTGTTCTCTCTAGAGTTGTCATAGTAACAGGGAAACCAGGTGCTGTGGGAAGCTATGATTTTAGACATTTGCTCTAGTTATTTCTTTTGTATGGTCCAGAGAGAAAATATTCTAATAGTGCTTGGCACAAAGATTATGTACATAATATATATAATAAGTTACATATTATATATATTATATATGTGTCTATATACACACTTCCATATATATAGAGATACACAAATGAGAGAGAGAGAGAGAGAGAGAGAGAGAGAGAGAGAGAGAGAGAGAGAGAGAGAGAGAGAGAGAGGAGAGGGACAGAGGGGAGGAAAGAGAGAGAAGAGAGAGGAGGGAGAGAGAATTTATTCATAGCCCTGGCTAACCTGAAACTTGCTATGTAGACCAGGCTACCCTGGAATTCCTCTTGCTTTTGCTTCCCAGCTGCTAGAATTAGAGAGTGCCCCAACATGCCCTGCCCAAAATTTTATCATTTTGTAGTGGTCATGGAAGGCTCAGATTCTGTAGGCTGCTGACCTAGCATTTTGGGTTCAGGTTTACTTTGTCATATTTACATTCCTGTTCAGTGGCTCTGGCTTATTTTTACATGAGTGGTATCCTATTCGGATTATTCACTGAGCCTTGACACATATAGAACTAATAATGTAAGCTCCAAGTGACTCTTTTAATTGCACAATTCTCTACAAAGCTTGGCTTTGGTCAAAAATTCTGCCTCTGCAATGACATAAACGGCTTGCTGTTTTAGCCCACACTGAAGCAAGACAACCAAATCTGATTTAAATGGCTTGTCTATCAGTTAGATGGCTGATAGCTTTCTCACATTGAATTCAAGTCCCTTTTCTTTGACACTTTACTAGATCCTTCCTCACTTTCTTCTTTCTCCTGCTTTTCTCTCTCCCTCTTCTTCATCTTCTTCCTATACTTTTTCTCCCCTCCTATTCCCCCCTCCTTCCTCTTTACTTCAGGTACTTTATCTTGAAAATTCTAATTCCATTACACTTAGTTACCTGCCTGCTCTGTCTTCTCCAAGATCTCCTGCTGCTTCTGCTCTTCTGAGTCAGTCTCCTCTATCTCCAACTCATCCCACCCCCTCCCACCATTCTCTTTGTGTTTCACCTCAGGTAACATGACACTGTCCCCAGGTCTATGCCTAGAGGCCACTTCATAATGCCAGTTGAAATCTGATGACAATCTTAACATATACAAATATCTCTGTGAGAGTGAGAATTAGCAGAAATTGTGAGGATTTTAGTCACTGTTAATATGGAGATTATCCTGACCCAATACATCCCAATATCTAGGAGCAAGGAAGCTCTAATAAATACCCACATCATATGCACTTAAGCTACAAAAAGTAAATATTTAAACAGCTTTTTGACAAAGACATGACAGAACATTGGGAAAGAACTAGGCCTATGTGAATGATTCTCTCAATATCTGTACTGCTTGAAAAATCCTTCATATGTGGAATCGTCTTTATTCAGCTCAAAACTAAAGTTCATTGATTCTGTGGGAGCTTATTTCCCAGTAAAGACTAATTTGGAACTTAAAACTATTATAATTTAAAGATATAGAAGAAAAGGAATTTGAGGATGTTAGGTATGTCTCTATTGTCAAGCTATGGATCAATGGATGGATGAGAAGGATTTGTCTTTGTTCCTTGACTGAGAAGCAGGTCACTATTGCAGTCTCATGCTATCTTTAAAAACAGAATTTTCAGGCCAGGTGTGGTTGCACAAGCCTTTACTTCCAGTATTTGAGAGGCAGATGCAGGAAAATCTCTATGACTTTGAGGTCAGCCTGGACTGCATAGCAAGTTCTAGGACAGAAAAGAAATTAATTTTTTTCACATTTACAAAGAAAGTGATGGGTTTTCTCATAGCATATTCATATATGCTTGTTATTATACATTTTTCTTGCTAATCCTCCTCTTTTGCTCTAAGCCTCTCATTACTCTCCTTTAGATGGTGCCTCTCTCTTCTAAATGAATCATGCCATCTAAATCATCGAAATGATTTCATGTCACAATCTCATTTGCTGTTCTCCCTTTTCCTCCCTCTTTCTACTTCCATGACCTACATGTACACAGTCACACGCACACATGCATGCACATGTACACACACACACACACACAAATATTTGAATTTAGGATCTACATACAAGAAGAAAAACATGCACTACTCGGTTTTCTCTGCCTGGTTTACTTTGCTCAACATAATTATTCTAGTTGCATCTATTTTCTTTCAAATGTCATAAGCTCATTTTTTTTCTTTATGGTTAAATAGATTCCATTGTGTATGTGCACTGCTTTTTCTGTACCGTTCATCTGTTGGTGGATACGTAGGCTGATCTGATTTCCTGTCTGTTGTGAACAGTGCAGCTATGAACTGGGATGTGCAATTATCCCTGCGGCATGTTGATTTAGATTCATTGGGGGTATGTGGCTGTGTCATCTGGTAGTTTTATTTTAGGTTATCCGAGGCACCTCCATACTGATTTTCATAGTGGCTGCACCAGTTTACAGTCTCACCAACAATGAATGAGTTTCTTCATTCCTCATGCTCATTCCAGCATTTGTCTTTTATTAATACAGCGATAGCCCTTCAGGATGGGGTGGGGTGGAATCTCAAAGCAATTTGATTTGCATTTCTATGGTGCTAAGGTGTTGAACACTTTAAAAAATATTTATTTGCCATTTATACTTTTTCTTTCGAGAACTGTCTATTCATTTAATTATGCCAGTTATTTATTTAATGATTCTATTTTAGGGGTAGATTTTTGTAATTTCTTATGCATTCTACCTATAAATTTTCTGTCTGGTATATAGTTGGCAAAGAGTTTTCTCCCATTCTGTAGGCTGTGTCTTCATTCTGCAGAAATTTTTAGAATCCAATTTGTGAAGGTCTGGGATTGTTTTCTGTGATATTTGAGCCTTTTAGGAAAGTCTTTGCCTATGTTTATATCTTGGAATATTTTACCTATGGTTTTTTTTTTTCTGCAGCAGTTTCAAAGTTTCAGGTATTACAGTAAAGTCCTTGATCCATCTTCAACTGTCTTTGTGTAGAGTGAAAGATACAGATCTAGTCTAATTCTTCTGTGTGTAGTAGAGAGCTGGTTTTTTAAGCACCATTTGTTGAAGTTGTCTTTTCTCCAGTGTGGGTTTTGACACATTTATCAAAAACTAGATGCTATAGCTGTCTGGGTTTAATTTTTTAATTTTTTGTTTTGTTTTATTCCATTGGTCTAGATACCTATTTTCATGCCAATATTATAGTGCATTTAAAAAATCATGGATTGATAGTATAATTTAAGATCAGTGTCATGATTTCTCTAGCACTGTTCTTTCTGTTCAGGATTGCTTTGTCTATTCAGAATCTTTTATACCCCAATATGAATTTTAGGATTTTTAGTTCTATGGATAATCTTACTGGAAATTATACTTGACTCTGATGTTTCTTTTTTGACTTTTAGTTTGGATAACCTATCTAAAGATGAGAATGAGGTACTGAAAACGTAATTGTATCTGGGTCTGTATGAACGTTTGTGCTCAAAAGTGTTTTATAAAATCAGGAAGGGACATAAGTATTTGCAGTTATGTCTTGGTGAATTTTTCCCATTATTAATAGGTAGTGCTCTTCCTTATCTTTTCTGACTCATTTTGGTTTAAAGAGGATGCATTATCCAATATCAGAATCACTCTGCCAGCTGTTTTCAGTTTCCATTTATCTGCTTGATAGACCATTATCCTTCAACTTTAGTCTATGAGTGTCTTTGAGTGAACTCCATTTCTTAAAGATGACAGATGTAAGCAACAGGACAGGAGCCTACCACAGAGGGCCTCTGAAAGACTCTAACTAGCAATGTATCAAAGTAGATATTAAAACTCCCAACTAAGCCTTCAGCAGAGTGCAGGGACTCATATGAAAAAGGGGGAGTTAGTAAGACTTGGCAAGGACAAGAGCTCCACAAAGACCAAATAGATCAGGGCACAGAGGTCTTTTATGAGACTGTTTCTCCAACCAAGGACCATGTATGGATATAACCTAGAACCCCTGCTTGGGTGTGGCCCATGGTACCCCAGTATCCAACTGGGTATCCTAGTAAGGGGAACAGGGACTATTTCTGTCATGAATTCAATGGCTGGCTCTTCTACCCTCTCCCCCCTCCCCCCGAGGGAGGAGCAGCCTAGCTAGATCCCAGAAGAGGACATTGCAGCCAGCCCTGAAGAGACATGATAAGCTAGAGTCACATGTGGACTTGGAGGGGGCAGGGAGGAGATGAGGGAGGGATGGGGAGAGGGAGAAGGAATGAAGGAGGGGGCTACGGCTGGGATACAAAGTAAATAACCTGCGATTAATATAAAAATGAATAAATTACTTTAAAAAAGATGACAGATGGTTGGATCTTGTTTGTAATCTGGTCATCCTTCCCGTGCCTCTTCCTTTGTGAGTTGAAATTATGTTTAAGCCTTTTATTCTATTGTTAGTCTCATTAGCCTCTCCATCAGGGCTACGTGGTCTACCTTCTGGAGCGCCCTGGAGCTGAAGCTGTGTTCAGCTCAGCTCCTGTCAGTTCTTTCCTTGGCATTTTCCAGACCTCATGTCACCGCCTTTGTGAATTTCCAGAGCCTTTTCTCTTTCTCTCTTTGAAATAGAATCTGTTCTTAACTGAGTTTTCACCTTAACTGGGTCATACAAAGGCAGAATCTACTCTACCATTTTCCCCATATCACACAAGGAACCTTATGAATGCATGCTGGCCAGTCATAATCCCACATTAAATTAAGATACCCATTAGTTGATCCACAGAGTTGACACATCCACTAAAAACTATATAAGATATTCAGGATGAACAAAAAAGACTTGAAAGGATGGATGCTAAATTCAACCCGATGCTGGCACAAACAGACCAAATCTGTAGGCACAAGCTGAAATTGCCTATGGGCACTAAGGTTATAGCTAAATTTATAATAGCTATTAAGGCAACTTCCAAAATTAAAGAACTTAATTCTGGCCAACCTTGGTGTGCTGGAAAGGCTTCAGGGGCAGAGGGCTTATCTGCCCTCTCAGCTTATGTGAAATGGGTAAGGACTTTCTAGAACAGTCTACAGCATTTCTCCACAGTAATCAATATGAAGCTAAGAATAGGAATGAGAGAACACAGGCATTATTAGAATTAGCATCCTCTGTATATTTACGGACTTCTTATTGTGGGCCAGGAAGACGAGGTCTCTTTTTCCTTTTTCTAAGCTCTTCTACAAAAGAAACCTGGAGACTGTAAAGTCCTGGATAGATGCAAGCTATAGCCAGCAGTATGTAGCTTCAATCACGCTAAATAGGAAGCAGATGTTCCATAATTAGTGTGTTTGAAACCAAACATACCTTGCACAACTGTCTGATGCAGCACCCTTCTCATTTCTACTGTGGTCTCCTTGTCATTTGCTTGGCCTAAAAACATTAAGGTCAGCTTGCAAAAACAAAACATCACCATCCTTTCCACCTTCCCTACATCCACCTCCACCTTCTCTTTCTCCTCCTCCATCATCACTACCACTACCCCTGCAAGAAAATTATAGATAGTCCCTTTAGGTTCCTTTCACCGTTTCTGAAATGCAACCCATTTATCTCATTGGCTTCTTTCAATATTGCCACATTTCACATGAGATTCCTTGTGTAATTGTACTAGTTCTTTAGAATTTCATACAATGTATTTTGATCATATTCAACCCTCCCCAACTCTTCCCAGATCCACCCCCCCCCTTTCCCTACCCACCTAACTGTGTGTCCTAATTGTTTCTTTTTTAAAAATCCTTCAAGACAGATTTGTTAAATTTACTTTGAGGCATCTTGCTTCCTTGTTGCTGGTTTAAGCCAGGCTGTAATTGTCATATTTATTATCTTTTGTGCTCATGAAAACTCTTGGTTTCTAAATGTCTGTTTTCTATTTTGCTAACTTGTTGATTTTTAAAATTTATTTGAGTAGCTTTATCATGGACTTGGCACATAACCCAGGTAATTCACTGTACATAGCAATACCTTTTCTTTTCTGGTTCTATACCTCTTATTGATTAGTCAGAGAATCAGAATAGTTTCCTAATTCTCAAGCCTCTTGGTGTCATCGCTTATTGGATTGCCTCTGTCTCTAGTAAATGCTGAGTGACAGCAGAGTTGGAGAATATTCATTAACACATTCTATTTCCATTTTAAGAAAGAATCGGGGAATCCAAGATGGCTGCCACGAGAGAACACTGTGTCTGAGGAGTAGGAGAGCAGAAACAACACAGCGACCAGGAGACTGAACTCTGAGACCTAAAACGCCAGCATTGTGAGTGCCAGGTGAGCGGAACTCCTACAGTGAGAAAATCAAGTGGGAAAACCCTAGAGAGCCCCAGTTATTACCTGGAAAAATTTCCCAGTGACCAGCTGTGCACAGCTCTGATCTGAACGAGCAGCCACGCTGGGTGCCCGCACCCACCATTGTAGACTGGATCACACAGTCTCATGGGCAGCCTCAGGAGGAACTGGGTGCCATTTTCACTGAACTGCGCCTTACGAGTGCACACTGCACCCGGGTCCTGCTTCAACCCACACTGAGTGGATTGGGGGACCATTTTGACAAGTCCGCACACTGCGGGGGCGCTCGCCAAATGCTTCTGTCAGCAAAAACTCAGTCAGTGTGTGAGTCCACCAGCGGATCTGGGAGGGACCCGAGTTCTGCCTGAACCCACGGGTGTGCGGCGGGAGCGAACCGATCGCCTGAACCACCACAGACTGAGTGGATTGGGGGACCATTTTGACCAGTCCGCACACTGCGGGGGCGCTCGCTGAACGCTTCCGCCAGCAAAAACTCAGTCAATGTGTGAGTCTGCCGGCGGATCTGGGAAGAACCTGAGTTCTGTCTCAACCCACAGCTGAGAGGATCCTGGGACCATCTTGACCAGACCGTACACTGAGGGCGAAAACTGCACGCATCCGCCAGCAAAAACCCCAGTTCAGGTGTCTGTCCTTGGGCCAGACAGAGAAGGCCTCGGGCACCATTTCAGACAGCCCTGCATACAGCGGACTCACACCAACCCAAACCCACTGTGTGTGCCCCAAATATCAGCTCAAACCGTGGTACACAGCCCCTGCCACAGAAGGAGGTGCCAAATCTCCATTCCAGGGGAGAGCCCTTAGCAGCAAGCACAGGGCGGAGTGCACAGCCCCGAGCTGACATCTCAAAACTGGACACTCAGACTCTAGCACAGAGTGAGGAGTAAAGACTCTAGACCAGAGGGGTGACCAGCCTGCAGTGCTCACAGCTTCTAGCACAGAGCACGAAGCTGGGCACACAGAGCCCACAACAGAGTTCAACTGAGACAAAACACACACCACCAACCACCGGAAATCCCTGATCTTCTTGAAGAATACTCCTGACACAAGAGATTGACAGATTCAGACTGAAGTACAGCCTTAAAGCACAAACAGCTCCCTGATTATATATAAACAAATGCCCAG
>CM053765.1:37678951-37718059 GCA_028658305.1 Pachyuromys duprasi | reverse complement strand
GTGGGAGGGTAGGAGGGACTGAGGGAGGGGGCTAAGCCTGGGATTCAAAGTACCTAACCTGTGATTGAGAGAAAAATAAATAAATTAAAAAAAAGAAAGAATCGATGAGTTCTTATTTATGTGATTAAAAAAATAGACTTTTTGAATGAGTTTTTTTGATCAATGGAAATATTTAAAATTATATGTATGGTTTTATAACAGTTTACTTTCTAACACTGTGTCAACTTTATATTCCTAAACTAACTCTTACTTGTCTTGTGGGTATTCTTTACTGTCATGTTGTTGTACAGAATCACATTAGTTGTCTGACCTGGAGTTTTTCACTCTGTTGCATTTGTCAGGCTTAGTTGTCAGTGTTTTTTGTGCCATAAAGAGAGTTAAAATGTTTCACCTGCTTTCAGTGTTCTAGGACAACTCACGAAATGTACAGTCTCACCATTAAATGTCAGAGAAGCCCCCAGGAAGGGTTCAGGGCCTGGGACTTCTGTGCTGCTCTTCCTTGTTTGACTCCTTTCTTCTATGGAAATTTGTTTAATTTTCCACCACCAATGAAATTGTTTTCATAGCCCCTATTTTCATTTCATCCGGGCTTTCAAGTCTGGCTGCACACAGCTCTGGAAATTAGTATGTTATGGTCTCTGAGCTCTTTCTCTATCTCAGTGGCTACTTCCCCCTCTTGTTTACCTTTTGTTCACTTGTGCTCACTCCCAGTCTTGAATTAAGCAGTGATATATACAACTAGCATAAGGCCACTCCTTTAAATATGTTTATGCATTCTTTGACACCTTCGGACATGTATATAATGCATCTTGATCATGTTCACTCCCCAACTACCCTGGAACTCCTTCTTATTTTCAACTAATTTCTCCTTTTACTTTCTTTGTGTGTGTGTGTGTGTGTTTTACCTAATGAGGGTTTTTAATTAGGGTTGTTGACATGACCACGGATGTGCGGTTATTTACTGGAGCATGGACTCCTTTTCAATTCTGGCTCCTCAGCAACCATTATCTTCCAATGGGCCCTCAGGGAGGATGGGATTTCATGTTGTTCCATACCTGATGTATCTAATCTTGTGAAGGCCATGTTTTTGGTTACCATAGCTTCTGTGAGCTTATGTGTGCAGCATACCGGCCGTGTTTAGAAGACAGGGCTTCATACATCACAGTTTTATCCTTTGAGTTTTATTTTATCTGATATCAGAGTTCCTTTTTGTGCATGTTTTTTGGTCCCACACTTATGTGTATATGAGCAGTAACTAAACTTGGTAGGTTTCCTCCTGATTTGTAGACAGGATTTGTAGCCCAAGCTAGCCTCTAATTTGACATGCTTCTGTGGTAGCCTTTTGCGCATTATGATTGCAGGTTTGTGTCACCGTATCTGGTGAAGTCTGACTCACATACAGCAAAGAATCTGATTCAGTTCTGTGTGAGAAATAAAAAACCATATTTATTTCACTAATATAGCAACACTCACTTTTGAAAAGTGAGTTTTTAGCTAGGTTAATAGGGTTACTTTATTTTAGCTTTCTGAAAAATGCTTTTATTTTATATGTACAAGTAATTTTTGTTTGTTTATATGCCTGTGCACCATGTGCATGCCATGTCCACAGAGGCCAGAAGAAGGCATTGTTTCCCCTGGGACTAGGGTTACATATGTCTGTGGGCTGCCATGTGGGTGCTGGGAATTGAACCCAGGCCTTGGGAAAGAGGAGCCAGCGCTTTAACCACTGAGCCATCTCTTCAGTCCTTCCTCTTTAAAAACAAACAAGCAAACAAAAAAAAAATCCAAAAAAACAAGGATCATTTTAGATTTATAGAAAAGTTAATGCAGAGTTTCCACGTAGCCTGCAACCGTAGCTTTTTTTTTGCAACCATAGCTTCTTATTATCACATTACACAAGCATCACATTTTTGCACAATTAGTTAACTATACAGACACTTTATTAACAAGAATCCACATTCATTCAGATTTTATTTAGCTTTGGCAGGATGTGTCTTTTCTGTCGTATCAAACCATCCCAGCTGCCACATACATTTCACATCTCCTTGGGTGTCTCCTGGCTTTGTGATAGTTTTTCAGATATCATGATCCTGTCGGTTATAAGGACCTCTTGTCAGGCATATTGTCAGTCTTCTCTCAGCTTAAACACCTATGAAGTTTCTGTCACAGTTAGGCTGGGGTTATGAATTTGGAGGGAAACACATAGGCAAACTGCCCTCCTAACATCATGTCTAGGTAAACTGCCTTCCTCTGGTCTAAATTCGTATCTAAATTCATGCAGGCACTGGGACATGGCTGCACACAGGCCTGAGTACAGCTTGTTAGGTTGCTCTGAATTTGTCTTGTGAGTTGGCTTTTCCTCACTTTTTATTGGAAGGAAGTGCTGTCTGTGCAGCTTTTACTGAAGGATGGAGGAGCTGGACACCTGTCCTTTAGGGTAGAATAGTAGTCACATAAATTACTTGAAAATGTTCTGTACAGAGAGTTTCTTTTCTCCATTTACTTACGTATACAATAATTTATTCATATTGCTGTGGATTCACGGATGCTCATTTTATTATTTATTTGAGCTCATAACCCAGAGTTATTTTGTTTTTCTTGCTCAGCTTATCCTCAGTTTTGCTACTGGGAAATTTCCAATTAGCTCCCATTTTCCTTGGTGTATTGTCATGCCTTACTTTTGTATACTGCACAATGCTTTAGATTAATCTGGATCCTCTGGCTCCAATCCTGGATCCAGCCATTTCTCCAAAGAGACACATTCCCTGTATTGGACACATCAGGGCATTGTAATTGTTGCTGAGAGTCACTGATAGACCCTCCCAGCTGGCAGAACAGCAACATCTATGCATGCATCATAACCTCTGAGTATATCCACATTTATAGGTATCTCTATGCTTAATTTTCTATCTGTTAAACAGAAGGGAGTGCATTCTGAGGTCTCCTGTGCCAATCATTCAGTTGGTGGATGGTTTTACTGTCAGCCCATGCTTATTCCTGAATTTCCACACCAGCAGAAAGAATGGCTTCTGCATCCATTGCTGTAATTGTTAGCTTTCAGTATGCACGGATAGTGAGCTGGGAATGATTAAATTCGCACCCTTGGGAGATTACTTTGCTGCCATAGTATGTGAGTCAACACAGTTCTTCTTGAGTTTCTGTTACAGATTCGGATCTCTTTTGCCAAAGTGCCTATGGCTCATCTTTCGCGCTTTCTTTCTGTGCTTCTTTTTGGGAAGTGGTTCCTAACATTTGTAATGTGTTTGGAGTGTTTAGGTGTACCTTTTATTCTATCCTGAGATTTCTGGCCCTCTGACTGACATTTTTGTAGCTGAGTGTGTGAATGTGCACTATTTTATGTTGCAAATCTGTGAGTTTCAACTACTGTAGTGTCATGTATCTATCACTGGTCTCATAAAGGGTTGTCTCACGACACTGAAAACATTTTGATTTTTTTTCCCTCACCCTCTGGATACCACTGATAAATTGGCTGTATCTGCTCTTTCTCTACTTTTGTTATGTAGTATGTGGTAACACATGGTATTATAAATACACAGTAAGTAGTTTTTTTCAGACTGACTTCTTCCACTCAGTCCTATATTTAGGACCATTACAGGTACTTACATGGATAAGCACAAATCATTCTTTTATATGTACGTGTGCGTATGCGTGTGTGTGTGTGTGTGTGTTTGTGTGTGCTTTAAGGGTGTGTGCATGGAGGACAGAGGTCAATACTGACTGCCTTCATCAGCTGTTCCTTCCCCTCAGTTTTCGTGACAGGGTCTCTTGCTAAATCTGAAGCTCGTTGATTTGGCTAGATTGCCTGGCTAGTGAGCCCCAAGCATCTTACTGTTTCTACCATCTCAGCTTTTGTGATTACCCTGCCTGCCCCTACCATGTACATGGTTACTGGGGATCAGTTAATGGGAACACTTTATGTTCAAACCACAACAGCTTGTTTCTGAGTCAAGCATGATTTAAAAAGCGCTAAATGCTATATCAGTCCCAATTGGCTAATTAATAACATTTAATATATATTTATAATTTCTTACATAATTTCTCATTCTGTCTAATAGCCCACTAATTTTTATCTGGTTTATATTTCTCCTTTCTCTGCCAGATAGATCTCTATCCACACACACCCTTTTTTTAGAGACTATCCAAGGGTGACAAACATTTCTTTCATTTTTCCATTTTCTCAAAATGCCTCATTCTCAGTCTTTAACGACCATTTGTATACATAAAGTTATAAATTGAAACTACTTTCCTGCAGGTATATGAGAAATCCTATTCGAATCTTTCTTGGTATTTAGAAATATTTGATTTAAATTTGCTTTTTTTTTTTTCAGGTGACCTAATTTTTCTGTCTGGATATATTTAATTTTTTTCTCTTTTGAATTTAGGTTCTGTGATTTTGCAGTGTGATTGTTTATGTGAATTTGCTGTTATTTATGTTTCTTGGAAATGAAAGTTTCTCAAATCAGACAATTTCTTATTTTAGTTCTGGGGGGAAAAACCCCTAACTATTGCTTTTCTTCCTAGAACTCTCATTAAATGTTCTTAGGTTTTATTTTATTCTTCATGTTTTTTAGTTTCTCATTAAAATTTCTCATTTTCATACTGAATTCTTTTGAGCACCCTCAAGTTTTGTTGACCTATCTTCTATTGATAATAGTAAGATCACACAGATTCTCTGTTTAGTACAATGGAATGGCATTCTAGCACATTTTAATTCAGGCCATTTTATGACAGCCTATGTATTGGCCTTATGTTAGTCATAACTAAACATTGCTGTGCATGATGTCTCGAACAACTTATTCTTCACAGCTTGGAGAGCTGGATGTCCAGATCGAGATCAGGTAGGTTCCTTCTGCGTGAAAGATGTATAGGTGTGCATGGTGCGTGCTCATGGATGTGTGGGTGTGCCAGCCTGCAGAACTTCCTCTCTGACTTACCTCCTTTTCCTCTTGAGACAGGGACATGAAGCATGCTACTTCACCTAGGCTGTCTGGTCATCAAGAACTTCAGATATTTTGGTTTTACCCCTCAGTGCTGCGGCTACAGGCTACCTCAGCCATCCCTGGCTTTTTACGTGAGTACCGGGGGTTTGAACTCAGACCCGAATGCTTGCACTGTCCTGGTAGTGTTTTTGTAAGGGTTTTGTTTCTGGTTTTGAGGTAGCTTCTTTCGTTGTGTTTTCACATAAACATTCCTCAGTGAGTGCTCCAGTGTTCCAGTGATACGGAAATGGAGAGGGAGAGAAAAGAAAGGTGAGAGATAAAGAGAAAACTTGAGAGAGGGAAGGAGCAAAGGAGAAAGGAAGGAGAAAGTGAGAAAGCGAGAAAGTGAGTATTTCTCACAGGTACAAATTCATGGCCTCGGTACATTCTAATGGCCAAGTCTCCAAGTATCATCACATTGAGAACTGGGTTTGCAGGGAGACAAATATTCAGTTAATAATATGCTTTAACAGATGGACACTTCACCTTTGTGTGAAAGCAGAAGGGTTTAAACTGTGAGCTGAGGTAGAAAATGGAATTCACTGGAGGAAGTTTTCTGTTGAGGGAGGTGGTTTGAGAAAATGTGAAGACAACAAAACAATTACCTTGGTTAAACAGCTGAAAAATCTTGCAGATTAGTGGAAATATTGAAAAAAATTTACCCCAGTCTTCTTTTCCATCACTAAAATTATTAAACTTCATTACAAAAGAATTGCATGCAGAAAAATGCTATTATCTGTCCTCCCCCTTGTTCTAAGTCTTCATTTATTTTTGTCTCACTAACCATACATATAAATTATGTTTTTTTTTTTCCAGACTTCCTTAGGGAGCATAAGAGGAAATGGAAGGAGTAAGGAGCATCCATTTTCGTGAAACTTTCATTGTTCAGCCCTCCTGTGGGCCTTTGTCCTCCATGGGCTTGAAGACTCAAAAGACATAATATTCTCTGATTTGAGTTCATTGTTTAGTTTTCTTTTAATCCCTGGTTTTAATCTAGGAAGCAGGAAAGGACCAGTAAATAAAACTCAAGACTGGTTAACAGCCCTGGTCTTGGGTAGCGAGGCACGGTCTGCAGCTCAGGAGGGGAGAAGAGCAGCTTCTCTTCCCTGAGTGTGTTCCCGCAGCAGCTTAGCCAGTCTACAGCTTTCCCATGGCGAAGGGTTACAGTCAAGCTGGCAGCCGGTTGGGATTTCCAAGATTCTAGCTGGAGAATGTTGAAGTGTTCTCTGTTGGGTCATGATTAAGATACCAGGTTTGAAGCAAAGCTCATTTCAAATCCTCCCTTCCCACCCCCAAGCTCCTTGCTTATCGGAAATAATTCTTTCTGTTCTAATCCTCAGATTTCCCTCAACAAAGAGTGAATGATTCTTTCCTTGTGGCAGAGTTATGCAGATTAGATTTGAGAATGTGGCATGATGTCTGGCAGGAGATAAACTATTTTTTTTTCTGAATGGATGAATGAAAAATAGATACACACGGAGTACTTAGGATATGATTTATTGTTCTGGTTACTTTCCATTACTGTAACAAAATGCTTGCAATTCAGGCTAAGAAGAGGGAAGGGTTGTTTTTTTATTTTTATTTTTTATTTTTGACTCCATTCGGGAGGTTTCAGTCTATTTTTGGGCGGCCTTGATATTTTCTCGGTAGTAGATAGGTATCGCGGTGGGGGATGTGTGATAAGAACATGTGGCCAAGGAGCAGAGGGAGGAAGACAAGGGGCTAATTAAGTGAATTAAAATGTTAGGATCAAAGACCGTATTTGTATACATATGTGCATACTGACACACATTTACGCCAAATCTCACAACTGTGAATTGCATTGCATTGCCCCCAAATTCATGTTGAATTTCTAACTCTCAGTGTGAATGTACTTAGAGAGAGGCTCCATATGGAGGTATCAAGTAAGGTTATAACGGCAAGGTCTTCTTCACTAGGGCTGATACCCCTGCCTGCGGATAGCAAGAGAAAAAACTAATCCAAGTGGTGCCTTGATTTTGAATGTTAGGCACCCCCAAATCATCAGAAAATAAACTCTTGTTGAATTCATCTGGCCTGTGACATTTTGTTATAGTAGCACCAGTAGACTGATACATACCATCCCTAAATCTCAGTGGTGGCCACATGTATCATTTATTTGCAACATGGGTTGATGGGGAGACTAGGGATCTTCCAATGAAAAGATTCCAGCGATAGGGAAAACCATTAAACTTGTTGATCTCTGGGATCACAAAGCCCAAGCAGACTCTTAACTTGGGCTTCACAGGTATATAATACAATGCTCATGGATTCTGAATATGTGTGCATGCACACTCATGTGTGTGTGTGTGTGTGTGTGTGTGTGTGTGTGTGTGTGTGTGTGTGTGTATGTGTGTGAGGTGAGTGGGTGTGTATGTGTGTGAGTGTGTGTTTGTGCTGTTAATGTTTCCATGAGTGGGTTTTAATATGAAACAGTCTTATAGGCTAGAAAGTTGCTGTTAATTTTAAAACAACCTCACACTCTAGTCCCAAATACTGCGATTCCCTGCCCCTTCCTCCTCCAGCCCCTATTTGATAGTATTCTTGCTAGTAGCTGACATTGGCTCCATTCAAGGAATGGTTCTCCTGGGAGCACATGAAGCTTTCATTTTGAAATCTGGTACCAACGTTTGGCGTTGTCCTTTCTTGTTTGCCTGGCTGGCCAGGGCTGCACACTTGCAAGCTGTTGCCTGTGCAGCCTTCTGGATATGTGGCTATTGTCAAATAAAGTCTAGAGGCAAAGATTGGGATCCAGTGTATATCCAAAACAAAAAGTACAAGAAATCAAAGAACCAGCCACTGAATTCATGTCAGAGACAGCCCCTGTTCCTCTCACTAAGGAACCCACTTTTGCATAGCAACTGCGTTACCCCTACAGGCCATCTCTTGAGCGTTCCACCTCAAGGGAAACATCTTTCACTGTACTTGGAGTTCACTGACTCAGAAAAGATAGCTGGGCAGCAAGCATCTGGAACCTTCCTGCCTCTGGCTCTCCTTGCTTGTATGCACAGTATGTATATTTCTGTATGGGTGCTTGGGATCCGAATTTGGGTCCTAGTGCTTTCTGACTTCATGGTTTGAGCCATTTCCCCAGCTCTAGATTGTTTTTACAGACAACAATCACAGACACAGATCAGTCCTATTTTCCAAGTCCCCTACAAGTTTCTACAAATTCTCAATGTTTGGCTTGTGGATTTGCCTGTGGAAATCACCCCAGATCAGTCACACAAGCAGAAGCTAGGCTGAACCTGACTGTACAGACAGATTCTGAGTTTTATCTTTTTTTCCCCAAGAGACTAGTGTGCAGACTGGTGTTTAAAAGCTGCTCTTTGAAGTTTGTTTTATCTCTGTGCATTAGTAACAGCCATGCGCACATCTTAAAAATATGAAAATGTGCCATTTTTGGAGACTATGCTCTGGGGGGGGGTGTGCAAGGCCTGGTTGCACCACTGTTTGTGGGCATCTGTGGTATATCTGAAGTAGAATGTGTATACTTCAGGGTATCATGTCAGGGAAGTCTGCACTCAACATGGAGACTATCCCAAGATCCCTCTGGCCTCCAGGTTTGGTCTATTGCCTGGTGTGAGTGGTGGAGGACTTTTTAAGAGGTGGTGAGAACAGGGCTTTTTGAATCCTCCCCATCCATCGGAGAATTGTGAGGCCATCACGGAGTGAAGGAGATTGAGATGAAGGCGGCCGATTCACACTGAGCTATTGTGTGTAAAGTGGCATGTAGAGAATGTGGGGTTGATCTATTGGCCTGGCTGGCATTGTCCTGAGTCATAGTTTCTTGGGTTTGAAGGTGTGAGCATTATGAAGAGAGCTTGGGAAAGCACCCACTACTTTCTTCTAATTCTGGAAATTTACATTCTGTAAGTCTGGCCAGATGTGAAATTAAAATGAGGCCATTGGTGCTGGGGATGAATCTCAGTAGTACAGTGCCTACTCAGCATGCAGTGGACCATAGGTTCCATCTCCAGCATTGAACAAAGAAGCCAATTTGTTCATAATACTGTATTGGCTTTTGTCCTGTGCTATCAGGGTCAGCACAAAAATGGAAAAGGGAAGGAGCACTAAAATTGTTAAGCTTGGTTTTGGATGGGTGACTGAACTGGTATTGATATCTCTGCTTTTCTAATGGCTCCAATCTTCGTTCTGTTGTTCCTGTTCCCTAAAAGAGAAAGCACTTGATTTTTGTCCCTGGAAAGCTCTTAGGCTAGAGTGGCTTCCTTTTCATCAGTATCAACACCTCTGCTTCCAGATGACAGCTTCCAGAAAATCATCCTTTGCCTCCCTGGGTACGTGGGGGACGTGCCGAGTGTCACTTGCCTGACTGAGGCTTGCCATCTTGCGTTGATGCTGCAGTGTGGGTTTAAGGGGTCATGTATACATTCTCCATTAGAGTAGAGATGGACTCATTTCTTCACTTAGAAAAGCTTCCCTGGGTTTTGGAAGGAGCTACCACAGCTCCTTCCAAATTAGACATGGCCTTTTTAAGCCTCATATAAATTAAGCCTCAGAATTCTTTAGAGAAATTTGTGATTTTATAGCTCCCAAAGTGCTATTATTAAATTATCTCTCTGGATCACTTTACTGACAGTTCTGCTTCTTAAAATAGAGATCCGTGATATTCCTGGACACTGGCATAAAAAAGCTGACTTTGAGACCACAGTTTCCAAATGCTTGCTTGATTTTTTAACTGCTGTTTTTCTACCTCTGAAGTTCTCATGAGTGGATGTAGAAGATATGGCACAGGGTCCTTCTTTAAATGTCCTTTGTGCTCAGCACCTGTTCATATTGACTATCATTTCATCTTCTGGACTGTGGCTGGCCTGTTCCTGCTTTCAACTTGAGGTGTCTTTTTTTTCTTTATTCTTCCAGTTGCATATCTTAGAATATTAGTGATGTCAAGAAGATTGGAGTAGGGTACTTGACCCTATCAATGCCCTCAGATGACCTCACACACACCCTGAGATCTGTCTTCTTTAGGGAATGTTAAGAAGTGGAGGCTCTTCTTTTATCCTCAGTTCTTCTCATCTCTCAAACATTTATTTGGCAATTACCTTATTTCAGGCTTTGGTGATTCATACTTGGGTAAAGCAGGGAAAATAAAGGACCTTATACTCTAGGGGAGAACAGAGCCATGAGGAGGTGGGCAGAGGAACATTCAAATGGAATCAAGTGTTCAAGAGACATTTAATTAGGGATCACTGATAGAGACTGCTACAGTTTAGATAGTAAATGTTGAGGCTCTCTACCCTTAGGCCAAGTGTTAAAGGCTCCTCCTCAGTGTGATGCCATTAGAGAGGGTGAAAGCCTGAAGAAGCAAGATCTATTGGGTGCCTCGTTGGAAGTCTGTAGGTCTTTGAAGGTGATAGTGGGACCTGTTTCATCTTTCTTTTTTGCCTACTTACTTGTGAGACGGAAAAGCCTGCCCCATCATGCATTTCTGTTGTGATATACTGGTCTGACATAGACCTACACCAATGACTAAAATATTTAGAAATAGTTAATGAAAATAAACCTTTTATCTTTGTAAGCTGATTGATTTGGGTAATTTTCTACAGTAATGAAAAGCTGAGTAATGCAGAGACATATAGATATTTCCAGTTGATACCGAATGCCAGATAAGCTTTAGTGGAAGAAACGATACCTAAACTGACTCCTGTTAAGTGAGTCATGTATCAGTCTTAGGGAAATGCTTTCCAAATAGAAGGTAGGGTAAGTGAGAAGGTGTCAAAGCAGAACCATTTTAAAACGGAGAACCTCTAGGAAAATCTGTAGCTGGAGTTCAGTAGGGGGAGGGGACTACTGTGATGACATGGTGACACTGGCTTTTTACATTCTAAAATATCTTTAAATCATCCTTTCAGTGGGCATGTTGGTAGGTGGGAGGGAAGGATCACTAACTGATGACTCAGTGCCTTTGTTTCCTGGTTGGTGCTTACTCTCTGTTGAGAGAAACAACTTCTTTAAGTTCTGATATGAATATTCTGAGTACTTCCTCTTCCTCCTTCCTTTATGGACAGCAGGAGGAAGCTGACCCCAGGGAATTAGCTTGAACAGGAGTGGACTGGACAGCCCCCTTCAAACTTCCTTTTCCAACTGGTGAAAGAGACATTGTCATGAGTCAACGGCAGTTTTCTCAAAGGACATCTCTAATTAAAAAAATTTAAAACCCTTTGCAGTTCTAACAAATACCTCCATTGATAATGAACTAGTGGTTCATTTCTGAGATTACTCTAGAAGTAATTTGGAGACAAAATTTGAGGGTTTTTTTTTTCCTGCTTTCTTCTTTTTCTGACCCAGGCTGGGTTGAAAGGACATGGGAGCTGCCTCAACAGGCATTGCCGGTGTGGCTGTTGTGTCACATGTGATAGAAAGAAAAGACGCTATGTCTACACTCAGTGTTCTCATCTGGGAACATTTGAATGCGTAGTGGCCTACCATTCCCTGGAAAAGAGAGCCCGAGTTGACCAGAAGTCCAGACCCAGGCAGGTACCCAGTACAGGGAGCAAGCTGGAGACTAGAGCAACCCTGACGGGGACAGCAGGCCCAGGTGGCAGTGAGACTGAGGCAGACTACCCTTGCATGAGGCCAATTGGGCAGTCCGGGAGAGGAGCAAGCCCCAGACAACCACCAGACTGGAGCCAGGGGGCCCAGACATTGAACTAGCCTACTATGACCACCAGTCTGGTGCCACACAGGACTCGGGGGACAGACCTGCCTGAGATGATGCCTGCCTGGAGCCATAATGCATGAGTGGGGCATAGCACTCCTGAGATGACCCCAGACACTCAGAGACCCTGGGTGACACTAAGAGGAGCGAGTAAGCGATGGAGACATGGATGAGAAGGAGAAACAGAAGCATGTGGCACAATGAAGAGAGGCAAGGGTAGTGAGACCCTTGGTGCAGACCCAAGGGTAGTGAGGAACATCGCGATGTTAACAGCCAGTGATGTCACCTGAGATCATGGTGTGTAACTGGACTATGATGTCACAGGGGCCATGTCTGGGTCCCTGGCCCTGAAGTAGAAGGGGTCTATTACCACCAAAGTTCAGGCAGAAGTCCCTGGTGTAGACTACTGGTTGGGGACATGTTTATATCTCAGGACTTTGCAGAACTGGCTCCATCTCTCCCCTGGGCATCTTGGGAGAGCTAGTCCTGAAGGCATGAGAGCAGGAGAGTTGACCCCACTCTTAGCCAGCTGCAGTACTTGGGAGAGTGAGCTGCACATTGCAGGAGTTGCAGGTGAGCCCAGCTGAAGGCATGAGTGTGGGAGAGCTGGCAATACCACTTGTCCTCCCTGTGGTGACATGGGTGAGGAAGAGATGCCTCCCCTTACTCCTTGCCACCCATGGCAGGCAGGAAAGATTGCTGCAGGGTCACCAGAGCAGGTGAGCTGGCCCTGCCCCTCACCAGCTGCAGCATTCAGGAGAGCAGGCCCTGCCCCTCACCTGGGCAGCACCCTGCATGTGGGGGTTGCAGGTAAGCCGGTCCCAAGGATGTGAGCACAGGAAGACCGACTCTGCCTCTTGTCTTGTGGGTGGTGGAGCAGACAAGGGTGAGAGATCCTTCTCCCCTCTGTCTTCCCTCGTCATCTATGGCAGGCAGTGTAGCTGGCTTCAGGGTCAAGAGAGTGGGAGAGCTGGCCATGCCCCTCACCAGCTGGAACACTCAGGAGAGCAGGCCTTGTACTCTGCCTGGGAATCAGGGCAGGGAGGGCTGGCCCTGGTAGCAGAAGTTGTCTTCAAGTGAGTAAGCCTTAAGGGCAGGAGAGCAGGAGAGCTGGGGGAAGGAGGTGACCAGTTCAATACATCTCTAGCTCAGATTCAGGGTTTTGAATTGGCTCACCCCAACATCTACCTCATTGAAGAACTGCTGGAGTGCCTGAAGGGGCTTGTCCTACAGATCCAAAACTACAGAATATCCATGACACAGGGTAACAACAAGGTATTCGAGAAGAGTCCCAGTGAAATACCAGTATTGATGGTGTAGCAGAAGGCTGAGACCTCGTACCAGACCAAGGAGTCATTGCAATAAATTTTTGCAAACAAAGAAATGTGGACAAAGGGTATACTGTGGGACACACTGTGATACATAGCTTCCACAATGAGATATTTTTTCTCTGTTGAGGGTAAGGTATAACGGTGGATGACAGGTATAAGGGGAGAAGGAAGAGGAGTATTTGGGTGTATGATGTGAAATTTAAAAAGAACAAATAAAAAGTCAAAAGAAAGAAAGAACAAAAGAAAGAAAGGAAGAAAGAAAGGAAGAAAGAGAAAGGGAGGGGCATGGGATTTAGTACCAGAATTTGATGTATGTTTTTGGTATTTGAACCTCACAAGACATGACCATGTCATTGTGTAGTATGTCTTAGGGGTTTAAGTGTGTCTATTCTATTTTCTAGCTATGTCACTTGGATAACATGATGGACCCTCTCAGGGACCCTGATTTTTGTCTGTAAAATGGTAAGATGTTGGTATCTCAACTGGTAGCATGCTCTCTAAGTCACCTTAACTATCAGATATTGTTGGTGGTGTTGGTGCTTAATCCCTTCTTGAGTTACCTTTGTTTTAAAAAGATTTTCCTTTTAACTTTTCCAGGTAAAACTAATGGGAGTAATTAATCCACATGGGCAAAGAAAGCCAAAGCACTGTAAGGCATATAACTACAATACAACTAAAAACCCTTTGTCCTCACCCTTTATGCTTGATTCCAACTGGAAAGGCAACTCCTTTCAACATTGTGTGTTGGTTTTTGTTTGTTGGTTATTTCTTTATGTCTAAGTAATCATTCATTTGTAATTTTAGGTATTTTATACCCTTTCAACTGACTTCCATTTTCACAAACTCCCCCATAGAACTGTGAAGCCTCAAGGAATCATATTTTTTAAAAAAAGAGCAAAGGTTTAGAGTCAGGTTTAGTTGGGGATGTAGTCTAGCATTCTATCTCTCCCTCTTTGACTCTCAATAGTGGGTTTTGCTATGGCATGTTCACACACACGCCATGGTTTTCTCTGACCTCTCTTCCTCCATCTCCACCTTCCCTATCCTTTCCTGCCCACTTGTTCTGCTTCCACTTCCCCAATAGTCCTCTCTTTTGCTTTCATGTTACATGTATTCTACCACCTTCTCTTGTTTTATTTCTTCCCCTTCTATGTCTTTCTTTTCATAATTCCATTTCTACTTTAATGTTATAGCTATCCATCCTCTGTCTCTCTGTCTATAATGTATGTACATATATATATATATATATATATATATATATATATATAAGTGTGAATAAACAGTCATATTTGTGATATAAATTTAATGTAGATTCTGCCTATAAGAGAAAATATGTCATATTTTTCTTTATGAATCTGGCTTATTTTACATAATATAATGCTTTCCAGCTCCATTTACTGAATCCTTTCTGTATATGCCTAGGAGTGGCACAGCTGGGTCACATGGTGATTCTATTTTCAACTCTGACCTGGAAGTTCTTCTTGAAAGTTTCAGGGGCCTCCATTATTTCTTTGTCTCCTAGACCAGTGTCTTTCTTTTTAGTTTGATCAGTTAAATCTTATAATTTCCTGCGAAAGTACAATAAGATGAAGGTTTTGGGATGCTGATCATCTGAAATGGTCCCATTCTACCCTCACAAATGATTCTTCTCTTGCTGCACAGTAAAGTTTTACTTATAGCCATGTCAATGTGTGAGTTCCAATGTTTTAGTCTGGTAAAGCCATGTCACTCTGTGATGTGTGGACCTTTGTGGGTTTTTTTCCCGACTGTCTCACCGGCTAATAATTTTGATATGTCTTTCTCATCATCTCCAGAATCACATTGCTCTTCTGAAGCACTCATTCTTTTTGCTCTGTATGTGTTTTACTTTTCCAATCTTTTCTGTGCTCTGAAATTCAGTGATGTTTCAGCTGAGTGTGCATTTTAGTTGGTTTCATGTCAGTTCATTGTCTCATTCCATCATTGTGATACTTTGCCATCAGAAAATCATATTTGGTTTTATCATAAAAATCACAAAATGTTTTTTTTAGCTATGGGAATGTTTCCTCCATCTCTGGATTTCTTTTGCCACATTTGTTTTCTGTTTTGTGTTGTTTTCTTCTTGGAACTCTGATAAGACACTGGTAGTATACAAGGATTATGGTTTTTGTTTTGTTTTTATTTTCTTATGTTTCTTGACTTCTTTCTAGTTTTTTTCCCTTTTAGAGGAAATCTTTAGCATTATTTTTCAACATACCTATTAAATTTGAGTATTTTCTTTCTTTTCTTTTTTTTTATTTAAAATAGATTTTTCTCTCAAACAATACATCCCAACCAGTTTCCCCTTCCTTCTCTTCTCCCAGCCTGCCTCCCCCTCAAGTTCTCTCCTCTCCCTCAGATCCACTTCCCTTCTGTTTCCCTTCAGAAAAAGAAGGCCTTCAAGAAACAACAACCAAATTGGGACAAAAATCAAGATACAATAAGAAAGGCAAAAACTCTCATACTGAGGCTAGACAAGGCAACCCAATAAAAGGAAATGAATATTAAGAACAGGCAAAAGAGTCGGAGAAACACTTGCTCCCACTGTTAAGAGTTCTACAGAAATACCTACCTAACTCCTGATATAGACAGACCCATGCAGTCCCCGTGCTTGCTGCTTCAGTCTCTGTGAGCTTATATGAGCCTCCCTTATTTGATTTAGAGGGCCATGTTTCCCTGGTGTCCTCCATCCCTCTGACTCCTACAATTTTAGCTTGTATTCAGGGCTTTGAAAGGCATTTTTAAAAGTATGTGTTTCATCTGAGTCCTGTAAAATATTTAAAGAAATTTTGCTGACTGTTCTTTCTGGTCCATGTAGTTTACAATCACACTTTTATTTTATTCTTGCTTTTCTTAATTTTCATCTTTCCTCAAATAGTTGCTGATTTCGGTGCTTTTTTATTTAACAGTAAAACACTCTCAGATTTTAGTAAAACTCCAACTAGGAAGCTTACTTGTGTGTGGATGCAATTTAGAGATCAGAAACCACAGAGGTAAGCATCACCAACAGAATACAAGAGATGGAGGAGAGAATCTTAGGCATTGAAGATACAATTGAAGAAATTGATACATATCTCAAAGAAAACATTAAGACAGAAAACTTCCTGGCACAAAATATCCAAGAAATCAAAGACACCATAAAAACAGAAAACCTAAGAATAACAGGAATAGACAAAAAAGGATATTCCAGGCTCCAACATCCAGAAAATATGTTCAAGAAAACCATAGAAGAAAATTTTTCCAACCTAAAGAAAAAGCTGCCCTTAAACACACAAGAGGCTTACAAAACATCAAATAGACTAGACCAGCAGAGAAATTCCTTCCACCACACAATAATCAAAACACTAAATATACAGAACAAAGAAAAAAAATTAAAGCAACAAGGAAAAAAAAACGGCTAAGTAACATAAAAGTAGACCTATCAGAATCACACCTGACTTCTCAACAGAGTCTATGAAAGCCAGAAGGGCCTGGACAGATGTCATGCAGAAATTAAGATATAGATGCCTTCACAACAACAACAAAAAAAATCAAAAGAAAACAAACATACAAACACACTATCACCACTAACTCCACAGTAAAAGGAACTAACAGTCATTGGTCACTAATATCTACCATCAATGGACTCAACTCTCTAATAAAAAGACACAGGCCACCAGGTCGATTGTGGAAACAGGATTCAACATTCTGCTACATTCAAGAAACACACCTCAGCAACAAATATGGACATTACCTCAGAGTAAAGGGCTAGAAAAACGATTTCCATGCAAATGCACCCAAAAAGCAAGTGGAGTAGCCATCCTAATATCCAAGACAATAGACTTTCAGCTAAAATTAATCACAACAGATGGGAAATGACATTTCATTCTCATCAAAGAAAAAATCCACCAAGATTACATCACAGTACTGAACATCTATGCCCCAAATATAAGAGTACCTGCATTCGTTAAAAGAATTATTAAACTTTAAATCACATATTGATCCCAACACATTAATTGTGAAAGACTTCAAAACCCTACTCTCATCAATGGATAAATCATCAAGACAGAAGCTAAATAGAGAAATAATGAAGTTAAAAGAAGTCATGAATCAAATGGACCTAATAGGCATCTATAGAACTTTTCATCCAAACATGAAAGAATATACTTTTTTTCTCAGCACCACATGGAACCTTCTTCAAAACTGAACATATACTCAGTTGCAAAGCAAACCTCAACTGATACATGAAAGTTGAATTAACCCATTGTTCTTTATCAGATAAGCATGTACTAAAGCTAAACCTCAACAACAGAAACAACAAAAGACTACACATGGAAACTGAACAACTCCCTGCTCAGTGATCACTGGATGAAGGAAGAAATAAAGAAACAAATTCAAGACTTTCTAGAATTCAATGAAAATGAAAGCACAACATACCCAAACTTATGGGAGACCATGAAAGCAGTGCTAAGAGGAAAGCTAATAGCACTAATAAAGCCTTCATAAAGAAATTGGAAGAACCCCATATTAGCAATTTAACAGATCACCTGAAAACTTTAGAAAAAAAGAAGCAAACACATCCAAGAGGAGTAGACAGCAGGAAATAATCAAATTAGTGATGAAATCAATCAATTAGAAACAAAGAGCAATACTAAGAATAAATAAAATGAAGAGCTGGTTCTTTGAGAAAATCAACAAGATAGACAAGCCCTAGCCAAACTAACTAAAAGACAGAGAGACAATACCTAAATTAACAAAATCACAAGTGAAAAGGGGGACACAAAACAGAAACTGAGGAAATCCAATGACTCATTGGGTTTACACCAAATTGGAAAATCTAAAGGAAATGGTCATCAGAGAAATGCAAATCAAAACAACTCTGGGATTCCATCTTACACCTGTCAGAATGGCCAAGATAAAAAATTCAAGTGACAATACATGCTGGTGAGGGTGTAGAGAAAGGAGAACACTCCTCCATTGCTGGTGGGAGTGCAAACTTGTACAACCATGTTGGAAATCAAGCTGGCACATTTTCAGAAAACTGGGATTAGCCATACCTCAAGACCCAGCTACACCACTCCTGTCCATACACCCAAAAGAGTCTCCACCATACAACAAGGACATTTGCATAATCATGTTCATAGCATCTTTATTCCTAATAGCCAGAAACTGGAAACAACCTAGATGTCCTTCAACTGAAGAATGGTCAAAGAAACTGCTGTTCATTTATACAATGGAATACTACTACTCACCTATTTGAAATAAATACATCATGAAATTTGCAGGCAAATGTATGGAACTAGAAAAGATCATCCTGAATGAGATAACCCAGACCGAGAAAGACACACAGTATGTACCCACTTATAAGCTGATTTTAGTCATATAATACAGAATAGACATATTACAATGCACAGACCTCAAGAAGATAAATCTGGTGGACATCTTAGACTTCATGTGTGCCTACTACTTTGGAGAGTGGGACATGTCTCTGAGACAGACTATGTTGCCTGCTTTCTGATCACTTCCCCCTGATGGGAATTCCCCACAAGACCACAGGGGAGGAAGATGAACTCAGTCCTCCTGTGAATAGATGAGCTGGGGTAGCTACGTAGGGGGCTCCCCTCTTCTGAGGAATAGGCTAGAGGGAATGATGGAGGAAGGGTGGTACTGGGAGGAGAGGAGGAAAGGGCCTATGATCAAGATATAAATTGAATTAATAAAAAAGAAAAAAAATACTATACAAAAATGTATTCTTAAGGTTTCAAATTTGAATCAAATCTCTCCAGCATAATTTTAAGACAGAAATATCCATATCCATATGACCATATAAGATACACATGCATTTAAATAATGTCTAAATTGACACAGCTAACTATATTGGAAAACCCATAAGGCACTGTTTCTGGGTTGTACTTCATTTGTTGGCTCGTGTCACGGTTATATATAAGTCTACTGTATGATTTTCAGAATATTAAATTTATTTTGTTTTAGATACTATTTTGGTGTATGTCATATTTTGTAATGAAAACACGTATAAAAGAAGGAAGGATGGTTTACCAATTAAGAGTGCTTGCTGTTCTTGCCGAGGACTCGAATTTGTCTCCCAGCTGTATCTCAGCTCATAACTGCCTGTAACTCCACTTCAGAAGATCCAATTTCTTCTTCTGGTTTTTCATGTGTGTGAGTGTTTTGCTCGCATGTATATCTGTGTACCACATGAGTTCTGTGGCCAGCAGTGGCTAGAAGAGCCCGCTGGATCCTCTGAAACTGGAGTTTAGGATGATTGTGGATCCCCGTGTGGGTGTTGGAAGGTGAACTTGAGTCCTCGGCAAAAGCAACAAATTCTATTAATTTCCAAGCCATCTGTCCAGACCCCAATGTCTGTCTTTTATTTTTGTACATTTCTGTAATTGTTCCAGGGAATATTCTACCACCTATTCACTGAGGTCGCATTTGCTTGTCTGTTCAACATTCCTAAAGCAGAATACGGAAAGGGGTTTAGGGCTCGTTATTACCTTATTAAGGCATCTCCCCACTGTCCCTAGGGCATCTTATCCACTTCAGTGCTACACACATTTAGAATGTCCATACTTCAGTTTTTCCATGAACAAATTCTGCTACCAGACAGAAAAGATGCATAGGGATACAACTTCTTACATACTCTTTAAAACAAATAAGTTGTTGCCTGCATCACTTCTATCACCCCTTTGGGAGGATGCTACCATTTCTCAACATTTTCTTGTGTTCAGTGAGTGACATGAAGTGCCCGTGTGCATTCCTCTTAAACTCATTTGGTATTTTGAAAAAAATTTTTTTAGCCCATCAATCCATCTTCCAGAACTCTGCAACCTTTTCCTACAATTTCCTTTTGTGGTGTTTGTGAATTGATGAATGTCTTGGGTTGAATTGTTCATTTTCCCACCTCCTACCAACTTCATACTATTGAAATCACAGCTCAGACTTTGGAATATGACCTTATTTGGAGAGAGGGTCTTTATAAAGATAATCAGAGAGAGAAAAGAGACTGATGTTTCTAGTCTTGCCCTATTTTTCTTTTCCTTCCTTTTTGTTTCCTCCTATTCTTCCTCCTCCTTCTCATCCTCCTTATCTTCCTCCTCTTTTTCCTCCTCCACCTTTTCTTCTGCTTTTGAGACAATGTCATTTGTAGCCTAGAATGGCCCTGATTTTTTTGGTCCACCTGCCTTTACTTTCCCAGTTCTACAATTATAGTCATAGGCCACCACACCCAGTTTCTTACTGTAGTTTTATTCTTACACAGCCCAATTTTAAGTCTCAAAATAAGATTGCATAATTATAACCATTTTAAGGAGCTCAGGCCAAGAAAACTGAATAATTTTTCCTAGATGCTAAAAGTCAGAATGTAGGAAAGATAGAGCTTAAATGAACTTGGGTGCTGCGTTCATCACACTCAGCTTAATAGTTTACAAGAATAGAGCAGAGCAACATGGCTAGAAGAGTGAACCAGAGATTTCCCAGGACCAGAGGCTCTATGACCTTTTGTTATCCCCAAGGACACAGCTAGTACTTTGTGATGGATCACCTGAAACTAGTTTCAGATCTAGGTGGTGCTCACTGTGTCACGTGTACTGTAGAAGTGTTGGAACCAACCGGAATCAAGAGTGATGCTTCTTTAGAAGCTTTCCTGAATCAGAACCTCTCTTTAACAAGACTTTCCAGGTGATTCGAATATGCAGCCACGTTTGAGAAACAAAGAAACTCATTCAATGGCCAGAGGCTGGGTGCTATTCACAGAGGGGGTGTTTTTGCTCCTTTCTGTTCTGTCAGAGGGGGTGTTTTTGCTCCTTTACACATCACGTGACCTCCTTGCCATTTCAGTAGATCTTTCCCTGAGATACCTATGGCTCCTATTCTCAAAGGTTGCTATGAGAATGTACACGTCCCTGCAGACATTTCTTGTCACCTAGGCGCTCTCTCTCGCTCTCTCGCGCTCTCTCTCTTAATTGTTGTGAGATTCATTTCTCTGAACGCTGTTGAGATTCTCTGGCTGTTTGGAATCATTTTGGTCCACCAATCAGCATGTATAAGAAAGTTCCCATCTCAGACTGTTTGTCACTCATGGAGCGCCAGTGGGAGAATAGCTTCAAGATCTCTGTTTTAAGGAGTTTTAAAAGAAATTCTTTACAAAACATATTAAATCTTGATATCCTTAAGCTCTTATTTATTTTCCTTTATCTAGCTCAGGTACCCAAGCCAAGAATATTTCTTGACTGATTTATTGCAGAGAGTAAACAAACATTTATGTCATCTCTTTACTAAGGTACAGTGGGATGCTGTTTGCTTCAGTTTTTACATCCTGGCGAATGTTTTCTGATTGAGTGTTACTGAAGGAAGGTACTTTAGTGTTCACATAGGCAATGATCTCCTAGGTGCCAGGAGTACCACAGGCTGTATGATTCTGTGTAATCTTGGTTCTGGACAGGGAGTTTGTGTGGTAAAGACAATACACTGAATGGTCCAATTACCTTTGCATCAGTCACCTCGCCTCTGAGAGACAAGAGAACCATGGTTATTGTACATCCTCATTTGATTTTGTTAGCTGGGAGGGTTGTATGTACTCAAAGTAAAATTTGAATGACCTATGTTTAAAAGGCATCTCATTGCTTTGGTTTGAAGAATGAATGAAATAATTCTGTGGATTCTAAGGAAAAGGATAAACAGAGGTCTTCAGGAATAGGGAAGGGACATCACCTTTAATAAAGAAAAACATTTTCAGCTTCACATTCATAGCCTCCAGCCCACCTCTAATAGCTGTTCTTCACTAGTGGGATTCAAACCGTATGTTTGAACTTCCCTTGTAGACAACCATTCTTAAGTACACAGTTTCTCTGTTATGTATAATGTGGGTGGATGTTGCTTGGGTGAAGAACTGGGGCTCAGCGTGAAGCTGGAGATTTGTGAGGCTTTGGAGTCTTTGAACAAGCATGGGATGTTTGCGAAAGATCTTAGTGTTGTGCGATGCCACTCTTCTCCAAAGCTTGCTTTGGCAAATTACATCTCAAAAACTCTGCCCAAACCATAACAAAATCCTGTCTTCTTAAAACTGTAATGAAATTTGGCACAGTTTTCATCAAAAGAAAATAACAGAGACAGGAACACAGAGAGAAGGTCGGATCTGGACAGAAATAGAAGTCTGTTTAAAGAAGCCCTGGCTCTAGGGTCTCTTTGGGGACGGTTGGTGCCTTGATCCTGGTATTTCAACACAATTCTAAGCCTCTTGCTTATGTGAGTCCACAGCATATCCATCTCCACTCTCTGCCCCTTTCATCCTTTTCGGGATCTCCACTCACTCTCTGCCCCTTTCATCCTTCTCGGGGCCTCTCACTTGACACTTACCCGACCACCTACTTTTCTGATTTCTAACCTCACTCCTCCTTCCTTCTTCATTGCTACTTTCTCCACTGTGGCATAGCTTGGCCTTATCCAGATTTAAAAGAATCAGTTTTAATGTTTTTTTTTTTTTTCAAGAACATCCAGATTTCCTTCCAAACTAAAATATCACCTTTCCAGCTGGGAGCCAGCTCCTCAGAGGAAAGCTCTGACACTTGCCTGTGGTAGAATTACGAAATTTTATGAATTTGCCATAGGCAAAGTTTGCTTCCTGTTGAGGCCTAAACATCTGTTTTTTTTTTCATAAAGATCAATGTTCACAATATTTTTCTAGCAAAGAAAGCACATATAAAACAACAGCATTCATGACGCAGACTCTTTCATTGTTGTTTATCCTTTTATTTGGATGTGCAAGGACGGAATGGGCTCTCATGACACAGTTTCAGGAAACATCATTTTTTTAAATTTAATTTTTAAACTTTTGAGAATTTCATACATGAGTACTACGTTTATATCATTTCCTTATATTGGTGACATATTCCGTTAGGGGAATGGTTCAAGTGTTCTCCTGTGTTCACTTCCCACCTACATTAAAGTCTCTTTTCTTTTTTTTTTCTGTTCTTTAATATATAGATTATTGCATACATGTATGTATGTATACATGTAAATGTGGCATATATTATTTGTGAGCTGAATTACACTGAGCTGGTGAATGTAGACACAGCTAAAACACATTCAGGCTGTTGGGGGTTTGTTTTGTAACCCCGATATTTGCCTTGGCCTAAGGGCCCATTGGAAATCCAGGTCAAGAGGTTAAGCCACAGATTGCTGCTGACACATAAAACTTACCGCATACCTTCCAAAGCCTCTGTTCCCCAGTTGAACACATCACAGCTGCAAAACACGGGTTTTTACAAACTTTGGGTTAATGCTATATTTAAGAAGAATGGCTTACTCTGCCATCCCAATCAAATGTTTATCGGCCTAACCTTTCATTGATTCCAATTTGGAGTAAATTTACAATGCTAATACAGTCAGAGTAAAACCATAACATTAATCACTATCAAAAGGTAGTTTATTGCACTGCTCCATGCAAGGCTACTTTGAAATTTCTCTTTAATTCTCATAGAAGCCCTCTGCATTATGTATGGTTGTTAGCCATCCTCATTTCAGGGAGGTAAACGGAAGCCTGGAGTGGGGTTAGAAATGCTCTCTGAAGTATATATCGAGGCATCTAAATAGAAGCCTCTGGTGCCAGGAGTAGCACTTCTGAATACTGACTTAATTTTCTTTATAGTAGACAAGACTTCCTTTACAGATATTCTTGAAATAGAGTTTTGTCAAGGTTTTGGATTGTTAAAAAATAAAACCAGGATGTAGCTACAGCATCAGGGAGGAAGAGAAAGGAATAATCAAGGATAAAGAGGTCCAGTGTGGGAAGATTTTTCTGGTCAGCATGGTTCCCTGAGACTAATGCTAGGCAGGAGGAGAATGGCAGCCTCTTACTAAGCAAATCACCAATTAACTGTGTGAATGGGCAGACAGCAAGAAGCACCGAATTCTATAGAAAAGGCTGTGTTCCCTTCTTGGTGTGCTCTCTGCTAGGCAATTATCAGCCTTATGTCCCATTTTCTGGAAGAATTGGAGAAGAAGACAATATAAGAAGCTGTCAGTCATGGACATTCTGTGCCTAAATGGCAGGGCAGAGGCGGAAGTGAGAGGCACCAGAGGGGAACCTGATCACGTGACTGATCTGTCATGATAATTAATAGGGAGACTCATGGCCCTGATGTTTTAACAATTGTTCATCGGTGGATTATTGTTCATTTGTGGGAAAATGCTCCGAGGTACCTCTTGTGTTTTGGTGCTTTGACATAGGGTCCAGTCCACATGGTTCTTTTGCTTTCCATCCCTGGAGGTGAAGGAGGCCCATTTCAACCTCTGCTTGCTGCTTTCGACCATTTACCTCTACAGTTCTTCCCACGTTTTCTCAGTCCACATTCAACATTTTTGAGTTTCCTATCTCTGAGCAGCAGTGTGCTCATTAAAGCTGCTGGTTGACATTGCCATTCTCTGCTGATCTTCTTGGAGGCTGCCAGAGCAATGTTGGTACAGCTGTAACCTGTTTTCCAATCAAGAGAGGCCAGGGAGTCTGCTAATGAACAATCCCAGAGAACATGCCCAGGTAAAGACCGTGTGGTTTGAATGTCTCTCTTCACATTTATTTCTTTGTAGCGCGAGTCCATTAGTCAGGCAAATGTGTCAATTTGGTGCCATCAATGTCAGCAACACATTTGCCTTGCTTTTTGAATTGTATTTCCCAGTATTTTGCCAGAGGCAATTACTGCAGAGCTTTGTTTTGGAGACACTGGAGAGTTCTGGCCAAAAATTTCCTGGCTGAGAGTGCCAGACAGAGTTCCCACTGAATTCACTTCTTCCAGAAAGTCACTAATCACCACACAGAAAGCTCAGAGAACCCTGCCACATAAGCATTGAAAGGAGAGAGCATGGTCCATCTACTGGAGCTGATGGGTTGAGATTACCTGGGGTAGTGGTCCTCAACCTGTGGGCTGCAACACCTTTGTCAAACCTCCAAAAATATTCACATTATGAATTGTAACAGTAGCAAAATTACAGTTAGGAAGTAACGACCAAATTAATTCATGGTTTGGGGGTCACCACAACATGAGGAACTGTATTAAAAGGTTGCAGCATTAAGAAGGTTGAGAACCATTGTTCTAGGTGTTCATACAGAGGCAGAAATGAGCTCTGGGTGAGGAAAAGCATGAATGGCAGATGCTGGGTTGGGAGAGACCCAGCCACACTGTATTGTGTCTTTGGAGTTTAAGCTCAGGAGCCAGCGTGAGCAGCGTGAGAAGGAAAGCAAAACACTAGAATGCCGCAGTAAAGCTGGCTTTTCACAGGTGAGTTTTTGTGAGTCTGGAACTACTTCTCAGCGCTATTAGCGTTCTTGCTCCACGTCAGAATCGGAGTTAGGACACTGTTCATGGGAAGTGCTGGGCAACTGCAGACCTCCTGCGGGCAGTTAGAGGCTGGACCTGCACAATTGCCACACAGTGGAGCAGGGCAGCTCAGAAGACAGAAAAGAGAGTGGTGGCTGAGCTGAGCAGGCCACCTCATGCATTTCTGACAAATTTCTCCTTTTGGAGAGGGAAGAATGGAGAAAAGGAGAAGCACCGCTATTCTGCCAGGGGTTCCCCCTTAGGGGAAGCTGAAGCAAGATCTCCATGTCAGCTGAAGGCTTACTAAGCCATCACAGCACCTACCCACAATTCTCTGCAGAGCTTTCCAGATGCTGATCCGCCTACCTGTAGCTTTCCCCTTGTCATCCACTCCCCACACTTGCCTGCATTCCTAGAATGCTGAGCTCCTTATTCTGCTAGGACCACCTCTGTTTCCTAGCAACTGAATGTTTTTTTTTTTTTTCCTGTCCTCCCCTTACCAGCTTTTCCTTGGTGTCTTCCCAACTAACGGCTTCCAGAAAGCAGATTAGTGCTACGCTGAAATGTCCTCTCCTACACTGGGTAATACCGGAGCTCCTTGTGTTCCCATGGAAGGCTCTGTGGTTGTCCACCCCTAGATTCACGTCTCCATTCCTCCTCATTTATTGGCAGAACATTTATTAGGCATGATGGAAACACTTTTCTTCAGGTAGGAGTGAATGAGGAGTGAAATGTGGACATTCTGAATATAATTTTTAGGGACAACTTTGCAAAACAGGGGATTTGGCTCATGTGCTTTCTTTTTTTCTTTCTTTCTTCCTCTTTCTTTCTTTCTTTCTTTCTTTCTTTCTTTCTTTCTTTCTTTCTTTCTTTCTTTCTTTCTTTCTTTCTTTCTTTCTTTTTACATCTGCTTTTCTTTCTTCTTTTCCTGGAAATGAACTGTACCAGCTCTTCAGTTGTGACCAGGAGCCAGGAGGATGAAAGAATGACAGAGGCAAACAGTAAAAAGCTCCTGGTGTCTGATGAGGTGATAAAACCATGGTGGCAGGCTTGGGGTTATCTTATCCCCCAGTATCTTGTTAAGTGAATGACACAATTAAATCCCTTCCTCCTGGACCCTCCATTCACTAGGCATTTCTGCTACTTGTGGACCAATGCATTTCTGGCTAACACTGTGCCTACAACTGTGCTTTAAAAAATCCTTATTATTGATTCTTAGTGAATTTCACATCATGCACACCAATCTCATTCATATCCCCCTCCTTTTGTACATGCCTCCCACCTTTGCAACTCCCCCCCCTCATAAAAAAATAAAATCTCATTGTGGAAGCTGTAGTGTGTCACAGTGTGTCCCATAGAAAACCCTTTGTCCACACTTCTTTGTTTGCAAATAGTCATTGCAATGACTCCTGGTCTGGTATGAGGCCTCTGGCTTCTGCTGCTCTATCAATACCTGAGCCTCATTGGGACTCTCTTTGGACATCCTGTTGTTGCCTTGTGTCATAAAACCTGTACTTTTGGATCATGTAAGGCCAGCCCCTTCATTCACTCTAGCAGTTCACTGATTGAGTAGATGTTGGGGTGGACCCATTCAAAGTCCCAAATCTGGGGCTGACAAGTATCTAAGCTGGTCAACCCACTGGCTCCCCTGCTCTCATGCCCAAGCCAGCACCCTCCTGCAATCCTGGTCAGCTCTTCCCTGCTACCCAGGTGAGGTGTAGGGTCTACTCTTCTGAGTACTGCAGCAGGTGAGGGGCAGGGCCAGCTCACCTGCTCTGATGACCTTGGGGCCAGCTCTCTTGCCTGCTATAGGTGGCAAAGGGTGAGCGGGGCATCTCTCTGTTGCCTATGTTACTGCACACCAGAGAAGCAGCAGGACCAGCTTTCCCATGCTTGTATCCTTGGGACCAGCTCACCCACAACTCCCACAATATGTGGGCCCCCTCTCCTGAGTACCACAGCTGGCCCACAGACATGGCCCCCAGTGGTAGCAGAGGCTAGGTTCCCACCATGGTCCCAGGTGGCACTACAGGCTACTCACACCAGGCTGTTCCTCACTACCTTTGGGTACCCTTCATCATGCCCACACCCTTCTGCTTCTCTTTCTCCACCACTCACTTGCCCCCCTTAGTGGCACCTGGGGTTTCTGAGTGTTTGGAGTTGTCCCAGGAATAGTCTCAGGAGTGCTATGTCCTACTTGTACCTTATGACATGGGGCAGGGGTCATCTTGGGCATGGTCTGCCCCTCTCCCCCATGGTCATCTTGGGCTCATGTTTTAAAAAAAGAAATGTTAAGCTGCTAAGCATTCAGATGTTCATGGGTCAGAACACCGAGGGTAGGCACAGCCTCTCACTTCTGTGACACACATCCTGACACACATGGGACACAGCAGCTGCACCTGCAACACCTTTAGGGGCAGATGATCACCGTGGCTTTAACTGCAACTTATTCTCTCTCTCCATAACTGTCTGTGAAGAACTTGAGATGGAAACACTTTTCTTTCAGGTAGGAGTGAATGAAGAGTGAAATGTAGACATTCTGAATATAATTTTTAGGGACAGGGCTTCCAGAATGCTCCAAGCCCCTTGTTTGAATCTTGGAGGTTTTTGATGTTACCATGGAAGCCAGTTTTCTCTCTGTCGATGACAGTTGATGCGGTTATTAACATTGCATGTATGCCCATAAAACCCATAACTCAAGTGGCTGCTGGTAATGCAGTTCAGTAACCCACAGATTTAAAATCATAAGACTAGTTTTAATATATAATCTGTTATTAACTTCATAGTATAACATGAAACCCGTCACTATTTAATTGAAGAAAGAAAATATTGGCAGAAATCTCAATAAATCAGAGAAAGGCAAGACTGGGCTTAGTTCTAGAAAATTGTCTGCTTTGAATTCATTGAATTTGGAAATGCAATGAATTTATAATTTAGAGTTAATTCATTGTTTAACTTTCTTGCAAGGTAGTGATCACAGATCATTACCCCTGCTCCCTCAAACTACCAAGTGAATCAACTTCCATGTTTTGTGGTTGGTGTTGAATTTATACATGGTATAAACCCTTCAGCCACCATTTTGTTTACCTTTCGTTCGTTGGATGAAGAGTTGTTTCAGGGTTTTTGTTCAGTTCGGGAGCACACAGCCTTAGGTATTACACATATGTGTGTTTGGCACACGGGACAGTGGTCACAGCATGGTCAAGTGGGGCATGCTTAGTGGGTTGGTGTGAACAGACACTTTACTTGCAGGTGGTTTCCGCAGGCCACTGGAGTTTGCAGGAGCTGGCCTCGGTGGCCAGGTCGTGAGCAGGAGGAGCTTGGATGACAGTCGCTGCTGCGGCTCACAAGCTTGCTTTATGTTAACTCTGCAGTCATCAGATGTTGCTCTCTAAGCTAGTGTAAACAGAGTTGCATGCAGCGATAGAAAGCCCCAGCGCGAGAAGCTGGCATCGCAGCAAAGTCTAGAGCTCACAGAGAATAAAATAACCAGAGACACATTGGCTACAGTCCCTGAATGATAATGAGTTTCAAGTTGGTGCCAAGTTTATGTCCCACACCCCTGAGGTCCTATAGGAAGGACATAAACTTAGCCGCACAGTTCTTTCAAAAGAATTGCAGATTTATATGTTCAATAAAGCTTTAATTATATTAAAAATTCTGTGAAAATAGTTTTGGGGGCTGGAGAGAGATGGCTGAGTTGGAGGAGTGCTTGGTGCACCAGCGTGAGCACTTGATTGTGGATTCTTAGTGTCCATGCGAAGCTGAGCATGGTGCACGTCTGCGTCTCCCACACTGGGTGTATGGAAACAGGCAGATCCATCATTGGTCAGCCAATCTAGCCAAATGGATGACCTTGTCTTAAAAATGGAGGAAGACACTCACTGTTGACCTCTAGCCTCTACACACATGCACACACCCACAGGTACATACAGATATACCACACACACAGATATACAAACAAATTCACAACACATATAGACACACAGGCAGAAACAGAGGCACTCACACAGATACAACACACACACACACACACACACACACTTACCCAGATACACATAGATGCACACACACCAATACAAACACATGTACAGATATGTAGCACACACACACAAACACACATGCAGATATACTACAACACAGACATACACACAGACCAACACACACCAATGCACACATGAAGACACATACACAGGCACATATAGATAACACAAAGAGAGACAAACAACACAGAGATATGTGATACCCAAACATAGACATATACAGACACGGATGGAGACAGATATAGAATACACAGACATACAAAAATACATGACACACAGGTGTAAAACATACATACACAGACACACAAATACACACACACAAATACACACACTCACACACACACACTACACACAAACCTTTTGCTTGTTGAAAACTTCAAAACTGACACCAAGATGCAAATGTCTAGAGTGGACAAATCTGGTGAGGAGGTCATGATCCATAAACACCTTTTCAATGAGTCTATATTTTCAATAAAAATATCTATGTATATATGATCTGAAATATGCTATGTGTGAAAAGCTGCCTGTAATAAAAAGAACCTGAGGAAACTAATATTCTTGCTATAATCCTGTCCCAGGAAGCATACCAGAAAAGAGAACTGTGACTCTCCTCCAGACAAAATGAAAAGGACAGAAGGGTATGAGTGGGTTACTGATTAGAGCTGACTACCACCACACTAGTACCCAGAAGCCCACACTCGGCTTGGGGCCAAATGCCAAACATTCAGGAACTGCGCTATGGTGGCTTACTCTAACCAGAAGAGCACTCTTCCAGACTAGCACCGGCAATAGACCGTGACCTTGCACGAGTGCTTTTTCTGTCACTGCCAAGCCCCACTGGACTTGTCGTTTTTCCAACCTGGCCTCAAGAGTGAATTCCTTTACCAGCCAGACAATACTTCCCCCATACTAAAATGGTGTTTATGTTACAAGTGGCTTCATTGTTATTTTTTTTTTTTACCTCTTTAACTGTTACTTTGTGAGCTGATAACCCCACCCACGTGCAACCCCAAACGCTACATGTATTCATAAGAAAAAAATGCTAAAATGTATAGTAATGTTAAAATGCTTGGAGGATTCCCAACTCAATGTCTGTATGGAGGAGAGCTAGAAAATCCTTTCTACCAACAGCGGTAAAAAGATGAGAGGGATAGTGGTAAGTGGAACTCTCTCCTGCAACATTTCATTTGTCATTTCTCCCTGGCTGTATCTGATGGGCCACATTTTAAGGGTTTGGAGATGAGTGGTTTAGAGCAAGGAAAACAATGAGTTTTAGGTGTTTCTGTGTACATGTATATTTTTTGCTAAGATGGATGTTCAGTCATCATTCTTTTTCTATACATAGTTATCAGTAAACATCATGTATCATACATCTTTAATGAAGTTTGCCTTTTATTTTTCACCCTGAGGAATGGCTGTTACCATTGAAGATTGGACTGTCTTAGTCTGTTTCCTCACAGCCTTCCACAAGGAGCTGAGACTTGGTTACATTATAAAGGATACAGGCCTACTTGACTCATTGTTCTAGATCAGTGGTTCCCATTCTTCCTAATGCTGAGGCCTTCTAATACAGTTCCTCATGTTGTGACCCTGACCATAAAATTATTTCCCTGATACTTCATAACTGTAATTTTGCTAGTGTTATGAATTGTAATGTAAGTTTCTGATATGCGACCCCTGTAAGATTGAGAACTGTTGTTGTAGAGGATTAGGAGATTCAAAATTGTGGTCTTGGCATCGGCTCAGGGCCTGGTGAGGGCCTTCTTGCTGTATCATAACATGGCAGAGGGTATCAGAAGGAGATAGAGGAGCTGTGATTGCTCAGACCTTCTGTGTGAAGCCATGAATTCCATAAAGTGGCTCTCACCCTTACGATACCATCTAAACCTAATTAGGTCCTTAAAAAGCTCCATCTCCAAATGTAATCACCATTCACTATAGAAGATGAAGTTTCAGCCCATGAGCTTTGGGGGGAGGGGGGGAACATTCTAACGACAGCAAACTTCTGGTGACCTGCTTAGATTCTAAAATGTGCATGCTTATTATTTCAGGTTTCATATAGGTAAGCAGATAACAGCATGGGGTTCCCTAGCTTGTCTCACTGATGTTTAAAAGAAAACCTGAGGACTCAGACCTACCCCACTTCACTGTGCTTGAGTTCATTCTTTTGAGAGATCTGGCTGGCAGGCAGACAGCTCATACACAACTCCTGCCTCATCTTTGCAGCCTTCTCTCTGGAGGAGGGCCCAGAACAGCAGCCCTTGTGTTCTGTGGTCCTCCCAGGAGTTGGGCTCCCTACTACCAGATAGCTCTTGCTTGGCTTATCTCTCTTTAGCTGTTTTAGAAACCTCCACTCTTGCAAACCCCTTCCTTATTCTTATCCCTGTGCCTTTGGGGGTGGCCTGTGATGTTTTAATTAACATTTTTATCTAGTCACTATTGTGACTATTTGCGAGGGCACCAGAAGGAGAGGAACTTTATAAATAAAGTGATTAGTCCATCAAAATCAACGCAGGCAGGATTTAGCCTCCCCTGAGTGGGGAGGCATCCCTCAGCTGAAGATTTACACCAGCCAGTGCTCACACACACACACACACACACACACACACACACACACACACACACACACACACAAAAGGGCAAGTCACACAACCTGTTTACTGGAGTCTGTTGACACTGTGAGAAGCTGGTGGGTGGTACTGCAGCTGCTGTTTGGAAGCTGCCTCAGCAGGGAAGAAGCAGCACAAGACTGTAAGGGACAAACTGTACCAAGAGGCGGAAAAAGAAAAAGTACAGTTGAAAAAGCTATTCAGTTGCAAAAATAGTAGCTGCAGCATTATGGCTGCATCATTGGCAATCTGCTTCCTCGGGAGAGTGGTGGCTTCAGGATTTTAGTCGGTGTCTGCCGCAGCGCTTTCCCAAATGGCATCAAGTACAGAGGAGAGGAGAGGGCACGTGTTCTGGTTTATCTCTTCCTCCACAGAGGCACATTCTCCGTGCAGAGCAACAGGAGTCATAACCCTGATGACACGCGGTGGCTATGAAAATGAATGTGCAAACCCCACTTTGAGGGAGCAGCAATAGTTCTTGTCACTTTGTTTCAGAGTTGTGAAAATAATGTCAGCCTCAGAAATCATCCCTTGCAGAAGGGAGGAGATGTGTCATTGAGTGTAAGCTACATAATTGAGTTTGGGTTTTAATTACAAAGAAGGGTCATGGGGCAAGGAAGCAACTGTCACTGCAGTGCTTCAATATCCATTGAATTCTGCCATTTTTGGCAAAGGCTGAGGCCAGTACAAAGGCCCTGGCTGCGTTATTAATCATGTTTGTTGGGCAAGCTGCAATAATCTGCTGCCTGGATACAAAGCCAAGGACAGAGTTGCCGGCGGGGTGTGATGATTAAACACTTGATACCACTCACTTTCAGACCCTTCTTCTGCTAAGGATCAATTCTCTCTCAGCTCTGCCTAATTAAGGGGATACAATGGAAGGAAGTGATCTCAATAACGTCTTGAGTTCAGTTGTCATATTTTTGATTACAAGGAAAGAGACAACAAGAAGGCTGGCGGAGTTGTTTGGATATAGGACACTCTATGCTGGTTGCTAGGGAAAGAAAGGCCCAGGGGTTCTGTAGACAAGGGAACTGGGATGTGGGGTCGAGACTCCAGCACAGAGCTCTGACACTTGCCCTGTCCTTGGATGCCCTTTTGTCTTGTTTCAAAAGTAGGCTCTGCTATTCCATCCTATGGAATTATTTCTTGATTTCTTGATGGTGAGCTTGAAGAGAAGATCTGTTTACCTGCTTAGCCATTCAGGGTGGCTTTCTACAGACAGAATAATCGTCATCAATTAAGTGACTCTGAATCACCGAGTATTTAGGTATTAATTTCCATGAAATGACCTTAGTTTGGTTAACAGGGAACAGTGCTCCTTTCATTGGGAGAAGCATCTTCAGAAATGTGATGTCTTTGGTGGATTTGTGTTTGTTTTGTCAAGGGTGGGCTCTGCTATTCCATTATATGGAATTATTTCTTGATTTCTTGATAATGAGCTTGATGAAATAGACCTTTTGACTGTTTGATGTTCTAACCAACATTTTAAGTGTCCGTCCAAAAAATGATATGAAGCATTTATGATGACTGTCTCATGAGACAGGGTGTGTTTGATCAAGTATACTTTGGGCAAAATTGTTCTAGACAATGAATAGATTGTGGTCATTATACATACATACATACATACATACATACATACATACATACTACATAGTACATACATCCACATTTCTGTGTAAGAGGGAGTGTACCCTATCACCTCAGGTTTTTTTTTTTTTTTTGGTTGTTCTAAGAATTTTCACTCTTGTTGGAGTTGAAAATTCTATCTTATTTTACTTTAGTAATACCGAAAGTTTATAAGGCTAATAATGCAGCTTTAAAAATCATATTTTTTATTAATTCAAGAATTGTATAAAATGTATTTAGATTATGTTCATTCCCACCCTTGCCTCCTTCCAGATCTATCTCTACCTAATTTTTGTTCTTTCTTTTCTAAAAACCCACCAAGTGCAGCTTGCGTTTTCCAACCTCTCTTGCATTTGGGCTTACCAGGGTGTGTGGTCATATACTAGGTGTGACACCACTAAGAACTGGTTTCTAGAGAGGTCACACACCCTAGGGGAGTATCTACTGCTATTATTCTGCTAAATGGGTAGAGTATTAAGACTAAAGGCTTATTGTCATACTCATAGATAGGTTCTCATCTCAATCCCCATCAAATGAGTAGTTTAGCAGTTAACACAGAGACTTTCATGTGCGGAGAAGAAGATATTTGGGAGGTTTTTTGTTTTTGTTTTGTTTTGCTTTGTTTTGCCCTAAATGGGATGTCTCTATATCATGTTCCTTCCCTCTAGGATCAAGCTTATTTAATGAAAATAATCTGAATGTGATGTCAATGAACACTTGCCATTTTTCTGGCTGCCTCACTTCTGAATCCCTTTATTGACTTTCTGCAACCCTCCATTGGACACATCATTCACTGGAAGTCAAGTATTACCTTTAAAGAGTTGGAAATGTCTATCCAGGAACGGCGAATCTACAGTGTGGAAAGGAAGAGGAAAGATGATTGAGTCTGGACTTGTGACAGCATCTAGGAATGGTATGCAGAAACCATACGCAGGCATGACCATGGTTTGACAAAGCTTGTTTCTAACCTGGATTATTCTGGATCTTATATATGTAGCCTTTAATAAATAACCCAGTGTAAGTCAAATATTAGAGTGTATTTTTGAGGGACATAAGCAGCCAAAGACTCAAACAAGGAATAGGGACTTAAATTATTTGTTTCAGTTAAACACAATAGGGAAGCAACTATTTTCCCTAATGCTTGTCTTGTCTGAGAGTGAGCTGACCTGAGTTCTGGAAGAATGTTTGTAAGAGCTGAGTTCCTGGGGTACTGGCTGCTTATCAATCCTTTCTCTGATTCTTGAAACTCGACTAGAAGAGGCCAACGGCTCCTCTGAGATCCTCCATTTCTTGACATAGTTAAAAAATGTGTACAAATTAGGAAAAAGTAAGATTCTGTACAACGGGGAGATAATGTGCATTTATTTTCAGTGCAGAGGCAACAGACAGAGTGGTTTGGCCCTGGAGATTTGGATGCTATGCAGATCTCATCATTATCCCAGTCACAAGTCTTTGGTACAGAGGATTTCATAATGAGTTAATTCTCTTGAAAAATGTTTAAATCTTTAGAGCCAATCACGATTCTAGCACAGTGATTCTCAACCTGTGGGCGGCAATCCCTTTGAGGGTCACATATCAGATACAGTGCACATCAGATATTTGTATTGTGATTCATAACAATAGCAAATTGCAGTTATGAAGTAGCAACAAAACAATTTTATGGTTGGAGGTCACTACAACACGAACAACTGTATCAAAGGTCGCAGCATTAGGAAGGTTGAGAACTGCTGGACTAGTATATAGTTCATCTTTAGATAAAATAAAGTTCATTTATTGAAGATGAGATTAAATGTGTAAATTAAAACACAAAACAATACAGAAATTCATTATTAAAAGAAGACTAGGCCAGGGGTAATTTTCCAAACTAAATTCTGATAAGCCAAGGTTTTGCAGTGACATCTCAGGGTCAGCTTGGCATAGGGGAAGCTCTTCTTGCTATATTAGATGTGGACAAAGGATCTCTTCATAAATGTTTATTTGAACATAAATTAGAAACTAGTGTGTGAGGGTCACTCTCCCTTGTGTGTTTTAAATCTCTGTTTCTTAGCAATAGCATTCCTTAAACGATTTTTAGTGGTGGTAGAGGACTTGAACCCAGGACCTCACTCATGCTAAGCAACCCTTAAAACCAATTTTTCTGTCCTTTCTCTCATGCTCTGTTCTCTCTTTACCCAAAAATGGGGAGACAATACCCTAATATTGTGCATCTCGCTTGAGAAGCACCGAGATGCAATTCAACCCTTTCCAAATATACTGAATACCTTTTAAAAATACTTTCAAAAAATATATGTTTAGGTTCATCGCTAAGCACTTTGTTTTTTCAAGAATGCTGAGATACTATGTGGTAAGCAGATGATTTTCCAAGCCCTGACATGAGACTCACATCTGTGACCCGGCATTAGACAGCCTTCCATTCTATCCTTACCTACTGTAATCCAATCCCTACCATACTGCCTCCACAGCTACCTTTTTGTTTCCTTATCCCCAACCATGTAGGAATTGTCATAGAATAAGGAATGAAAAAGAGAGACAGACAGACAGGCAGATAGACAGACAGACAGAGACAAACAGAGACAGAGGGACAGAGAATGCACAACAATATTCAAGTGGCGAAAATTAGAAAAAAAAAGTTTTGAAAAACATTTCTATGTAAACATAAATGTTTTCCTGTCCCGTGCTGAAAGTGCCTATCACAAATTCTCACCTTCTTGGTATAGCCAACCTCATTAGTCAATTCATAGGACCTCAATTGCCTACCTTTGGACAACCTTGCACCAGGCAGCGTCCCTGTCATTTGTAGCTGACTTGGGGATGTGTCTGTCATCCCTGTGTTCCTGTACCTGCTGGTAGCACTTATCTTCCTCACTAGTGGAATTTGTGTAAGTTCTCTGAGGACAGGGACTATGCCCACCATCACCTCCTCAGCAAGCAGTGCAGGTCCCTGGCACCTGTTCTTTAGTATATGCTGTATCTAAATTTGCTCAGTATTTGCCCTTCTGTCTACGAAATCCAGAAACTAACACCAAAAAAATTTGAAAAGCAATGTTAACTAGATGATTGCTGACATTTGTGGATTGTCAATTTTGTTTTTCAACACCAGCTTCCATTGTCTTAGAGACAGTAGAGAAGGAGGCATAAAAGCAGGTGTGGGTGACAGAAAGCAGCTTTCCAATGGTATTTTTCTTATTCAACAAAGTCTACAGAAGTCTGTCTCCCAGTGAACTTTCCTACACCAGAGACTCACATAGCTGCTAGGACCATTATCTTTTGCCTGGTCCCCTCAAGTCTTAGAGAATCCATCTGGGTTCTAGAAAACGTCTGAAGCTTGGCTCAGTCAGAAAGACAGAAAAGCACTTTGGGGACATCAGAGTCAGTGGCCTAGCTGTGTTGTTCTTTTGTACTGCTGAAGCCTACAGAGTATTTGTGACCAGAGTTCTTTCTGTGGAGTGGCTGGAGGGTGCTAAGAAGGTGCCTAAGACTGAGTTTAACACACACACACACACACACAACACACCACGATGGTCACATAGATACAAACTGCTGGTTCCCTTTTAGTTGTTCACATTAGTTTTCATTGTGTGGATAACAAAAGGGGGAAAAAAAACCTCTTCCCTTTCTGAGATATGATAAGGAATAGTGACTGTCTTTCAAATTACAGGAAACCATGGAAACACGCCTTGAGAGATTTCACCTGGTCAGTGACCTGCTTGTGGCTATTTTAATCCTGGGTCAGAGTTAGTAGATAACAATGTCTCTATTTTTAAAAAGCTGAAACTGTTTCATATTTTTATTGTACGTGCTTTACTTTGTAAGCTTTTTGATGCTCCCATTCTTATTTTTGAGTGATATATATACACACACATATATATAAATATATAATCATTTATTTTTATTTATTTAAATAAATTTATAATGAATACTGTATTTATATCATTTCTATTGCCTTTTCCCCCTTCCAACTGCTTCCATGATTCCTTCTCAAATCTCATATATTTTCTTCTTTAATTATTATTCACACACACACACACACACACACACATCCTGATCAGTGCATTTAGTGTTGGCTGTTCATATATGTGCTTAGGGCTGACTGCTTGGGATTTGATAACTTATCAAAGGGCTAATTCCTAGAAAAAAATGGATTCACCCTGTCTTAGCAACCATTAATGTTGTCTGTAGATCTTCATGTAGTGTTGGGGTCTTGTGATATTTCCTTGTGGTCAGGGATAGATAGGTGTACACAGTCACACAGACATGCAAGGACAGACATAGACACAGAAACAGAGTCACAAGACAGCCTTCAGGCAGGCATGGATTCAGTCTCCAACAACCAAGAGAGTATGTAGGATTCAGGGGAAGCAAAGTAGAGAATTCCAATCTGGGCTTGCTCTTGGCTAAATGGCACCAAGAGTGCTTTGATTTCTTTCCTTAACGTGACGCCAACACACATTATTGGTGACTTTGAGTTTACTAATGTGTTCAAATGAGTTTCCTATGTTGCCGTAGCCCGCTAGTGTTATCATTGTGCTCATCTTGTTTAGGCAACCATATTGTTAAATTTTATGAGGGTAGCGTCTCTGTTAGTTATAGAAGACACTATCCTGAATCAGATATCCTGGCCCTTTGTCTTCCACAGTCTTTCTGATTCTTCCTTGATGTTCCCTGAATGTTCATTGTAGGGACTGTGTGGAAGATGGGTTAGTTATTGTTACCAGCTCTGGATTCCTATGATGGTCTCCATCTACTGCAAGAGGAGACCCGGAGGTCATGGAGGGGATGCTGTCTGGCTTGTTCCGACTGCTTTCTTATAGAACCCAGGAGTGCCAGCGAAGGGTGGCACCACCCACATTGGGCTGGACTTGCTCACAGCCATCACTAATTAAGAAATCCTCTACAGGAGTGCTTACACCCAGTCTTATGGAGGCATTTTCTCAATTGAGATTCCCTTCTCTCAGATGACTACTATAGCTTGTGTCTAGTTGACATAAATCTAGCCATCACAGCCACCAAACAAAATTCAGTTGTGTATATATGTACCACATTTTAGTCATCCATTTATCAACCATTTGAGGGATATCGTCAATAGTGATTATTTGTTGATTTTTTTTTAAATTGTTTATGGAAAATATTCTTTTTCTCATACAACATATCTTGATTACAGTTTCCTCTTCCTCTACTCCTTCCAGTCCCTGTCACTTCCCTTTCCTCTGGATCCACATCTTTTCTGCCTCCATTAACCAAGAACAGGCTTCTAGGAGATAACGACCAAACATGACCCAATAAAATATTAGAAAAAAAAAAAAACAAAACCCATCACATTGAGGCTGTCTTTCCACCTTCTAAGATCTTCTTCAATTTCTTTCTTCAGAGATTTGAATTTTTTTTCATATAGGTCTTTCACTTGCTTGGTTAGAGTCACCCCAAGGTACTTTATGTTATTAGTGGCTATTGTGAAGGGTGTTGTTTCCCT
>CM053765.1:37662025-37678451 GCA_028658305.1 Pachyuromys duprasi | reverse complement strand
AGCCATCTTGGATCCCCCCCCCCCATTTTACCTATATTTTGATGTGCCCTTTTCTTCAGTCGATCTGCTCCTAATTGGGGCATTTCTAATTACCTAGCTTCCACATGCACTCCAAGGCAAGCATACAGAGCAAAAACTTTTATGCTAGGAGTCACATAGGGGAGAGAACAGGAGGTGTTTGTCCTTCTGTGTCTGGATAACCACACTCAGTATAATATTTTTCAGTTCCATCCATTTGTTCAGGCATTTCATGATTTCACTTGTTCTTTTTATTTCTGAAAGTATTTGTTGTGTCAGGAAGAAAGCCACCTCCAGTCCTATTTTCCAGAGCTATCAGGTTGTTCATGAGTGGTCTTGCAAAGGTCTAAGTATTCATTTCCTTTGAGTTTATATACTGAATTCCCAATCATCTGGTGATGGTACCCTGAGATGGGCTTTTGGAGGTGATTTTGTCAGAGAATACCTCCTCCACACACTGGGTTATTACCCTCATCAATACCAATAGAGAGCTCTTTGCCCCTTCCACCATGGAAGGCCGTTATGATACTGTGCCTTTTATGAACAATGAAATAGTCCTTCCTGGGAAACTGAACCTGCCATACCTTGTTAGAGTTCCAGCCTTCAAAGTTATGAGTCAGAAGACTATTGTTTAAAAGCTTACATTGTGGCCTTTTATGATCATAGCCTGAATAGAAGGGGGTTGATGTCTCAAAAGGGAGAAAAATACTACCATAAAAGAGGGACCTACTGCATTTTCAAAGTTTATCAATGGATACAGACAGTTTTAATTCTATTAAGTGTTATGTATAGGGCCTTTCCACATCATGAATGGTTTGGAATTAGCAAATAAAAAAAACTATAGACAAATAACAAACCCATAGTCAACACTGTAACTTATGGTACAGATCTTACTCAGGATGAGAAATGATTATCCAGAAACAGCATGTTTCTGTAACTTGTCTACATCAAGTACTTTCTATACATGTATCTATAAAGAAATTATTTAAGTCTATCTGCCTCTTCTTCCATAAGGATTCTCGCACTCTGTCCAAAGTTTGGCTATAAGTCTCAGTATCTCTTTTGATAGATACTCTATCCTGGTGGATAGAGTCTTTTCCATGGTCCTCTGTGGAAGGCTCCTATCCTGTTCCTTGTCTTCTTCTACTTCCATCCTGTCTGTCATTCTGAATGAGGATTAAGCATCTTCCCTAAGGTCCTCCTTGTTGTTTAGCTTCTTTTGGAGAATAGATTTTAGTATGTTTATCCTAAATTATAAGACTAGTATCCACTTATAAGTGAATATATATCGTATGTGTCTTTCTGCTTCTGGGTTACCTCACTCAGGATGATCTTTTTTAGTTCCCACCATTTGCCTGCAAATTTCGTAATTTCCTTGTTTTTAATTGCTGAGTAGTATTCCACTGTGTAAATGTACCACACTCTCTGTACCCATTCCTCCTCTGAGGGGCATATAGATTGTTTCCAGATTCTGAATATTGTGAATAGAGATGCTATGAACATGGTTGAGCAAATATCCTTATTGAATGGTGGAGCATCTATTGGGTACATGCCTAGGAGTGGTATAGCTGGGACTTGAGGTAGCACAATTCCTAATTTTCTGAGGAAGCACCAGATAGATTTTCAAAGTGGTTGTACAAGTTTACATTCCCACCAGCAGTGGAGGAGGGTTCCCCTTTGTCCACATCCTCCCCAGCATGCGTCATCCCTTGAGTTTTTGATCTTAGCCATTCTGATGTGTATGAGCTGAAATCTCAGTGTCGTTTTTTATTTGCATTTCCCTGATGACTAAGGATATTGAGCATTTCTTAAAGTGTTTCTCCGCTCTTCGATAATTCTCTGTTTAGCCCTGTACCCCATTTTTTAATTGTATTACGTGGTTTGTTGGTGTTTAGCTTCTTCAGGTCTTTAAATATTCTGGATATTAGCCCTCTGTCAGATATTGGGTTGGTGAAGATTTTTTTCCCAGTCTGTAGGCTGTCATTTTGTTCTGATGACAGTGTCCTTTGCTTTACAGAAGTTTTTCAGTTTCATCAGGTCCCATTTATTGATTGTTGATCTTAGAGCCTGTGCTGTTGGTGTTGTGTTCAGGAAGTTGTCTCCTGTGCCAATAAGTTCAAGGCTCTTCCCCACTTTTTCTTCTAACAGTTTTAGTGTATCTGGTTTTATGTTGAGGTCTTTGATCCTCTTGGAATTTTATTTTGTGCATGGTGATAAATATGGGCTTATTTGCATTTTCCACATTCAGTTAGACCAGCACCATTTGTTAAAGACACTGTCTTTTTTTCCATTGTATGGTTTTAGAGATAGGAAGACCTGGAGGGGTCAGAGGCTCCACAAGAACAACAAAGCCAAATTACCTGGGCACAAAGGGGCCTGCTGAGACCAATATTTCAACTAAGGACCATGCATGGAGAGGACCTAGATCCCTGTTTAAAGGAAGCCCATTGGCTGCTCAGTTTCCAAGTGGGTTCCCTAGTAAGGGAAACAGGGGATGTCTCTGGCATGAACTCAGGCTCTTGGCTGGCTCTTTGATCACCAAGGGGGCGCAGCCTTGCCAGCCCACAGAGGACAATGATACAGCCAGCCTTGATGAGACCTGGCAAGCTAGGGTCAGATAGAAGGGGAGGAGGTCCTCCTCTATCAGGGGAATAGGGAAAGGGTATAGGGGGAAGAAGTGGGAGGATGGGTGTGACTGGGAGGAGAAGAGGGAGGGACTGCAGCAGGCATACAAACTGAATAAATTGTAATAAATAGATATATAAATAAAATTACATTTAAAAAAGGAAATTATTTAGTTTGTTTTTCATGGCAAATTCCATTATTTTTCAATCATTCAAATCTTAAAATTACTGATGAAATCTATTTTACATTTAATTTTAATATAATTAGCATATTACATTTATGTTCTTTAAAATTTTTAATTAATTAGTGTGCATGTGTGTGTGTAAATATTGGTGGGCACGTGTCATATTGGCAAGTAGAGATCAGAAGTCAATCCTAAGTAGTCAGAGTACTCCTTCCACCATGGCTACCAGGGATATCTCTCAGATGGTCAGTCTTGGCTACAAGTGTCTTTACCCATTGAGCCATCTGTTTGGCAATGCATCTTTGAGTTTAAGGGATATTGGCTTACAATTTTCTTGTAACAAAAATATTGGCAGAGTCAAACCAACATGCCATGATGTTTTATGTGAGGTTGGTATTATTTGTTTCCTAAGTAGTTGATGTAATGCTCCAGCTAGGACACTTGAGATTAAGGTTCCCTGGAAAGCATAGTGTCACTGTAAGAATTCTAAGTTTATAAATTCAATTTTTCTTCTAAATAATTATACACATACTTAAAATTTCTGACTTTTTCATTGTTTGTATTATCTCTTGTCAAATAATTTGTATATTTCATCTAAGTTGCTTATTTTTTGACAAAGTTTTCACCCACTTTTCTTAATTATTATTTTAGTTTCATGATCATATTAATCTCAGCTCATTGGTATGTTTTAGGCGAAGTTCATCATTTAGCACTTTTATTTCTTTTCAAAGAAGCTACATTTTTTCTTGTTGGCTTTTTTCTTTTGACTTCTACTTGTTTTTAATTGATTTATGCTCTGTGTTAGTCAGCTTTCTATAGTTGTAACAAACACTTGGGATGAATCATCTTATAAGAAGTGAAGCCAGCTAGCCTGGAATTCCAGGCACCCAGGAGACTAAGGCAAAATGATCACAAGTTCAAGGTGTGCCTGGGCTTGTTAAGTGAGTTACAGGCTAGCCTGGATAATTTAGTCAGACCCTCTTTCAAAATAAAAGGTGAAAGGAGGATGGAGAAAAAACTCACAGGCGGAGTCCTGACTTCATATATGTGAGGCCATATGTCAAATGCCCAGTAGCCAGAATCATAAGGAAGGTTAATCAGGCTATGGATGGTTGACCTTATGCTTTGAAGCCTATGGTAAAGCAGGATGCCATGGTGGAGGGAGACTGAAGGAAAAAGAGAGATGAAAAGATGGTGTTCTTATATTGCCTTCCAGACCATGAGGATAATGATCTAATTTCCTATGATTATGCCCCAGCATAATCATAGGTTCCATCGCTTGCAAGCAACCATCATGGCTGGTGACACAGGCCTCTGGATGATGTACACACAATTATAGCTTGCTGTTAATAGTCATTTGGTTGTAACATTCTCTTCTTTTTCTACATTTTAAGGTAGTTAAATGATTAAATTTTTAAGAAGTTTTTCTAATGTATGTGTTTACAGTGGTGGATTTCTCTCTGTGTCTTTCCTGCCTCGGTTTCTGCCTCTAGTTGTACGTGCACTGGAACTATGGCTCTCATCTCCTAAACCTCTGAGGTCCTTTCACTTTTTCCTCTGAGTTCTTTTTGTTCTGCTTTCAGATAACCTTGCCTTGCCTTTACATCTGAAGTACTAGACTGTAGCTGAATTTACTAGTGATAATTTTATTTATGTCTTGTAGGTCTGTATTTTCATTTTTATAATTTCCAAATTCTTTATATTTTCTATATAGATCTGAAAATATTTGCTGTGTTCTCTCTCCTGGGTTATGATTCTATCCTATTATGATTTTGTTTTTCTCGGCTCATATTTTTATTTTTTTATTTTTTGCCTTGGTAATGGTTTTATTTCCCTGTTCTCTCCTAGGTTTGTTTTATAAATGTTTGTTGAATGTTTGGATTTTTATGTCTTCTTTGAAAAGAGTGTAGAGCTTTGTTCTAGTTTGCAGGTGATTTACTTTCTCCCAATTTGTTTTTAAGACTCATTACAGTCGACAAGAAAAACAAGAAAGTAAGACAGTCAAAGTTTGTCTTTATTGCAGACAGAGTTTGTTTAGTCCTCTACTGAGGCAGAGCCTCCTTGGGGTCCTGGCTGTCTGATAAGCCTATCATTTTAGTTGGTTAGAAATTATGTCTTCCAACCCCATGGAATCTCTGGAAATGGTTCAAAATACAACTTCTCTCTAGCTGTCTTTCCCCTGGGAATGGCTCTTGGTCCAGCCTTGTATTTGTTATCTTGTGTCTATGCTTGTTAGGGTTTAGCCAAAGCCCTAGGATCTCCTGTGCACATCTCTTGGTACCTTCTCCCTAATTTCTCTGTCTCTCTGACTTGTTTTGCAGATTTCTGCCCGCAGAGCTTCCAGACTTCAGTTTTGTTTCTTTAACTTTGAACTGCTATGTTCTGTTTGTTCTCATTATGATGCTTGTCACATGGCTTTGGACAGAAAAATTAGATCGATTACAGAGTTGACCTTGTTGCTTAATCTCCTGTTATAGACCATAGTCCCTCACTTAATGATAGTCAATATCTGAGAAACCAGGATTATTGAACAAATATAACCTGTTTTTATCCTGACTTCTTTTTTAATTATTTTTTATCAATTACAGTTTTTTCATTTTGTATCCCAGCTGTAGTCCCCTCCCTCATCCCCTCCCAACCCCACCGTCACTCCATCTTCTTCTCCTATGCCCCAGCAACCCCTGTCCACTGATAGAGGAGGTCCTCTATCAGGTCCTCCTCTTCCATCTGACCCCAGTCTATCAGCTCTCATCAGTACTGGCTGCATTGTCTTCCTCTGTGACCTGGTAAGGCTGCTCCCCCATCAAGGGGAGGTGTTCAAAGAGCCAGCCCCTGAGTTCATGTCACAGACAGTCCCTGTTTCCATTACTAGGGAACCCTCTAGGACACTGAGTTGCCATGGGCTACATCTGTGCAGGTGTTCTAGGTTATCTCCATGCATGGTCCTTGTTGGAGTATCAGTCTCAAAAAAGACCCCTATGATTTCTTACAGCAAGAAGGCTAGTCTGGTATATCCTATAGTATCAGATTCCAGTAGATATATTCATTTGCATATATAACTAATTTCATAATAAATATTTGTATTTGGTTTCATGTCTAAAGGATTTGACTTTTCACACCAATATGTTAATTGAGTATCCCAATAATCTTTACCTTTGTAGTTTTATTAATATAAATGAATCTAGAGGGTTATAAAAAAGAATCACAAATACCTGCAATTATTTTGCTTATAAAAATGTATTTGATTTTTATGAGCACTATGTTCATCTCAATATTTTACTGTATTGTCTATATGACAAAGCCTATCATTAGCTATGTAAGAAGACTTGTTCTCATTCTAACCAGTGGTCTAGGTTTGGTTTTCCTCTCTTTTCTGTCATTGTTGTGGGATCAGCAATGACCAGAACTGTCTCACAGAGATGACAGAAGACCAAGACAACACAGACCATGCTTACATACTTTGTATGATATGGACACTAATTCTTTGGTCAATCTGAGTTACATGGCAGAGGCCAACAGCAATTCATATATTCTACATATGCGTGAGAAACAGGAAACAGATGCATCAGAGAGCGTAGATCTGTAACCTTAGAACAAAATGATGTTGAAGACTGACAACACTCAGCATCCGATGGCAGGGTACTACCATCTTCACTCAGAAAATAATTTCTTAGTGCATACGCAGACTTCAGAAAGCACTCTTATGCCATGCCTGAAAACACTGTACTCAAAGAGAGAGAGAGAGAGAGAGAGAATATAAGGGCCACAAATGAAACTTATCAATAAAGAATGAAAAAAGTAGAGAAGTTACAATTCACATAAATCCTTTATATTTTAATCTCATTCTTAAATTATAATGAATTATGTGAGAGTTTCATACAGTGTATTTTTATCATATTCACTTCCCTCTTCCAATTCCTCCCAGATGCACACCTCCTCTTTACCTCTTGGTAGATGCATACCTACCAAGCTTTGTGACATCAATTTTTAAAAAATTACTCATTACATCCAATTTATGCTGCCCTTCTACTCATGGGTACGAGTCATCCACTAGATAATGGTTGATTTAACAATGATCATACCCTTAAAGAAACCCATCCCCTTCTTCTCTAGAAGCTAACATTTGCCAATAGCTCCTCATCTAGGGGTAGGACCTTTGTATTCACTCCCCTTTCCATACTAGGATATTGTCTGTGTCTTGATGTAGACATATAGTCAAGAAATGTTACAAACAGTGTATATGATATTTATGATAAATGCCTTTTTATTGTTTTAACACAGATAATTAGTTACACAAAATTTGAATATATGTCACTCTATCCATTTGACTATACGTGCTTCAAGTTTTATTTAATTCTTTGAAACCTACAGTCTTTGCCAACATACTTATGTTTTTTTCATGGAATTTTTCATACATTTAGTTTGTTATCACCCCAATTCCTCTCAGATTCTCCTCACCGCCCTAACCTCCCAAATTTATGTTCTTTCTCTCTCTTATTTTAGAAGCAAACAAAAGAAACAACACAAACAAAACTCTCACAAGAACACAAACTCAAAATAGAAATGTAAATACACAAGCAAAAACAAAATATGCTCAACAAAGCAAAAAATTTAAAAGTCTACCAAAAATATATATGCTAGCACATTTGTAATGGGCCCCTCCTTGGAATACTGTTCATGATAGATGTCAATAGAGTTTTAATGTTATACATACTTTATTAGCAAATTTGCAATGGGATATTTATCCAGAGTTGATCAAAAACAAGTTCTAATGTAGTGGAAAAGGGGACATTACTAAAACCAAAGAGAATAAAATTGACATGTTTGAAACTTGAAGGGTAGCATATATATAGCAATTAGGCATCTCCAGAGTGTTTACTTTTTTTGGAACTGTACAATAACAATGAACTAATAATATGGTAGAATTGTTTCATCTACATAATCTGACAGATACTAAATTTAATTTTTTGTTTTTCATTAGGAGTGTTTTTCAGTTTTATAATGAGAAAATCTACATAGAAACAAACAAGAAAAACAAAAACTGAGTTCATATGCATTGTAAATAATTTCTGCATAGGGTGTGGTCCTAGAAGATTTGTAAGTACAGTGAAAAAAGAGTAAGATCACAGAGAAATCTATGTTTTACCACTGTCAGTTGTTGTCATGATCCTTCTGTCCTGGTAAAGAAAGCAACTCACTTGGGCTTCTGACCGACTCTCCAATGGGAAGGTCCTGGAATTACCCATAATCTGGTAACCAAAGGTCTATAATCTTTAACAACAGTCATTCAGTTCTCTATTCCATTATTAAAAGCTGCTCCATTCTGGCTAACTTAAGGACCTCACCCCAAAGTGCTTTGTAACCCAACTATACACCCTGATCTATGACTTGTGATTGGGTCATTGACGTAGGGATTAAGTTCTTAGACTCTGTAAGAATTTAAGAACTTCTTAGACTCTATAATAAATACCTCTAAATGCCATGATCAAAATTCCTAAACAATGGCAGACACACCATTATGCTTAATCTTGCTGTCATTTTCTATCTGGCAGCATAACACTGTAGTTTTAAACATCAGAACTCAGTTCTCAGGTAGGCTGGTTTGCTAGGTATGGAGGGAGAGAGCCAGATCATTCTGCTCCTCTCTTGACCCTGGACCAACCTAGGGATGAATAAGAAGTGGGAGCCAACAAGGATAACAATTGCCTTTTCTCTTTCCCTGCAGCAGAACTCAGGAAAAGGCCATGAATAGTAGTTAAAAGATTGGCAGATACCCTTTTCTCCCAGCAACCTTCATATTTTAAATGACATGTGAAGTTTAACAAAGCTGATTTAACATGAAATTTCTAGTCTTCAATATTAACTCCTCTTGAAGAAATTTTGTAAGATCATTCTTCAGCTTTGGCTGTGATGGAGTGGAGGATGGGGTATCACATAGTCAAAATAATGAAGAAGCTTGGGCTTTAATTATTTTGTTAATATTCTTTCTGAGATGTGTCAACAGATACCAAAATATAAGAGCAAGAAAAACAAGACAGTGTTTGAAAGAAAAGTTTCTTTCTAAAATGCCAACCTACAGAGAAACAAAATGGGCAATGTGATTTCCTCAGCAAGAAGCATCTGTTAAGTATTTACTTTTCTGTGGAAGTATTGAGAAAATGATCGTATTTCATGTCTAATGAAAACCGGGAAAAATAAATTCTGCAGACCCATTACTGGGGAATCTATCAGTGAGATCAACGAGACCGCAAATTACATTTTCTCTACGTGAAGAGAATTTAAATGGAGAAGATGTAAATGGAATTCTAGTAGCTTCTTCAATCCTTAACTGTTTACTTGGAGTTGGGATGGCCTCTTGGGTGCAGCAAGCTGCCTTATGCACACACCCACAGGTCGAGGCAGCACCGTGCTAGCAACACTGACAGTCAGGTTCACTAGAGCATGTGTGTATGGGGGGGGGGGCAGAGGCTTACTTCATAAAGTGACTTTTGAATTTAATATCTAGACAGAATTGCCAGACATTTAGTGTTGGAATCCTGTGGAGAAGACAGCAGTGCCCAAAGTGATAGATATCCTCATGGTTCTTCATTTTTGCCAAAGACAAGAAAATCATTGCAGGGAAAATAAAACTCAACATTTGCCAGATGTTCCAATCAATATTTTCCTCTCATTCTTAGTGTACTTTCTCCTGCACTTGTGAAAAGAAAGAAAATTAACATTCCACAAATGGGGGAAAGTTCTAAGCAGTGCTCAGTACCCGAGTTCTAGAACGTAACCACTGAGTGACACTGCTGAGTGCTTGGTTAGAATCCCTTAGTTATCAGCTGCATAGAGCCCACATTGAAAGACCATGGAATTTTCCAGAATGTTTTTTTAAAGTTGTTGAAAATGACTTGTTCATGATTTTGGGTTGGCATTTTGACATTACTGTTGAGGTTACTTATGTTCAATGGTTTGTACTGGATTTGACTCAGAAGTGGGCGGCATAGGTCCCCTTCAGCTTATCCCAGTGCTTCTCAACCTTTGAGTTGCAACTCCTTTGAGGGGGATCACATATCAGATATCCAGTACATCAGGTATATACACTGTGATTTATAACAGTAGCAAAATTATGGTTATGAAGTAGCAACAAAAATAATTTCATGGTGGGGGGGGGGTCACCACAACATGAGGAACTGTATTAAAGGATTGCAGCATTAGAAAGGTTGAGAATCAGTGGTTTATATGATTAATTATGAACATGTAAATAGGCCATTTCTTCCTTACAATAACTTAAAGAGTTTTCACAATAACTCTGACACCATCCCTAGGGTATTTTTTTTTGTTGTCCCTCAAAGTGTTAAATGTTACCTAATCCTCATTACTTTATGTAAAGAAATATGAGATGTGCCCTCCATGTTGTAAGCTAGCACTGCTGCAGGATTAGATCATGAGTGGTCTGACGTCACAGACACTGATGAGTTCATGGCTGAAGGGCTAAGGAGAAGGTGGCAGCTTCCTGGAGAAGTTACAACATTAAGGTATGACTTTGAAGAGGATCTCTTGTCCCTCGACTTTCCTTTCCTTTCTCTCTGCTTTCTGGCTGCTGTAGGGTGAGGTGCTTTCTCAGCCTTGTGCTCTGCCTCCTAGCAGACTGAGAGGAACAAAGGATCCTGCACTGAAATCCTCCTTCTCTTCAGTTGTCCACCGTAGGTATTCTGCGAGTACAAGAAAGGGCTCACACAATGGATAAAAGTAACATTGCCTCCATTTCTCAAATGAGTGTTCCTAGGTTCAAGGAAGTGTGGCGGCTTAGCCTAGCTCAATCTGAAGGTAGAGAATAGGCTTGTAACTGGAACTCAGACAGAAAAATCCCAATGCCTGCCCTTGAATCTCTTAATTTAGTATGTTAGCCCTTGTCTACGTAGCCAGGTCAAGGAGGGTTGGACACAGGGGATCTTTTTGTGAGTCCTTTTAAGATGTCCCCTATTATTATTCTGTTCAGAGAGAGTCTTCCATCTTAATAGAAATATTTGGAGTGATCCTCCTTGCCCCTCTTTTGCTTCATTCCTTTCTTAAAGCCCATATAAAGTGTATTTTGTCTTTGCAGTACTGAAAGACCTCATTCACTTTTCTTCTCCTTTTCTAGTGCCAAGTCACACAACTCTGTCATTGCTCTTGGATGCATCCCATTTCTGCAAATCCCCTCTTCACTGTCTACATCCTCCCTACCTGAGGCCTTTGCTTCTTCCATTGTATGGAAATGTTCTGCAGAGCATGGCTGCTGATCAAACCTAACAGTCTTATCTCCATCCTTATTCTTCCTAAACTCTCTTCAGTATAATTTTAATCGTTTCATTATTTTGTAAACTTTATTTTGTATTCTTTTAAAAACACCATTATTCTATCTAAATGGAGGTTGGCAAACTAGGATCCTGAACAAAATTTAGTCTCTTGCCTGTTTTCTGTAGGTCAGCTTTTACTGGAACATAGCCACATGCTTGCAGTACCTTTGCTGCTCTTGCACTTTATCAGCAATTGGTGGTTGGAAAAGAGGCTGTATTCACTGTGATGCCCTTGTTGTAAGATGTTTCTTCTAGGTGTATGTGAACATTTGGCCATTTCCAGTTTATGGTGCTGTTTACGGTGGTGTTTGTGTGTGTGTGTGCGTGTGTGTGTGTGCGTGTGTGTGTGTGTGTGTGTGAGAGAGAGAGAGAGAGAGAGAGAGAGAGAGAGAGAGAGAGAGAGAGAGAGAGAGAGAGAGAGAGAGAGAGAGATTCTGGAACACTTAAGAATTAGGCTCTCATTGTAGTAAATGTGTTTCTGTGGCATGGGCCTTATGGATTACAGTCAGTTTCCTCTGCTTCGTGACTGCCCATGCCATGTAACAAACAGCCTTATTATGCTCCACCACTAGGCATAGGGATAGGGGCTGTTCCTGCTCCATGTGTTTCCTGCTATGATAAACTGTGTCCCCTCAATCTGTGAGACAAAATAAATCCTTCCTCATACTGTCAGGCATTTGGTTACAGCAGCAAGAAAAGTCACTAATACTCTCCAGGATGAGGAGGCTAACCCCTGTTCTATGTGAGCTTATGTATTTTTATCTCTTTGTACTTTCTAGTATCTGACTGTGTACAGGATCAGAAAATGACCACTTCTTGATCTTTTCCTGTCCAGTGGTTAGCAGGGATATCCTCTGCATCCATAATTCTAACCCACTGAGTAAATACTCAAATGTCTCTCTAATACTCTGCATTTTCTGGAGCTATAGACCTATGTCTGAACGATAACACCCCTGTGCTCTACTAACTCATACTGAACATGCTTAACTTTGCCCTTGAGGATACACTTCCCAGCTTTTTGTTAAGACGTCTGCTGTCTGCTAAGTATACTATCATCCACGCATTCAACGGAGTTACTAGAACACACCTAGTATCTCTATCCTTCGCATTAGTAAGTCTTATGTGCTTTGTCCTTGGCCTTTCTTCTTTCTTCCCATGTTCATTAGATCCCTAATTACTGTGTACTGGACCTTATTCTTACATTCACCCCTTCCTTTAAATTTCCACTATCAGAGTATATTCAAATCTTCTAATCTTAAGCATCTTCTCTGAACCTGCAGCCTTCACTGTGATTTACGCAACACCTCAGAATCAATCCTTGTAGAGAGGGCTAGGTTCTGATCATATTTACTCCTGGTTAATTTCTACTGTATATCAATCATATCATATCATATCATATCATATCATATCATATCATATCATATCACATATAATATCATATCATAGCCATATTTATCAGCTTCTTGTCCATCTGAGCATCTCATTCTTTCTGTCCAATTTCTGCTCTCTTAATGAACTCTATCCTCATCCACATGGACCAGTGCTGTAAATAGAATTGTTTAATTGGCTCAATCCAATTCATTTAAGGAAATTCCTTATTATAAGTTATTTCATAAATATTTTGGTGAAAGTTTCAAGTCAATGAGCTCTTTTCTTGTTTTGACTAAAATAGTATTTGTGTTTCTATTACACTGACTTGGATATTCTTTTTCTATTACATAGTTTGCACCTATTTCCTTTACAAGGTAAAATGGGCTGCAGTTGGGAAATCAGGTATCTCTTATTAAGAAGATCCATTTTAACCCAGGAAGATTATGTAAATAATTCCAAAGAAAGTCATCTTAAATATTTTAGAAGAAAGTTCAAAATCAGAGATAAATAAAATATAGATCCAAGTGCTTTTGAAGAAAGAGTACTTTTAAGAGCTGTATCCCTGTACTTCCAGAATGCTAGCGGCAGTAGGTTGACAGCAAGATGGAAGCCAGGTTGATTTATATAGCAAGTTTGAGGCCACATAAAAATTTGTCTCAATTTGCTATAGACTCATATAAATTTATTTTATTCTTATGTGTGTGTGTGTTATTCATGCATGTACATGTTCATGTGGAGGCCAGAGGTCGATAATGTCCAGTTTCTTCCTCAATTGCTCTTTAGCTTAATTTTTGAGACACGGTCTAGTACTGAACCTAGAGCTCACTGTTTTGGCAAGACTGGATGGCCATCAAGTGTTATGTGGTCCTCCTGCATCTAACCAGTTCTTATGATAAGCACTGAGTTTACAGAGGCAAGCAAACACACTTAGTTTTTAATAGCATGTTGGGATCTGAACTCAGGTCTTCATGCATAAACAGCAAGCACCTTGCTGACTGAGGTATTTCCCTAGAGCATACTTTAGAAAAATGGGTCATCTGGATAAAAATATAAACAGAGAAATGTCAAAATTAAATGACATCGTACATCAAATGACCCTAACATATACCCACAAATATTTGATCGAAATACCAAAGAATCCCCATTGTACTCAGCAGTCCATGGAGGCTTCTCTAAAATAGACCACATCCTGGGACACAAACCAAATATTAACAAATACAAAAAGATTGAAGTAACTCCATGTAACATACCTGACCTCAATACAATAAAGTTTAAAATCAGCAGGAAAAAAAATCTCCAGTAATTACAGAAACTCATGCAGAAAAAAGAACATTACCAAATGATTGATGAGTTAAAAAAAAGACAAGAAAGAAATAAAAATTTTGTGGAATTAAATAAGAATGAAAGCACAACACAGTAAAACCTGAGAGACACTAAAAGCAGTCCCAAGAGGAAATTTTATAACTCTTAAGTGTCTATATTAATATGTGTATATATAAAGAGCAAAATAAGTGAATTAATGATATAAGTCAAGAGCTTAGAAAAAAGAACAAACCAAACTCAAATTTAGTAGATGAAAATAAACGATAAAAATCAGAGAAGAAATTAATAAAATAGAAACAAAGAAAACAATACAAAGAATCAATAAATCTGAGAGCTGATTCTTTGAGAAGATGAACAAAATTGAGCCAAAATAAAAAGGGAAATATTACAACAAACACACACACACAAACATTCAGAACATTATAAGGGAATATTTTAAAACTTTATGCTCCATTAAGTTAACGAATATTAAAAGAAATGACGAATTTCTAGATCAATCCATATTCCCCATGTTAATCCAGGAAGAGATCAACAACTCAAACAAACTCATAACAAATGACGGTAGTAAAACATTAATAAAAAGCCTTCTGACTCAAAAAGTTCAGGACCACATGGATGCACAGTAGAATTCCACCAGACTTCTAATGAAAAATCTACAACTAATACTTCTTAAATTATTTTTAAAAATAGGAACAGAAGAATCACTTCCAAACACCTTCTATTATGCCAATATCACCTTATTATCTAATCTGGTTAAGGCATGCACAAAAAGAAAGCTACAAGCCAATATCCCTGAATAAACATAGATGCAAAATTTCTCAACAAAATATTTACAAACCAAATGCTGGCATGTAACACAAAGATCATTCACTATGATAAAGTTGGCTTTATCTTGAAGGTTCAGGGATGATTCAACAAATGTAAAATAATGCATGTAGTAAGTCGTATAAATGGGCTTACAGAGAAAAACCTAATCTCAATAGATTCAGAAAAGGTCTTTGATAAAATCCAGTTTCTGGATTAAGGTTTTAGAGAGAGTAGGGCTGGAGGGAACACACAGCATCATAATAAAGGCCATAGAAGGCAACCCCACAGCCAACATCATCCTAAAAAGAGAAGAACTCAGAGCGATTGCATTAAATCAGGAATAAGATAGATCAATCCCTACTCCTTTTCAATATACTGATTGAAGCGCTAGCTGGGAGGAGCTGGGGGAGGGTGTGAATATGACAAAATGCATTGTGTGAAAGTATTAACTAATAAAGCATTTTAAAAATTATCAATGATCTTAAAAAGTAAAAAGAAGTAATTTAAAATATAAGGCTATTAGTGATGAATAAATTTTATTAATAGCATTATATTACAGTGGAAGGGCTTAACCTGACTCTATTTGTTTACAAGAAATGTCTGAGTTGATAAATGTTTTACACAATCTTGTAGTCACATTGTAATTGTCCCAATTTCTCTGTACATACTACAAGCTAAAGCTTATTAAATACTTTTTTAACCGGAATATTTTCTTGTCTTGGGTATCTTTGAATATGCATATATAGAGGAATAATAGCATCATTAAAAAAAAAACTACTAAGATTAAAAACTAGATTGGGTTAGTGCCAAGACTGAGAAGGCTCTTGGAACTTCACAAGGGAAGCCAGGTTTATACGTTTCAAAAAACAGATGCTCACAGTCACACAGGCAAACCGTGCCTCCTCCGAAGGTATGTCTTAGCGGTATCTAGAGGAAATAGTTTCCAGATTGTGTATTTACTTGAAAGATTTGGAACATGGGACAGATTTGTCTGTCAGTAATTTTCTGAATCTTCCCAAAGCAGGAAGAATAGAGCGCTGAAGATAGAACATGGAAAGAACTAGAATGGTCCCTGGTAGGATTTAGAGTGAGTCTGACCCACACCATTGGGTGGCAATCTGCATAAAAGGCTATCTTTACTACCTGCCACACCTTCGGGTAAGGGGTATCTTCTCTCTCATTATTGAACTCAGAGCAGGGCAAATAAATGACAATTTGATAAATAACTAGGTGCACATTTTTAGAGCTCGTCAGCTTCACCTGTGTGCCTATGTTTGAAGGCAACACATAGCAGCCATTTCTGAAGCAGGGGTGACACCTTTTGATTTGATCCACAAGACTGTGCTCCTCTCCCTAGCTTTCCTTTTCTCTGAAGAAAGGATTCCCAGTTGGAACAGCATCATTTGTTGAAGATGCTGTCTTTTTTCCATTGAATGGTTTTGGCTTCTTTGTCAAAAATCAAGTTTCCGTAGCTGTGTGGGTTCATTTCTGGTTCTTCTATTCGATTCCATTGATCCACTATTCTGTTTCTATGCCAATACCATGCAGTTTTTATTACTATAGCTCTGTAGTACAGCTTGAGGTCAGGGATGGAGATACCTCCAGATGATCTGTTGTTGTAGAGGATTGTTTTGGAGATTCTGGTTTTTTTGTTTCTCCATACGAAGTTGAGTATTTTTCTTTTAACATCTGTGAAGAATTGTGAAAGTATTTTGATGGGAATTGCATTGAATCTGTAGATTGCTTTTGGCAATATGGTCATTTTCACTATGTT
>CM053765.1:37644833-37661525 GCA_028658305.1 Pachyuromys duprasi | reverse complement strand
GCGCCTCCTTCTGTGCCAGGGGCTGTGCACCACAGTCTGAGATGATATTTGGGGCACACACAGTGGGTTTGGGTTGGTGTGCATCCGCTGTATGCAGGGCTGTCTGAAATGGTGCCGGAGGCCTTCTCTGTCTGGCCTCTGGACAGACACCCGAACTGGGGTTTTTGCTGGCGGATGCGTGCAGCTTTTGCCCTCAGTTTGCAGTCTGGTCAAGATGGTCCCAGGATCCTCTCAGCTGTGGGTTGAGAAAGAACTCGGGTTCCTCCCAGATCCGCCGGCGGACTCACAGACTGACTGAGTTTTTGCTGGCAGAAGCGTTCGGCGTGTGCTCCGCAGTGTGAGGACTGGTCAAAATGGTCCCCCAATCCACTTAGTCTGGGGTGGTTCCTGCGATTGGTTCGTGCCCACTGCACATCTGTGGGTTGAGGCAGAACTCGGGTTCCTCCCAGACCCGCCGGCGGACTCACACACTGACTGAGTTTTTGCTGGCGGAAGCATTTGGTGTGCCCCCCCCCCCGCAGTGTGCGGACTGGTCAAAATCGTCCCCCAATCCACTCACCACTCAGTCTGGGGTGGTTCCGATGATTGGTCTGAGCCTGCAGCACATCCGCGGGTTGAAGCATATCCTGGGTGCAGTGTGAGCTCGCAGGGTGCAGTTCAGTGAAAACGGCACCCGGTTTCTCCTGAGACTGCCCACAAGACTGTGCGATCCAGTCTATAATGGCGGGTGCGGGCACCCAACGTGGCTGCTCGTTCAGATCAGAGCTGTGTGCCGCTGGTCACCAGGAAATTTCTCCACGTAATAACTGGGTGTCCCTAGGGTTTTCTCACTTGATTTTCTCACCGTAGGAGTTCTGCTCACCTGGCACTCACAATGCTGGCGGTTTAGGTCCCAGAGTTCAGTCTCCTGGTCGCTGCATTTTTTCTGCTCTCCTACTCCTCAGACACAGTGTTCTCTCGTGGCAGCCATCTTGGATCTCGCTATCTGGTTCTTTATAGCAAGTCAGAACTAAGGCTTGCTGTTGGCTGCTCTACATTGAAGATGTTAGCAGTCTCTCTTATATGTCAAATTTTGGCCCATTGTGTTGTAAAAGTTATTGACTTCACAGTATATTTATATCTAGCTTGAATAATAGAGTATAATAATAAGTTACTTCTTAGGGACACTAACAAAATCACAGGTCGATATGCTTTTAGTTTTCCATTCAGGTGCACATGGATTATTCCACTGGCCATAACCTTAATTTTTTTATAAAATACCATCATAGGAATTCCTTGCAGTTTCATTTGATGCAAACAAAATTATTATAATTTGTGTTTTATGATGGACAGTGCACATAGCAACCTGACTACTGGGAATAACTTGATAACAACATGAGAATGAAGACGCTTTGACTCTGCACTTTTAGTAAGTAGGAAAGCAGAAAAGGGTAATTATGTTATACAACACCCATAGCTGAATAAATGGTAATGAACCTAAAGAAAAGATGGAAATCAGAGCCAAGCTACACATGAGTCTGAATTTGACGTGGGGCAGAAGCTACCTAGTAAAGAAGATGGTCTACTTGTTGTCGAGGCCATCTACTTCTGAAGAACAGTTGCTTTGAGAAGCATGATAAGAATCTCTAACTGGAGATGCCCTGCTGGAGTCTTACTTCAGTTGTGGCTAATACAACTTGTTCTTTAGTTTTGAAACCTGAGAGCGGGGAATGACTCTCCAGAGTTTTACTGTTGTCTTAGTGTCAGTGCCAATGGCATTGCAAGCAAGGGAAAAGCATTTTCCTCTGACATCCCTTCAAGTAGTGGAATATTTAGATATTGAGAAAGATTAGAGGTCAATCTGCTGTAATCTGCTTATGAGACTGAGCATAGGCCATGCACCATCTGCAACGCTTTTGCCATGTGTATGCAAAGAGGAGAGGAATGATAGATGGATTCCTAAAAGTACACGATATGTTTATAAGCTTCACTTTTAAATACTGTTTGAGGTTTCTGAGCTTCACAAGATCCCAGAGACCTATGCACAGTCCCCCATGCTCTTTCCAGATACATCTTTCATGTGGTAGGAAAGGCTCCCCATTTGTTTGACTATTCTATCTATGAGTTAACCCATAGCCCGCTGGTCCTCAGCCTGGCGAATTTTACTCCCATGTCAATCTGTCTAGTTACTAAAAAGCCAGTCATTCTGCCTGAAGAAACCAAGGGTCACCTAATTCCCAGCCCATATGTGAGCCTGGTAACAGGTTATGTCTCCATTCTCTCAAGCTGTAAGTATATATGCAAAATAATATATGACTACTTACTGAGAGGGCTCACAAAGAAGGGCTATAATTAAAAAAAAATCTGGGCCTAATATCTGTAAAAGCCATGGAGAAGTAACCCACTTTGATGAAAGTCCTCATCTTTCGGTCTGCAGGGTAAAGGACCAAGCCACCTCCTCCCACTTAAGGTACAGACTCCCTTTCATCAAAAGGAAGATCAGGGAGTGATCACACCTCATATCCTGCAATTATCAACTCAAAGGGTTTCCTCAGGAGCACTGGGGCAGTGGAAGGAGGCTTCGGTAAGGGAGCTCAAGGGCTTCTGGGAATGGGGCCAATTTTAATTTAAGGATGCCATTATTTCTAGAAGGCTGTGGTTAATAAGGGCAATGTAGCAATAAGAGGCAAACCGTCCCTGGTTTCTTTTATTAGAATTCCTGTAAAAAAGAGATTCAGCTGCTCAATGTGGACTTGGTGCAGTCTACGTTGGAAACAAAATCAGCTATGCTCTTAGTGGCTGAGAGCGGACAGCTCTAGAACAAGCAGCACACATACAACAAAACAGGGGCTAGATGTTGATACACTGTACGATAAAGGGCATCACTGAACACAGCTAAAGATTTTTTAAATTGGGATTCCGGTTAGGATTGGAACCTTGTTTGTGATCACCTTTTTGGGCGGACAAGCTTTTAATTGTTGGACCTTCTGTATAATTTTGCATTGCATTCCACTTTTACAGTAGCTCTCTCTGTGAAGTAAATGTGCAGCTAAAATTTCTTAACTGGTGTTTGGCATAAGAGAAGCTCAAATGCCCTTTGTTTCGACCACATCCAGCAAATGGGTGGTGCACCCAGAGCATGCATGTTGTCTGCAAGTGTGTCGGTTGTCATGCTTGCCTAGCTGACAATCTCCAGCAATGCAATAGGCTTTACCACCTGGGCTGAGTTCTTAAGTAATTTTTAGCATTTTCTCCTTTTGTTTTCTTCGCATGTGCGAAGATGTGTGGTGCGTGTGCCTGCACTGTAGCATGTGTGTGTGCATGGGATTTGGAGGCCAGAGTCGGCATCTACGTCTTCTTGAATAGACTTCTACATATTTACTGAGGCTGCATATCTTGTTGAACAAAGGCTCAAGTGCTTATGACTTAGGCTAGTTTAGCTAGCCAGCTTGCCCTGGGGATTTCTTGTCTGCCTCCAGAGTGCTGGAAGTCCCAGCAGCCTGTCACATGCACCTAACTTTCAGGCAGATGTTGGGGATCAGAATTCCAGTTCCTCACACTTGTGTGGCAGGTGTTTTATCTACTGAGCTGTCTCCCCACCTCTGCATTACCTTCTTGATAATCTCCAGTCACAGTCTTTTAAAAGCATATTCTAAAAAAATAATATTCAACTAGGATTCAAAATGCATGTTCGATGAACCTGAGTAACCTGCAGAGTTTCTTAGCTGGGGTGTCACAACTTCTTGTAGGGACAGGAGAGTGACAAGAGACAGAAGTAAAAAGAGAGTGTGGAAATCCTGCCTTGTCTGTCAGGGCAGAGGGCTTCTCTCTGAGGACTTGCACGAAGACTACTAAAGAAAGATTGCCAGCTCAGAACAATTTGGTCTGCTGTCTGTGAAACCCACTGAGAGAGTAGTAGCCTCCCAGAAGACATGGGTGGGTTAGAGGGTGCAGCTCTGCAATGGCTGCTGGTTAAATGCAGGTGCTGGCATTTGGAGTCTCAAAAGATGCACTGGCAAGTTACAGCAGCACAAAATGCCAAACTCTGCATCTTGCACTTCCGGAAGTCTGCTTTTAATGCTCTTTTAAAGAAATGTAACCCAAATCCATCTTCAGAATGCATCTGCTCATTTTTGGGTTCCCAGAAAGCAGGGTGCATCTTTTTCATTTCATATTTACTCATTTATATTGTGTTCAGTGCGGCACCTCATAGACAATAGCTGGCACAACATTGGGGAAAGGATTTAGAACAAAAACAAGACAAAACCCTAAATAACCTCTGTAGATCTAACAATCAGGTGGGCCACTTCCCAGCCAGACACCTACTGACAGCTGTACTTGTACAAGCTTTAATCGCTGGAAAAGAGATAATTCCGTCCACAAAAGAAAAAGCAAGACAAAACCAAGCTCAATGATAGAGGGCCCTGTAATCAGCAATCAAACCAACTGTCATATAATCAAATATGCACATACTCCAAACATGATTAGAATCCTGGTATGTATGTGTACTCAGATATATGTGACAGTCATATATGCTTCTTTTAGCAAGGTATTTCATCCCCTGAACTTTCCTTTATGTTTGCAGTTTGGAGCCAGAGGACTTTTGTCAATTTCTGAAGGTTTTTTAAGTCTGTCACCACAACTAGGCTGATTTCTGCTGTAGATACCCAGAAGGCAGGCTACATATTTTGCAATGGATACAACCCACTTTCCTACAAAGAATTGTCCAGCCCAAACTATCAATAGTGCTAAGTTTGAGGAAAAGCTCTGTGTTGGCTAGAAATGATGATGGACTTCTGAAAACAAATTCTTTAGTTACCTGTTGTTCAATGCAAACTTGTGAGTTATCGCCATATTGTGCAGTCTAGAATGGGTTAGAGGGTCTGGGGGTAGGGTAGCACAGAGTGAACTAATGTAAGTGACTTTGGCACTCATTTACTAACAGGGAGATTTAATTCCTTGATATAGAGAACAGCTACTCAGTAGGACCTCAGTTGCCATAGTAACACTGGCTTCAATCACTCTTGATGATTATCTAGCAATTAGGAAAACAAGTGAGCCTTCGCTTAAATTTCTCACCAAGAAGTGGCGTAATGCTATCAAGTGAACTGTTATAAGTGGAGCTGAATGTAGCCAATTTTCTAAAAGAGCGTGCATCACTCTGGGGCCTGGCTTTGATGTGACAATGCTGCGGCTCTACACTGTGAGTGTGTTCTTTCCATATGCTGATGATAACGTGATTGCCATGGCATCTTTGACCATCTGCTCCTGGCATTTCAGACGGCTAAGGTGAAATTGGTTTTGAGTTGCATCCAGGATATTGGAGACTGTCTGATTTTTTTGTTTTGCTTTGTTTTTTTGCTTTTGCATTCTAGTAGCATGCTGTTCATTTCTTTTAAGCCAGCGACACACATGAAAATAAATACTCAGGCTAAACTTAGAGTGTGGTGCTTATCTGTTGTCTATGTTTAATAACAGCTTGTCAAATCCCACAATGTTCATCTTTAGTGGTGTGGGTAAGGTTATTTTTATTTTAAAATGCTTTTTTTTATTGTTCGCATTTTTTTCAGCAGCTCCAGAAATGAACACCACAATATCAGTATTTCTTTAATCAAATGTATTTGTTTTTAATGTTCACATCCTTTGCATGTAAATTCACGTCATGCAATTTTGTGATATTGTTCTGCGCTTATTCATAACATGCTATTGTTTTTTTAATTTCCTACGGTTATTATTATTTTATATTAAGATTTATCTGAAGGTCCTCAGGGGAAAGGAAGTCTTGTTTAGAAGACCTGTTGTTTGCTCCCGGCTAGACTGAAAAATCTCTGACATTTGATTAAGGCTAGATCCGGTCTGCTACTACTTGTGAGAATTCCAGAGGGGTCTTAGCAAATAGACTGATTTTTAAACCTTCTATTTCTTTTAAATGTTTTTATTACTGCAAAATTATGTATATCTGTCTGTGAGTGGTAGGGTGTGTTCATGGAAGGGCAGAAACTCAATGAAGAGTCCAAAACAAGGTCTCAGATCTCCTGGAGCCAGGGTCATAGGCATTTGTGAGATGATCTACATAGTTGTAGCAGAGTTACAGGCGCTTGTGAGCTGCCCTGAATGAATACAGAGAACCAAACTGAAGTCCTCTCCCAGAGCAGTACATGGACTCTTGAATCATTTCTCTAGCAACTAATACTGTCTTTTTGATAATTCCTAAATATCTTCAACAAATATGCATTCAACATATTTTGTGTGGCAGGCCTGAGTGCAGATGTAAACAAAGGAGATGTATGCAGGCCCACCTTCCTGTCCTGTGTATGCTAGAGCAGTAGATGGGATTAGATGAACAGTGCACCTTGAAGTTAGAGAAGCATTAAATTATTCTTGGGGGACTAGGAAGGTGTCCCATTGCCTACTCTGCAAAGTAAATGAAAGGACTCTTGTTGAGAATCTCTTACTCTGTCTGAATTTTTTCTTTACTCTCATTGAATCTTTGGCCAATAGATTGATTTTGTTTGGGGAGGGGTAGAGGGTTCATTTTATTTCATTCCTATAGCTTATGAATTAGAATTCCTGAAAATTTTGTCCCCTAGTTTCTTTCCCTCAACATTTATTTATTTACTTTTATTTGGCAGTTACAAATTTTACTTGCAATATCAATGAAGTATGAAGTAGTACTGTGATTTCTGAACATAATGTAGAGTGATGAAACTGAACTAATTAACGTAGACATCACCTCAAATATTTAAGATTTTGTCAAGAGGGCACTAGACATTACTGTTAGTGGCAGAGAAATGTTTAGTGCATAATTGCTGGTTATTTTTAGCATGCTCTGCAATTAGTTTGGGGAAACGCCATGCTTAGAGACTCTATGGTAGTCATCAGGGCCTGAGGGAAGTGGTTGTGCAGGGGATCATATGCTTCCTTATGTGCATATAGTAAGAGAGACTAAGCACAAGGCTTATACACGGTAGGTGAGGGCTGAAAACATTGAGCTATACCAGGGTATGGCTGCAGAACCAAGTGTGGCAAAATCTCATATTTTACTCATGTCTTAGTCAGAAAGTACCACACATTACATATTATACAGCTAGTATACAGGTGCAATTTCCGGCTAGTGCAAAGGACTTGTGAAGTGTTTGTGCTATGCTTTTCTTTTCTTTTCCTTTTTCTTTTTTTGTTCTTTAAAAGAGCGATTGCTCTTTTAGTATACAATAATGGGAGTGTAATATAGTACTTTTTTGACCTAGTTATTACTTTTTTTCTGAATTACTAACTTTAAAAAAATTAATTATTTATTTATTACTATTTATTTGCTTTGTATCCCAGCTGTAGCCCCCTCCCTTGCCTCATTCCAGTCCTGCCCATCCCCCCTCTTTCCTCCCCTATGATCCTTCCCTAGCCCACTGATAAGGGAGGACCTCCTCCACTTCTATCTGACCTTAGCCTCTCAGGTCTCATCAGAGCTGGCTGCATCAAGTTACTTAAAATGTGTAGTTCCTTAGACGTCCCATTCACATGCTGTCATTCTTTAGAATGATGGGATGAAAACTTAATCAAATTTATCTAGAAATTCTGTGTCTGAGAGAGTTGTGGTTCCCTTGTGTTCTATGTTTCAGAAAGTATTGTTCAAAAATAACTGCTCATGCATGAAGAATAAATTTTTTATTGGGAAAACATGGAAAGTCATACAAACAAAATGTCTAAGAGAAAAGCTATCAAGCTCATACAACAATTTTGAACTCTGACTGCAAAGTACGATCTTATGGGTATGCTCCTTAGATATAGCTCATGGTTTCATGGATGAAATCTCTATCCCCCACACCTTACAGTCACCATGTTCAAAATAAATAGCTTATCAGAGAGAGGGAATATATCCTTGTTGGAGAGAGCTGGTAGATGGCTTGGTGTGGAAGTGTGGATACAGGACACTGTAATTTACAGGAGTAGGCTGGACTCATCCAGTTTTGAGGGCTGTGCTTGGGGGGAATCTTTTCAAACTGGGAGCAGAAACAATCCAGACCGAGATAGTTCACTGTCCCAACATGTGGGAATCCAGAGATCTTTCAGAGAGTGGGTCTTGAACAAATCTACTTAATAGAGTGGATCTACTCAATAGAGTTCTATCAAAAGAAAAAGAATGATGTGCTTCACCTCCAGCCACAGAGGTTTTTCTACCTTGGTGGGTAGTGGAACTGGAAAGCAGAATGCTTTGTCTAGCCACTTCATATGAATTCTTCTGAAATTACTCACGAGACATTGTGTGCTGTCTACCTTCTCCAGTGTATGCCTTCAACATACCTGTAATTGTTTCAAGTTCTGTATTTGATAGTTCCAATGTCTGTCTCACGCATGAGTCTTGTTCTGGTGATTGCTTTGCCACCCAAGAGTGTGTTTGACTAGCTGTCCTGTATCTCATGCTTTTGATGAAAGTTGAAAGTTCTATAGTGACACACATGTACACACACATTCATGCATGCACGCATGTGCACACACATGCTTTAGTAAAGAGTGAACTTTGGTCTCCTTTGCTCTAGGGAACTATGCTCTCAAGACTTATATCCTCAGTCATGGTAGAATATTTCACATTTTATTGTGAAATAAGGTCTTCCTAGTTTGCCTGAAATCTTACTCCATAGTCCAAGCTGGTCTTGAACACTCCACTCTTCTGTATCAGCTTCCCTAGGAGCTTAGGTGGCAGGCTTTCAGATGAACTCTCTTTTCCTTCTGAGGGGTCTAAACCGTGTAGGATTGTGTTCATCTGAGCAGTCCCTAGGCTGTATTTGGTGCTTGTTTTGTATACTAGGGCTCTCGTCTTGCGTATGCTTTAAGCTGTGAGCTGCTTTGTTGGGGATTAGTTCTCCAGTTTCTGCTCACAATGTTCCTTTCCCCTTTGAGTGATGCCCCAGAGAGACTCTTTCCCTTGCACATCTCCCACCTGTGTTCCATGACTGTTAATCTTCTGGAAGAGAGAAACAGGGACAGGTTAAGTGTATGTCATCTGTAGTCACATCCGAACTTCAGGGGCTTCACCTGCATAACCCTAACCTCTTTCAGATTTAGCCATCAGCATAAAACACACTTTCCTGCCCACTCCTCAATAGCAGAGCTTCCTTATTTTCTCTTTTTTTCCCTTTCTCTCAGCTTCGCTAGGCTTCAAGAGGATCACAATTCTACATTTTGTTTCTAAATGTAAATTAACGTTTTCTCTGTAGGTGGTATGGAAGACATGGATCTTGGAAATTTTTGGCAGTATTGCTGTCTTTCTGCTTCACATCACATGGGCAATTTCCCCTGAATTTTCATGTTTTCCAGTTTAGTGTATGGAAAGCCTCATGGAATATAAATCTACAAATATGTGCAAGACCCATGAATATGCACCACCAGTGGCTTCATAATTTCACTGAAGCCTGTAGGTCTTTAGTGAGTCATTCAATCTCTTATCTAAGTTTTTCTTTCTGGCCTACCTGGTATGTGGCACTCCTGTTCAGGTGAAATCAATGCTCAGGGCCAGCTTCTCCATCCTGTAATCTGCATGCAGAAGCTTGGTTACTTTCTAGTTTCTCTGTTATCGGGTTTACATGTAACAGGAACAAGTTACTGATGACAGTCCTGCTTCTAAATCCTCATTTCAATGTTCTTTCTGCTAGTCTGTGTTAGCACCGAAACCAGACACACCAGTGTTTATTAGAAAATAACATTTAAAAGTTTCAAAACTCAATTCATGGGCTGAAAGACTCAACACAGGGAAGACACCAATTTTTCTCAAGTTGCTCTACAGGTTTTTATAATTCACAGCAAAGCCTGGTAAGAATATTGTAGGTATATGCATTTATCCTAAAAGCATTGTTAGGAGAGTCAAAAGGCTCATTGTAACTAATCGCTTTTGCAAAAGAATAAGTAGTAGAGGGAATTTATTCTACCGTATGCCACACACATAATGCACAGCCACATTAATCAAGAGATGGTCCTACACACAGATCAGTGGAACATAGAAGAGAATATAGAAGTAGATCTGCATGACAATTCTCGATTTTTATTTTTTAATTTTTTTATGAAGACACAAAGCTATCTTCATCAGAGGAATGATACCTTTTCTTCTGACAAATGACATTTGAACAATTGAATATATGTAGGAAAAAAACAAAAACAACCCCTGCAAAAACAAAACAGAACAAGAACCCCTACTTCTTCCTAAATGTACTATCTCACATATCAAATGGATTATGTATTTCAATGTGTAATATAAAATTAAACATTCATAGAAAAATAGGCATATAGTCACTGCATATAGGCCTTCAGACTAGCCAGAAATGTTGGCTATTATAACAAAAGAACTTTGAAAAGCTTAAACAAAGGTACCCAAAGATCTGTCAAAGATAACAATTACTACCTAGGACCACATCCAACCTAACGGAAAAATTTCAAACCATCCCAAAACTCAATAGTAAAGAAAAATGATTTCATCTGAAAGCGGGCAGGAGATGAATAGGTGTCTTCCTAGGAGCTCATAAGTAGTGACAGATAGTCACATTAAAAGATATTCTACTGGACATTAGAAAATGAAAGTTAAACCATAATGAATTATAACTGCACGCTTGTTAAAAATCACTGAAAGCAAAAAGACTGATGACAGCAAGAGACTATGCTGAGTGGTGACACAAAGTGCCAGCAACAAGTTGGGGAAAAATCAGTTATTCATCCTTACTCCTGAATAGAAAGAATTGTATGGTGCTTGAGAGTTTTTTTTCCTTAAGTAAAACTAATCATGTGACTTTCTCCAGTGCACACCATTTCTGAAGGGCAGAAGATCCAAAACTCCAAAACTCGAGAGTGGATGGGCTTGGGCATCTGAAGCCAAAGCATAGACTTTATGGCTTCCAGGCCTAGAGGGAACAAGCCATGAGCTGGGACAGATTGAATCCAAGGCCCCTGTGGGTGTCTCAGGGGTCTGAGAGTGGCAAACTACCAACCTCCCTGCACTTTCTCACCGTGGCACGGTGGGGGAGTGCATAACCCGAGGTACAGGGCACCTCCTTATTCTAAAGGCCAAACAGGAGACCCAAAACCTGAGAGTAGAAAACTGTGGGTTCTCTGAGATTACCGCATATGCCTCTGAGTGAGTTCGCAGGCCCTCTGAGCTTTGCACACCTGCCTGAAAGGGAGTGCACCCAGGCCCTCTGCGTTTCCCACATGCTCCTGCTAGTGAGTTCTTGAGTTCTTCAGCTCTTTCCACAATGCCTGCAAGTGAGTGCTTCTACAAGAGAGTGCATACAGAGTCTCACATTGGGGTCCCTTTACTTAGACTAGCATCCAGACATCAGATCTCTCTCACTCACAGCCCCAGTGTGGGCACCATAGAGATCTCTGGGACAGCATTCTCAACATTGAAGTCCCTGTTCTGTGGGTCTCCCAGTGGAGTCCAGACAAACAATTCCTGGAACCAAGGCAGATCTGAGCACAGGGAGCACAATACCAAGACAGGCCTATGGGCCACTGAGCCATTCAGGACACCTGCACATGCATACTGGGCCTGCTAACGGTAGCCCACACCCCAACCTGCACTTGAGCTCCTCCCTTACACTTCACCCTTCTAGGCAAGCACACCTCTGTACACACTTGAGCCTGTGACTTTCCTCCCTTAGAGGCATCTAAAACATCAACACCTACTCTCAAATGGGTGGACATATCTCACTATCCTGAAGAATACTCCAGACTCCAGAGACAGACAGACCCAGTCTGCAGTACAGATTCCAGGAACAAACAGCAAAGGATACTGACCATCAGATGGCTAGGGCAGGGATCAAAACAGATCCAACAAAAATCAGGACATCATGGCTTCACCAGCAACCTCCAAAATCAAAGGATATTTTAATTCATCAGAAAAAAACATAGGAAAATGATTTAAAGCTATGCTTATTGAATTATTAGAGGCACATAAAGAGGAAACAAACAACATTCTCAAAGAAATACAGGCAAATATAGCCACACAAATAGAGGCACATGAAGAGAAAATGAATACAAAAAAATAGATGCCATCAGGATATAAAAGGAATCCACATTTAAACAGATGAAGAAAAAGATGCAAAACATAAAACAGAATTAGAATCAATAAATAAAACACAAACAGAGTAAATCCTGGGAATGGAGAACTTAGAGAAAAGATCAGGAAACACAAAGGTAAGCATCACCAACAGAATACAAATGATGAAAGAGAGCATCTCAGGTGCTGAAGACACAATTGCAGAAAATGTTACATCTCTCAAAGAAAAAAATAAAATTGGAAAAGTCCCAAACACAAAACACCCAAGAAATCAAGAACACCATGAAAAGACAAAATCTAAGAATAATACGAATAGATGAAAAGGAAGATTCCAGGCTATAAGGTCCAGAAAATATTTTCAAGAAAATCATAGATGAAAATTTTCCCAACTTAAAAAATGCGATATCCTTAAACATACAAGAGACTAACAGAAAATCAATAGACTAGACCAGAAAAGAAACTCCTCATATCATGTAATAGTCAAAACACTAAATTTACAGACCAAAGAAAAAACATTAAAAGCAGCAAGGGGAAAAGGCCAAGTAACATACAAAGGTAGAACCATTAGAATTACACCAGATGTCTCAGCAGAAACCATAAAAGCCAGAAGGGCCTGGACAGATGTCATGCAGACTCTTAAGAGAACACAGATGTCAAACCAGATTACTATACCCAGCAAAACTTTCAATTAATATCAATGGAGAAATATTCCATGGCAAAACCAAACTTAAACAATATCTACACAGCAACTCAGCCTTACAGAAGATACTAGAAGGAAAACTCCAATGTAATGAAATCAACTACAGCCCCAAAACAAAACAAAACAAAACAAAACACAGGCTATAGATAGCCTCATAACAAAAAACACCAAAAGAAAACAAGCACACACACTATCACCACCAACTCCACAATAAAAGGGACTAACGTTCATTGGTCACTATTATCTATCAACATCAACAGACTCAATTCTCCAACAAAAAGACACAGACTAACAGAATGGTTGCAGAAACAGTATCCAACATTCTGCTGCAGAAACATACTTTTGCAACAATGACAAACACCACCTCAGAATAAAGGGCTGGAAAAAGTTTTTTAAAGCAAAAAGACCCCAGAAAACAAGTTGGAATAGCTATCCTAATGTCTAATAAAATAGACTTTCAACCAAAATTAATCAAAAAAGATGAGGAGGGACACCTCATTCTTATCAAAGGAAAAACCTGCCATGAAGACATCACGACTCTGAACATCTATGCCCCAAAATACAAGAGCACCTGCATTTGTAAATGAAACATTATTAAAGCTCAGATCACACATGGATCCCAAAACCTTAATAATGAAAGACTTCAACACTCCACTTTTACCAAGAGACAGATCATCTAGATCATCATCATCATCCTTAGAGGCTAAATAGGGAAATAATTATGCTTACAGAGGTGCTAACTCAAATGGACCTAATAGATATCTACAGAACCTTACAGCCAAATACAAAAGAGTATATCTTTTTCTCAGCACCCCATGAAACCTCCAAAGTTGACCATATAGTCAGACAACAAGCAAGCCTCAAAAGATACAAGAATATTGAAATAATCCCTTGTATCCTATCAGACTACCATGGCATAAAACTAGAGCTCAACAACAACAGAAAGAACAAAAACCTACACATGCCTGGAAACTAAACAACTCTCTATTCAATGACAGCTGAATCAGGGAAGAAATAAAAAAAGAAATTAGAGACTTCCAAAAATTCAATGAAAATGAAGATACAACTTACCCAAATTTATGGGACACAATGAAAACAGTGCTAAGATGAAAGTTCATAGCAATAAGTGTCTTCAGGAGGAAGTTTGAGACATCTCATACAAGCAACTTAATGGCACACCTGAAAGCCTTAGGAAAAAAAGAAGCAGACACACCTAAGAACAGTAGATATTTGGAAATAATCAAACTCAGGGCTAAAATAAAGAAAATAGAAACAAAACAATTCAAAGAATCAATGAAATCAGGAGCTGGCTCTTTGAGAAAATCAACAAGATAGACAAGCCCTTAGCTAAACTAACCAAATTTCAGAAAGAAACTGTCCAAATCAGCAAAATCAGAAGCGAAATGAGGGACATAATGACAGACACTGGGGAAATTCAAAGAATCATTAGGTCTTACTTCAAAAGCCTATATGCCACAAAATTTGAAAATTGAAATGAAATGAACAATTTTCTTGATAGATTCCATTTACCAAAGCTAAACCAAGATCAGGTAAATAGATTAAACAGTCCTATATCCACCAAGGAAAGAGAAGCAGTCATCAAAAGTCTCCCTGCCAAAAAAAAGGCATAAGGCCAGAGGGTTTCAGCACAGAATTCTACCAGACCTTCAAGGAAGACCTGGTGCTCTTCAAACTATTCCACACAATAGAAACAGAAGGAAAATTACCAAATTCATTCTATGAGGCCACAGTAACCTCGATATCTAAACCACACAAAGACCCAACATAAAGGAGAATTTCAGACATATATTATACCTCTTATGAACATTGATGCAAAAATAGTCAATAAAATACTCAAAAGCTGAATCCAAGAACACAGAAAAGATATCATCCACCATGACCAAGGAGGCTTCATCCCAGTCATGCAGGGGTGGTTCAATATATGGAAATCCATGAATGTAATCTACCACATAAACAAAGAGAAAAAAAAAACAACACATGATCATCTCCTTAGATGCTGAAAAAGCATTTAGCAGAATCCAACACCTATATATGTTTGGAGTTTTGGAGTGATCAGGGATAAAAGACACATACCTAAACATAGAAAAGACAATATACAGAAAGACTATAGCCAACATCATTCTAAATGGACAGAAAATTAAATCAACCCCATGGAAATCAGGGATAAGAAAAGGCTGCCTACTTTCTTGGTATCTCTTCAAAATAGTACTTGAAGTCCTAGCTAGAGCAATAAGAAAACTAAAGGAGATCAAGGGAATACACATTGGAAAGGAAGAAATCAAAGTATCACTATTCACAAATAATATAATAATATACATGAGTGACACCCAAAATTCTACCAGAGAACTCCTTTAGCTAATAAACGCCTTTAGCAAAGTAGCTGGATACAAAATTAACTAAAAAAAACATTAGGCTGCCTGTTTACAAAAGACAAAAGGGTCAAGAAAAAATTAGAGAAACAACACTCTTTACAGTAGCCACAAATAACATAAAGTACCTTGGTGTGACTCTAACCAAGCATGTGAAAGACCTGTTTGAAAAAAAAAACTTCAAAGTCTCTGAAGAAAGAAATTGAGGAAGATATCAGAAGATGGAAATATCTTTCATGCTCATGGATCAGTAGGATTAACACAGTGAAAATAGCCATCCTACCGAAAGCAATATAGATTCAGTGCAATTCCCATCAAAATACGAACACAATTCTTTACAAAACTTGAAAAAACAATTCTCAATTTCATATGGAAAAACAAAAAAAAAACCTAAATTGTTAACATAATCCTATACAATAACATCTTCTGGAAGTAGCTCCATCCCTGATTGCATGCTGAGTAACAGTAATAGAGCAAGGGGATACAAATCAGAAAGGACGATATGATAGTATACATGAGTGACCCCAAAAATTCTACCAGGGAACTCCTACAGCTGATTAACACCTTCAGCAAAGTGGCTGGATACAAAATCAACTCAAAAAATCAGTAGCCTTCCTGTATATAAAAGACAAAAGGGCTGAGAAAGAAATTAGGGAAACAACACTCTTCACAATTGCCACGAAAGACATAAAGTACCTTGGTGTGGCCCTAACAAAGGAAGTCAAAGACTTGTATGAAAAAAAAATTCCAGTCTCTGAAGAAAGAATTAGAAGAAGATATCAGAAGATGGAAAGATCTCCCATGCTCGTGGCTTGGCAGGATTAGCAGAGTAAAAATGGCCATCTTATCAAAAGCAATCTACAGATTCAATGCAATTCCCATCAAATTACCAACACAATTCTTTACAGACCTTGAAAGAAAAATTCTCAACTTCATATGGAATAACAAGAAACCCAGAATTGCTAAAACAATCCTATACAATAAAAGATCTTCTGGAGGTATCTCCGTCCCTGATCTCAAGCTGTATTATAGAGCAACAGTAATAAAAACTGCATGGTACTGACATAGAAACAGACTGGTGGATCAACGAAATCAAACAGAAGACCCAGAAATAAACCCACACACTTATGGACACCTGATTTTTGACAAAGATGCCAAAACCATACAATTGAAAAAAGATAGCATCTTCAACAAGTGGTGCTGGTCTAACTGTAGAAAAATGCAAATAGATCCATACTTACCACCCTGCACAAAACTAAAGTCCAAGTGGATCAAAGACCTCAACATAAAACCAGACACATTAAATCAGTTAGAAGGAAAAGTGGGGAAGAGCCCTGAACCCATTGGTATAGGAGACAACTTTCTGAACAGAACACCAACAACACAGGCTCTAAGAGCAACAATCAATAAATGGGACCTCAGGAAACTGAAAAGCTTCTGTAAAGCAAAGGACACTGTCATCAAAACAAAAAGACTGCCTACAGATTGGGAAAGAATCTTCACCAACCCTTTATCTGACAGAGGACTAATATCCAGTATATATAAAGAACCACAGAAGTTGAAAAGCAACAAATCAAGTAATC
>CM053765.1:37613039-37644733 GCA_028658305.1 Pachyuromys duprasi | reverse complement strand
CAAGTACACAATAAGGACATTTACTCAACCATGTTTGTAGCAGCTTTATTTGTAATAGCAGGAAGCTGTAAACAACCCAGATGCCCCTCAACTGAGGAATGGATACAGAAATTGTGGTAATCTACACAATGGAATATTACTCAGCAATAAAAAGCAAGGATATCATGAAATTTGCAGGTAAATGTTGGAAACTGGAAAGGATCATACTGAGCGAGCTATTCCAGAAGCAGAAAGACACACACAGTATATACTCACTCATATAGACATATAAAATAGGATAAACTTACTAAAATCTGTACACCTAAAGAAACTAATCAAGAGGGAGGACTCTGGCTAAAATGCTCAATCCCCAGCCAGAAAGGCAAAGCAGATTGACATCAGAAGAAGAAGACAGGAAACAAGCTAGGAGCCTGTCACAGAGGGCCCCTGAAAGGTTCTACCCTGCACAACATCAAAGCAGATGCTGAGTCTTATGGCCAACTGTTGGGCAGAGTGCATGGAATCTTACGAAAGATGTGGGAAATACTAAGATCTGGAGAGGACAGGAGCTCCACAAGGAGAGCAACAGAACCGGAAAATCTGAGCACAGGAGTCTTTCCTGAGACTGATATTCCAACCAAGTACCATGCATGGAGAAAACCTAGAACCCCTGCACAGATGTAGCCCATGGCAGTTCAGTATCCAAGTGGGTTCCATCGTATTGGGAACAGGGACTGCCTCTGACATGAACTGATTGGCCTGCTCTCTGGCCACCTCACCCTGATGGGGGTGCAGCCTTACCAGGCAACAGAGGAAGACAATGCAACCACTCCTGATGAGACCTGATAGACTAGGATTAGAAGGAAGGAGAGGAAGTCCTCCCCTATCAGTGGACTTGGGGAGGGGCATGTGTGGAGAAGGATGAGGGAAGGTGGGATTGGGAGAGGAGGAGTGAGAGGTTTATGGTGGGATACAAAGTGAAAATATAAATTAATTAAAAAATACAATAAAAACTGCATGGTACTGGCAGAGAAACAGTCTGGAGGATCAATGGAATCAAATAAAAGACCCAGAAATAAACCCACAAGCTACAGAGACTTGATTTTTGACAAAGAAGCCAAAACAATACAACAGAAAAAAGGCAGCATCTTCAACAAATGGTGCTGGTCTAACAGGATGTCTACAGTTAGACATCCAGTTGATCCTTATTCATCATCTTACACAAAACTAAAATTCAAGTCGATCAAAGACCTCTATATAAAACCAGACACACTAAACCTGTTAAAACAAAAAGTGAGGAAGAGCCTGGAACCAATTGGCACAAGAGACAACTTCCTGAGCAGAATACCAACAGCACAGGTTCTAAGATCAACAATCAATAAATGGGATCTCATGAAACTGAAAAGCTTCGCAAAGCAAAAGACATTGTCATCAGAACAAAATGACAGCCTGCAGACTGAGAAAGGATCTTCACCAGCCCTATATCTGACAGAGGGCTGATATCGAGAATATATAAAGAACTAAAGAACTTAAAAAGCAATAAACCAAGCAATCCAAGTAAAAAATGGGGTATAGAGCTAAACAGATTATTATCTGTAGAGGAATATAGAATGGCAGAAACACCTAAAGAGATGCTCAATGTCCTTAGCCATCAGAGAGATGCAAATCAAAACGACCCTGAGATTTCACCTTACACCCATCAAAATGGCTAAGATCAAAAACTCAAATGACAACACATGCTGGAGAGGTTGTGGAGAAAGGGGAAACTTCCTCCATTGCTAGTAAGGAATGTAAACTTGTACAACCAATTTGGAAATCAATCTGCCTCTCTATCAGAAAATTAGGAATAGTGCTACCTCAGCATCCAGAGGTACCCCTCCTAGGCATATATCCAAAATATGATCAAATATACAAGGACATTTGCTCAACCATGTTCATATCAGCTCTATTTGTAATAGTCAAAATCTGAAAATAACCTACATGTCCTTCAGAGGAGGAATGAATGCAGGAATTGTGGTACATTTCCACTATTGAATTCTAATCAGCAATTAAAAACAAGGAAATCAAGAAATTGGCAGGCAAATGGTGGAAACTAGAAAAGATCATCCTGAGTGAGGTAACCCAGAAGCAAAAAGACACACATAGTATATACTCATTCCTAAATGGATATTAGCCATATAATATAGGATAAACATACTAAAATCTATACTCCTTAAGAAGCTAATCAACAAGGAATACCCTAGGGAAGATGCTCAGTCCTCATTCAGAAGGACAAACGTGATGGTCATTTGAAGCAGGAGAAGACAGGGAACAGGACAGGAGACTACCACAGATGCCCTCTGAAAGACTCTACTGATCGAGGTATGGAATCAGAGGATGAGACTCCTAGCAGACTCAAGGGCAGAGTGCAGGAAATCTTATGAAAGAAGAGGGAGACAGAAAGACCTGGAGTGGACAGGAACTCCAAAAGGAGACCAACAGAGCCAAAAATACTGAGCCCTGGGGGCCTGAAGAGAAGAATATCTCAACCAAAAATAATGCATGAAGAGGACCTAAAACCCTGGCTCAGATTTATCTCATAGTCTCAGTTTCCAAGTCAGGTCCCTAATAAGAGGAGCAGGAGCTTTCTCTGGCAAGAACTCAGTGGCAGGCTCTCTGATCCCCTCCTCCTGTGGGGTGCAGCCTTGCCAGGCCATGGAGGAAGACAATGCAACTAGACCTGATGAGACCTGATAGGCTATGGTCAGACAGAAGGGGAGGAGGTCCTCCCTTATCAGTGGACTAGGGGAGGGGCATAAGGGGTGAAGAGGGAGGGTGAGAATGGGAGGAGATGAGGGAGGGGGCTACAGCTGGGATATAAATTGAATAAATTATAATAAATGATAATAATTTAAAAAGAGTGAAAAAAAAGAGAGGAAAAAGAGGAGATGAAGAGCTTTGTGATTCCCAAAGGCAGTGATGGGATAATCAAACACCACAGAGAAAAAGGCCTCTGATTACACGATGGAGGTGACAGGGCATGGCACCAAGAACAGGAAAGTCAGAGAGAGCCCAACTCCAGCTGTGTCCGCAACGCCATTATCACATTGCTGACCTGTTTACTTAAATCATCTCCCTTACTAAGATGGAACCTTCATATGACTAGGAACTGTGTTTGTTTTTTGACTGATAAATTTCTAGCGTTGAGAAGTGGGGCAGTGGATATCATTTGAATAAATGTATTAGTCACATTAAAAAAAAAACTAACCATGTGCTCACTAAGTGATGACTCAGCAGTTGTACTTGGGCATTTATTGCTGAAGAGTTATTTTAAAATAAGTTTAAGGAAATATAGAATATATTTTAATATATGAAACATTATAAGTAATTTTAATGAGGGAACAAGTAATATAATGTAACAGATATTTTACTTGGAAGAACTAGAACTCAAAGATATAGTGTTTTTTTTCCAGGACAAGCAGTCATTCAAACTCTTGCAGAAAGGAAAATTAGATGACTAATTGACTCTAAAGAAATACCCCTAAAGGACCTATTGGTTGATCATAATATTTCAGCAAAGGTGTCTTGTGTTATGAAAGGCAAATTAAAAATTTGTTCTAAATCTTACTGTGAGATTATAAGTGTCTTAATTTCTTTGTAAACTAAGCTGTTGTCTGGAACTAATATAGAAAAGATTTGTTAAAAAACAAGACAAATGTTTACAGCTTGCAAGTGTTAATTTACAAATGACCTCTAAAATACAATTGCATTCCACTCAAGGTTTCCAGTAATCTTTACGTGATAGTCTCTCTCCAGATGAATAGAGAGTTTCTTTAGGGAGTACCCATTGCCTTTGCATGTGCTTCGAGTGGTGTTAAATTTTCCAAAGCCACAGTCACTAAGGGTTTACTGAGTAACAGACACATTTGTTTACTTAGACAATATAATTTTAAGCAGCATTTAAGGCTGACCCCAGAATACTTACTGTATAGAAAAGAGACCTGAGATTAGAGTAGCTAAATGCCCTGTCTACTGTCACATAGACAAAGGACCATTGATTCAGGATTTGATCTGCAGAATTTTCAGGAAGGTATCTTTCTTTTCATTTCAACAGAGCCTTTCTTTTTGCGCTTGCTTCCTGCAGAATTCATTATGCCTGTCGGGTAGGAAACACCCAACCGCACTTGCTGATTGATGAGCACCATGAATTTAATCTCCATGCACAACTGTTTCAATTATAAGTTCTCTGCCCTGCGTCTCCTGCCCAGTGTCATGACAACAACAGAGAATGTGTGTATTAGGCTGTATCTTCAAGGTGTGTCAGTGCTGCAGTCTGTAACTCACCTGTGATCACCATACCCTAACATGTCCCTGCAGGAGCCTGCAGAACAAGCAGCCAATGCAAATTGAAACCATTTTTCTTAACCACAGGTAGACATTAACCTGCGGGATCATTTCTGGTTTTGCTTTCCCAGTGAAAAGCATCCAGCAAAGCTCTGGAGTTCAGTAGCATGTGAACGGATCCAACATCTAGTTGAGAATGATTGAGTGCTCCCAGTGCCAGCCTAATTGCCAGCCAAGGTTGTTTCTTCCCCACTTGTGAAAGGGCTAGTACCCAGCAGTGACTCAGGGGCATCAGTGAGAGCTACTCTAAAGGTGACTAATGACAAAGGTAGAGAAAGGCCCCCACTGGGTTTCCATTTAAGCAAGGCATCATCGTTGCAGCTAAACTGATCTGGTGATGTGGTGAAATGCATCACTGTGACAGGTTCCCACTAATGGCATTGATTAAGTTGTCACTTCAGAAGGATCACTTAACCACCTGTGTCATGGGCATATTCCTGCTCCCTGGTTACTACTTCCTCAAGAATTGACACACACACATGACATCTGCCCTGCTGACAGCTAGCCATCCGGTGTTGGTCATCACACTGCTGTGTGTCCGGCAGATACATATTTTTCCATTCTTCTAGAAAGTGTTGGGAAGGCATGGTTTAAGCATACTTTGCCCAAGCAAATATTAAGTACCTTATATGTGGTAGGGGAGAATGACATGCTTTGCAGATAACTGGGTCCTTTCTTCCTAGTGAGATACAATCTCACTTCTGGTTTTCCCTTAGGGTGATGTTCAGAGCATAGACGCTGAAATGAACAGGATGAACTTTAAAGGAGAAGAGAAGCTACCGTACAAGTGACCATTCACTCCAGAATCGGAGCCAATGTACACTTCCCGTTTGACCTCTTCTTTGTAAGTTCCATCATGTTACTGAATCCAAGAATACAAGAATAAAACGTGTACTCTAAGTTTTATTCTTCTCATATATAGAGTAACAGTGTCCAATTAAAAAAATAACATGATGAGGCTGGACTGGAGAGATGGCTCAGTGGTTAGGAGCACTAACTACCACAATTTCTGTTTCCATTCTTCGATTGAGGGACATCTAGGTTGTTTCCAGATTCTGGCTATTATGAATAAATCTGCTATGAACATAGCTGAGCAAATGTCCTTGCTGAGTAGTGGAGCATCTTTTGGGTATATGCCCAGGAATGATATAGCTGGGTTTTGAGGTAGTGCTATGCCCTATTTTCTGAGGAAGCACCAGGTTGATTTCCAAAGTGGTTGTAAAAGTTTGCACTCCTACCAGCAATGGAGGAGGCTTTCCCCTTCTCCACATCCTCTCCAGCATGAGTTGTCACTTGAGTATTTTTAATTTTAATTTTTCTCACAATTTATTCATTATACATTGCTATTGAAGCCTTCTCACTCAACTCCTCCTAATCCCACCTTCTCTCCGTCTTCCCCTTTTCCCCTTCCCCTAGTCCACTGAAAGGGGGAGTTCTCCTCTTCTGCCATTTGCCCATAGCTTATCAAGTCTCATTAGGACTGCCTGGATCCTCTTCCTCAGTGGCCTGGCAAGACCACATCACCAGGGATAGGTGATTAAAGAACAGACAATGGAGTTCACACTGAGACTGAGCTACCAATTGGCTACATCTGAGCAGGGAGTCTAGATCCTCTCTGTGAATGGTTCTTGATTGTTGCATTAGTCTCTTCAGGACCCCTGGCCTCAGATATTTTTAGCTTTGTTGGTCTCCTTGTGAGGTTCCTGTTCCCTCCATGTTCTTCTATGCCTCCCCCCTTCTTCCATAAGACTCCTTCAACTATGCCCAAAGTTTGGCCATGAGTCTCAGCATCTGCTTTCAGCCTACTATAGAGGGTCACTTGAGTTTTTGATCTTAGCCATCTGACTGGTATAAAATGGAATCTCATTGTTGTTTTGATTTGCATTTCCCTGATGACTAAGGAGGTTGAGCATTTCTTTAAATGTTTCTCCACCATTCAATATTCTTCTCTTGAGAATTATGTTTAGCTCTGTACCTCATGTTTTTTTTTTGATTGGTATTTTAATTTTTAATATAATTTTTATTTATTATAAGTTATTCACTTTGTATCCCAGCTGTAGACCCACTCTCATTCCCTCCCAATACCACCCTCTCTCTGTCATCTCCTCCCATGCCCCTTCCCCAGTCCACTGATAGTGGAGGACCTCCTCCCCTTACATCTGATTCTAGCCTATTAGGTCTCATCAGGACTGTCTTTCTTAGTCTTCCTCTGTGGCCTGGTCAGGCTGCTCCCTCATCAGGGGGAGGTGATCAGAAAGCCAGCAACTGAGTTCATGTCAGAGACAGCCCCTGCTCCCTTTATTAAGAAGCCCTTTTGGAGAGTGAGCTGCCACGGGCTGCCTCTGTGCAGGGGGTCCAGGTTTTCTCCATGAATGGTCCTTGGTTGGCATATCAGTCTCAGAAAAGACCCCTAGGCCCAGATTTTTTGGTTCTGTTGCTCTCCTTGTGGAGCTCCTGTCCCCTCCAGCTCTTTCATCTTCCCCTTCTTTCATAAGAATCTCCATGTTTTAATTGGAGTATTTGATTTGTTGGTGTTTAATTTCTTGAGTTCTTTATACATTCTGGATATTAGCCCTCTGTCAGATGTAGGGTTGGTGAAGATCTTTTCCCAGTCTGTAGGCTGTCATTTTCTTCTGTTGACTGTGTTCTTTGCTTTACAGAAGCTTTTCAGTTCCATGAGGTTCCATTTATTAATTGTTGATCTTAGAGCCTGGGCTGTTCATGTTCTGTCAGGAAGTTATCTCCTGTGCCAATGAGTCAAGGCCCTACATTATTTTTCTGCCAACAAATTTAGTGTGTCTGGTTTTATGTTGAGGTCTTTGATTCACTTGGACTTTAATTTTGTGCAGGGTGATAAATATGGCTCTATTAGCATTTTTTACATGTAGACATCCATTTAGACTGGAACCATTTGTTGTGTAGGTGCTATCTTACTAGTTAGGCAGAGTTCTTCATTGTATAAGTGTTATCTTCAGCAATCAAGCCTTACCATCAGTTTGCAGAGAGTAACCAATAGACTTGGCCTTAGCCTGGGTTGTTTGGGAGTTTCCATGAGATTCCTTTGGCCCCAAACTCTATTATATGTAACCTACTTCCAGAACTAAGAATTTCCTTTAGTGTCAAGAAGTATCCAGTTGGTTACTTGGTGACAATTTTTTTCATTTTTATTTTTTCTTCACTATTTATTATATATCCCAATTGAAGCCTCCTCCTTCAACTCTCCCAGGCCTACCCTCTCTCCCTCTTCTCCCTATGCCTTTCCCTTAGTCCACTGAAAGGGGTAGTTCTTCTTCTTTGCTGGCTGCCCATAGCTTGTTAAGTCTCTTCAGGACAGCTTAGATCCTCTTCCTAGGTGGTCTGGCAAGGCTGCATCATCAGGGGCAAGTGATCAGAGAGTAGTAAACTGAGTTCATGATAGAGGCAGTACTTGTTCCCCTCACTCAGAGATGCACATGGAGACTGAGCTGCCAATTGGCCACATCTGAGCAGGGGGTCTAGATCCTCTTCATGCATTGTTCTCCTTTGGTGCGCCAGTCTCTGCAGGACCCCCTGGGCTTTTTAAGCCACTGTTTTATTTAGTTTAGTTTTCTTTTACTTTGCTTTGCTTTGTCTTTGCTCTGCCACAGGGACTCACTATTTAGCTCATGTAATCTTAAAGTCTCCATTCTCTTAACTCAGATCTACTGAGACTAAACATGTTCCCTACCATGCCTAGCTCTGAGCTGTTTATCTTGATAGTAAATTTTTAAGTGGTTAAAGAGACCCCATTAAAAAAGTCAGACTTGAGGTGTTCTTCAGAAAACTCTAGCAGTTTTCAAGACTTAACATTTTTTCATCTGTATTTGGTCAGTTTCCAGAGGCTTAAAATTACATCTTTTGTTTAATTTTTTCTTTTTCTTTTTTTGTAATTTTGTTTTGGAGAATAAATTCACCGACCTATTTTTTTTTTAGTAATATAACTGGAAGTCCCACTATGGTTGATTAATAAAGTTGAATAGATATTTTGAGAAAAAAATAGGGCACTGACTACTCTTTCAGAAGATTGGTGTTCAATATTGCACCCACACAGCCACTCAAAAATCATTTATAACTCTAATCTCAGAGGATCTGACATTTCTTTCTGGCCTATACAGGCATTCCGTGACATGTCTACAGACATACATTTATGTAAACACTCATACACATAAAATAAATTCTCAAAAATTTTTAAGTAGCTCAAGGACTGGAGATTACATAAGAGTATAAAATTGAAGCACTTAGCTCAGTGCCTGACACTTAGAGTAAGTACTCACTAATGGTCAGTGTTAATGGAGGTCCAGTGATCTGCTCTGTGTGTTTTGCATAATGGGGAAATCAGAACAAAGCCTTCTTTGACGTTCTCTGTTGGTAGCACTATATAGTCATCTTCAGATGCTCCCCATTGCCTGGGCTGTGAAGCATGCTCAGGCAAAGATTACAAGAAATAGGTGTGACTCCTTCAGTATTTATGTTATTGAACCAGCAGCCACCTCTCCTGAAACACATTAGCTTCCGTGGAGTTTGAAGCCGAGAGAAATGGTGGGGTGAATAATCAAGTGACTCCTCCATTTCATCATTAATTAAATGTTAAAGACAAAGCCTGGCGGATGCAGAAGACAGTTGCTTTCAGCCCGGGCTTCTAATGTTAAATTAAAAAGAAGAAATCAAAGACTTCAAAAATGATCTGATTAGGAAATTGACTCTGAATTTTTAGGGTCTTTGAATATCTAAATGTTGGTGATTCAGGAAATAGAGAAGTGACGCTTTCATTTCTCATTTAATTTGGGTGAATAAACACTAACAAATATGGATTTATTGCAATTTCTTAAATAGTATGTTAAGACATAATGGTCATGCAATAAGCTGCACATATATAAATCATAGAATTTGATGCTTTTGGACATATGTGCATACTCTGTACCCATCCCCACAAGAGGAGTATGAACATATGCAGTGTCAAAAAACATTCTCTATTGCCTTTGGTTGATGCTCTCCTTCCCTCCCTGCCTCCTATCCTCAGGCATCAACTAACCTATTTTACGGCAGATTAGTTTGACATTTTTAGAATTTTATATAAATAGAATAATCAGCCACACAGGCATTTGTCTTCTTAAAATTCAGGGTAATTATTGTTAAAAGTACACCCATTAAGTTTCACTAATATGACTGTTTAAATGTGAGCTGAGCAAGAACAACACAAATAAACATGCTAAAGTGGATGAGGGAAAGCCCACGAGGCTTCAACCTACATGACGAACTACAGGCAACTAAGGGATGCTGAAAGTGGAAGCACACTGATTGATTATCCGATGTAATGCAGCCCTGAAAACACGTACAAGTAGCATTATACAGACAGAGACAGTTATAATTAGGAATATATATATGTATATATACATATATGTATATACAACAGCAATCATATAGACAATATATTTATGTTGTATTTATAACAAATATATATTTATATACGTATCACAACACACACACACACACACACACACACATATATATATATACATATATATATATATATATATATATATATATATATAAACAATTAAGGACTAAGCAGCCATGAAATTAAAAGAGTGCAAGGGGATGTATATGAGAGGGTTTAGAAGGAGGAAAGGGAGGGGGCAATGATGTAATTATGTTATAAATAAAAGAAGTAATGAATAAAAAAACAATCACTAATGTGTATGTGTTGCTAATTCACCCCTCTCCAGGACGCACACAGTCACTTTCAATAACTGTGCTGCAAATGACTGTAAATTATTTTCATGTTCATGAATAGGTGGACCATTTGCAGCTTCTGTTACAAAGGAAGTTTCTTTAGCTATTGCAACCCAAGTCTTAAAATGAAGATTTACTTTAATTCTCATTACACAAACTCTCATGTAGAATGTCTAGCTCACATGGAAGTGTATATTTAAGTTCTAAGATATTGCCAAACTGTTTACCAAATTTAAAGCATCATTTTATATTTGCACAGACAGTATATGGGAGTTGTAGTTCTTGTACACCCTCACCCAACTGTTTGTGATCAGCTTGTCTAATGTTAAATTTTCCAGTGGACGTAGAGTGGGGTGTCTCTGTTTTCCATGGCTAGTTGTGGTGAACTACTGGCTAGTCATTAAGCGATCTTTGGCTAAATGGCTGGTCCTTTCGCCATGACAGTCACTGAGTTGTTTGTTCTTGTAAAATTTCCAGCATTCCTGGTGTATTTTAGGTACAATTCTTTATTAGATAATGCAGTTTCTAATGCTTCGTCCTACCATTCCTTGCCTTTCATTCTCTTAAAGCGTTCTTCACAGAACAGTGTTTCCACATATTACTAACTTCATCTACATTTTAAAAATCTGTTCCTTTATCTACTGACTCACTCCTTTGATTATTATAGATTCTTTATATATTAAGTATTGAAGTTAGAACAAGGTGGTTCATCATATGCTGTTTCATTCTTTTTTTAGTGATTTTGGCTGTTCCAGCTTCCTTGCATTTCTAAAATAGATTTTGGAATTGTCTTCCTGCTATCTACAAACCAAACCAAATCAGCACCACCATCACCACCACCACTACCAACAAAAGTAACTTCCCACAGAATTCTATCATATATTACAAATATTGAACTTTTGGGCCATTAATATGCTATATAGTCCTACCTTTTGGGAAATTTTTAATTTTTTTCTTTCAGTACTTAGGTTTTAAATTCTGTATCTTCTTATATTTGTACTTCGCTATTTCCATCATTTGGAGGTTGATGTATTATTTTCTGACCACTTTTTAAATATTTTAAAAATGATTCCACTGTTCTACTGTAGCAATAAAGAAATATGATGGGCTCTTTTATATTGAGCTTTTATCCTGCATTATTTTTTAATTAATATTTATTATTTTATTATTTACAAAGAAAAATAAAATAGGAAGTCTTTGGGTTTATTTATTTTTTATAATTTTTTATTTTTATATTAATTACAATTATGCTGTTGATCCAATAAAAAGAGCTGGGATTAGAGGTGTATGCCACTACGTCCAGATGCCTTCTTTTATTTTTGATATTGGTGATACTGTTATTTACTCTCCAATAAATTCTAAGAGAATGAAAGCAATCTATATTATCTAAGTTATTGAATTTTTGGATACAAAGTTATTGTCATATTCTCTGGTTCTCATTTTAATTTATGTGGAACCAATCACAAATAAATCACAAATTTATTTATTTATATTCATTCATATTTGGTTTTTGAGACAGGGTTTCTCTGTGTAACCCTACCTGTCCTGGAACTCACTCTGTAGATAAGACTGGCTTCGAACTCAGGGATCCACTTGTCTTTGCCCCCCACCCCCAAGTACTGGGTCAAAGGGGTACACCACTACTCCCAGATTATTTCTGATATTGGTAATACTGGTAATATTTCCTTAGTTACCCTGGCTAGAGGTTTAACAATTTTAGTCAATATTTCAAATAAACAACTATTGGTTTAATTGATTTTCTTTTTTTTTCAATTGCTGTGTGTGTGTATACATGCGCGTGTGTATGCAAATATGCATGTTTGTGTGTGCTCTACTGTGCAAGCAAGACAGAGATGGATGTGTGTCTGGCGTTTTCTGACACTTTCAGACACTCTCAAACCTAGATTCACCTACAGACAAGTGCCAAAATGGTGAGCGTTTGCATGCACGCTGGGGATCTGGATCCAGGTTCCTGTGCTTGTCCACTAAGCACTTCACCTACCTTGCTATCTCTTTTTCTGAGGGATCGAGTCTAGAATGTGTCAGTGACTGTGTTTCTTTTACTGCTTAGCTGGCTTTGGATTCTATTCACTTTCCTGTGTGTTAATATGGAGCTTTGGAGGAGCAAAATTTCCTCAGAGCTAACAATCTCCTTTAACCTATGAGCCTTTCCTGTGACGACTTACTGAGAAGAGAATTAATGCATATGCCTTAATTAATTAATTAATACTAATTAATGCAAGGCCTAATGCATATGCCTTTCTCGTAGTGGTGTTTCCTCTGTTAATGGAGATTTTTATGACGTGGGGAGCTCCTCTCCCAGTGCCCAGTGTACACATCTGGAAAAAACCGCACCGGTGGCTCTTCCAACACACCACATTCTTTTCAGGAATACACCCTAAGAGATTTGTTGACATTCTTGTGTCATTCTAACCTGCATGCATGATGCTTTGAGTGTCCAGTGTGCCCACACCACATCTCTCTCTCTTTCTTTTATTTTTGAAAATGCCTCCTTTATTTTAGTGTTTGATCTGTTTTGCTGCAGTTGCTTTGTTTTGCCTATTTTCACTTCTGTCTGTTTTGTTGGGTTTTTCAGGGTCTTTCTCCCTATAGCGAGCTTAATTTCACACTTATGGCATCCTCCTGCCTCAGCCTCCTTAAGACAAGCATTGTAAGCACAAGCTGCCATGCCCAGCTCTAGTCAAGTATATTCTTAGATTCCATTTGAATTCAAGAAAAGTTCTGGTTTTTTAATAGAGTCAGTATATTAGGTGAATGTGATATTTTTAGATTTATCCATTCTTTGTAGAAATATCATCCCTGAATTTTCTAAAATTAATGTCCATAAAATAAGACTTTTATGACCCACAAATCATTCTATAAAAACACAGGAGGTATGTAGAATTCTTAGGTTTTTCACTTGGACGACTTCATCCGGTACACCTTAAAACACCTATGAGATAGCGCATTCTTATTAAAATTTACATAGAGAAATAACAGGACTTAGAAGTGTGAGTAACTTGCGAATGGCTGAATGGCAAGGAGGTGAACCCACAATTTGAATCTAGGTCAGTCCTATTATTCTGCTATAGACTCAATAACTTCCTAAAATACTCACGACTAATAAATGATGTTCATAAAGAATTAATGCTCAGTTAACATAAAAGACACACTTTCCCCTTCTATTGGCCTCAAGGAAACCAGAGGCATAATTTGTGCAAAAGCTTTCTGCTATTATTTAGTAAAGAGTTTGGAGTGGCAGGAGACGTGGGTGTCAAGCAACATTAGAGATATGTCTCGACAATTTACTCCTTAGACGTTAACGGGATGTAATGGGGTAGTCCTTTGACCAGTGAGGCAAAATGGATTGCTAATTACATCAAGTACAATAAATAGCATTAGCATAGCAGAATCACACCGGGTCATCACCATCTCTCCTAGTGATTAAAATGCAGAGTTCAACATTTCTGAAGACCTCTGAAGAATGGGGTGGCTTTATTAGTGTCATAATACTCTGCTACGCTGACCTTTCTAACGAACAGAATTGGGTTTCCTTCTAAGTGAGGTGGGTAGTGCATTGTCCGCAGCAGTGGCAGAGTTCCTGGGGGCTGTTGCTGCTGCCTGACACACTGTGAGCACGTGAACATGATGAATAGTAAGGCTAGTTTTTTTTCCCCTTTAACAGAATCAGGAGTTGGCTTATGTGCAGTTGGCTGATCACAAAATTGCTCTAAGCCACATGGACTTGTGCAAAAAACCCAAATAGGTGAAAGTGGAAAGGGAGCGATGGGGGTTCCATGGAAGGGTACAAGAGGAGGCCTGAGGATGAGTGGGAGAACAAAAATCGATAAAAGAAAATTTGCAAAAGTACCCTAATAAAACCCAATGCTGAGTAATATGTAATTAAACAAAGTGCAAGGCAGAGGTAGTTTTCTTTTCAATGTGAATGAACTGAGGCCATAGAATTGAGTTCCAGCCTGTTGAGTGATCCAGGCTAATCAGGTGGATTCTTCACAACCTCATCACCATGGTTAGCAACGTCTGCCTGAAGCTGAACTGGATACAATGTCTAGCCTGTGAGTAGTGATTTGATGCATGAAAGTGGCATTCTGTCATCTCCAAGCTTCCATCAAAGGAATTGTTGCAGCTTCTGACAGAGCATCTTGTGATGCCTACCTTCTTTGTAGTCCACGCATTCTCCTGGAAGGGCACTTTAATGGACCAGTGGGAGATTCTTTGGTTGAAACTTTTGGGAAGTCAAAATCTTTGAAATCCTTTAGCCAGGTTCCAGATACAGACAAGAGAATTCTTCAGGTGGCTCCCATTCACTGCCATTTGTTTATTTGTTTGTTTGTTTTTTATCATCCTCAGGCATTCTATTCTTATACCTGAGGTCCCAAATATTATAAAACAGAGAATGACCATGTGCATTATATTATACCCAAATTCTAGAATCAAAAAGACAAAGAATAGTAAATATTGTTGTCACCTAATTTGGGGTGGTTTGCATAAAACTTTGGTCAAATAGATAATTCGAGTCATTTACCACCCAACTCACTTAGGTGCTATTGCCCTTAAGTCAGCTGATTTTATCTTCTTAGTTTTATTCTGACATAAGTTTTCTTTTCAAAACTGGCTTTGTTAATTCTCTGGCAGGCATGTCTTACTTGGGACCAACAGTATGAAGTTGAGGATAGTTATGAGTATGGCAAAACAAAACCATAAACTTACTTAAAACACGGTGAGATATTTTAAGTTTTTTTTGTAACTCGACTATGTAATGTTTATTTACATTTTTGACATAACTGTTGATTTATTTTCACTTTACATGTCAGCAATAGCAAGTAGTATTCTCAAGCCCGGCCTAGCCTGTTGTCCATTTAAAAATATTGCTTACAATTCCCATCAAATTACCAAGACAATTCTTTACAGACCTTGAAAGAAAAATTCTCAACTTCATATGGAATAACAAGAAACCCCAAATTGCTAAAACAATCCTCTACAATAAAAGATCTTCTGGAGGTATCTCCATCCCTGATCTTAAGCTGTACTATAGAGCAACAGTAGTAAAAACTCCATGGTACTGGCATAGAAACAGAATGGCGGATCAATAGAATTGGATAGAAGACCCAGAAATAAAACCATACACTTATGGACACCTGATTTTTTACAAAGATACCAAAATCATACAATTGAAAAAGATAGCATCTTCAAAATACGGTGCTGGTCTGGATGTCTACATGTAGAAAACTACAAATAGATCCATACTTATCACCCTGCACAAAACTAAAGTCCAAGTGGATCAAAGACCTCAATATAAAACCAGACACACTAAACCTGTTAGAAGAAAAAGTGGGGAAGAGCCTTGAAGTCATTGGCACAGGAGACAACTTCCTGAACAGAACACCAACAGCACAGGCTCTAAGAGCAAGAATCAATAAATGGGATCTCATGAAACCGAAAAGCTTCTGTAAAGCAAAGGACATTGTCATCAGAACAAAACATCCTACAGATTGGGAAAGGATCTTCACCAACCCTATATCTAGGGCTAATATCCAGAATATATAAAGAACTCAAGAAGTTAAACAGCAACAAATCAAGTAATCCAACTAAAAATGGGGTACAGAGCTAAACAGAATTCTCAATAGAGGAATATTGAATGGCAGAGAAACACTTAAAGAAATGTTCAACATCCTTAGTCATCAGGGAAATGCAAATCAAAACAACCTTGTGATTTCACCTTATACCCATCAGAATGGCTAAGATCAAAAACTCAAGTGACAACGTATGCTGGAGAGGATGTGGAGAAAGGGGAACCATCCTCCACTGCTGGTGGGAATGTAAACTTGTACAACCACTTTGGAAATCAATGTGGAGCTTTCTCAGACAATTAGGAATGGCAGTTCCTCAAGATCCAGCTATACCACTCCTAGACATATATCCAAAAGATGCTCAAGTATTCAACAAGTACATTTGCTCAACCATGTTTGTAGCAACGTTATTTGTAATAACCAGAAGCTGGAAACAGCCCAGATTTCAGTCAGTTGAGGAATGGATACAGAAATTGTGGAACATCTACACAATGGAATATTATTCAGCAATAAAAAATAAAGAAATCATGAAATTTGCAGATAAATGGCAGGATCTAGAAAAGATCATGCTGAGTGAGGTATCCCAGAAGCAGAAAGACACACAGGGTATATACTCACTAATAAATGGATCTTAGGCATATAATATAGGATAAACCTACTAAAATCTATACACCTAAGGAAGCTAATCAAGAAGGAGGACTCTGACTAAGATGCTCAATCCTCATTCAGAAAGGCAAAGAGGATGGACATTGGAGGAGGGAGAAAACAGGGAACAGGACAGGAGCCTGCCACAGAGGGCCTCTGAAAGGCTCTACCCTGTATAGAAGCAGATGCTGAGACTCATAACCAAACTTTGGGCAGAGTGCAGGGAATCTTATGAAAGAAGTGGGAGATAGTAAGACCTGGAGAGGACAGGAGCTCCACAAGGAGAGCAATAGATCCAAAAAGTTTGGGCACAGGGGTCTTTTCTGAAACTGATACTGCAGCCATGTACCATGCATGGAGATGGCCTGAAACCCCTGCACAGAGGTAACCCATGGCAGTTCAATGTCGAAGTGGGTTCCATAGTAATGGGAACAGGGACTATCTGTGACAGGAACTGATTGGCCTGCTCTTTGATCACTTCCCCCTGAAGGGGGAGCATCCTTACCAGGCTGCAGAGGAAGACAATGCAGCCACTCCTGATGAGACTAGGATCAGAGGGAAGGGGAAGAGGACCTCCCTTATCAGTGGACTTGGGGAGGGGTACCGGTGGGGATGAGGGAGGGAGCTATGGGGGGGGTTCAAAGTGAATAAAATGTAATTAATAAAAATAAATTTAGAAAGTATGAAATAAAAAATACTGCTTACTCATTTACATACTTCTCTGAGGTTCCTTTATGCTCTAAAAGTAGAGTTGTGCAGCTAAGTCAGTTTCTACCCTTCAGAAAAACAGGATGCTGAGGTTGCTGTATAGTATTGCATTCCACTTCATGTTTATGATAAACCAGTACATATTTCAGTCTGTGGCAAACGATATTTCAGTTTCTTTCTTTTTTACTCTTGTTCGGTGAAGTTGCACAGTGAGCCACAAGTCAGAGATGTTGTCAGTCGTGAGTGTTGGAGGGATACAGGAGAAGAAAGAGTAGAGGCATCTTGGTCCCTAGACCCTTTCTGGCTGCAGTGGCTGATGCTCTCTTACCATCACAGCAGATGAGGTATCTAAGATTCAGATATCTCATATCGGACATATCATATGGCACAGCGCACCATACAGCAGAGTAGCTTGCAGCATCTCCATCCTAACACCGCAGAGACTTGTGTTGTTCCCATAACGTTCTCCAGGAAGTCAGATCCCATCAATCCACAGAGATTTCAAATGTCTTTATTTGAAGAAATCTGAAGTCAGAACAATTCCGGGAGAATGTTTCACAGATAAACACATTACTTCCAGAAGAAATGACTAATCTATCAACTTCTATTTACATCATTATGCTTATAACATTGGACTAAGTCACCTTCTTGAAATGTGCCAGGCCATATTCTCTGTCTCCTTCATCTCAAGTAGAAGAAATTCCTCTCAGTAAAGGGGAGGAGGGCCAACCACAGGACAAATGTGTGGGTTCTGGCTTCTTTGTCTCTAGTAGAAGTTCTGGACTTCCTCTCTCTCTCCCTTTCTCTTCTTGTCTTTGCTTTTATTTCACACTAATGTACTACCCACTCCTTCCTCTTGTTCTCCTCCCACTCTTGCTGATGCCTTTCTTTTGCTCAACTGGCCTCTGTCCTATTTTCATAGTTTTGTTGTGTACCTCTTAGGCAGCTAGTCACAGCATTTGCTTGCTCATTATTTCAGTGGCCTATAACATCCATAAGGCAGGATTTCAGAGCGCCTCTCTCCATCCTCTGATTTGTACAGTCCTTCAGCTTCCTCTTTGGTGATGTTTCCTGGGCTTTGGCAAATGGTTGTATGGATGTACCATTTTGCCTGGGCATTCTATGGTCACACATTCTCAGTACTTTGATCAGTTATGCATCAACTACTGTCCACAGCAAAAAGAAACCTCTATGACCAAGCTGAGGGCAGCATTGGAATATAGGTATAATTGTATATCTATATAAATGCAATTTGGCTAAATGTCCATTTAACAATGGTATCAATGGTAGATCTTACTCTATGGACCATGACTTTCCCATGATAGTCTTTTGACCAGCTTTATATTTTTATGTGCCAGGTATATTTTTTCTTCCATGGAACAAATATCAAATCCCACCAGAAATTGATTAGTAACCCCCTAAACAGTTGTGCCACTGTGGAACCAGTGGGTATATCTTGCTTGGCATGTTTTATTATTGCATACAGAATCCAGTGTTGGGAAAATCCATTGATGATATTTCTCCCCCAGCAGCCTGTGTATCAACATAGACAGAGGGAAGGAAGTTTGCAGCTCAGTTCTAGCTTGATTCTTTTATGTGTTTTGTTCAAAATGTGTGGTTTCTTTACCGATAGGGTCTTACTGTGTAGTTCTGGTGCACAACCAGGAGCTGTAGCAATAGCCTATTTTGTATTAGGAGCTCCTGCAGTTCCCATGTCCAACAAGGGATAGGTTTCTGGCATTGGATTTTTTGTTTAATAACTGATGGCTTCTGGGTACAGTATTATCCACGAAGGGTGCCTCAGTTCAAACTCCTTTCTTCTTAAATTGTATTTTTAGTTAGTTTATTAAGTAGTAGGATTTTGTATGGCTTTTGCATACGTCTGCAATTTTTCTTGCTCCTCCGTCACACCTGATTGTTCATGTTTCTCCCATCTTCTCATATCATCACTGTTTTAACAGTTATATCTTCCATGCCATGTGTCCCCACTCTATTTTCATATCCCATGTTTTTTTAATGGACCCATCCCATAAAGCCTTTTGCCTTTTCATCTCATGGCTCCTTTCTTGATCTTTACAGGTATGGGGAAATATGAATACTTACTTAAGCAACTGTTGGTAAGAGTATAAACTGGAATCATCACTATGGAAATCAGTGTGGAAGCATCTCAAAGGACATAAAAATATCACTACAATGTGACCCATCTGTATTATCCCTGGACATATTCTCCATAATTTATGACAGAGATACCTGCCCATGCTCATTGCTGTTCTAGTCACAATAGCTCAGAGATGGAAGTGGTCTGGATGCCCAACAACTGATGCACAGATATTTAAAAATGTGGTACAAATACACATGAGATTCAGCTGCAAAGAAAAACACTATTAAATTTGCAGGAAATGCCTGCAAGTGGATAGAACTAGAAATATTATAATGAGTGACTAAGAAATGCAAACACTAACTGATCCCCAGTGTGTTCAGATCCTAGCTTTAAAGGATGAAATTTCTGTTTAAGAAATTCTGAATTTTTAAAATGGAAGTATCATTGAACTCTGGTTCATTAAATTAAAACTTGATTACAAATTAACTTTAACAGTAAATTTAATTTCTAAATCTCAAATCAAATTATGAGTAGCATGAAAGGAAACTTCCAAAAATATGCATCTAGAATTATAGTTTCTCATAAGCAAAGAAGTAATGACAGAAAAAATTAGACTAAATCTGTGTTGTTGTTGTTGTTGTTGTTATGGAAGGAGTTTACTATGAACAATGAAAGAACATGGGAAGAGCTGAAGGGAGGAAAGCAGAGAGGGAGAATGATGTAAGTATATTTTAAATTAAAAATAAACAAAATACCAAGACGTGGAGACAGATTAAAGACATACATAAGCTCACTTTGCAGTCAGCCTAGAAGGGTGTGTGGGATTTTGACATCTACAATTCATCGTTGGTGTTTGAGATGACCTACTTCTATGAAAGAGAATTGTAAGACCAATCAATTCCTTAGAAGCCAACGAGAAACACTTAAATCCAACCTGCTCAGTCTATATAATTCTGCTTGTACATCTGTTTCCAGGGCTGACCGTTTCATAATAAATAACCATTTTGTCTGCTATTCCCTGACGAAGACTATTTCTTCTGTTCTTTGCATTCTTTCATTGCCTGTAATTCTTTGTGGAAGGTTAATTATATAATTATAATCTCAAAAACAAACAAACAAACAACAAACAAACACACAAGAAAATGTGTGTTTGCCTAGCAAACTTGATGCCAAGCATGGAAGAATTTTGAAATGCCCAAAGCATGAAAATGTTTGAAAACTGGGAGTAAAATAAGAAGGGGAAAAAAAGAAGGCAACAGGAAGGCAAGAAAGGACAGAATCAAAAGGGAAATAAATTGAGCTTTCAAGAAAGAAAGATGATTTACTAACTGGTAAATTGCATAGTTAAGTAGCTACAACAGAGTATAAGGGTCATTGGCTGGACGTTAATTCTTGCTAATACAAAGAATACACCCAATCAGTTCCTGTCAGAGACAGCCCCTGTCCTCATTACCATGGAGCCCACTTGGATACTGAACTGCCCTGGGCTACCTCTGTGCAGGAGTTCCAGGCCGTCTCCATGAGTGGTCCTTGGCTGGAGTATCAGTTTCAGAAAAGACCCCTGTGCCCAGACTTTTTGGATCTGTTGCTGTCCTTGTGGAGCTCCTGTCCTCTCCAGGTCTTACTATCTCCGACTTCTTTCATAAGATTCCCTGCACTCTACCACCTCCTGAGGGGGAAGCAGCCTTGCCAGGCCACAGAAGAAGACAATGCAGCCACTCCTGATGAGACCTGATAGACTAGAATCAGGGGGAAGGGGAGGACGATTTCCCTTTTCAGTAGACTGGGAGAGGGACATGGGTGGGGAAGAGGGAAGGTGGGATAGGGAGGGGAGGAGGGGGTAGGTATGGGGGGGGATACAAAGTGAATAAATTGTAATTAATAAAAATAAAATAAAAACCAAGAAAATACACTATATGCATAAAAATATCAAATGTGGAAAGAACAACTAGAACACAATAAATGATGTCCCTTATGTTAGTCAAATCTCACAACTTAAAAAGAAATAAATGTTTTGCGAATATCCTCAAAACTCATTATCTACTATGAAAATTTTTTTTAAAAATGAGCTAATTCTAAACATCTATAAACATTCAGGTGTGTAATTTTAAGCAAAAGGATTTTAAAATCATCTGACTTGGATGCAAAAGCATTTTAACTATTCAAGGACTCTCCAGGTGTTCTGTGTTGCAGTTACTCTTAGTTGAAGTATATAAGGACTCTAACAAGCTAAACGAAAAGATCAACATCTACCAAAGCATTAGGAAGCAATGTTACATAAAATAACTACATAATCAAAACAGCTTTGCTATTATCAAAAATGTATAAAGAGATACAACCCCAGCCCTGCATCACACATAGTCATCCAATGAAACCCTGGGTTGAATATCCAAGACAATTTCAGCAATATTGTGGAGTGGTTGTGGTGCGGGGGATGGAAGAAGTTTATGTTAGAAATCTCATCTACAGGTTTGCAGAAAATCAGGCAACTGGTATAAGAATCACAATTATTTAGGGAGATTTAAAATTTATTTTTTCAGCTTATGTCTTGAAAATTTTGCATTTATACCCTCTATATTTTTATATTTTATTATAATTGCATATTCACTTTTAAATTAATGAAGAAACACAGAACAATGGGGGCTCACAATAGTCCCGAATGAAGGTGCAAGAAGTTACTGTCATTATCAGCGTGAAAAGAGAGAGCAGACAGAAATGTGCACTGAAGGCTGTTGTGTAGGGAGACTCTGTAAAGTCACCATGGCCTTCCTTCCTTCAAGGAAACATCCAGTGAATACCTAGGATGTTTTCCAAGTTTTCTAACCATATATTTTAATGTGTATTACTGCCAGGATGAAAGCATGAGATTTCTGGTAGTTCTGGTAGTTTACAAGAAAGATGCTAAAACCTGTACCAAGAGATTTCTTTTCAGTCATCATAAACAAGCACTTCCTTAATTATTTCTCCACTCAAGGTTTTTTGAGTTCCAGGAAATTTCAATGTTTTTGCACCACTGTCGTTCAATACTACCCAGCTCTTTTTTATGTTTTCCACACAGAACATAATTTTCAAGTGACTCACTAGACAAATCTCAGACACCTGAAGAAAGGCTGCACAGGGTCATAGTATACAATAGGACCTATGTTCAAAAGTCATTTTTCCAGAAGCTGGTGCATCTGGGTAAACATTCTGGTCTGTATTTACTTAAAAGCGTGTCCTTGGCAGTGGAAGCCACCAGAAGATTGGAGGAGTGGGATCAAATAGCTCTTCCTACTGTCACATTGAACGTCACATTTTTGTAACTTGTGAGGCTTCAGTTCACTTAAGGCCAACATAATGATAACTAAGATGCAGTCATACTCTTCACCTATCATGCTTATTGTCTGTGGTTCAAGTTAAATTTAACAAGCAAGAAGATCACAGATTTATGCAGCTGCGAGACTTATTATAGATATTATTGGAGGAAGATTAAATAATGTTACCAAAATCAAATGATTTAATGGGGTAGGGCAAGACATAAATTCTTGTCTCTTGGTCTCATTATACAAACATGATACGGTTTGTAGAAAGAATTATCGGTTACCCTCCTCAGGAGAGTAGTACCAAGTGGTCTTCAAGGAGCATCCTTTAGAGGGTGGATCATGTCCCTGTTTATTCTGCACTTCATTTGGAATCTCAGGTCAAACTTCAAAAGGGAACGGCAGCTATGTAAGTGACAAATCTATCTTTGTGTTGGGAGTGGCTTATGATAAACTGCAGGCATTTGATTAGAAAAGAAAAATGTGACTATTTGACAGTTTTTAAGTATCACATGTTCCTTTCCCAGAACAATTTGCTTATACAAGTGTAGCTGAAGCAGCTACAACTCTTTTGGGCAAACATTAATTAATGATACGATCCACTATTACCATCTTAAAGGCCACTGAGGTTGCTAATCAGCTTTTCTAGAGAGCAGACTTCTCCCTGGGTAAGTATTTTACTGTGCTTTGAGAAAATGCATTGTGGAATAAGTGTGAATCTGAGGGACACCACTACATGGAGTCTTAACTAGAAACTCTCCTTCATTATAGCAGTTCAGACTGCTTCAGGCCATGGTGCCACAATTCATAAATTACAGATTTGTTAAATTCCATTTTTTGTTTGTTTGTTTGTTTTGGTGGTCACATCATAGAGGCGGTGTGGACCCCTACTGTGACTTAGTTTCATTCCGACACTGAGGCTGGTAACAACACATTACATTGAGAAAGGGTATAACAATCGCTTATATTATGAAGCTCTCTGGAAAAAATAAGGCAGACCTCCAAACAGGTTCCACAACAGCTTAACAGTACAGGGACAGGAAACTGGTTTGGCTTATATTATGGTTAAGGGGCAGAGTTAGGGTAAGTCTCTCTACATGTAGAATGTGGCTTGATTAAGCTTCCCACCAGGACCAAAGGAGGGCAAACCTTGCCATTCTTATCAGTTGAACAAAAGACGTGGGCCGCCTAAGCAGGCAGACTGTCAGAAGTCAAGCATCCTCCATGGAATCACTCTAGTAAGATTTTGCAAATTTCAAGTGGTACTAGTATTGCTGCTGAGATGCAAGGAGCTGGTGCATTCTTACACCAATTCTCGCAAGCCACATGAACTGGACTTTGGGGGAAATATCAAATTATCTTTCAGATTGGTTCTTAAGGACCATAGCCAAGAGAATGTCTAAGTTAAGACTTGGGCAAACTTTCGCCAGCCCCAGAAATATGTCCCAGAAATCCTTAAACTTTGGAATGCCTTTCCTCCTTCTGGCTCATCCTGGTACCTTTGGCTCACTTGGGTCAGCCATCTTGTCCAGGAACAGCATTTTAGAACAGACTAGGACCTATGCAGTTTCATATTATATAGCCCTCTTCAACCCTCTGTCCCTGGTCTGTAAGATGGTATGTTCTAGGACCTCTTGTAATTATGATGCTTTATGCAATTCTTTCATAAACAGTGTAGAAGCCTGAGCCGCTACAATAACAGTGATGTGCAGATTATCAGTGGTGTGACTCCTGTTGGACTCAGTGTAGGACAGAAGTCTACACTAGTGGTAATGCATCTGCTAACACGAGCACTGAGCTGTGCACATCTGCTCTTGCTACAGGCGTATTGTCCATGGGGCTTGCAGGGAGGGTAGCAGGTGCTTTTTGCTCTCTGCTGCTGCTGTCAATCAACCACCCTTTCCCCTATGCAGGATCCACAGCACAAGTAACCCAGTCTCTTCGGGAAAGATGTAATGTGTCTCTTTTGAAAACTCCTAGAACTAGTGTTCCCCATGCTAATAGGCTTGTTTGTGACTCCAGTGCTGTGTTCTCTGGGGTGGGTTCTAGCCTTGCTAGATGCAGAGAAAGGTCAGCCAATCCTTGAATGAATGGTGCTGCTCTTCTTCATCCTTGTGTGTTTGTTCTACTGATGTCAGTGTCTGGGAAGAAGCAGAGCATATTCTGGAAATATAGCAATCATGGCAAAGGAAGACAGAACATTTATCTTTCTGCCTGAATACTATAAAATTCAAATGGAAAATTTAGTGTAATAAAAAAAAAGATCATTTCCAGTGTCTTTTGAGAACTCTGAGTAAGCTCTACACTTGGGGTCAACATCAATGAAGTACAGTGATTGCCTTTTGGAGAGTCATGGGAAGTATAGGTCTGTGGGTGACATGCTGTAATGAGGCAGCCTCACTAGCATTAGAAATAACCATATTAAGTCAGTGGTATTACAAATGCTTGACAGATGCCAAGAGACTATACGTGTTTAAAAATACAAAACGGTTACTAAAGAGCCCTGGCATTGTGAATTGATAACACTGCAATCTTTTTCTTGTGGTGACGAATAAGAAATTCACCAAGATTAACATAGTCAACTATAAAGAACATGAAGAAATGGTTCTTGGACCTGAAGAAAAATAGGTGGCAACCATAACTAGGAAGAATCTCTATGTGCACTGTGCAGATAATGAATGCCATTTCCCTGTGTGGTTCTCTGAGGTAAATTGTAAGTCACTGCAGCATGCAAAGACCCTGCAGATGGATTTGCCCCAGGGTGCCTGTTCCCTAGTGATGAGTCTGGAGAGACATCTAAGAGTAGCTAATGTCTTACAGATTGTCTTTGTTAACCAAAAACATAAGGAGGAGCATGAAGAGATGGCACCTGTTCTTCCTCAGTGTAATATATAGAGTAAAAGTTAGTAGAAAATAAATGAGATGAAACTTGTGTCTCATCAGGGCAGCATAGAAGCTCAATGTGAATTATGTGAGAGCAAAGTCTCACACAGGATGCTTGCCTACTCACTGGTCCAGCTGGAGGAGGGGCAAAGTGATACAGGACAAACGTACACAGATCTTTCAGATTTTTTTAAGGGTCTTGCTGAAAAGGAAAACAGGGAAGTGCAAGATATATTTTCTGGTCCTATATTTTTCACTTACCATGCTCATACAATAGAGTTGTCTACACTGTTCATGGAAAAAAGTTCTCTGTTGACGTGTTTTCATAATTTGAAACATCAAGCCAGCTTGTTGTTTAAGGAATGTGTGCTTTGAAACATGCTAAATAAATGATTTGAATCACAAGCTGAAAATAAGAATTTCAAAAATTAATAAAAAGCAGATACACCACTTGCTGATGAAACAGGATTAACCCTAAGGCATACTGATATGTTTGTTATTTCACTTTTTTTGGTGTCTGGGATTTGTTTTCTCATGTTTTCATTCATTCACATTTAACATGAAAACAACTTTCAGGTAATATTGAAATTATTGTAGATTAAAGGACTAGAAAAACACTATCTTAATCATAGTATTATAAGTAAAATTCATGAGGCTAAAAGATTATTCAGATTTAAAATCTCACAGTAAAATTTAAGCATTGTAGGCATCTTTCATGTGGAAGTTCACATATTTTAGCTAATCGATTTTTAGAAATGAGGCCTGCATTCAAGCCAGGGAAGCAGGTAGGATAACTGCAGCTCTTCACCCTTTTTCCTCTCCTCCAAGTCCAACTTCCAAGCCTCACTCCAGATCTCCATCAGACAGCCTGCTATAGCCACCCTCCCCCCCTTTTCCCATTTCCAGTGGATTACACAGATCTTTCCCTTCTAACCTCCCTTCCTCAATTCATTGCTTTTTCTCAACCCCCAACCCAGCAGGCATTCTCTGGGAACCCACCTGCCAGGGAAGCAAGTAGGCCACAAAGCAGATTGTCAGCCAACCACCTTTCTCCCATTCCTCCAAGTCCATTCCCAGATCTCTATAGCAGGACACCTGCTGTGGTCTCACCTCAGCATCTGCCCCCATTCCCAAGGGACTAAGCAGATTCTGGTGGAACAACCTGCTTTCCTCCCTCTGGTGGACCCCCTCAATCCGTTTCTTCCTTGTAGCTCATCTGCAACCTAAGTGTCAGTTTACAATACCTAGAAACAATTTACCTGGAAACCCCCATGGTCAAACCTATCAGGAGATCTGGAGCACTATAAAAAGAGCGCATGGAAGAATAATAGAAATAGAGGAAGGAGAAGACACACAGGTCAAAGGCACAGAACATATGTTCAAACTAAATCATAGAAGAAAAGTTTCCTAACCTAAAAAAAAAGAGATAGATGCTTATCAAGGTACAAGAAACATACAAAACATCAAAAAGACTGGAAGAAAGAAAGAAAGAAAAGCCCTCAGCACATAATAATCAAAGCACTACACATACAGAATAAAAAAAGAATATTAAAAGCAACAATGGAAAAAGACCAAGTAGCATAAAAAGACAGATCTGTTAGAATAATACTTTAAGTCCCAATGGAGATTCAAAGTCCAGAAAAGCACAGACAGATGTTCTATAGACTCTAAGGACCATAGATGCCATTGCAGATCACATAACCAAAAAAAACCTCAGTTAAAAAAGATGAAGAACATAAGACATTCCATGATAACAACAAATTTTTGCAATATCTATCTACAAATACAGACCTATAGAAGATGTTAGAAGGAGAACTTTGATGTAAAAAGGTTAACCATACCAAAGAAGATAAAAGGAAGAAATAATCTCAGACAAACAAATCAAAAAAGCACACACACACACACACACACACACACACACTACCACCACAACCAAGAATAACAACAAAATTAACGGGAATGAACAAACATTGCTCATTGATATCTTGCAACATTGTCTCAATTCTTTAATAAAAAGACACAGACCAACAGAATTGATGGAGAAACATAATCCATCCTTCTGCATCCAAGAAACACAACTTAATCTCCAGATAGATATCACTTCTGAGTAAAAGGATGAAAAAAGATATTCCAAACAAATGAACCTAAGAAGCAAGCTGGGGTAGCCATTTTAATATCTAATAAAAAATAGATGTTAAATCAAAACTAATTAGAAAAGATAGGAAAGGACATTTTATACTCATAAAAGAAAAAAGTCAGCCACGATGACACTTCAATTCTTTTTAAAAGTATATTTTTAAAATAAAAAGTATAATTTAAAAGTATATATTTTTAATTTTTATTTTTATTAATTACAATTTATTCACTTTGTATCCCTCCTATAGCTCCTTTCCTCTTCCCCTTCCAGTCCCACCCTCCCTCCCCTTTTTCCACACATGCTCCTCCCAGTCCACTGACACGGAGGCCTTTCTCTGCTTCCTTCTCATCCTAGACGATCAGATCTTATCAGGACTGGCAGTATTGTCTTCCTCTGTGTCATGGTGAGGCTACTCCCCCCTGAGGGGGAGGTGATCAAAGAGCAGGCCAATCAGTTCATGCCAGAGACAGTCCCTATTCCCATTACTATGGAACCCACTTGGACACTGAACTGCCATGGGCTACATCTGTGCAGGGGTTCTACGTTATCTCCATCAATGGTTCTTAGCTGGAGTAACAGTCTCAGAAAAGACCCTGTGTCCAGATTTTTTGCTTCTGTTGCTCTCCTTATAGAGCTCCTGACCTCTCCAGGTCTTACTATTTCCCCCTTCTTTCATAAGGTTTCTTGCACTCTGCCCAAAGGTTGGCCATAAGTCTCAGCATCTGCTTTGATACCTGCAGGATAGAGCCTTTCAGAGGCCCTCTGTGGCAGGGTCCTATCCTGTTCCCCGTTCTCTCCTTCTTCTGATGTCCATCCTCTTTGCCTTTCTGAATGAGGATTGAGCATTTTTGCCAGACTCCTCCTTCTTGATTAGTTTCTTTAGGTATACAGATTTTAGTAGGTTTATCCTATATTATATGCCTAATATCCACTTATGAGTGAGTATATACCCTATGAGTCTTTCTGCTTCTGGGATACCTCACTCAGCATGATCTTTTCCAGTTCCCACCATTTACCTGCAAATTTCATGATTTCCTTTTTTTTATTGCTTAGTAATATTCCATTGTGTAGTGTAAATGTACCACAATTCCTGTATCCATGCCTCAGTTGAGGGGCATTTGGGTTGTTTCCATGTTCTGTTACAAATGAAGCTGCTACAAACATGGTTGAGCAAATGTCCTTGTTGAATACTTGAGCATCTTTTGGATACACACCTAAGAGTGGTATAGCTGGATCTTGAGGAAGCACTATTCCTAGTTGTCTGAGAAAGCACCACATTGATTTCCAAAGTTGTTGTACAAGTTTACATTTCCACCAGCAGAGGAGGAGGGTTTCCCTTTCTCCACAACCTCTCCAGCATGTACTGTTACTTGAGATTTTGATCTTAGCCATTCTGATGGGGGTAAGTTGAAATCTCAGGATTGTTTTGATTTGCATTTCCCTGGTGACTAAGGATGTTGAACATTTCTTTAAGTGTTTTTCTGTCACACTACAGTTCTCTACAGAGAGTTCTCTGTTTAGTTCTGTACCCCATTTTTTCATTGGATTAGTTGATTTGTTGTTGTTTAACTTCTTGAGTTCTTTATATATTTTGTATATTAGCCCTCTGTCAGATATAGGGTTGGTGAAGATCCTTTCCCAATCTGTAGGCAGTCGTTTTGTTCTGACAACAGTGTCCTTTGCTTTACAGAAGCTTTTCAGTTTCATGAGATCCCATTTATTGATTGTTGCTCTTAGAGCCTGTGCTGTTGGTGTTCTGTTCAGGAAGTTGTGTCCTGTGCCAATGAGTTCAAAGCTCTTTCCCACTTTTTCTTCTAACAGGTTTAGTGTGCCTGGTTTTATATTGAGGTCTTTGATCCACTTGGACTTTAGTTTTCTGCAGGATGATATGTATGGATCTATTTGAATTTTTCTATATATAGACATCTAGTTATACCAGCACCATTTGTTTAAGATGCTATCTATTTTTTTCCATTGTATGGTTTTGGCATCTTTGTCAAAGATCAGGTGTCCATAAGTGTGTTGGTTTATTTCAAGGGACATTTCAATCCTTAACATCTACGCACCAAACACTGGGAGATCGAAGTTCATAAAAGAAAAATGACTAAAGCTTAAATCATTTAGTGACTCTCACATGCTGATGGCCGCAGAACCCACTCTTGCCAATGGACAGGTCATCTAGAAAAACTAAACAGAGAAATGCTAACTACTCAGAAACCAAATGGGTCTACCAGATTTTTACACAACATATTCCTTAAAGCATATAACTTCTTCTCAGAACCTCAAGGAACTTTCTTCAAAACTGACCACACTCTGAGACACAAAGCAAGCCTCAAAAGGCACAAGAAAATTCGTATAACACCCTGCATTCTGTCTGGCTACCACAGATTAAAAGCTGGATATCATCAACAACGGAAAGGGTGCAAACTCGTGGAAACAGAACAACTCATTACTAAATAAAAAATGGGTCAAGACACAAATTTTAAAGAAAATGAATACACAACATACCCAGACTTATGAAAAACAATGAAGGCAGCTCTATGAGGCAAGTTCATAGCATAAAATGCCTCCATAAATCCAACTGGACCTCAGTGGCATACTTCCTTCAGTAAAGCTCTGCCTCCTAATGGCTCCAGAACCTTCCCAAACAGTAACACCAATTAGAGACCAAGTGTCAAATACATAAACCTATAGGGAACATTTCTCATAAAAGCACAACAGTTACTGTGTTAGAAAGATCATACTAATACATGTTTAAAAGAACTAAGTGCTTTAAAAATACTTGTTACATCTGGGCACAGTGGCAGATGCCTGTAATCCCAGCGTTTGGGGAGGGAGAGGCAGGCAGATCTCTGTTTGGTCTACAAAGTGAGTCTAGGACAGCCAAGGCTACACAGAGAAACCCTGTCTCCAAAATTTAAAAAAAAAAAGGTGTTACTTCTACTTACAAAAAAATTAAGATGAAAAATGCACAAAGTAAATTTAAGCCAACAGAATTTGCTTTCAATACATTCTTCTAATTTTATTGCTATAAGGCAGACTTACTTACTGGGTGTGGTGTATTTTAATCTGATAATAAAGTTTATTTCTCACTTTTTACAAAGATAATGCATCTTCATGTAAATTAGGCATATATAATCATTGCCTAACATTATTGCCTTTAATGCTTTCTAGGCTTGTACTGAATGGTTATCCTGTAATTCAGTTATTTCCATGTTCTGGGAAATTTGAGCCTTTTCCAAAAAAACTATGTGATGAAAATTACTGAAATTTTACATCTGTATACTCATCTCATATATATACATCAGCATAAATTCATGCCCGGGTATTATCAGGGTAAAGAGTGAAAACATTTCAGAGACTTTTGGTAAAACTGCATCATCTTCAGGAATTCCACTTGCTTTTCCTTTTAGGTAGCTATTTCACTTCATCATCTTGTGTGATAAAATGCTTCATGCTCCATGTTTTTCACTGTTGTCAATCTATAGTGATTTCTAGATTTTATTTTTATTTTATTAATTTATTTTATTTTTTATTTTATTAATTTATTTTTTTGTTATCAATCACAGGTTAGGTACTTTGCATCCCAAGCATAGCCCCCTCCCTCATTCCCTCCCACCCTTCCCAACCCTCCCTCACCTCCTCCCCGCCCCCTCCAAGACCACCAACAGGGGAGGACCTCCTCCCCTTCCATCCAACCCCAGCTCATCCTGTCCCCTCAGGGCTGGCTGCAATCTAGCCAGTCTGTCACTCCCCAGCATGTATGGGGGAGGGTCAAAGAGTCAGCCATCAAGTTCAAGACTGAAACAGTCCCTGTTTCCCTCACTAGGGTCTTCAGTCCCACACCGAGCTATCATGGGCCCCATCTGAGCAGGGGTTCCAGGCCACATCCACAGTGGTCCTAGGTTGTAGAAACGGTCTCAGACCCCTGTGGCCTGCTCAATTTGGTCTTTGTGGAGCTCTTGTTCTCTCCAAGTCTCACCAACCTCCTCCATTTCTATCATCACTTTTCGCCCTCTGCCAAAGGCTTGATAGTGAGTCTTAATATCTGCTCTGATACATCGCTACATTGACCCCCCCACCCCAGAGGTCCTCCTTGGCATGCTCCTGTCCTGTTGCTTGTTTTCTCCTCCACACAATGTCCATTCCATTTGTTCATCCAAACAGGCATTGATCATACCAACCTGGGTCCTCCTTCCTGTATATCCTCCCTAGGT
>CM053765.1:37596879-37612539 GCA_028658305.1 Pachyuromys duprasi | reverse complement strand
TGAGTATATACCATATGTTTCTTTCTGCTTTTGGGATACCTCACTCAGTATGATCGTTTCCAGGTCCCACCATTTGCCTGCGAATTTCATGATTTCCTCCTTTTTAATTGCTGAATAGTATTCCATTGTGTAAAAGTACCACAATTTCTGTATCCATTCCTCAACTGAGGGACATCTGGGTTGTTTCCAGGTTCTGGCTTTTACAAATAAAGCAGCCACAAACATGGTTTAGCAAATGTCCTTAGAATGGCAGAAAAACACTTAAAGAAATGCTCAACGTCCTTAGCCATCAGGGAGATGCAAATCAAAACGACTCTGAGATTTCACCTTACACCCTCCAGAATAGCTAAGATAAAAAACTCTAGTGACAGCGCATGTTGGAGAGGCTGTGGAGAAAGAGGAACCCTCCTCCATTGCTGGTGGGAATGCAAACTTGTACAACCACTCTGGAAATCAATTTGGAGCTTTCTTAGACAATTAGGAATAGTGATTCCTCAAGATCCAGCTATACCACTCTTAGGCATATATCCAAAAGATGTTCAAGTAGACAATTACTTCTTAATAATGAAAACAATTCATTTTTATTATTTGATTTGTAAATTCAGTATACTATTAGAATGAAATTTATTGTGGAAAATTCTTGTTAGTTTTTCAATGTTTATCTGATTGTCTTTCTAATAACAATTGTGTTTTTCATTTAAAAATTTCTGATAATGATTTTTCAGCCTTTATGAGGATTTGTTAATATGTACTATATTTCTACTTAAAAAATTTAATTATTCTAATAATACACTACTTTATCCTTGACTGTGGCCTTCATCTAAATCATAACTCCCAAAGGCTTGCACCAAAGCCTGAGTCCTCCTCAGAAGTACTCTGATACTCTGTTCGAACCTGTGGTAGTTAACTTAAAAGCAAGAAACCAAGAAGCACATTCATTCCCCGTTTAACTTTTTTCTATTTTAGAAAATTTATGGGAACAAAATTAGCATCAAGTTTGAAGACTCCGTAACGGAGGCATCTGTTGAGGGATCTAAAAATTATACTTTAAAAATAACTTTTAAAGTAATGATTCAGATACCCAGATTTGGGGATTTCCATTACTGATTTCCACTGTTTTTTATTCCCAGAAGCATTTTTTAAAAATATCTGTGTTACTGGAAATTTCTGGAAATAGCCTTGGAATAACTTTTTAACTAATGTATGTCTTCTACAGAATGATGATCAGAGTATTGAGCCCATCAATTCTTAGGATAATTAGATAGCCATATCAAGCAATATTCAAGCCCAGCATCTGATTCCTCTAGTGGGAGGATCAGGAGTTCAAGGTCATCCTCAGCTGCACAGTGAGTTTGAAGCCAGACTGAGCTATAGCTTTATGTCTCAAAACAATCAAAACAAAACAACAGCCAACCTTTGAATACATTGCAGAAATTCAAGACTTGTTTGATCAGCTGTTTGCTACCCTGTGCACTTATCTCATAAGGCTAGTGTGTCCTAATTGTGCAAAGAAAAAAAAAACTCAAGTTGCATTATTTTTCCTTTGTGTTTGAAGTTTAATAAAATGGAAATTTCACAAAAAAATGATTTCAAGCTAACTAAACATACATACTGTGTAAACATTGAAGTTTCAACTCTCACTCAAGCTTACTTAGAAACGCTTAGAAGCACATTAATCATAATAAAAGCAAGCCCTGTGGACAATGGGACATGAGTCATTTCCGTGTGGTTTGAATAATACACTGTATATTTGCTTGCACACACACATTGTTAAATATGTGCTGTTTCCTTTATGTTGCTGACAGCAAAGTTGTCTGTTAGCTGGTGGGGATCTTCTCATCATTTCCTGGAGGATACTTCTAATTACAGCACTCTGTTAAACCAGGTAGCATGTGGTCCCAGGGCAAGCCCTCTTTGCTGGTGGCATCAGCTTGAATTTTTTCATTGCAAATGCCAGGGTATTGTTTTATGAATGGAAATTGATTCTGCAATAAGCTAAGAGAAGAGAATAAAGAAAGTTCATCTGACTCACAGGGGAAAGCTTTTGGCATATCACTGTGGTAATATCTTTAACAGTGACCTCACTACAAGAATGCTGAATCTGAAAGCAAAAATTTGGGGGGCACTTTATGTAGTTTTAAGTGTTAAAAAAACCAAATCAACAAAATGTTTTACATGCAGAGTAATAGCGATTTCCAGTTCATTGTGGTTAAAATAGGTCCCCTCTTTTAGTTTCTTCTCTTACTCTGTAAGGTCTGGACTATATGGTCAGCCTTTAGGAAAGGGACTTGTTTAGAGATGGGTGAGAGAAAACACTTTGTTTCTGTGGCACAGTGACTGGCAAGTGAGAATTTCATATAGTTTGGCTGATTGTCCTTCTGATGTATAAAATATCCCCAAGTCTACTGTGAAAACTCCCCATTCCACATGATTCAACACTGAGTTTACGACAGATACATGTTCATTTTAACCATCATCGCTTATTTTCTTACGTATTTCATCCTTCGAATACTTTTTTACAGGTTAGAAATAGTATTCATTTGCAACAGATATTTGAGTGTGCTGCAATGATTTCCTTTCATTAAGCTAAGCAGTCTACCACCAAAGAGAGAATGACTGGGCATGAAAGAGAATATAAATTAACTGCCAATGGAATAATAAATAATACCCCTTCATGCAACATTTAGATATATTACTTTCTGTGTGAAATATCAATTAATTGTTAGTTTCTTATCTCAGTTTCATAACTGGGAATAACCATTCTCAGATGGGAATAATTATTTTCATTATAAAGTTGTTATATTCAATGAGATAGTACAAATAATCAGAAAAGCGAGTGACCTACACAGGTTAGCATTTGTTTTGTGTCCTGAAACTTTCCTATTTTTTAGAAAAGTAAATTGAGATACTGATGCAATTATATTAACCCTTTTTCAATGGAAGCAGTGAAAGTTGTGGTTATAGACTTGTATACACACAACCAATCATAAACAAAATATTTCATTTTTAGTGTGAACTTGAATGTACTAAGCAATGCTTGTATAAAAGGTAAAGCAATATTTCAAGGTATCTGTGAGGGAATGTCTGGAAGAGATTGGCATTTAATTCTGAGTAAAGATTGTTTACACAGGTGTGGGACAGGGCCATCCAAGGTGGTGAGGACTAAAACAGAACAATAAATGAGGGGAAGGACTGTGGCGTTCTTTCTGTTTGAGTAAAACATTCAATTTTATCTGACCTTTGTGCTTCTGGTCCCCAGACCTTCAGATTCTGAACAAAAAAGCTGGCTTCTATGGGACCCCAACTTGAGAGCTGTGAGATTGCCCAGCCTCCATAACCACATCTATACGTATACTTTACTATAGGTAAGTCTTAGAGTTTTTTAGTTAAAGAAAACCAGTAAAAATGAAATAGATAAGTGGGTACGTAGATGAAAAGGCACAGAATAGGTCACAGAGAGATAAAAGATGGTGATAGATAGATGATAGGTAAATAAATAAATACATAGATAAAGATAGATAAGATAGATTAGATATAAAGAAAGAAAACCAGATAAATAGATGGATAGATAGATAGATAGATAGATAGATAGATAGATAGATAGATAGACAGACGCAGACAGACAGACAGGCACACAGACACATACTGGGAGATGACTTACACAAATGTGGAAACTTAGAATTGTCATAATCTTCAATTTGTAATTTGGAGACCCAATACTTACTGGTGGTGTTCCAATTTTCTTTTTTTTTTTTAGTTACATTTTTAAAAAATTTTAAAAATTAATTAATTTATTTTTTTTCAATCACAGGTTAGATACTTTGCATCCCAAGCGTAGCCCCCTCCCTCATTCGCTCCCACCCTCCCCAACCCTCCCTCATCTCCTCCCCACCCCCTCCAAGTCCACCAACAGGGAAGGACCTCCTCCCCTTCCATCCAACCCCAGCTCATCCTGTCTCCTCAGGGCTGGCTGCAATGTCCTCCAATTTTCATCCAAACATCTGAGAACCAAGAGAACCAAATTGTAATTTCTAGTTCAGAGCCCCAAACAGTCACACTAACAAAAACAACAAAAATATCTGGTCAAATGTTTGGGCTCCTGTAACCCATTCAAGCTGACATATAATATTAAGCTCCCAGTATTTGTTCATATCATTTCAAGGCTTTAACTTAATATCATTGGGGACAGCTTTTTGTTTATTTAAAGCTTTTTCTCTCATAGAGTATATAAGAATTCATTATCATAGAATTCCCGGTTGATTCTGAAAAAGCAGATTTTTCTTTTGCATTTCTGACTTTCCCTGCTGCGACTTTTCTGTAGTTTCAATGTCCTATAAGAAGAGAGAGCAGACATGAGAGACTGAAAGGGGTCTTGGCAGTGGCAAGCCCCTGGTCTTAATGTTTCCCTACTATTCACATCTGACTCTTCTGGGTTGTTTGAACTAGTTCTTTTTTTTTCCTCCTTCTCCAAAAAAGCTCAAACTCGGTCCTATACCTTTTAGCTAGAGGGGTGTAACAGAATGGATGCCATTTCAAGCTAAGGTAGCTTTTAACTTGTTTTAGGAAATCTAACAAGCTAATCATATATGCATTGAGTGGAATTAAACAGGTGAAAATTAACATTTTAATCCATACTCTCATGCTCTTGACTTTGGAAAAGTAATAAAACTGGCCCGTTTTTACTAACATTCTGCCTTCTACATTTGATCTTAAAATTTTATACCTGGCATGCCAATCACAAAATATTAAGATGATTTAGTGATAAGAGCACTTTAAACTCCACTCACTGTGTCATTCACCTTCCTCTCCCTCTCCTGTTCTCATGTTGACCGAAATTCTAGCCTCACCTAAATATAAAAAAAGAATCTGAGACAAAGTCTTCAAATTTAAATTTTATGAAGAAGACTGAGCATTCACAGTCATTGCTTTTTTGATGACATCATGTCTAGTAGAGTGAGCTAAAAATTTGTCCTTACAAAGGTATGGATAAATTATGCAGATGAAATAGCTGCTCTTTTTCTAAGTGCCTTGGTGAAAGAGTAACAAACACAAAAGTGTAGAGTTTCACATTGTGGTTTTTTGGCATGTTAAGTGCAGGACAATTATTTTAAAATATGCCCGGAGACCACAAAGCAGCACCCAACTTAGAGCCCTGAACCCACCGAAGAAGTCATTGTTCCCTTTTGTACAATAGACTGGAGTAGTTCCCGGTAGTAGCTGACTACCAGAGAGGTGAGTGTACCAGCTACATCTCAGATGTAGGTTCTGTTCTTCCTTGTTAACTCCTCCTAGTCCTGTACCCAGTGAAGATCTCAAGTAAACAGGGCTTCCCACTTTTGTTAACTGCTCCTCAATCATTTCCCCTGGCTGGGCAGCCTTGCCAGGCCACAGAGGAAGAGTACACAGACAGTTCTGATGAGACTTGATAGGCTGAGGTCAGTTGGTAGGGGAGAAGGGCTCCTCCTTTCTAAGGACCAGGGGAGAGGACTAGAGGAGGAAGAAAAAAAGAGTCTAGGACCATGATGAGATAAGGAAGGGGATTGCACTCCATATATAAAATGAATAAATTAAAAAAATTAAATAGAAAGAGGAAATATAACTTTACATGGAAAGAAGAGAGTTCTGTGGATGAGAGGGAGGATGTGGTATACAGAGAAGCCCTTACTAGGATGGAAGGCACAGGGCAAAGCAGAGCAGGAGACACTGCCTCCATTCCTGGTCAATTAGAACTGAACATGTAAAGCCTAAGGAATGAGAAAGGACTGAATCTTTACTTCAGCAACTAAAGTCATGGTATTCAGAGGAAGAAAACAGCAAGAAGTAATGAATATATTCAATTTTATTTGGAAGGTTCTGAAACCATGTTTAGATTTTATTTGGAGCCACAGGAAGCCTCTGTGTTCTATGAAGAGCCATGTGTCCACTACCTAACTGACCATAACGTAGGTGGGAAGGTGGGCTTTATGGCATGCTGTGAGGAGTTTGATTTTTTTTTCTGTAGGCTTGAAAATTATTCTAGACAGAACACATACTTCTGGGTTTGGAAAACAAACAAACAAAATAAGGGCCATACTACCAGACAGCAAGTATGATTTTATTGGCACATCTCAGTTCAATAACAGAGCAGTTTGTGAGTAGTTCAGGAGTTAGGATTCCCTTTTCTAGTGAAGAAAGAACAGTGCAGAGAACTATGTCTGAACTAGTATCAGGGGCCTGTGGGAGCAATAATCCTTTGAGATTTCCCTTGGTTTTTGTGGCAAAATCCAAAATAACTCCAGAGAAGCAAGAGGAGCAGATGACCAAATTGAGGTATCTAGATGGTGTACCCTAATGCCTATCTGTAGTTAACTTGAAAACTGTGCAAAATGGAACTGAGGATTTCAAAGTTGTCCTAGGTTAAATGTGTTCATTTCATCATTCTTTAATTATTGAGTAATAAAAAACTGAAGAGTAATTACAGAAGTTAGGGAAATAGAAATTCTTTATTCAAGGTAATTTATTTGTCCCCGAGGACTAAATATAGTGTGTGCGTGCACATATGTGTATGTGCATGTATGTGTGTATGTGTGAGCTATATACATATGGTGTGTTTGCATGCACATGTGTGTGATGTGTAGATGAATTTCATGCATGTGTACATATATATTGTGTGTATTCATGTTCATGTATGTGAACATTTTGTGTGTTTGTGTGTGTGTGTAAATATGTGTACCACAGCATATGTGTGTAGAACAAAGGACAAGTTCAGATGCTGGTCCTCACCTTTCACCCTCTTTGAGACAGGACTTCTTGCTGCATGCACCAGCTGAGCTGGCCTGCAAATTTCTGTAGAGTCGACTATCTCTGCTTTTATCTCATTAAAGAATCACATTATGTAAACTCAGGTCCTCATGCTAGTAAGGAAAGTGATTTACCACTTAGCCATCTCCCCAACCTCTAAAAATAATTTATGAAAGTAAAAATAGACTGTCATTTCATTCTATTGACAATGTCCTTTGCCTTACAGAAACTTTTCATTTTCAGATGTTCCATTTGTTAAGTGTGGATCTTAAAGCTTGAATTGTTGGTGTTCTGTTCAGGATATTGTCTCCTGTGCCAATGAATTTGAGACTCTTTCACACATTCTCTTCTAATAGATTTAGTGTATCTAGTATTATATTGTGGTCTTTGATCCAACTGGATTTGAGTTTTGTGCTGGAGATAAATATGGATCTATTTATGTTTTTCTACATGTAGACATCCAGTTAGTCAGGCTCCATTTATTGAAGATGCTGTCTTTTTTCCTTTGTATGGATTTGGCTTCTTTGCCAAAAATTAAGTGGCCATAAGTATGCGGGTTTATTTTGGGGTCTTCAACTTGATTCCATTGATCAACCAGTCTTTTTCTATGCCTGTACTATGTAGTTATTATTATTATTGTTTTGTAGTATAGCTTGAAGTCAAGGTTGGTGATACCTCCAGAACTTCTTTTATTGTATAGGATTGTTTTAGCTATTCTGCATTTTTATTTTTCCATATAAAGTTTAGATTGTTCTTTCAAGGTCTGTAAAGAACTTTGTTTGTTTTGACAAGAACTGCATTGAATCTATAGATTGATTTTGGTAAGATGGCCATTTTTACTATGTTAATCCTACTAATCCATAAGCATGGGACATCTTTCCATCTTCTGATATCTTCTCCAATTTCTTTCTTTAGAGACTTGAAGTTCTTGTTATACAGGTCTTTCACTTGCTCGGTAAGAGTTACACCAAGGTAACTCTTTATGTTATTTGTGGCTATTGTGAAGAGTGTCATTTCCCTAATTTCTTTCTCAGCCCATTTGCAGTTTGTGTAAAGGAGGGCTACTGATTTTTTTGAATTAATTTTGTATCCAGCCACTTTGCTAATACAGTATATCAGCTGTATATCTCTGATGAAATTTTTGGGTTGCTTATGTACACTATAATGTCATCTGCAAATAGTGATACTTTGACTTCTTCCTTCTCAATTTATATTAGGGGAATGCCCAACTAATGCCTGACCCAACCAAAGACCCACCCTATTGGAGAGTTCCAGCTCCTGATGCTTTGAAGGAAGCTCTGCTAAACTTGCAGACAGGAGCCAAACAGAGTTGTCCTCTGAGAGGTGCTACCCAGCAAAGCCTTATAACAAATGCAGAGACTCACAGCCAAACAAAAGCCAAGACTACAAAAGCGAAGTCTACAAGAAATCTAATCAATCAATCAGGAAAACACCAAAATACATATATACCAATCTCTTGTGAATACACTTTTATAAAACAAAGCTAATGGAATTAAAGACAAAGATTGATTTAAACATTCTACTTAATCCAATAGGGATGTCATCTGAACCAAAAAATAAACAGAGAAACCTCATATATATATATATATATATATATAATCTTAACCAGATATCTACAGAATATTCTATGCAAAACCCATAGAATATTCTTTGTATATTGCATTACATAAAAGCTTTCTCTAAAATGCACAAAGCAAACTTTGAAAAAGACAGAAAATTAAAATAAATCCATGTATTCTGACTAGTATATATTATGTATTACATACATGTATAAACATTGTACATCATGTATATTATATTCATGTGTAAACATGATATGTATATATATATATATATATACATTATACGTTCTGTCCGTTTTAAAGCCTGTACTCTATTAAGTGGGAAAATATAAAAGAAATGGATGTATTTCTTGACTTATCTAAACCAAGTTAAACCAAGGAGAGACCAACAACCTAAACAAACCCATAATAAGGGAGGAGAGTGTATCACTACTAAAACCTCCCAGCTAAAAATAGTTCAGGCCCAGGTGGATTTATAGAAGAATTCTATCAGACTGTCAGGAAAGAGCTACAACAAATCATTTCTAAACTGTTAAAAAAAAGACACTGGAGGATCAGTGCTAAGTAGCTTCTATGAAGCCAGTACAACTCTAATATCTCAACTAGGTAAAGACAAAACAGCAGCAAAAAAGAAAGCTACATGCCAACATCCCTTATGAATATAGACACAAAAACGTTGTCAATAAAACACTTGAAGCACCAATAAGATGTTCATGCATCATGATGAATTTTATTGAGGATAAAGATGATTTTAGCCAAGTAATGCAGATTTTAGCCCAGAAATAATTCAATACATAATTTAAAAAACACATAAATGGACCTAGAGATAAATGTCACATGATTATCTCAACAGATGCAAAAATTAAAAAAAAATGTCCTTTGATGAAACCCATGGTAAAAGTCCTAGAGAGAGTAGGACTGGACTAGACAACATAATAAAGGTTACATATGACAAATCGACAGCCAACATCACCCTAAATGGAGAAAAACTCAAAGCAATCTCATTTAAGGCAAGAATGAGACTGGGGTGCCCACTGTCCCTGCGGCTTCACAACACAGCCTGAGGAGCACTACCTGGAGCAATAAGGCAAAAAAGGAGATTAAAGGGATACAAATAAGGAAAGAAGCCAAATTACTCCTATTTGCACATAATTTGATATTATCACACATTATTTTACTGTGTGTATTGTGTAATAATAATAATCATAATAACAGTAATAATAGAAATAAAAAGAATAAAAATGATACATAGAAAAAAAATAAATAGAAAAGAGAAGTTGAGTTTGGTAGAATTTGTAGGGAAGATACCAGGGATGGGAGAAGGAAGAGAAGAAGATTCTGTCTCAATTAACATCATATTTACAAAACGGAATAAATATCAATATATGTAATCGGCTAAGATGTTTAAACAACAAGAAATTTATGTGATAGTAAGTAGCGCTATAAGCAGAAAGACAGTACAATTCAGCCACTGAAGGTGTGCAACTGTGGTCATACAGGAGCCACCATGGTTCCTGTGTTTCCTCTCAGTGGGGAATTTGAATTTTATCACCACCTGCCAGGGGGTTACTTCTGACACGTCTCCATCCATTATTACAGATTTAAGTAATTAAAGATTATATGCAGACATATAAATATACAGAATCATTTATGTGAATGGATATAAGCACAATATTGTTTTTCACAATTTATTTTTCCTTGCCAGAAATTTTTAATTTTCTTGTAATACTTTTTTATTTGCGCACTTCATAATTTTTATCATTCATTACAATTTATTCACTTTGTATCCTGGCTGTGTCCCTCTCTATCATCTCCTCCAAACCCCACCCTCTCTCCCTTTTCTCCAGCTATTCCCATCCCCTAGTCCGCTGATAGGGGAGGTCCTTCTCACCTTCTATCTGACTTTAGTCCATCAGGTCTCATCAGGACCTAGCTGCATTGTCTTTCTTTGTGGCCAGGCAAGGCTGTACCCTCTCCCCTGCAGAGGGAAGTGATCAGAGAGCCTGCCGCTGACTTCACTCCAAAGACAGCTCCAGCTCCCCTTAGTAGAGTAAGGGAGACTGAGTCTATGGGCTACATCTGACCAAGGATTTTAGGTCCTCTTCATGCATGGTCCTCGGTTAGAGTATCAGTCTCTGCAGGGGTCCCTTGGCCCAGTACTTTTTGGCTCTGTTGGTCTCCTTTTGGAGTTCCTGTCCCTTCCAGGGTTTTCTACCTCCCCCTACCTTCATAAAATTCCATGCTTTGTGCCAAAAGTTAGGCTATGAGTCTCAGCCTCTGCTTCCATACCATGATCTGTAGAGTCTTTCAAAGGCCCTCTGTGGTAGGCTCTTGTCCTGTTCCATGTCTTCTCCTGCTTCCAACATCTATTGTGTTTGCTGAATCTCCCCTAGGGTCTTCCTTGTTGTTTAGCTTCTTTAGGAGTATAGACTTTAATATGTTTATCCTATGTTATATGCCTAAAAACCAATTATGAGTGAGTATATACCATGTTTGTCTTTCCAACACACATTCATGTTTAAAGTTTTGGAGAGATCAAGGATACAGGCACATACCTGAACATAGTAAAGGTAATATACAGCAAACCTATAGCCAACATTAAAATAAACACAGAGAAACTTAACTGAATCCCACTGAAATCAGGGACAAGTCAAGGCTGCCCACTCTCTTCGTATCTCTTCAACATAGTACTTGAAGTCCTAGCTAGAGCAATAAGACAACTAAAGGAGATCAAGGGAATACAAATTAGAAAGGAAGAAGTCACATATTCACAGATTATATAATAGTACACATAAGTGACACCCAAAATTCTACCAGAGAACTCCTTCGGCTGATAAACGCCTTTAGCAAAGTGGCTGGATAAAAAATTAACTCAAAAAATCAGTTGCCCTCCAGTATACAAAAGAGAAATGGGCTGAGAAAGAAATAAGGAAACAATACCCTTTATAATAGCCACAAATAGCATAGAGTACCTTGGTGTGACTCTAACCAAGCACATGAAAGACTTGTATGAAAACAAACAAACAAACAAACAAACAAACAAAAGAACTTCAAGTCTCTGAAGAAAGAAATTGAAGAAGATATCAGAAGACGGAAATATCTCCCATGCTCATGGATCAGTAGTATTAACATAGTGAAAATGACCATACTATCAAAAACAATCTACAGATTCAATGCAATTCTCAACAAAAGGCCGACACAATTCTTTACAGAACTTGAAAGAAAAATTCTTAATTTCATCTGTAAAAACAAAAAAAATGCTAAAATAATTCTGCATAATAACAGATCTTCTGGAAGTATCTCCAACTCTAACCTCATGCTGTGCTATAGAGCAACAGTAATAAAAACTGCAAACGAACAGTCTGGATGATCAATGGAATCTAATAGAAGGCCCAGAAATAAATCCACACACCTGTGGATACTTGATTTTTGACAAAGAAACCAAAACCATACAATGGAAAAAAGACAACATCTTCCACAAATGGTGCTGGTCTAACAGGATGTCTACATGTAGAAAAATGAAAATAGATCCATATTTATCACCCTGTACAAAACTAAAGTCCAAGTAGATCAAAGACCTCAACATAAAAGCAGACACACTAAACTTGTTAGAAAAAAATGTGGGGAAGAGCCTGGAACTCTTTGGCACAGGAGACTTCCTGAAAAGAACACCAACAGCACAGGCTCTTAGATCAACAATCAATAAATGGGACCTCATGAAACTGAAAAGCTTCATTAAAGCAAAAGACACTGTCATCAGAACAAAATGACAGACTACAGACTGGGAAAGGATCTTCACCAACCCTGTATATGACAGAGGGCTAATATCCAGAATATATAAAGAACTTAAGAGGTTAAACACCAACAAACCAATAATCTAATTAAAAGGTGTACAGAGCTAAATGGAGGATTATCAGTAGAGGAATATCAAATTGCAGAGAAACACTTAAATGTTCAGTGTCCTTAGTCATCAGGAAGATGCAAATCAAAATGACCTTGACATTTCACCTTACACCCATCAAAATGACTAAGATCAAAAACTCAAGTGACAACACATGCTGGAGAGGATGTGGAGAAAGGGGAACCCTCCTCCATTGCTGGTGGGAATGTAAACTTGTACAACCACTTTAGAATTCAATCTGGCCCTTTCACAGAAAATTAGGAATAGTGCTTCCTCAAGATCCTGTTATGCCATTCTTAGGTATATATCCAAAGTATGCTCAACTATACAACAAGGACATTTGCTCAACCATGTTCATGTCAGCGGTATTCTTTTTGTAAAATTAACTTATTTTATGTACATCAGTGTGAAGATGTCAGATCCCTTGGAAATAGAGTTATAGACAGTTGTGAGCTGCCATGTGGATACTGGGAATTGAACCCAGGTCCTTTGGAAGAGTAGACAGTGCTCTTAACCACTGAGCCATCTCTCCAGCCCAGCGGTATTCTTAGTAGCCAGAAGCTGGAAAAAAAGGTAGCTGTCCCTCAAAGGAGGAACGGATACAGAAATTGTGGTACATTTACACTGTGGAATACTACTCACCTATTAAAAACAAAATTTCCCAGGGGCTTGCTTGGAGAAGGGAGAGGAAGTGAGGGCCTGAAAGGGGAGAGAGGAAGGAGCTACAGGGTGGATACAAAGTGAATAAAGTGTAATTAAAAAAATTTGCAAAATTTCCCAATGCTCGGAACTTGAAAAGATCATCTGGTCAGCAATTTTTCTTAGATTTCTTTTATTATTAATTATTTTTTTAAGTTTATTACAATTTATTCACTTTGCATCCCAGCTTTGGCCTCCTCCATTTTCCCTCCCAATCCCACCTTTTCTCCCTCTTCTCCTCCCATGCCCCTCCCCCAGGCCACTGATAGGGGATTTCCTCCTCCCCTTCCATCTGACTCTAGCCTATCTGCTCTCTTGTCAGCAAATTTTAAAAGTAACATGATTACTTGATATTTGACAAATAGCATTATATCTAATTCTTTGCTAGGAAATTAAAATTATTCTACTGAAGCAGGAGGCAAAACACCTGGATGGTAGGTGTTTTTGTTGAGTATTTTCCAGGAACCTGAACTGCAATGAGCTTATGTAAGAAAGTCACTGTATGTGTAAGATGCACACACACACAAACACACACACACATGCGCACACATTTCTGAGAAACGTATACTTATCTTCATTTAGGTAAAATCTTGTATTATTCTCCATAAGGCCTTATGTCATTAAAAAGTCTAGGCATGGTAACAATAAAACATACACACAAATGCACACACACATATATGACTGAAATAGTAATGTTTACATAGTACATCCTTTAAAAACTTTGTTCCCTTGAGGAGTATTAGCATTTTACATAGTCGTAAAAAGAACAATTCTATGGCCCGGCAAAGCTGCTCCCCCTTCAGGGGGAGGTGATCAAAGAGCAGGTCAATCAGTTCATGTCAGAGGCAGTCCCTGTTCCCAGTACTATGGAACCCACTTGGACATTGAACTGCCATGGGCTACATCTGTGCAGGGGTTCTAGGTTATCTCCATGCATGGTTCTTGGTTGGAGTATCAGTCTCAGGAAAGATCCCTGTGCTCAGAATTTTTGGTTCTGTTGCTCTCCTCGTGGAGCTCCTGTCCTCTCCCTATCTTACTATTTCCCACTTCTTTCATAAGATTCCCTGCACTCTGTCCAAAGGTTGGCCGTGAGTCTCAGTATCTGCTTTGATAGTCTGCAGGGCAGAGCCTTTCAGAGGCCCTCTGTGGCAGGCTCCTAACTTGTTCCCTGTTTTCTCCTTCTTCTGATGTCTTTGCCTTTCTGGCTGGGAATTGAACATTTTAGCCAGAGTCCTCCCTCTTGCCAGGCCACAGAGGAAAACAATACAGCCACTCCTAATGAGACCTAATAGACTAGGATCAGAAGGAATGAAAAGAAGACCTCCCCTATCAGTGGACTTGGGGAGGGGCATGCATGGAGAAGGGGGAGAAAGGGAAGGGGTGGGAGGGGAGAGAGCAGGAAGCTACAGGTGGGATACAAAGTGAATAAACTGTAATTAATAAAAAATAAAAATAAAAAGAACAATTCCATACATCACATTCTCTTTTTTTCATAACATCTATGGAATAAATAATTTTAGACATATCTAAAGAAGCACAGATTTGGGCGTGATGTTGCATGCATGTAATGCCAGTGCTGGGACACTGAAGCAAAGGGATCATTGAACTCAAGTCAGCCTGGGTTACTGAGGAAGACCATGTCTCAAAGTTAATCAGTCAGTAACGTAAACATAGTCTCAGGGGACAAATAAAATCCCCAGGGTCAAAACATCAAAGAGAGAAGCATTAGAATGTAGACCATGTACATATGACTATAAAGCAGAAGGTTCTTGTCTTTCTAGATACATTGCTGCATAAAGCAAGACAAATACCAATGGAAAATATGCAGCTAAATATAAAAAATCAATTACTGTCTCTTGAACAATAACTACAGAAACTCAACCTATCATCACGAACCTTTCATCTCTTAGACCAAAGTCTCTAACTCCTTAATGAATAGTCCCATATTTTAAGTGGATCTGAATTTTAAAAATATTACTGTTGATGAACAGTGGTGGCAGAAGGGCTGTAGAGGTGGAATACAGGGTTATCTCTAGAAGTTGTTACCAATATTACAAAACGAGACAGGAGTGAGAAGAAAAGCCATTCAAAGGCAAAATATGGCAGGATGGGGACAGTAAGTGTTGAGGCCACATATACAGTACCTAAAAACTCACAGCAGCCATAATTTTCAAGACAAGAGCACCGCAGTATCAAGACAGTTAAACATTCTAGCACCAAGGGAAAAAAAGTTCCCAAGGTGCCTTTCCTAGTTTAAGGACTATAGTCATTGTGCTGGGGAAGGAAAAGATACTTTCCTTTAAAGATGGCTAAGTGGTAGGTTGCCCATGTCGGTGAGGATGACTTTGCACCAAGGCACATATGGGTTACACTAAATGAACTCAGTGGTTTATGAAGTTGGGAGAGAAAAATGTAAGAACGGTCTGGGGGAAATTAAAGATAGGGGTGGGTAGATAAGAGTAAGACACATTTTGTACTTGTCTGAATTTTTCAAATAATAAATAGTTCTAAAAATTTTTTATAAACATACTTTAAAAAAGATTATAGAATGGAGGATTATAGAATGGCAAAAAACACTTAAAGAAATGCTCAACATCCTTAGCCATCAGGGAGATGCAAATCAAAACGACTCTGAGATTTCACCTTACACCCACCAGAATGGCTAAGATCAAAAACTCTAGTGACAACGCATGCTGG
>CM053765.1:37574450-37596379 GCA_028658305.1 Pachyuromys duprasi | reverse complement strand
GCATACCAAAGAGGACCTCTGAAAGAATCAATATAGCAATGTATCAAAGCAGATATTAAGACTCACAACCAAGCCTTTGGCAGAGGGCGGGAAGTAATAATAAAAAAAGGGAAGTTAGTGAGACTTGGGGAGAGCAAGAGCTCCACAAAGACCAAACTGAGCAGGGCACAGGGGTCTTATACGAGACAGTTTCTCCAGCCAAGGACCATGTATGGATATGGCCTAGAACCCCCGCTCAGATGTGGCCCATAGTAGCTCGGTGTCCAACTGAAGACTGTAGTAAGGGAAACAGGGACTGTTTCAGTCATGAACTCGATGGCTGGCTCTTTGACCCTCCCCCATACACACCAGGGAGTAACAGCCTGACTAGATCCCAAGAGAGGACATTGCAGCCAGCCCTGAGAAGACAAGATGATCTGGGGTCAGATGGAAGGGGAGGAGGTCCTCCCCAGTTGGTGGACTTGGAGGGGGTGGGGAGTAGATGAGGGAAGGATGGGGAGAGTGGGAGGGAATGAGAGAGGGGGCTACACCTGGGATGCAAAGTACCTAATCTGTGATTGATATAAAAATAAATAAATTACATTTTAAAAAATAAAAAAAGATTAGTAAAGTAAAATTACCAAGAAGCGCTTTAAATATGGTTCAGATAGCCTTATTCATCACGAAGATAGGTAAGCAATTGCTGAGCTGATTTGCATTAAAGTCAAGATTAAAATGAATTGGCATATAATTGTCCCCAAGTTAGCTAGGAAAAAAAATACTCCAATTACTTGGAAACCACAAATGGCCAGACTTCATTAAGCTAAGACAAGCTGTATATAAAATGAATTGTCATATAAACATTAAAAAAAAGTGTTGGTGCTTGAAGGCTCCCGCAAAAGAAACTCTAAGTCAAGATGGTTTCACTGAACAGTTTTAGTGAAGATTTAAGGAATAACTAATATCAAATCCTCATGAAAAGAAACACATTGTATAAGGCCAGTATTGTCTTAATGCTCACCACACCAACACAGCACAATGAAAGAAAATGATGGGGCAAAATAATGTCTTTTTAAACTTACATTAAATGTTTTAAAGAAGATATTAACAAATCCAATGAAGTGGGAAAGATTAATGTGTCAGAACAAAGAGATTTACTCCAAGATGCAAAGCTGGTTCCATTTTAGAAATTTAATTAATGTAATTCTCCATATCAACAGACCAAGGACAGCATTTCACAAGATCATATACAATGACACAGAAACTATTAACAGAAGGCAGCACTTATTGGTGATAGGCATTTTTTTTAATTGAATACAGAGAGGCAATGTCCTTATAACAAACACATGACAAAACTAATGTGACGATGGCAGTGACTGGTGGGAAATGAGCGTTGTCCTTTCAAGACCGAGAATGAATCTAGTGTCATTCCTCACAAGATTTGCGAGCAAAATCCGTAAAAATACCGCAGATTGGGAAAGGAGGTATAAAATCCCTTCTATTTGTAGTTATCATGATTGTGCAGGATATCTTAAACTATCTCCAGGGAACATGTGAGAAAACATGCGGTTGAGGAGCCTGCTCACTTCATGGCGGTCAGGAAGTGAAGAGTGAAGGAGAGGGATGGCACTTACTTTCCTCAGGGGCAACATCCCTAGGATCCTACTTCCTTTCCCAATTTTCACCTCTTCGGGTTCTGTACTTCTCCATACCACTAAGGGCTGGGTACTCAATTCTCCATACATGGACTAAAGAGGGACATTCTAGATCTAGTCTGTAGCAGTAGATAAGTATGGTAGATATGTATAACAAAAACAAACAAACAGAAACAAAAACCACAAAAATGACCCAGTACAGAGAGAATTAAAAGTGGGGTTAATCTTATGAAAAGCCACACTTTTGATACTTGAAGCAACTGGAAAGGGAATAAGATGGAGTGTGGCCGTGATAAAGGTATTTGCCAGTCACATGTTGACAAAAGGCTTGTGCATAACACAAAATCACAATAGTTAAGAAATCGTTCACTCTAAAGACAGAGAAAAGACAGGAACTGACATTTCGCTGAAGACGATAGAAAGTTTGTAAATAAATCATGAAGACCTGTCACTGACCATGGAGAAGAGGCAAGCATGGGGCATCGCATATGAATACGAGAAAAGAATATTAGTACCTACAACAATCTGGTGGTAAGTCCGGGATATGTTTTAAGTAAAGGAACTGAATCTTTATTATTATTTTTAAAACAATTTGTTCACGTTGTGTCCCAGTTGCAGGCCCCTCCCTTATTTCCTCCCAGTCCTACCCTCCCTGCCTCTTCCCACCTCTATCCTTCTCCTCTAGTCCACCGATAGGGGAAGTCCTTTGCCCCTTCTTTCTGACCCCAGCCTATCAGGTCCCATCAGGACTGCCTGGATCCTCTTCCTCTGTGAACTGCCTAGGTCACACTACCAGGGAGACGTGATCAAGGAGCAGGCCACAGAGTTCATGTCGGAGACTTGTCTCTTCTCCCCTTACTAGGGACCCACATGGAGACTGAGCTGTCTATGGGTTACATTCTTGCAAGGGGTCTAGGTCCTTTCTATGATAGGTCTTCGGTTGATACACCAGTCTCTTCAGTCCCCCCTGGGCCCAGCTTTTTTGGCTTTCTTGGTCTCCTTGTGCAGTTCCTGTCCCTTTCGGGTCTTTCTGTATTCACCTTCTTCCATAAGACTCCCTGTGCTCTGTCCAAAGTTTGGCTGTGAGTCTCTGCATCTGCTTCAATCCCTGCTAGGTGGAGTCTCTTGAATCTTGATTTTAAGTTTTAGTTGGTTTTTATTTGCCTATTTTATTTATATATTTCATTTTTGTTGATATAGGGTCTTTGGCACAGTACAGGCTAGTTGGGGGTTCTCAGAATTCTTTTGCCTTATCTTCCCAAATGTTGAAATTACAGGCATGTGCCATTACCATCTCCTTTAAATATTCTAGGTGTCATTAGTTTGTTAAATGGAGTCAGCAGTCCTCTCCCATTTTGTAGCGTGTTCTTTCACTCTATTTATTGTCCCTCTCCCCCCGCCCCCATGGATTCTGTTTTAGAGAATGTTTCGTGTTTGTATTTCTTAGCTTTGCTTTCAATGCTTCATGTTTAAGTAATCAACGCCCAGTCTTATGTTTTGGGGTGTTTCTACTATAGTTTCTCCTTATCGTTTCTTGAAATTTTAGGTCTTACACATGTATGTTCAAGCTACTTTAAGTTGAATATTGCACAGTGTAAGAGGTAAAGGCCAGATTTCAGTCTTCAGTGTGAGGACATCCAGTTTCCCCATTACCATTTATTTGAAAAGCTGTGTTTTCTCCACTGCTTTTAGAAACACTAGAGAAAAAGCTGGCTAGAGGTGCCTCATCCAGTTGAAAGCCAGCCATTGACCTGAAAAGATACACCTCAAAAGAAGAAATACAAATGGCCAAGAAATACACAAAAAAGTTCAATATAATTCTCCATGATAGAACTGTAAACCAGAGGTATAAAACAATATTCACTCCCATTTAGTATGACAGTCATAAAACAAACCATGAGTAACTAAATGTTCACGAGAATGTGGAAGAAATGACCATCACACACTGTGAGGTTGGAAACTGGGACAACCTTTGTGGGAAACAAGTGAAGCTTCCTGAAAACTGAAAATAGGGCAAACAAATAACTCAGTCAAGTTCCAGGTATGAAGTAAGCATTCCAAAGAAATGCCTAAATGTGGAGAGTTTCCACAATGGAATATTATTCTAGTGTGAAATTCTGGCATTTGAAACAAATGGTTAGAACTGGAGAATATAATGTTCACTAAAATAAGCTAGACACAGGTAGAAAAGATGAAATATTCTAATCATAAATTGATTTTTTAAAAATGAAACTACTGACTGAAGAATGGATGCTGAAATTGTGGTACATTTACACAGTGGAATACTGTTTAGCAATTAAAATCAAGGAAATCATGAAATTTGCGGGCAAATGGTGGGAACTAGAAAAGATCATCCTGAGTAAAGTAACCCCGAAGCAGAAATATACATATGGGTATATATTCACTTATAAGTGGATATTATCCATATAATATAGGATAAACAGATAAAATCTATATTCCTAAAGAAGATAAACAACAAAAAGGACCCTAGGAAAGAGGCTGAAACTCACTTAGAAGGGCAAGCAGGATAGACATCTGAAGTAGGAGAAGGCAAAGAACAGGACAGGAATCTTCCACAGGTCCCACAGGGGACCTCTGAAAGATTCTAGCCACCAAAGTTTTGAAGGTGCTACTGAGACTAACAGCCAAACTTTGGACAGAGTGCAGGAAACCTCATGGAAGAAGAGGGAGACAGAAAGACCTGGAGGGCACAGGAACTCCACAAGGAGAGCAACAGAGCCAAACAACAACAAACAAACAAACAAACAAATAAAACTGAGCACAGGGAGGCCTGCAGAGACTCATACTCGAATCAAGGATCATGCATGGAGATGACCTAGACCCCCTGCTCAGTTTTCAAGTGGATTCACTAGTAAGGGGGGGGGCAGTTGCTCTCTGACATGAACTCAGTGGCTGGCTCTTTGATCACTTCCCTCTCAGGAGCAGCCTTACCAGGCCACAGAGGAAGATGATGCAGCCAGCCCTGATGAGATTTGATAGGCTAAGGTCCCCTATCAGGGGACTAGGGAAGGGACATAGTGAGAGAAGAGGTAGGGACTAGGAGGAGATGGAGGGGGCTACATAATCTACTGGATCATAAAATGATAAGAGAGATAAAAATAATAACAGATTTGCTACATTGTAAGGGGTCATAGAGCATATTTTGAATAGAGCAAAATCATCAACCAACAGGCATCTAAAGTTCTAAAGAACTGTTTTTGAATGATAAAATAGTAAGCATATGTAATTCTCCTGACAAAAAGAGACCAACTCTTCCATAATACTAGCCAAATTAAACTCTATCTTAGAATCTTCCTTTAGGGTAGTAATTATGTTAAATATTTTCTATACTAAGCATGAGGAAAATGAGAATTTATTAAAAAGCAATATTCAACTAACATTTTAAAATACAATCAATAATTTAAAGTATTAGACAGAGTATGGTTCTATTCAATATTTCCATTTCATGAGTTTTATAATCTCTAATTAATGTCCTTCCAGGCAGAGCCTGGTGTCTTGAGGATGAGTCTATAGTGTTTCCAGATGCCTTACCTTATCTAAAAATCCAAAACCATACTTAAGATCTTAATAAATAATGGATACTTGTGTTAATTCTTGAATATAAGCTTTAAACAATCCTATAAGATTGTTATTAGTTTCCCCACTGTGCGGACAAGAAAACTAAAGCTCAGAGAAGTTATGCATCTTAGCCAAGACTGCACAGCTACTGATCAGTGATGGATTGAGAACTGAGAAGCTAATCAGACTCCACAATTTGTCTTCCTTCCTTCCTTCCTTCCTTCCTTCCTTCCTTCCTTCCTTCCTTCCTTCCTTCCTTCCTTTCTTCCTTTCCTTCTATCATAAGAAGCTGTCATAGGGTGTATCTGTGTGAGAACTCTCAATAGCACTAAGCATGTTTCATTCTCTGAACTTCAAGTATAGGTAGCTAAGTCACGTACACTTCCTGTGAATCATGCCTACTGCCACAGTAACAATGAGATTCACAAACTATGTGCTGTTTACAAAGCAGTTTGTGAGCCATTTATGATCATTATATTGTGGGATGTTCTTTTGTAAGGTAGCTCACTAACAATCCATGCAAATGAGAACTCATGTTCCTAGAAACAGATATTAGCCTACTATTGTGAAGGTAATAGATGCTCTGCCAACTCTCTTGTTTTGTACTGCACAATGATTTCACAGGATGCTAATTTTATAGAGGCATGTGGAAAGAATGTGTTAGGAGGAGGACTCCCCCTTTCAGTGGGTTAGGGGAAAGGGCTGGGGGAAAGAGGGAGGGCAGGACCTGGAGGAGATGGAGGGGGCTACAGTCAGGATACAAAATGAATAAATTTTTAAAAAATAAAATTTAACAAATTTGAAAATGTAAAACTTTTACAGAAGAATTCAGTCCTCATTCAGAAAGGCAAAGGGGATGGACATCAAAAGAGGGGAAAAACAGGGAACAGGACAGGAGCCTACCACAGAAGGCCTCTGAAAGTCTCTACCCTGAAGAGTATCAAAGCAAATGCTGAGACTCATAGCCAAATTTGGAGCACAGTGCAGGGAATCTTATGAAAGAAGGGGGAGATAGAAAGAGCTGGAGTGGACAGGAGCTCCACAAGGAGAGCAACAGAACCAAAATAATCCGGGCACAGGGGTCTTTTCTGAGACTGATACTCCAACCAAGGAATGCATGGAGATAACCAGAATACCTGCATAGATGGAGCCCACAGCAGTTCAGTTTCCAAGTGGGTTCCCTAGTAATGGGAACAGGGGCTGTCTCTGACATAAACTGATTGGCCTGCTCTTGATCATCACCCCTTTAGGGGGAGCAGCCTTGCCAGGCCACAGATGAAGACAATGCAGCCAGTCCTGAGAAGACCTGATAGGCTAGGGTCAGATGGAAGGGGAGGAGGACCTCCCCTATCAGTGGACTGGGGGATGGGCATGGGTGGAGAAGAGGGAGAGAGAGTGAGATTGGGAGGGGATGAGGGAGGGGGATACACATGGGATACAAAGGGAACAAACTGTAATTAATAAAAATAAAAATAAAATATTATAATAAAAAAGAATGCATTAGACCAGTTTGTATATTTCCTTTCAACTTCCTGGTATCCTAAAGTTATTTTTAAATAAAAGGTACAAATCTATACAAATATGAAAATAATATAGTAAACATGACACCGAACTGTGTGTTTGAGTTTCACATAGATGTTAAAGGTGAGGCATGCTCCTGAAAAATAGGTAATTATTGGGAGGTTATAGTTATGAGAATCCAAGCTCTATGAAAGGTAGATATTTTTAAGCGAGGCCTTAAAGAATATGTATCATTTTTCCTGGCATATTGGGCATAATAAAAACAAAATGATTATATAGATAGGAAGGGGGTGGGAATGAACATGGCAGATGGATATTGTATGGATCACTGGTATCAGTGATGAAATACAGAACACTGTCTACTTCGTACTTTGCCTATAAAAGCTTGATGGAGAATGGAAATCGTCCAGTATGAAATTTTTGAATGGAAAGGTCTGTTGTCTCCTAAAAAGTCTTTGTATTGTCTTTTCTTCTGTTTTGAAAAGTGGTAAATTTGCTATTGTTATTCCCTTTGGGTTCAAACCCAGCTCTCTTCTTAATAAGCCAAGTAACATACGCAGGATCCTACTGTCCTAATTTTTAGTTCTTTTATTTGTAAAAGGGGGACAGCATTACTACTTCTTGAATGAATCACCATGGTCTTAAAAACTGCAATTCATGTTGGGATAATTGCTTAACAAACATTCAATGAATAGTGATAACATTGATGAGAATGATAACAATAACTTTCTTTTTCTCCAATAAATATGTTTGACAACACCAACCTTTCAGAATTGAGTATATTGAGTGCTTTTTGTATACACACTCAGGCTTCCAAACACTGTGAACTTCAGATAAATTTCAAGCCTACTGCTGGAGTCTTCAGCACCAGCCACACCTTTCATCTCTGTTTCCCACAAGATCATGAACATTGTTTGAATTTTGAACTTCTTTATGTCTGCTAGAGAGCTTAACACACTGACTCATATATCGATTAACACTTTCAGTTGACACATGATTGGTAAGAGAAGGTACTGATGTAACGAAGTTAGGAGCTAAATCTCATATTAAACATTTTTATATTTTCAAAAGGTTGGTAGTTCATAGATTAGGTTTCTTTTGCTGGGAAGGTAAATTTTATGGATTAAGCACATTAGTGATTAACTCTGAGTCACTGATAATGCATGGGTGTTACATTAAGGAAGGAAATAAGAAACACCCGCACTTAACCAAGAGCAAGTCCAGATCTGAGTTCTCCCTTTCATGCTTCCTGTACCATTTGTTTCCCATCTGCTGTGTGAATCGGGACCTGTGCCTCCTGAGGGCTGTCTTTTGAATTTGTTTCTTCTTCTGAATTTGTTTCTTCTTCTTCTTCTTCTTCTTCTTCTTCTTCTTCTTCTTCTTCTTCTTCTTGGTGTGCATGTGTATGTATCTATTATGTTGCTATGTTGTCTGCTGTGGGACTATGTCACTGTTTCTCATACAAAAAAGCTTTGCTATGTCATTTTTGAACAGCACAGAAAGCATCACAGAAGGAAGTAACAGGATGCTTTCAAGACTTCAGTTTCCTTCCTGTGAAACAAGAACATCATCACCCAGATTAAATGACCCACAGGATAAAATCCATTATTTTTATAGTTATAGGATTCTAGCACAAGACCCAATGTTAAATAGTTGCCAAATGTTAGCATTTCTTCAGTGTCTTCCTTTCCTACAATATTATTGGCTACAAGTATATCAGTGTGTCAACAAAACTTAGAAATCCTTTCCTTGTTTCCCCCTCATTTGCTTCCATTGTTTGTTGTGATAGTTATTGAGCTTTGTTTGATTAGCTACAGGGTTGAAGTCAGCCATGCAAAAGTTTTATTCTTGCCGGCCATAAGCAACTCTACAGCTATGGCTCCAGGAACATCTCCCTGGCTGGAGAAATAAAACAAGAATAAAAAAGTAAGAATTGGTAGCAGAACAAAGCAATGTAAACAGAGAAAACCAGCAAAACACTACCTTTTATTCTTTTTGAGATTATAATATTACTATGTCATGCTTCCTTCCATCTCCCCTCCTACCATCTTCCCATATGCTGATCCTTGCTCTGTTTTAAATGCCATGACCTCTTGTTTTCATTAATTGCTATTGCATGCATGTGTATGAATATACATATATTTCCCAAATGTAGCCTTCTCAATTTGTGTAGTAATTATATGTGTACATACACATACACACATACACACTCATATTCATTTGCGTGCATGTGTGTAGGCACACACAAACACACACACACACCATTTGGTGTTGATAACATATTGGTGTGCTCTTTATTAGGAAAGGCTATTATGCATTCAGAATTCCTTAATTGCCTATATTTCTTGGTGTAGGCTTGAGGCCTCATGGGCTTTCTCCTGTGTCCTGCAACATGCCTATTGGTGCCACTCTTATTTAGCTTATGCTTAGGTAGTCATATTGGTGAGACCTTAGGGTGTGGATTCTGACATTCATAAGGAGACACAATCTCACTGCAAACTCCCAGATCCCCTAGTTTGTACAGTCTTTCTGCCCCTCTTCCACAATGTTCCCTGAGCCTTAGTATAGCAGTGTTTCATAGATGGATACATTGGGACTGAGCTCCACATCTCTGCATTTTGATTGCTTTTTGTTTTCTGTGGTGGTCTCTGTTGCAAAGAGAAGTTTCCTTACTGAACAGTAAAGGCTACACTAATCTGTAAATATAAGGACAAAAGTTTACACATCATTCTTAGAGATTATGCTGCTTTAGTAATGATTGAACTTTTCCTTCCAAGATCTGTGACTTCACTAACCCCCAGATGGTTTGCTAGGTTTCCAGTACCAGGCGCCTTTTTCCTCATGTTCATTGCATCTTAAATCCAAATAGAGTGCTGCTGGTTATTCCAAGATATGTGTGTCATTACTGTATGCTAAGCCTTGCTGGCCATTGTTGTGGTTCATTAGCATCAATGTTGGGTAGAACTTTTAGTTGTCTCCAACCTGTGAAAGCTTCTAGGGTCATGAAGGCTGGTCCTCAGGAAGGGATCATACAGTTTAGTTCTAGCCTAGGAGCCCTGGCCTTTATTTCTAAAGTGCAAGGTGTCTTCAGCAATACATTGCTTTTAAAGCTTAATTTCTTTATCTAAAAGAAAGGCACAGGTCAGACCCTTGGACCTCCATAAAGTGTAATTCTTTCCAGGAAGCTAAATAAGAACCTGGAGCTTTTCTCTCAGTTGAATTAGATAAACCTGTCTAAAAGAAATCACTTTTCAACAGTATTCTTGGATGTGTAGAGTGACATGCAGTCAACACAGGTATTTATGAAATCTCAAACTCAATGAAAATAGCAGAATTCTCCCAGAATGACTCTGCCTGTTAATTGCAGAGCATACTTCATCATGTGCGTTCTAATTTGTGAAATATAAGTGTACATAGCCCCCAGTTTTCGTACTAGCATTTTGAAAAGTCAAGACAATTTATAGTAGATGGTGTCTTGTATAGCCTGGAAGAGAAAGGGAGGTTATTTGCTTTTGCGCAGTTACACAATGCCCACAAGCCCATGGAAGATTTGAGAAGCTGGGTTATATTTATGCTGCTTTTTACCAATCATAGTCTTTCATGCTTTATAGCCATTTATTCTTCGAAGTGCTGGAGAAAGTGCATAATAAATTCAGTGAGCATGTGCAGATGTGCTTGTGCCTAGTTTCACAACAGTTCTCACTCCGTGTGAAAATTGGAGTTCTTAGGCTAAAAAATTTAATCCAAAAACAATTATCTATCTCAATAGAACTACAAAGAAAATCCTAATTAATGTGCTAATAGCTGGCCCCGGTTAACAGGGCATTATTGTAAGTCTCAGACTGTAACAAATGTATATGGGAATTAACATTCAAAGAACAGAGAGAAGACATTACATTTCTAGACTCGTGCCTTTGAGATGCTTTTATCAGAGAGGCTGACTCAAGGGAAAAAAAATTATCTTCTTGAGTTCTGAGCTCACGATGAGCTATTTCCTGTGAGATAATTCACTGCTTTCTAGACCACAAACTTATCTTGGAGGTCATCTTCATTTCCTCTTAGAATTAACTAATCTTGGAATCTCTTTCATTAAGAACCCTGGAGGTCCAATAAGACCAGTACTTGTTTGAATCCTCCATAAGTGGTTACTTTATTACTAATGTGCTCTTTCCAGTATGATAATATGCAGATTCTCTTGCAGCACACATTCCTAGTTCAACAGGTTAGCACGTTTTATTTTAGATTATTTTATGAGAATTCAGCCTTTATTCTAATTTTTGAATCCTCAAAATTATGGTCTTTCCCCACAATAACCCTTACATTTAAAACTGAGGTCAGTAAATATCTCTCACATGTTGTCCGGTAAAGGGCCATTTTATTTTTCAGATGTTTTTTTGGCATAATCTGGTTTTTCTTTGAAATTAAAGTATCATGAAGTATCTGCTGCAACCAGTATGGACAATGTAATTCTGAGCAAAGTTGTCACTGAAAATAACAACACTCTAGAGGAAAATAAAAACAAGGCATGTTTCAAAATGCATCTAGTTGTTAACAATGTGGTTGGATCAAAGACCGAGGACATACAGAGGTCAGGCTAGTATCTGGGTAGATGTTTTCCTAAACTTAAAAAAAAAGTAGTCTGGTATCAACTTCAGGCTTCCACAAGTACACATGTACCTTCAGACACGTGTACGCCCCATACACACACATTCACATACATAACTGTGTGTTTGTACATATATACATACAAAACATAAGAAAACTATATGCTACAAAAGTAACAAAAGGAAAATAAAATGTATTCTATATCTATCTGTAAAAAATATAAAAATGGAGATTATTAAATTTGTATCATACTCAAGAAGGTTGAGAAGAGGGTAGGAGGATGGCTCAGTCACTAACGTGCTTACCACACAAGCATGGAGACCTGAATGTGCATTTCCAAGACCTACACACAAAACTAGGTGCAACGATTCATTCCCACAATCTCAGTGCTGAGGAGGTGGAGACACGCAGATTCGTGGAGCTTGCAAAAACGCCAGTCTAGCCAAACAGGAAGCATCATATTTAATGAGAGCCCCTGACTCAAAAAATAAGGTAAAAGGTGATTGATGAAGACACTCAACATTGACCCCTTGCTTCTACTTGCTAGTGTATACATGGACATACACACACCACCACCCCCACCACTGCCAACCCCCAACCCCCTCCCCACACATAGAAGGTAGAGCAGAGCAAAACATAAAGGAAAGGTGAATGAGCAGAATGTCTGAAGATGAAATATTCATGTTTTGATATTTGATTTCTATGTGCAAGTATGATCGCTACTAGAGGATAATAACATGAAGTGTTCCACCAGCTTAATGTGTTTGCTACCTCCAAAAGGAAAGACTCTTTCAGTTGTCTTCTGTAAGCTAGTACTTCAGCTGTAATTTAAGAAGTTCATTTCGGCTTCTTCGCTTTCAGCTACTAAGGAGATTCACTGCTACTAGGTTATGAACAGTGGGGTGAGCAGTCGTGATTATCTCATGTTAATATTCCCACATCTTTTCTGTACAATGGATTCTCTCACTGCGTGCTGTTTCAGTGTGTCGCTGCCTTGCTCCTCAGCTAGTGACATCTATTAAGAAGTAATTGGATCACGGTGTCACCAACCTCATCAATAAATTAATCACTTGATAAGCTCACAGCTGAAAGTGTTACCAATAAATAGAGCCTAATTTGAAGAGGAGGGGTGCTGGGGGCTTCACTTTGAAGCTTAATCTTGGTCCTATTTTATTCAGTTAGTTTGTCTCTCTGGTCTTTGGCTGTCAAGAGGTAGGACACATTCCTCCGTTAACTTCTTCTGCCTTGGTGCTATGCCTTAACTCCAAACCTAGGAGCAATGGAGACATTTGACCAGGGACAATAACCTATTATGCCGTTGTGCGAAATGAATCCTTCTTATATTTGAATTGTCTCTGGTATTTTGTAATAGCAATGAAAGATGTCTAGCACAAATTTTGTGGTTTGTGTAATTTCTTTCATGTAAATTGGACATTTTATAAACCCCTGGACAGTGGTATTGAATGATACATTGTGAGAAAGGACAAAGTATAGTTGGAGTGCTATTTATTCTTGTAAGATGAACCATTGTTAATTTTGGAAAGAGAGGCTAAACTATAGGCTATTCAGAGACAATAGTAGATTTCAATAACTTAATCTGCTTTGTAAATTAGAAGCCACACTATTGATTTCAGACAGACTCGCCCACCATTTCGTTGTTGCTCTCATGGCTACCACTTTCATGTTCCAGCAATGCCAATTTTAAGTGATCAAAAATAAAAGCTAAATAGCATCAATAGACAAAGACACTTTGTCTACTTGGTTTTGCAGTACCTCTTCCATTGTAGATGCTTTCTGCATAAGTGAATGATTTTCTTTTTTTGTCCCACTTACATCCGTTTATTGCATCCTTCTAGTGCTGAACTCCTTATCTTTGGTTGTCTAGAACTTTCCTTTCCAAACCTCTGTATATTCAAGAAAGACAGTGAGTGACCACTGACCATAAATAAGTGCATGTGTCTTCATAGCCACTTTCTCCACATAGGATAGAGGACCAGAAGAAGTTCATGGCTCTGCCTACTGTAGAGATTTTTATTCATGTGACCTCCCCGAGAAAAATGAATCAATTGGACTTAAATACAATCACTACAAATTTTAACTTATACACACTTAGAAAGACAACTGATTGTAATCAGTTGTAAAGTAAGTTTGGGCCCTTTGCCCCTTCTTAAGCTATTCATGTGAGTTCATTACTCTTAAATAATTTAAGAGTATCTTTGGGTCAGTTGATGTGCATTTCTGGAAACCTTGTTATTGTAGGTCCTTCATAAATCCCATTAATTCAGCCCTGTGTGTTCATTTTTATTTTATGAAAAGGGGGCTACAAGGACTATCATATTTTATTGTCTATACTTACAGACTTTCAGTTTCCAAAGTCAATTGTTTCTACAACAAAACTAATATGCCAGGGACCATTGCCTATACACTGTGAACTACTCTGATTTGCTTTAAATCATAATGATTTTAATTATATGTCTTCAGTATTCTCCAGTGGAATAAAAATCTCTCTTGGATTGTCACGAAGTAGAGTTTATTTATTTCAACATGCTTAGCAACTTATTTATTCTTCACAATATAACACATCACCATTTAACCCAGAACTAGCCATTCATTGTTTAATGTTTTTTTTTTATTAGTCACCTTAGCAGTCATGACTCTCAAGAGTCAGTGCCATGTGACAGAGATCACTTCAGGACTACCCTGAAAAAACACCTTTCAGAGTTCATGAACTCTTGCTGGTCTTACTTTATGTTCTGTTATGTTGACCAAACACCTGCAAAATCTAGCCCTAGAAAATGTTGACCTTGTTCCTTCTAGCTTTGTGAAGGAGTCGTTAAGCTGAATGTTTTATGCAAGTAAATAAACTCAGATGCAAAAAACAAAGAGCTAAACAGAAAATACTGGCAATGGAATAAATAAAGGCCAGACCAACATTGGCATAAACGGAACTAACCTAATGAAGTGACCAAGTAAATTTTTATATTGGACTATCTTTACCATCCAATTTAGTTTGAAATACACCAAGAGAGGCCATGTTAGAGACTATTGCTGTTCCTTGATATTCAGACATTCTACTTTCCAGTAACTTATCATGACTCTGCAATGCAGGAGTCAATATAAATCTGTTCATATTTAGGGGTTAGTTTCCACAAGTATGAAGTTGAATTATCTTTTATTTGTCCTCAAATGCTTAGTTTCAAACTTGAAGGGACTTCAATCATTCCTTGTAATTTTCAATAATTCCCTTATTGGTACAGATCATAATCAAAATATTTATACAGCCTTCAGGCTGTGCACCTCCCACCCACCCTTCAGTGGCTTAAAGTGCTTTCAGATATTTTGCAAAGTTTAGTAGGCAGAACTGTGTTTAGGGATCCCAGCAGCAGTTTGACCTCTCACTGTTAGATGGCTTCTGCTCCACTGTGGCTTTCCAGACAGCCTACTATTCCTAAAGTTGTGATCAAAGGAGACTCCTTGGTGCTCTCCTTTCAATGTCTACAATACTCATAATAATCACATTGTGGAGATCTGTACATATTCCTCCTTTCCTTGGCTTTCTTGGTAGGAAACAAAGAAAAGATGAGACTATGTTTGACATTCATAATTTTCAGTATTTTTTGAGGAACGTTTTACAGTTCTACTATAGACCTGTAGAACCGCCATCAACTGAGAATAAAAAAACAAAAATGATGAATTCTATGCAGTGGTTAGAGCATCTGTCATTCCATGTACCAGAGTCTACAACAGGAACTAGAATAAAGAGAAAGGCCAGGAAATGGGTCTCATAAAAGAAGAAGGAAAAAATCCAAAGCCTTGAGTATTTTTAGGTGATAAATGTTCCTTGTCAAAAGAAACATTTAACTTTATAAAATCATGCCATAATATAATATTCATTATGGATAGAAGGTTCAAGAACAGATGAGCAATTACATTTTCCCTGGAGTATATTTATATTATAATTCAATATAAGAAGGCAATGTTAGATATTTTGAATTCTATTAAAATGTAAAATATCAGACATTATGCTGTCTAATACAGCTGTGTGTGATGGCATCTCACATCTCCGTTTTAACTAACATCACATTTTCTTCCACAGATTCAGTTGTTTCAAGGTTCAGAATCTTTTAAAGTTAACTTTCAAAACCAAATTGATTATGTGCACTTAATAGCTTTAAGGATATATATATATATATATATATATATATATATATATATATATATATATATATATATGGGGTATGTGATTGTTCCAGGAGAAGTATTAGACAGTCAAATATTTCCTTATTGATTTTTGTAAGGACCTTGGCCACTTTTATATTTCAAATTCAGTACTCCAATTAATAGAGAAAATAAAGGGGATTTAGACCCATGGCTTTTGATATGTGTAGCAGTTGGAAACTGGAAATGGACACAAGAAGCTGACTGACTTGTAGGAGTGGGGCTTCCAGACTTCCACCATGGCCCAGAAGGCCATCCTTCTCACAGTGTGTCATTGCTCTTCACTTCTCTTTCAACAGCCTTTCAAGCACCTTGGCCCAGTTTTAAAAATTAAGCCCATGAGAAAAAGTTGGCTTGCTTCCACTCTTCATGTCACCCGCGAGAACCACTGTGTAGACTGCGTGAAGAAACATCTTCCCCCCCGGAACCCACTGGAAGCCAGGGCCAAGTGGAAGATAAAAATAGCTCCCACCAATGCCAACACATTATCATAATATGTTTGCACAGCTTGTGAGTTAAATCCTGAGAGGGAAAGGTCTACATTATGTGCTTATCTTATACAACTTCTGGTGGATTCAGAACTGATTTTGAAGTAAGCTATGAATTTTAGAAACATTTCTATCTGAAACTACCAAAGTCACCTATTCAACCAGCACACAGAGAGAAGAAAGTTATTTGCTTTTGTCCTAGGCTTACCCTAAACACTAGTCTTCCAACAGTGTATCCTTTTGACACAAAGAGGGCTGAATGAGAAAGCATGCCTTTGTCATTGTGAAATCTAAAACATGCTTCCACTTACAGGCTTCATCAAACATGCTTCACCTTAAATGAGCAAAAAGATGCAGTATTGTCATATGGGTCTGGTTCGTTGAATGATATTCGTTTTTTAAAATTAGTGTATGTTAATTTTATGTGAAAATGCTTTTTTGTGTACATTGTGTGCTAGTTGAGTGACTGGTGACATCTCACACTTCATCTTTGCTGTCATAACAGTTAATGTGCTCAGTTTTACAAAAGAATAATTGTGTGAAGGGACTGGGGAAAAGGCTTTGTCACCACAAACCCCTCATAAAAGCCGGTATGGTGACTGGGAGGTAGAGACAGATTTTTTTTATTTTTATTGTATTAATTACAGTTTATTCACTTTGTATCCCAGCTGTAGCTCCCTCCCTCATATCTTCACATGCCCCTCCCCGAGTCCACTGATAGTGGAGGTTTTTCTCCCTTTCCATCTGACCCTAGTCTATCAGGTCTCATTAGAACTGGCTGCATTGTCCTCCTCTATGGACTGGTAAGGCTGCACCCCACTCAGATGGAGGTGATCAAAGAGCCAGCCACTGAGTTCATGTCAGAGACAGTTCCTGTTCCTATTATTGGGAAACCGTCTTGGACACTGAGCTGCCATGGGTTACATCTGTGCAGGGGTTCTAAGTTATCCCCATGTACAACTACTCTAGAGAGCTCCATGGTCAAGAGAAACTTTATCTTAGATAATGATGTGGAGATAATTAAAGGACTTCAACACTTATCCCCTAGCCTCTCTCTCCACACACAAATGGGACACACAATGCACATGCATGCATGCATATAACACACATAAACAGACACACACACACACACCTGATGGACACACTCAGGTATATACACATTTAAAAACACACAGTGAGAAGAAGTCTTTCTTCTTGGCTAGACAAGCCAGGACCTGCCGTGAATTTCTCCAGACTGTAGCAGCAATGTGGGGTGGAAGATTAGTGCCTTATCCTAAGACCTGCTCTACTTCCTCACTCTTCAAGACTTGTTGCTAAGCAATGCTCACTATGCTAGTGTAAAAGTAAATGAAAACATAATTCACTTATGGAAACAATCAAAACCCTTTTGTTTCCAAAGGTGGTTGTAATAACACATAATTTTAGAGCAGCACCACTCTAGAGCTCACAGAATGGCTGCAAAGCAACAGCAAATTATTCAGATTTATGAAAGGCTTCTGTGTGGCTTGCAAGAACTTGATGTAGACTTGGGTTAAGTCACTGCCATCCATCACTCCCCTAGAGGGTGTGGGTAAGCACAACAGCATTACAAGACACCATGCTGGCAGGAGAGATTTATTCCAGCAATACAATGCTATCAGATCAAAACTGGATTTAAAGTCCATACTTTGTAGATGGGATATTTCATTCACATTAAACTGTTACTAAATTTAACAGGCATTTTTCCACTAAAAAAAAAGGAAAGAAGAAGAGATATAAAATATTCCCAATACTTTAACTACATATGTACACACACTCCTTTGAAATAATGATTTTTTATACATAGCTAGAAATTAATAGAATTTTTAAGGAAAGTTTTAGTGCTATTTTTTTAAATTAAGTCTGTATGGTTTGAATAATAAGTGATTTGGATGTTGACTTGTAGATTTCTTTAGGTCTGTTCAAGAGTTATCAGGTACAAAGAAGGAATTATTTTCTGAAATAATTCATTGCTATTTATTTTTAAACACAACACTCTCCTAATTACATTGAAATATCAAGTGGGTTCCCTAGTAAGGGGAGCAGGGACTATCTTTGACATGGGCTCAGTGGCTGGTTCTTTGATCATCCTCCCTCTTTGGGGGGGAGGGGAATTAACCTTTCCTGGCCACAGAGGAAGACAATGCAGCCAGTCCTGATGAGACCTGATAGGCTAGGGTCAGAGAGAAGGGGAGGAGAACCTCCCCTGTCAGTGGACTTTGGGAGAGGTACAGGAGGAGAAAAGGGAGGGAAGGATTGGAAGGAGACGAGGGAGGGGGGGGCCACAGCTGGGATACAAAGTGAATAAATTGTAATAAATAATTTAAAAAAACAAAAAAATAGATTAAATCATTTTACACAAAGATATTCTTACTTGATTTGTTCATTGAAATTTAAACATGAGCTTTTCCTAGATAAGCAAATTTTGGGTTCTATACAACATAGGAATGTGACATTTATAAGTTTTGACATACTTTGCATGTAGCATGTAAATTCATCCACTTGTGTTATCTGTGCTCTTGTTAAGGCTATGAACCACTCCGGCATCTGGCATCTTGGATACCAGGTAGTCCTGTATGAACTAGAAATGTCTGAAAAGTTTCTCATCTCTATCATGGTGATAATATGTGACAGGTGTGTTTCTATACTTTTATCATTGATAGTTCTCATTCTAGGCTAAGGGTGGCATTGCTGTTTGTCTTCCGGGGGATGAAGGCTGTCAGGATTAAATCCCTTTTAGCACTCTATCTATACCTCTCTCTCTCTCTCTCTCTCTCTCTCTCTCTCTCTCCATCCATCCAGATCAGCACTACACTTTTCATCCAGGAAGAGTTGGGTGAGTATAACTGAATCTCGTTGTGCTTCAGAAAGATATGAACGTGCAGTGAAATCGGTCTCTCCTATTCTCCAGGAAAGAACATAGAAGAGCTGGATGATACGCTGATGCTCTGGGGGAATTTAAGAAGAGAGCAGAATGTCGTACTAAGACTTGGGTGTTTCCTTTGAGGCTGAGGCAAATAGGTGCCTTTTGTAAGCATGGCTGCCCTTCTCCTAGAGGCCAGTGCGCATACAAAGCCATGCCAAATGTAAGAAAGCCAACACCTCTGCATCTGAAGGAGACAGGAGTTCCCTGAGCCGCTGTGGCTTGGTAGCAAGCATGCATGGAAATAGAACACCGTTCTCTCCTACAGCTGCTCTTCATTTTCCTAGGTGAATTCGTTTTTCCCAAAAGGCAGAACCTTTAAAGCACATCTTGAGAAGATTGTTTAACTTGTTGGCCTAGCAAATTTAAATTTTAATCTTATATTCTACTTAAAGTTTTCTCTTTAACTTACCTCATCACCTAGCCTAAGTGAGTCTCAAGGGGGACAAAATCTTCTTTCCCCCATGCTGCAGGATTGTGAAGTAGAAGGAAGAAGCCGCACCGAAGATAGCTAGAAGACTAGCTCCTGTTTTTCTTTCCTCTTCTCTCTGTTCTTTTTCTTTGTTCATTGTATCTACTTTTCTTCTCTCCATACTTTTCTATTGTTTATTTATATTATTTTCTTTCTGTCATTTCTTCCTCTTTCCATTTTTTGCATTCTCTCTCTGTCTCTCTATCTATCTCTATCTCTCCCCAGCATATTTATCCCAATTTTTAAGGATTCTCTCCAGTGCCTTCCTGTCCATGACAATATGGACCATGAACATCAAAATGTTCATTGGGGCCACCCAGAACACAGACACCAACATGGCCTCTGGTGGCAGCATAGCCTATAGAAGTCTTTCGAGGAGGATTAATCCAGAAAATGAACTTTTTTCCCCCCTACTATCTTGTTGTTCAGAGTCAGGCTGATTGTGTGGTTGGGCAGGGGCAGTGTGTCCAGGAGCAGAAGATTCATAAGCTCCAGGCGACTTGTATACCACCTGGCCTTCAGTACAGGCCACCCTGTTGGTACCCTGGGCACAGCCATTGCGTTTGTAGCCCATAGGCTATACCACGGTACACACTCTTCTACCCCAAGCAGGGCAAGCAGCAGGAGCAGCAGCAGTCTAGCTGGTAGCGATGGGGTGATGATGCCCAGTGATTGCCAGAGCCTCCCTGAAGCTAGCCCCTCTTGGCAAGGATATGCTTCTTTGTTTGCTGCTGCTTTGCTTAGTATCTTCGTAGGCTCATTGAGAACCTCAGCCTTTCCTATGCTAGTGGCTGCAGCCATCTTGAATCCCCCTATCACATTTTAATATTACCTTTGACAAAAGTAATATTTTGACAAAGGTAATCTTTTTTTGGTCATATTGAAAATTACCTTATTTTTACTTTTATTATTAGTTACATTTTACTAACTTTGTAACCCAGGTGTATCCCGTTCCCTCATTCCCTCCCAATCCCGCCCTCCCTCCCTCATCTACTCCCTTCCCCTTCCCAAGTCCACTGATAGGGGAGGACCTCCTCCCCTTTCATCTGACCCTGGTTAATCGGGTGTCTTCAGGACTGGCTACGAAGTCCTCTTCTGTGGCCTAGCAGGGCTGCTCCTCCCTTGCAGGGTGGGGAGGTCATAGAGCCCACCATTGAGTTCATGACAAAAATAGTCCCTGTTCCCCTTACTAGGGTACTACCCACTTGGATACTGAGTTACCATGGGCTACATCCAAGCAGAGGATCTAGGTTATATCTGTACATGGTCCTTGGTTGGAGAAACAGTCTCATATAAGACCCTTGTGCCCAGATGTATTTGGTCCTTGTGAAGCTCCTATCCTCTCCAGATCATATTACCTTCTTTTGTATGATTCCCTGAATTGTGCTGAAGGTTTGGCTATGAGGCTCAGTATCTGCGACAAACGTAATCTTATGTTCTGGTTTGCTACTCTAATCTAGTTGTGCCTCCTTTTCTATGTAGTGGTACACACTTTCCTTCACTATAAAGGAGTATGAGATTAGATGGCTGCACATTCATAGATGTAAAGAAAAGTCAGCAAAATAGAAGCACACACTCTCTAAACTATTCCACAAAATAGAAACAGTAGGAACATTACCAAACACATTCTATGAAGCCACAGTCACCTTGATACCTAAACCACACAAAGACCCAACAAAAAATGAAAACTTCAGACCTATCTCTCTTATGAACATTAATGCAAAAATAATCAATAAAATACTTGCAAGCCGAATCCAAGAGCACATAAAAGATATCATCCACCATGACCAAGTAGGCTTCATCCCAGGCATGCAGGGGTGGTTCAATATAGGGAAATCCATCAATGTGATCTACCATATAAACAAACCGAAGGAGAAAAACCACATAATCATCTCCTTAGATGCCAAAAAAGCTTTCGACAAAGTCCAAAATCCATTCATGTTTAATGTCCTGGAGAGATCAGGGATACAAGGCACATACCTAAACATAGTAAAGGCAATATACAGGAAGCCTATAGCCAACATCAAACTCAACGGAGAGAAACTTAAATCAATCCCACTGAAATCAGGGACAAGGCAAGGCTGCCCACTGTCTCCATATCTCTTCAACATATTACTTGAAGTCCTAGCTAGAGCAATAAGACTACTAAAGGAGATCAAAGGGATACAAATCAGAAAGGAAGAGGTCAAAGTATCCCTATTTGCAGATGATATCTTCGTATACATGAGTGACCCCAAAAATTCAACCAGAGAACTCCTTCGACTGACAAACACCTCCAGCAAAGTGGCTGAATACAAAATCAACTCAAAAAAATCAGAAGCCCTCCTATACACTAAAGACGAAAGGGTCAAGAAAGAAATTAGGGAAAAACACTCTTCACAATAGCCACTAATAACATAAAATATCTTGGGGTGACTCTAACCCAGCAAGTCAAAGATCTGTTTGAGAAAAACTTCAAGTCTCTGAAAAAA
>CM053765.1:37539896-37573950 GCA_028658305.1 Pachyuromys duprasi | reverse complement strand
ATGCTGAAGAAGAAAATAAGTCAGGCATGAAGATACCCAAACCATTCATATAAGAAAAAAAATGACTGGATGAATTTGTTCTTGTACATTGGGATAATAGGTATCACTAGCAGAAAACTATAGAGATTGAAAGTAGAGACTGAAAAATTCGTTTTGGGTTTTATCTACATAGTTGTTTAAAGTTTTGAAAAAGTTATCAAGCTTTAAAGTTAATATATTTACATTATTTAATACACATTGTATGTATGTATATATATGTATGTATGCATGTATGTATAAATTTAATCAGAGTTTCTAAATTTCACTTACTGTCATCTTAGGAAGCTCCAGGGGAACATCAAGGGAAAGTACACAGACTGCAGCTGGATGTTTCTTTCCTGGGATGTTGCTGCAGCTTTTTAACTGACTTCCTCTACCCCACCTTCACTTGTCTGGTGCATTCCCCACATAACAGACAGTGTGCTCACTTTGTGTAAGTTTAAAGGTGTGTGTGTATGCAAATTTGGTTATATCACCTCTGTGCTTAAATCTCATTTATTTTACTGCGTTGATGTGTTTAACATATGGCCTAGCTTCTTAAGAGAAAGTTAAGTGCACAATATGGCATTTCAAACCTTCTTTCCATGAGATGTAAAATTTGAGATTTTCAGGATGTGTAAACGCTGAAGAAGTGTTACACTGCTTGCTGAAGTATCAAATAGCAGTGTGGGTCAACCTCCGTTTGACTTTGTGTTTCAGACGCACTGGCTTTTTTCCTTTTACCAACCACAGTTCTGATTATTTTCTGCTCCAGAGGTTTCTTATATTTCATACAAAATTTCCTGCAAAATTTCTACCTTCTCCTTTCTTCTGCCCTCACCAACACTATCTAAATGAGAGCTCAATTGAAGTTTCATCTTCCCAGAGAAAATATCACAAGTCTCAGCTCTAGCTCCACCCACAACTTCAGGATAGATCTTTATGATCATTTATTAGAATCAAGTTTATATTAGGCCACATCTAAGCCAAATTAATAATAAAAAACAAGAATTGCCTACTAATGATAGAATCTTATATAAATCTTTATATAAACGGAGCCCAATGCAAGCAGACAGCAGTGCCTATTACAGCTCTGTAGCTCTGAGGGAACCAGGTCCCTGCTTTTATTTTGTTATAAAAGCCTTAGCATAGGAATCTCAACTTCATGATTGACCAACTATCACAAGATGCTGCCCACTCGGACCATCTTGTTTAGTTCCAAGCAACAGGAAGGAGGAGGCACAAGGCCAAAATCCTCCATGAGAGAACCACCTTTCGTATCCAATGTCTTTTGCATACTCCTTTCAGTCATTCATGACTACAGCAAATCTTTCAACTCCCTCACTCTACAGACTAAAAGTTAAATATATTGACTTGATAGATGTGGGCTGTGTTACACTGGGAAAAGTATGTGAGGGAAAAGCACAGGCTATTATCAAGCTTCGCCACGTAAGTGTTAGTATTTAGTTATGTAACTGTGGAATCCCCTCATGGCAGAATACAGATCACAGAGGGTTGTGGATCTAGTCTCAGCCTGGGACCCAATTAATAGGTGAATCATAATAAATATTAACCAGGTGAATAGCTACACTTAGTTATAGCTGATATAATGTTGAGTCACCTGAACTTCTGCTACGTATTCTTGTAATGTATACTGTATAGAGCTATTTGTTGACTAGTTTCTAGATTGGATAACATGGTTCACTTGGGAGCTAGCCCACGAATATACTAATTTCCTTTTTCATAGAATATGTTGAGAAGAAACTTAACCTCATAATGCAACTGTTTATAGATCCAAAATTTATAGAGGTTATAAAGTACCTGACTCAGCCCCAAATGTCTTTGCCTTCCAGGTCCATCTTAAATTAATGTTCACATTGGATTTAAGGAAAGACATTTTGCCAAGTTTAGATTTTACACTACCTTATGAGCTAAGTTTTTAAAAACCAAGCACTTAACTGAATAGATCCAGTTAATCCACCCGTGGTAAAAAGCAGCTTCCATCAGAAAAGCTTGTATAGCTGACCGTAGCTGTTGTAAAAAGCTGTGTGTAGGGCAGTAGCTGAGTTCAAGAAAAAAAAATAACTGATAATGATCTGACATTGTTTTGGATACTCAGACGTGCAACAACCAACATCACTTCTTCCAGAAGCAGACAGAAAAATAACACAGGTCCAGCACAATTTTCAGAGTAAGAAGATCTCAGGAGAATTTTTTTTCTCAAAAAGTACACTATCTTAATATCATGTGCACAACATCCTGCTAGGAACTGGACAGCTCCTGTAGCCAAGATGTCTCTACTATTCTGAATGAAAGCTGTTTATTTACATTAACTCATGAAATAGTAGTGAAATGACAGAGAGGTTATGGATCTCTAACGTTTATAAAGGGAGGTAGAGAATGAAACCATATAATCTGTGTCAATGTATAAGTCCTTTCCTGAAATGGGAATTCTTTTAATTAAATTTTTATTTTTTTAATATTAGTTATAGTTTATTAACTTTGTATCCCAGCTTTAGCCCTCTCCCTCATTCCCTCCCAATCCCACCTTCCCTCCCTCATCTCCTTTCTGCCCCTTTCCAAGTCCACTGATAGGGGAGGTCCTCCTCCCCTTCCATCTGAAGCTAGCTTATCAGGTATCTTCAGGACTGGCTGCAATGTCCTCCTCTGTGGGCCTGGCAAGTGTGCTCCTCCCTCAGAGGTGGGAGGGTAGGTCAAAGAGCTAGCCATTGAGTTCATGTCAGAAATAGTCCCTGTTCCCCTTACTAGAGTACCCACTTGGATAATGAGCTACCATGGGCTACATCCGAGCAGGGGTTCTAGGTTATATCCATACATGGTCCTTGATTGGAGATACAGTCTCATAAAAGACCCCTGTGCCCAGATATATTTGGTCCTTGTGGAGCTCCTGTCATATGAACTCCACCTTCTTTCTTATGATTCCCTGCACTCTGCCGAAGGTTTGGTTATGAGTCTCAGTATCTGCTTTGATACATTGCTAGGTAGAGTCTTTCAGCCCCTCTCTGTGGTAGGCTCCTGTCCTGTTACTTGTTTTCTCCTAATTCCATTGTCCATACCATTTGTCTTTCTAACAGGGGATTGATCATCTTACCTGGGTCCTCTTTCTTGTTTATCTTCTTTGGTGTACATATTTCAGTATGTTTATCCTATCTTATAGGTCTAGTACCCACTTATAAGTGAGTATATACTGTGTGTGTCTTTCTGTTTCTAGGATACCTCACTCAGGTTGATCTTTTCTAGATCCCACTGCAAGCCTGTAATCCCAGCACTTGGGAGGCAGAGGCAGGCAGAGCTCTGTGGATTCGAGGCCAGCCTGTTCTACAGAGCAAGTCCAGGATAGCTGGAGAGAGAGCAACATAGTAAGATCCTGTCTTGGAAAAGCAAACAAACAAAATATCTCCATTGCAGGGTGCCCATGGTGGGAGTCAATGTTTTTCTGGGAAACACCCAAGATACCTGGAAACTACCCAGATGTCCATCAATGGAGAAATGGATACAGAAATTGTGGTACTTTTACACAATGGAATAGTACTCAGCAATTAAAAACAAGGAAATGGGAGTTTTGGTAAAAAGGAAGAAACGAGCCACAATGAAAGAAACAAAATAATCCTTCTCCTCCAAAAATATCTAGAAGCGCATTTTTAAATGTTTCGTTCTAAATATCAGATGCCATAACAATTGCTGAGACTGAAAATGCTTGACAAAACAGATGTCAATCCTGACCTCTCAACTTCCCACTGCCATAGGCTCAGACCTGTAAAGAAGAAAAAGATAGTGCACGACCACTGGACTCAGAGCTTGAATGTTCCATTTAAAATGTAATTTAAACAAGAAACCAACGATGGTGGCAACAGAACAACTAATTAGTTGCAAACAGGGGCTCCTTCCCAACCACCCTGGAAAAGATCTCACTCGTTAAAAAGCCTAAGACTCTTTAGGGTTAACACATGTTATTTCTTAGGCATGACTTCACAGAACTCAAATATGCATATTCGCTGAGCTACGCCTGAGGGATTCTACTAATTATAATTAGTGATGCCGTTTTGGGGCACACATGCCTTATTTATGTATTGTCTCAAAATGTCCTTATGAATAAGAAAAGCGAATTGTCAGGGCTTAAGACGGAGCTGCCGTGCTGTGGGCATTGACCAGATGCTGTAAACCAGTGCTCTTTTCCTCCACACAGAGATTTTTACATTGTCCAACTTTCTTTAATTTCTGCTGACAAAAAACAGCTATACTTCACACAGCCTTACTGAAGTCATAAAAAGTAGTAATGATGAAGACGTATATGCTGTAGGTACTTTGTCCAGTCATATTTGTACCTTGTATATTTTATTTATTTATTTATTTATTTATTTATTTATTTATTTATTTATTTTAATGAAAAGGATTATCTGGACTAACAGTGTTTATCTCACAGAAAGACTGTACTACCTTCTGGGGCAAGAAAAACACCCCAGCCTATATAATTAACACGGGAGATTAGAGTGCTATTGCTTTATTTTTAGATGAAATGGTAGACCGTAAGATGGGCCTAATGCCGAAGAACTCAATACTATGACACTGGTCATCTAAGCTTAGGCTTGAAGCACAACCGGTACTGGGAAAATCAGAAATCCTTGTCTAGAAGCAGCAGATGGAATTATTTATGATAAGTGCATGACCCCTTTAAAATACATAAATCCAAGATATCATTATTCAATGAAGTTAGACTAATGTGGAGAAATATTTTTTTTCTATTTGTCATAGTCCACTATATGGAACAAAATTTACAATTTGAATGAAAATGAGTGTTTTTCCAGTTTTTAAAAGCATCATTTTGTATTGATTAAGGATTTTCTACATTAGATTTAAGTATTGCCTTTAACAATATTATTGGCCAACGCCATAGCAGACTGAATGTCCCATTATTGCATTACACCATTGTTTATTTTCTCTCCATCAAGAGATATCGTTGGCTGTTTCAACTCTTTGGTGATTTTAATAATGCTGCTATTAATACTCAGTTACCGTGTATTGATTAGGCATGTCTTCAGAGATCATGGCAGAATCCACATCAGAGGAATTGCCAGATTGTGCAGTCATTTTATGTTTGGCATTTGAGAAAATTCTACCTTTGTCCCAAAGCAGTTATATCATATTTCACCCCATAAGCAAGATATTAAGTGCCTATTTCTGCACATCATGGCAAAATTTATTCTATTCATTGGCAAAATTTACTCTAGTCTTTGTGGACAAGATTTTATACACAGTACTGGATATACCAAGGTATCTCACAGTAGTCTGAAATTTCATTTGATAATAGCTGTTGGGGTTGAGTGCCTCATGTCTATTGGTCATACGTTTTGTTTGTTTTGCTTTGTTTTATTATTTTTTGTAAAAAATGTTTCCTTAATCATAGCACATGTTTTATGGCTGAGTAGTAAGAATTCTTTGTGTTCTGGGTGATGGTCTGTTTAATTTGAATGAGAATGACTCCACTGGGTCATATGTTTGAAGTTTTGTTCCTAGTTGATGAAACTATTTGGAAAGGCTTAGGGGGTGTGTCCTCATTGAAAGTCATATGTCACTTGAGTGTGGGCTTTGAGGTTGCAAAACCCCACACCATTTCCAGTTCTCTCTCTCTCCTTATAAACTATAATGTATGTTCTGAGTTACTGATCCAGTACCATGCCTGCCTGTCTGCTGCCATGCTTGTTACAGGCTGTGATCATGGACTCACCTTCCTGAATTTTAAGACCAAATAAACTCTTCTTTAGGTTGCCTTGGTCATGGTATCTTAGCACAGAAATAGAAAAGTACCTAAGATAAAGTCTTTTGTCAGGGATATAATTTATACATATTTATACATATTTCCTCCCATTGAGCCAGTTATTTTTCTTTATTAGCAACTAATTTTCCTTTATTCTCTTTCTATTCCCTTTAAAAGAACAGGACCTTGTTCTATTATGCTCCGCCTGGCATGGAATTCACCATGTAGTCATAGGCGTGCACTATAATTCCTGGCTCCCTTATTACAGAGAATTTATTGGATTTATTAAATCCAATTCACCTATTTTCTCATGTCTGTGTTTGATTTTTATAGCTAATAAAACACTGCTTAGCCCACAACCATGAGTATCTGTTCCTATGAACTGTTAGGACTTTTGCAGGATTTTAGTCATATACTGACTTTGGCTTTCCAATCTGCACCATGAGATTTTTATGGATGATGTGAGGCAGGAAATCCAAATTTGTTCTTCCATGTACACACTAAGGAGTCTCAGGCTATTTGCTGACAAGACTGTCCAATTGCCTCAACAAGTTATCAAAAACTCTGGCCATAAATGCATGAGTTTAAGAGTCTTCATTCTATGTCATTACAGCACTGTTTTAATTGCTGTAGCTTCACAGTAATTTAAAAACTGATTAAAAACGTCAGTCCTCCAATTTTGATTTTTTTGTAAGACTTTTAGTTTCTAATATCACGTATACTTCTTATGAAGTTATGGGTTGACATATTTCTACAAAGCTTCAACAACATAACCAAACAACCCCACCTGCAATGCAAATGCTATTTTGATCATCACTATATCTAATTAGTAAGCTTGACAATATTATGTTGCATCCTAACTCTGAGAAGACCGAACTCTACAAATTTCTCTTAATATAGGTTGCAGCCATGGTCTCAGACTCTTGTTGTAGGTGGCTTCCAGGACCTCTTTGTCACACCTTCCGAGATAGTGTAGAGAAGCCCTAACACCATGGTTGTTGCCCAGTGAGTTCTACAAAAGCACCAACAAGCTCACTGTTGAAAAAGTCAAAGAATTCATTTAGACTTCTCTAGATGCTTTTACTTGTACCAAAGTTTTACAACCTGTCAGTCATTCCATTCTGTTTCTCCATCCTTAAGCAGTGGTGGAGTATTAAAATATTCTTGTTTGAAAGTTATTTTGCATCATAAAATATTTGCATGCATTTTCCCTAATTTTTTTTCTTTTACTACAAATACCATGCTCCTCTGGCAATTATTCCTGTAAAATGGTTATGGTTTCTGAACTCAATGATCTACAGTCTAGTAGAACAAAGACATTAGTTAAATAGTTACATAAACATATTCAAATTAACGGGAAATTAATTGACAGATGTATACAGGTAATGACCGGCAAACTTTGAAAGTACTGTTTGAAGCAAAAATGGTTCAAGGGAGTATATAAAATATTTGGTGCCTACGACACTAAGATATATAAATTGCATTATGCTTACTTTCATTGAAAACCTAACATTTTTAATTCACTTTACATCCCAATCATAGCCCCTCCCTCCTCTCTGACCAGTCCCATCAGCCTTCCCTTTACCCCTCTCTCCCCTCCCCTGTTCCTCAGAAAAGGGAAGCACCCACAGCCAACCTACCCCAGCACAGGCACATCAAGTTTCATCAGATACTGAGCTCATCTTCTTCCAGCAAGGGCAGGCAAGGCAGCCCCCACCTTGATCTAAAAGGTGTGATCTAGAAGGAGGCAATAGAGTCCATATCAGGGATAGCCCCTGCTCCCCTTACTAGGAGATACATACGAAGACCATATTGTCCATTGGTTATATATGTGTAGGTGGCCTAGCTCCAGTCCATGCATGGTCTTTGGTTGGTGTTCAGTCTCCATATGCTCTCTTGGGCCCAGGTTAGTTGACTCTGTTGGTCTTCTTGTGGAGTTCTTGTCCCATCTGTGTCTTTCTATTCTTCTCCCAACTTTTCCACAAGGCTCCCTGCACTTCACCTAATGTCTGCCTGAGAGTCTCAGCATCTGTTTTAAACAATTTCTGGGTGGAGCCTCTCCACGGACAGCTATGCTAGGCTCCTGTCTGCAAGCATAGCAGAATATCATTAAGTGTCAGGCTTATATTCAACCCAAAATTGAAAGAAAGGCTGAAAGCTATACATATCAAAGAGTTTCACCTTCCTGTGCAATTTTAAATAGACAGTAATCAATTACATTTTATATTAGAAAATTATACAATAAAATTAGATCTCAATTCTAATTCTTATTATTTCACTGTTAGGTAAGCAACTCCTCGTGTAACTTTGTTATAGTTAATTCAGCTGATAACATTATGACACCGAACTAGTTGAAAAGTGGCTAAAATAGTTTATGATGCTTAATATAAAACAAGGAAAATAGAGATTCAAGTTAATTTGCTGCCATGTATGCTGTAAATCCAAGATTCTCATCAAGAGAATCTTAATGATACTTTCATGCTTACATATTTTGATCTCAGTATTTAATCTCCAATATTTCTTGGATTTGGGGGCACACACAGTACCACAGTCCATCTTTCTGGGATACAGGAAGACTAGGTGAGGCGTGATAGAGAATGGCTGGGTCCATAGCATTGTAGCATAGTCATTCACTTGCCGACTGTAAGAGAGGCTTGGAGACATTTCTGCCTCACTTCTGAGGGACCTCTGGCTCCAAGATTAAAGTTCTTTTAAAATTGCAATCCTCCACGTACTCAGGACTCCTAGTTCCACCTCAGCAAACTCCAGTGAGAGAAAATTACTTCCCCACAGCCTTTCCTGCAACACATCAATCATGTCACCATTGCCGCCTAGCTCTGCGACAATGCCTGGGGTCACCCCACTTCCTTAACACCACACTCCTATATGATATTTTATTTCGAAGCCCCTCATGGTCCCATCCTTGCTTCTTTCATAAACCCATTGAGAATTGGCTCTGCTGGGGAAAATGACATGTGTAAAGGTGGGGAGCCCTGGTGCTTTCAAAGGGGGGGTACACTGTGAACAAAGCAGCAATTGTCTCAGTAGGCAAATCTGTACTCAAACCATTCCCTGCCTTATCTTGCTGTCGGGAGAACCTTGGATAAATTACTCATGCGCTCTGAGGTCATTTAAAAATACTGAAAGAAAAAAATAATAATAGTGTCTCTATTAAAAAAATGAGTCTCAGGAAGGCATGAAAAAGAAAATGTGGTACCACAGGATAAGAAGTGGATACTTAATATTTTCCTACCACGTTCTTGCTGTCAGTGGAAAGCTACAGGTACACATTGTATGTGAGTATATAAACCCCAATTTATATATTGAAAACTAATGCTCAATGTGATAATATTTAGAGATGGGGCCCTTGGGAAGTAACTAACTCTTTACAGTGGAGCCTTAATAAAGGAGATTAGCATTCTCCTAAACAAGGATCCATAGAGGTTCTCTGCCCCTTCCACCATGATAAGTTACAGTGCAAAGACAAATGGCTGTGAACCAGGAAACAGGTGTTTACAGGGGTCTACCAGTAATTTATCCCCAACCTGGACTCTTTGGCCTCCAGAACCATGGGAGTAAAACTCGTGTTTATGGGACTCATAGTTTATAGTATATCATTTGACCAAGCTGCATGGATAAACATAGCAATTTAAAATAGCTGGTTAGAAGTCTTCACATTCTACACACCATATCACCACACACTTGAAAGGGGTGCATTTACCTATATAAACCATACTTCAATAAAATGAGGGTAATTGTATACATGCTAAACTCAGAATGTGTTCACAGGTTTCTTCTTTTACTTTCTAAGATATGTTTTCTTAAAAATTTAAAACTAATATATATATATATATATATATATATATATGCACTACTTCTTCCTTTCCCTTTCCCTGTACTTCTTCTAATCCCCACCTTATCTCACTTCTGCAACCCCTTCCATAGCCACCTAATATCATCTTTTTTTTTCTAGCACACTTGACCATATTAAAAAGAAGAGAAAATGATCTATCAGATCGATAACGGGTGCTGGCTATTTCGTTGTCGGAACTCTACACTCAGCAGTTTCCCTCAGTTCCACCCTGAAGAACATTGATGAGGCTATAGAAAAATGAATCCTTAGTGTTGCGAATGATCTGCTTCTTAGACTTCTATTTCCCCATTTTTAAATTAATTACAATTTATTTATTTTGTAGCCCAGCTATAGCTCCCTCCCTCCATTGCCTCCCAGTCCCACTCTCCCTCCCTCTTCTCCACCCTTGCCCCTCTCCAAATCCACTGATGGTGGAGGCCCTCCTCCCCTTCCATCTGACCTTAGCCTATCAGGTCTCATCAGGACTGGCAGCATTATCTTCCTCTGTAGCCTGGCAAGGCCGCTCCCCTTCTCTGGGGGAGGTGATCAAAGAACCAGTCACTGAGTTCATGTCAGAGACAACCCCCACAGCCCCTGTTCCCCTTACTAGAGAACTCACTTGGACACTGAGCTGCCATGGGCTACATTTGTGCAGGGGTTCTAGGTTATCTCCATATTTCTCCATTTTATGAAGAGCAGTTCAGTAGTTGCAAGTGTTAAAATGTACAAACATAATGTTAAAATTCTGTAATATTGTATTGTGGGAAACAGTGCTGACATAATGTTCAATCTGACCATAGAATATTTTCTTATTAAACTCTCCCCTCCCCCATGATCTGTACATACACACACACACATTTGCTTTGGTATGAAAATCAAGCACTTATAAGTTTTCCATATGTTTTGGAGTTCCTATATTTAAGAGAATGTTAGATTTCAGTGTCTGACGTGCTTGTTTTTCAATTAGAAATGAAACCAGAGGTATTTTTTATACCAGCAAATATTTTATTTTCCTTATTATTTTTGCCTGGAGGTACTCAGTGATCTGTTTCATTCCTTTTCTTGGCACAAGCTTTAAGATACAATAGATGAACCGTACTCGGATATAGTTTGCCCCCCTGCTTTCCTCTTTTTAGGGTGATTTTTATTTATTACTTTTTATATTATTAATCTATGGCGTCCTAGTTTCGTTTCTGTAGCTGTGATAAAATGCCCTGACAAAAGCAACTTAAGGGAGAATTGGTTTGTTTTCGTCTTACATTTCCAGAGGGCATACATTCAGCCATAGGGTGGCTGGCATGGTAAGTACAGGGGCATGAGGCTGACCGGTCACAGTGCACTCAAAATCAGAAAGCAGAGAGAGAACGGAAAGTGTGGTCATGCTATAGAACCCCAAAGCCTGTCCTGGGGACATACTGCTCCCCCCAGCAAGGCTGCACCTTCTACAGGTTCCACAGCTCTCTCCCAAGTGACACGGCCAGCTGGAGACCAACACATATGAGCCTAAGGTGGACATTTCCCACTGAAACCACAGCACGGGGCAAAGTCTTCTCTAGTTCGTATCCTCAAGACTCCGATAGTCAGTATCCTCATCAGTCCTTCACTGAAATAATGTCTAGGGCATGTATACTTTCACATATCTTGTATCATTAAGCCACTGTAATTTGGCTTAAGGGTTGAACATGAAATAACTGCTCTTTGGAGTAAAAGCAATTACTGTGCTTCCAGTCTGTTGGATATCTGCTTCCTGTGGTTGGAAAGTGTTTAAGTTAGGCAGGTATTTACATGACATTTCTCTCCAATTTCTGCGTGCCTTAATTCCATCACTCATTAAGATAAAGTTCAGCTATTACCTTCTTTATAAAATCTTATTATGGCCTAAGCTACTGCTCTTCCATCTGCTGCATTTCTGTACCTTCTGGTTTATTTATCTCTTATGGCCCTTACCCTGATCCAAATCATAAGGATTTTTTTTCTGTGAACACATTGCACTTTCATTACTACATTATTAACGTTCTTCAACAGCACAGCAGTCTGTAATCCTCCATCCAGCCTTCAAGGCATCCCACATAGATGCTTGTGTATAGGAGCTGCTTAGTGCATGCTAAGTGAATGAACTGGTGGATGACCACTATGATTTTGGTGGAGTTTTTAATGTAGTGAGCTATTTTTTCCAAATGTTTAAGAAGACTTTCGTAAGATTCCATGCACTCTGCCCAGCGGTTGGCCATAGGTCTCAGCATCTGCTTTGATATTCTGCAGAGCAGAGCCTTTCAGAGGCCCTCTGTGACAGGCTCCTGACTTGTTTCCTGTTTTCTTCTTCTTCTGATGTCCATCTTCTCTGCCTTTCTGTATGGGGTTTGAGCATGTAGCCAGAGTCTTACTTCTTGATTAGTTTCTTTAAGTATACAGATTTTAGTAGCTGTATCCTAGATTATATGTCTAATATCCACTTGTGAGTGAGTATATACACTGTGTGTCTTTCTGCTTATGGGATACCTCATTCAGGATGATCTTTTCTAGTTCTCAGCATTTACCTGCAAATTTCATGATTTCCTTGTTTTTTTTATTGTTGAGTAATATTCCATTGTGTAGATGTACCACAATTTCTGTATCCATTCCTCAACTGAATGGATCTGGGGCATCTGGGTTGTTTCTAGGTTCTGGTTATTACAAATAAAGTTGCTACAAACATGGTTGAGCAAATGTCCTTGTTGTGTACTTGAACATCTTTTGGATATATGCCTAGGAGTGGTATAGCTGGATCTTGAGAAAGCATTATTCCTAATTGTCTGAGAAAGCACCACATTGATTTCAAAAGTGGTTGTACAAGTTTACATTAACACCAGCAGTGGAGGAGGGTTCTCCTTTCTCCACAACCTCTCCAGCATGTGTTGTACTTGAGTTTTTGATCTTAGCCATTCTGATGGGTGTAAGGTGAAATCTCAGGATGGTTTTGATTTGCATCTCCCTGATGGGTAAGGATGTTGCGAATTTCTTTAAGTGTTTTTTGAGAGAGAAATTCCTTGCAGTGAACAAAGCTGAAAGGGTTGGTGATCTGAAGAGCCCTTTGCCCTCAGGCATGGAGATGAAGGCCGTTTATCTTGCTGGTTTTCAGTCTTGTTTTGGTTCGCTATTTCTTCATTATGGTCAATTTCCTCCTTTTTGGAATGGTAATGTACATTCTGTGCAACTATATGTTGAAAGTATGTGATCCACATTTGATTTTGACTTTGCTTACAGTTAAGAGAATGCCTTGAGTCTCAGAAGAGACTTTGGATTCTGAAGCAGTCTTGAAACTGAAAGTCTTTCGGGACTTTTGAAGTTGAATTGAATGTGGTTTTGCATTATGATACAGCTACAAGCCTATGGGAGTCATGGAGTAGAATGGCCTCCACAGGACAAGAGCCACACCAGCTGTGACCTGGACACGCAGAGCTCCCAGAGCCTATGCTTACTGTGATGCCAAGGATTCTGCCGTATGTGTGACAGATTGCGTCATGGATTTGATTTCTACTCTCAGGTGTACACAGGTGTGCATTGTTTAGTGGTGCTAAAGCACATTTAGCACCAAAAAAAAAAAAAGAATTTTCATGCATGACTTTGAGAATCAGGACCTCTCTCTACCCTCTCTACATCATAGCACCTGCTCGCAAAATGCTTTAGACCTGACTGTTGGTCATTGGCAGTCTCCTGGGGAGAACAAGTTCCTACCTCAGCAGTCTTTCTCATAGAAACCCATGTCACTTCAATTTTGATGAATGAGAATCTATACTTAATTAGACAATGGTCAGTTATGAGAGGTTTTCTGTCTGCCTGTCCTTATTGAGGGTGACTGACCACCTATTTATACTTGATACTTAAGCACCCACTGAGGAAATAAAACATGACACTGTCCCTGTGTTTGAGAAAATTAAAGCCCAAATATGAAGCCAAATAAAGAAGCAGAAAACTATTCCTGATAAGTGCTGTTAGGAAAAAGACAGAGGCATCTATAGAAATTCTCACCCGGGCATTTGCCCAAGTGTGCAGAGTCATGAGAACATGCTAAGGAAGTTCCATTGGTTGATGCTGTATCCTGTATGGCACTTGGGGATGTGCCAGTAAGTGTGTTGAGCGAAGTGTGCTGCTTTAACGGACTTTGAGGCTCAGATGTGGTAGGCTCATCGCAGTATTTGAGGGTGATCGTTTTGAGTAAGGCAGGCAAAAGTAGTCGAGATTTGCAGCAAGAAACCTAGTTGAAAGGCACGGGTAGTGATTCAGCCTAAGGATGAATTCAATGGTGGTGAAGAAAGTGAACTGGTAAGAAGAAATAACTTGATATGAGAACATACAGAGAGAATCAAGCTTACCCTCAGCTTCCTAGGTCTCCTTTTTGTCCTTCTCTTACTCCTCCATTTTGTCCTCCTCCTCCCCTCTCTCTGTCTGTCTCTCTGTCTCTCTGTCTCTCTGTCTCTCTGTCTCTCTGTCTCTCTCTCTGTCTCTCTCTCTCTTTTCTTTCCTACAGAGATAATGAACATATAACAGATTCAGGCAATAAGCTAGATACTTTGGTTATGGATATGCTGTGTTTGAAATGCCAGTGAGATGCTCTTAATGGAAGTATGAGTTTGGCATTTACTATGTATCTAGCTATAAATAGTTGGATTTCAGTGATATATGGTACTATGTGGAAGACACTGCTGACTGCTCATGAAATATTCACTTCCATTTGTTATGGATATAGACTACATACCACAACTCCTTTCCTAATAAAGTGGGGTTGTGAAACTAGATTTGACCAGTAGGCTGTGAAGAAACAAGAAATGTGCTATGCTTGATATAAAGCCTTAAAAGAGTTGGTGAGTCTTCGTGTTGTTTTTGTGTTTTAGCTGGATAAGAGTGGACAATATCAGGTGTGAGAGGTGACTGATGAGCCTTTGAGGATATGGGGAGGGGGAAGGGGACAGGAAGAAAGACAGGACAATCAGAAGGAAATTAGCTCAAAGGATCCAAGGAAAAGAATGCTAGTTATATTCAACAGGAGCAAAGACAGGCTTTGTTGATCCACAGATGAGCTATTCTATCTCTATACCCATATATTAGTATAGCCCTTTGGCCTCCTTAGATTAGTTTCTTTGAATACTAGGTGACAGTTAACACAGAAAACCACGACTGGCCAAAGTGCAGAGAGTAAGTGTCAGTGGAGAGCTCAGTCACAAAATGGGACAATTATATCACATGGCCGCCAGCTATATCACCCATTCCTGCAGGGTCCAAGGCCATCGAGGGAGAGAAGTTGAGTACATTGCAAGAGCCAGAGGTCAGGAGACATTGGAATGGGTCAGTATCTTCTGGATGTAACAGCTGCACTCCTGATCTCACAGCAGCTTAGGTTGCCTGCATGATATCAAGCCAGTCAACAGTCTAACATATCATAAGCTACGGCATATGATAACATTTGGGGAAGTTAACCCAGAGTTTCTTTGAAGGTGTATCCCCTGGTAGGTTGACCATGCGCCAATGAATAGCACCACACTGAAAAGCATGTGGGCAGGACAAATTGGACTTGATGGGTTATTTAAAAAATGATAAAAGATGACACAAATTTGGGCAGGATGGGTAGTGAAGGTAGATCTGGGAGGAGTTAGGGAGGAGGATAGTGGTGTGAATGTGACTGATAGACATTGTACAGACTTCCCAAAGAAGTAATAAATTGTTGCATTAAGATAGGATTCCTGGTCAAAAAGTAGAGGAAATGGAAAGTCTATTCCAGTGATAACAGAACATATATTTTTGAGAAGTTTCTCTTGAGAAAGTATACAGAAGAGCATCAAGTTAGCCCCTGGGAGTCTCCAAGTACATGGATTTCTTACTAATAACAAGTTTTGAAGCATGTCTAAAGTTACTTGAGTCACTCAGTATGGGGACAGTGCTGTGAGAGTTAATATTAATTATAATTTGACAGGATCTAGAATTACAGAACAGCCAAACCTTTGTGTATGTGTGGGGATGATCAAGATTAGTTTAACAGGGGTTAGAAGACCCACTGCAGGAGCAAAGCCTCATTCTATGCTCTGGTATTCCAGACCCTGAGCAGGGGTGTGACCTGCTTCCTCAAGCTCCCATAGCCATATGTTTCCTGCCTGGACTGTCAGTCAGAACAAACCGTTGCTTCTTTAACTTTGCTTCTTATCCAGTATTTTGTCACTCAATGAGAAAAATAAGAAATACAGGGGCATTAGATGGCTTCTGGGGAAGAGAAACACAGGTCTCCCAAATATCATTAGGAGTTTGTTCACTGATTAAATTCTAGGTCATCTTTCTTTTCACACAAAATATGTTTAAAGCATCCCATGCTGTTACTGTAATGTGGGAAAGATAACTTGGCTGCTTGTGTTTGTTGCATGGGGGGGGCATAGATTATTGACAGAGGGAGGATGCTGCATATCTGGAAAACAAAATAAAAAATGATGTTATATTTTAGGTGTGAACTTAAGGATCCAGTTCCAGCACAACACACATTTTCTCTAAATTTTACTATTGTTTGAAATTCAGTATCACCAAGACACAATAATCTTTTATTTCATTTACCTCGTGATATGATTCTCTTTCCCTCACATGCTACAAGGTATGGGATTGAGAGCATTAATTTCCAAAAACTGAGCATCTTGATTTTGCATTCATTATGTGAGCTAATAAAATCCAAATGCAAGCTGTTTATATCATTACACAATCACTCTTGAGTGAACAAAATTATGAAGATTACAACTTTGAATTATTTGGAGGTAAGCCTTGCTATCATAAGAGGACCAAAATATTTGTTTTGCCTCTGAGGAAAAATCAGCCTATACTGCCTCACTAAATTTAGACATATTAATCTAAAGATGCTAGTTTACAGCATAAGTATTCGTTTAAAAGGTTGTTTTGATAAAAGCTACAGCAGTGACGCTTGCATCTGCAAGAACGGATTCGTATTTCAGTTATTCAGTCCTAAGGGAGAAGTTGCACTTGATAGAGAGATGTCCAGCCATTCAGAAAGCTTGGGCAGTATGGTACAGAGATGAAAGGCTTGTACACTGTAGCCAAACTGCCTAGGTCAGCTGCCTTAGACACTTGCAATTTGTAAAACACTGCTTTGCCTCTCTCCTGTTCTTTGCACATCTAAGCCCCAATGGGTCTTTGTGGGTCTTAACTTGGGTGAAAGACCTAAATTTCTCAAAGCTATGGCAACCACAGGATAAAAGTAAATATCAACAAACAAACAAACGAACAAAAACAAAAAACCCTGTTTCTTAGCACTTATTCTAGGCCAGGTACTTATCTGTGCCCTTTACATATGTTCATTCAATTAATCATTAAAATAATCCTGTAAATTGGAGCTATTACTATATTAGAAATAAAACAGCCTAAGACAGAAATAGAATGCAGCTTGCCTGTGTGGTAGGAGTAGATATGAATCCCAGCAACTAACTCTAAGTTCACAGCCGGAATAGCTACCTGATACTGACTCCTACTGAATGCTACCCACCCTCCTTCCAATGTGAGGATTCCTAGGTTTGAAAAACAAAGACATCTGAGGTCTCAAACTTAAGGCTAGGTTTCATTACCTGTGGGGGTCCATGTGGAATAGCATATTCACACCAAGTTCCACTTTTGTCTGTCAAATTCTCTAATTCATTGACTACCATATTCTCTTTGGTATCCATACTTTAATGGATACTGCACAAATTCAGTACTTGCTGGTAGTAGTTCTGTGCTCATACACAATGGAGCTGAAAGTACCTTAGTAAGAAAACCAGGAATCACCACTGCCATTTTGTGTTAAAACACATTTTTGGCTCCAAGATAGACAGACGCTTATGTAACTAATGACTTCAGTTTATTTAAAATCCAACGTAGGAGGATTCATGAATACAGAAAGGCTATCCCAATACATTATTTAATATATCCTCTGATTAGGTTCATACAGATCCTAGCTTTTCCTAATTACTGTTCTAGTTAAGCAATAAAGAACAAATTGATCATTATATATTGGCATGGATATGAATTCAGTCATGCCTAGAATACAGTCCTAATGCTGGCACTTGATCTACCCTTCAGCTGCCAAACTAACTCAGGAAATAGATACTCCAGGAATTCTGACAATCTAAATTATTCATGTTTCCCAGCACGTCCCGCCGGCATGACAAGGCCATGCCAGTTCAGGCTGTGCACTCTGAAGTTCACTTATTAAACTGTCTTTACTTTACAGAGAAGTCAGTTATGCATGAAGGATGACTCCGTTGAAATTGGGCCATTTTCACTAACCCAGCACTTCCGATGGACGAAGACAGAGTCTGTCATCTTGGAGAATGCCCACGGCTGCCATCTTTGTGATCTCAGCACATCGAACATCTTCTTGCTTTTTAACATCTCCTATTTCCAGCTTGTATTAGAGTCTGAGGAATGGGTCATCACATGTATTGAGTAATGTGAATTAAATAATCTTTAAGGTGTTTCATGAACTTTCTATGTGTGATGCCATGTGGGTACTGTTGAGATTTAACTTCTTTTTTTTTAAGCTGCTGAGGTTTTTGTTTTTTGTTTCGTCAGCAAGGAGTGTTTATGACAGCATATTTTCTATCATAAATGGATGATGCATCTTTTCTTTGTGAAAGATTTAATGGAAAACAATAATTTTTTTAAGCTAGAATTTGGCTGTATATTCCCAGCTGGTTTTGAACTCATAATCTTCCTGCCTCAGCTTTCTCGGTACTGGCATTGCAGTGATGTGACACCATAGGCAGATTACATGAGATTTTTTTTTCAAGAAACTTAATGAAGAAATTTCAAATAGCTCTCTTATTAACTTATTTTTATTCAATTATTTTTAAGTTTTTAATTTTTATCAATTAATTTATTTCCTTTAAACTCTGATCACAGCTTCCCCTTCATACTCTCCTGCCAACCCCTTCCTCTCATCTAACCTCCTCCTATGCTCCCCCCCTTTTGTCTCAAAGAAGGGGAGACCTCCTGCGGATATCAATCCACCTTGGCATGCCAAGTTATAGTAGGACTAAACACATCTTCTATTGAGTGTGGAGAAGGCAGCTTAGTTAGGGAAAGAGGATCCAAAGGCAGGCAACAGAGTCAGATACAGTCCCGCTCCTGCTGTTAGAGGTTCTACATGAAGACCAAGCTCTAAATATGTTTCATATGTATAGGGGCATAGAACGGTCCCATGGTTACTCTCTGTTTGGAGGTTCAGTCTCTGTGAGCCCCTATGGGCCTAGGTTAGCTGATTTGGTAGGTTTTCTTGTGGTATCCTTGACCTCTCTGGCTCTCTCAACCCTTCCTCCCCCTCTTCCACAAGTTTCCCCAAGCTCTGCTTAATGTTTGGCTGTGGGTCTCTGCATATGTTTTCATCAGTTGCTGAGTGAAGTTACTCAGATGACAATTATCCTAGCCTCCTGCCTGTAAGTATAGCATAATATTATTAATAGTGTCATGGGATGGGCTCTTTCTCTCTCTCTCTCTCAATGTGGGACTCAAGTTGGGCCAAACATTGGTTGGCCATTCCCTCCCTTTCTGCTCTCTCTTTATCCCTGCACATCTTACAGGAAATAAAAATTGTAGGTTGAAGGTTTTGTGTTTGGGTTGGTATCCCATGCTTCCTTTGGAAATCTTGCCTGGTTACAGAGGGTGGGCATTTCATGTTCATATCCGTTATTACTAGGAGTCTTAACAAGGGTTGCCCTCATAGATTCTTGGGAGTTCCCATTGTCCTAGTTTTGTAACTTGTCCCAGTGATGCCTCCCTACTGATTCCAGTTCTCTCCCCCAGTTCTTGCTCCCACCATTCTCCCCAAACTATTTCTCCTGTTCCTCTTTCCCCCAACATTCCTTCATAATAAAAGTCTTGGAGAGATCAGGGATACAAGGTACATACCTAAACACAATAAAGGTAATATCCAGCAAGCCAAAAGCAAACATCAAGTTAAATAAAAAGAAGCATAAAGCAACTCCACTAAAATCAAGGAAGATAAAGTTTTCCACTCTCTCCGTATCTATTCAGTATAGTACGTGAAGTTTTAACTAGAGAAATACGACAACTAAAGGAGAGAGAAAACATATAGGGATACAAAGGGGAAAGGAAGAAGTCAAAATAACACCATTTGCAGATGATATGATAGTATACATGAGTGAATGCCAACACTCAGGTGTTAATTAATAACCAACAATTAATAAATGGGACCCCATGAAACTGAAAATCTTCTGTAAGGAAAAGGACACTGTCAGAAGGCAGCCTACAGTCTGGGAAAAGGTCTTCACTAATCCTACGTACAATAGAGGGCTGATATCCAAAGTACATAAAGAACGCAGTATATTAGACAGCAACAAACAGAAGAAACCAATTACCAAAACGGGGTACAAGCCCTCTGTCCTCCTGTTCTTGCTCTCCTCACATCTGATACCCACTTTCATTTCCCTCAGTGTTCCCTCTCCTATCCTGTTCCCTCTTCAACTTCCACTGTGTCTTCTATTTCCCTTTCTGGTTGAGATCCAAGCATCCTACCTTGGGTCCTCCTTGTTATTTAGTGTCTTTGGGTCTGTGAATTGTAGTATGAATATCCTGCACTATATCACTAATATCTGCCTATAAGTGACTACATACCATGTGTATCTTTTGGAGTCTGGGTTACCTCACTCAACATGATCTTTTCTGGTTCCATCCATTTGCCTGCAAATTTTGGCTTACAGAGAGAAGAGAAACAGTGGGTGGAGACATCTCTGTTACAAGCTGGAGATCTACAACAGGGTAGGCTCCTGGGAGGATATAGGGGTGACTCTACCTGAGACCCCAGTAACAGGAGTCCTGGGGACTGAACAGACCACCCTCTAACCACACAGGAGTCCTAGTGGAGGGAAGAAAACACCAGCCCCCCAATAAAACTTTGACCCAAAATTTACCCTGCCTATAAGATGTGCAGGGATAAAGATAGAACAAGGATTGATAGAATGCCCAACCAATGCCTGGCCCAACCTTAGACATACCCCATGGAAGAGAGCCAACCCCTGACACTATTAAAGACACTCTGCTACTTTTGCAGAAGGGAGCCTATCTTGGCTGTCCTCTGAGAAGCTCCACCCAGCAACAGATGGAAACAGAAGCCAAGACTCACAACCAAACATTGGGATGAGTGGAGGGAAAGATAGAAGGACCCAGAAGGGAAAGGAGCTCCAAAAGAAAACCAACAGTGCCAACTAACCTGGGCCCAGGGGGGGCTTGTGGAGACTGAACCACCATCCAAGGACCATGCATAGACTGAAAGTAACAACAGTCCTACACATACATGTCCAATGGGCAGCTTGGTTTTCATGTGGGTCCCTAGAGAAAAGGAACAGGGACTTTCTCTGACATGGATTTTGTTACCTGCTTTTTGATCACTTCTGCTTGGTGGGACTGCCTTGCCAGGACACAGTGAAAGAGGAAATGTTCAGTCCTGATGTGACTTGATGTGCTGGGGTGGGTTGGTAGCAAAGGGGGAATCCCCTTTTCTGAGGGGTTGGAGGGATATGGGGAAGAAGGAACATGGGGAGGGGACAGAAGTAAAGGAGAGAGGAGCCTGTAATTGGGATGTAAAGTGAATAACAAAATGAATAAATTAAAAAATATACATGCGATACAGAGCTAAACAGAGAATTCTCAACAGAGGAATCGTTAATGGCCCAGAAACATTTAAAGAAATGTTCAACATCCTTAGCCATCAGGAAAATGCAAATCAAAATGACTCTGAGATTCCTTCTTATACCAGGCAGAATGGCTAAGATCAAAAACTCAAGTGACAGCTCATGCTGGTGAGGATTTAGAGCAAGGGAAACACTCCTCCGTTGCTGGTGGGAATGCAAACTTATACAACCACTTTGGGAATAAATGTGGTGGATTTTCAGAATATTGGGAACAGTTGTACCTCAAGAGCCAGCTATACCACCCCTGGGTTTATACCCCAAACATGCCCCACCCTACCACACAAACCCTTGCTCAACTATGGACATCATAGCAACTTTATTTGTAACAGCCAGAATCTGAAAACAACCTAGGTAGGTGTCCCTCAACTGAAGAAATGATAAAGAAAACATGATACATTTACACAATTATATATTACTCAGCTGTTAAAAATAATGACATTATATAATTTCCAGGCAAAATGATGGAACTAGAAAAGATCATCCTGAATGAGGTAACTCAGACCCAGAAAGAGACAGATGTCATGTATTCACTTATAAGTGGATATTAGCCATGATTTACAGGATAACCATGCTGCGATCCACAGACCTAAAGAAGCTAATTAACAAGGAGGGTGGAAGCGTGGTTATTTTTATTTATACACATGTGTGTATCTGTGGGAGTATATGCCACTATACACATAATGCCAAAACAGCCTTGGAGGGGGGCGGTTGTAAACAACTGGACATGGGTTCTGGGAACCAAATTCAAGTTCTCTGGAAAAACAATTAAATACTATCAAATCTTGAGGCACCTGTCCAGCCAGGTCTTTCTTCTTTACTGAGCACATTTTTTTTTCTTAAATACCACTGATTCTGTCTTGATGTAGTAAATGTGATGTTCAGCATTATTAAAAGTCAGCACACACACATATGGAATGTCCTTTTCTACTATAAAACAAATAATATGACATTAAATGACTAGTAATTCTGGAGGTTGTATACAGTAGGAGAATAATTTCTCCATATTATTTCCAAATTGACAGACTCACTATATTATTCAATGATAATTATTTGACATGATTTTGGAATATACAAACTAAAATTGCTATCTCAAAAGACAGGTTATGGAGAGATTTTTTATTCAAAAAATTATAAATAACAGAAAAGAAGACATGGTAGTCTTGGTAGATGAATCTCTTAAAATCGTTATCTAGATGACTAGATATCCAGATGAAAGATGGTCTGGAGGCTACATACCTTGACATGGGTTTCCCTACTGCATGTGGACAAATACAAGCATGACGCTTCATGAAGATACAGGAAAGTTATCTGGCCATAACTAATCTGGAGTGTATTTGTCTGTTGAATAACTCAGAGTTGAGGTTTGCCATTTGATATGAACTAAAAGCAGTGACAAAGCTGATCTGTTAGTTCTACCAATGCAGGTTCTCTCTCTCTCTTTAGAAGATTAAAATATTCAGTTAGAAAGACTCTAAAACCCTGGACATATAATCATCAGTTTCCGGAGCAAAGTCTCAAGCAGAGATTTTAGAGCCAAGGTACATAATCACCCCAACCTTTTGTATCTTAGTCTTCACTTTGAGCTTTGAGACAAAAACAGTTTTGGAAAGCAATCTCAACTTGGCTGCTTACCATCTATTAGAAAAGCTACCTAATATCTTTCAGCTTCATTTTTCTTGTCTGTACAAATGGGAAAATAATCCAGTTATGTCTAGTCTTCTGCCAAGTGTGGGAAGGAAATGAACTTATGCATGCAGACCTTTTTTAGTTGTCTGCTGTGCATTGTCATGGATGCTGAGCCTCTTCACTCCTTCATCCCTCCCATGCAGACCTTGTTTAGTGTCTGCTATGCAGTAAATGCCCCATGGATGCTGAGCCTCTTCACTCCTTCATCCCTCCTAAGATGTAATTAGACAGAACACTTCATCTTGTAAGTACCAGAGACCATCACAAACACTCATCTGTGTTATAACATAGTACTAGGTATTTATTCCCAGCTTCTTTCACGAACGATTGGTATTCTGATTGTTAGGTGCCTCTGCTTAACTGGTGCTTAATACTTTTGAATAACTCTATTGCATCACATTCCAAAATGGCACAAGAAGCAGAAGAAATATTACAACTTTAAAATAGTACCAGAGTTTAATGGAATAAATTGCTTCCAAAGGCTGCGGTAGACTCACCTGGCTCTCTTCTCTCTGTGTCTTTTGGTTCTGTCTCTCTTAACCTGCATTGGTGTTGGAGATGGCCATTGTCTACTGCAGGTCTACATTATCACAACATCCAGAGAGGTTTATCGATACATTGGAAAGAAATATAACTATCTGGCTTGTAGATTAATATCAGGCAGAACTGACAGATGGAGAGAACAAAGGGTTTTCTCTCTCCCCTCTCTCTCTCTCTCTCTCTCTCTCTCTCTCTCTCTCTCTCTCTCTCTCTCTCTCTCTCTCTCTCTCTCTCTCTCTCAGTGTGTGTGCGTGTGTGTGTGTGCATTGTCCCATTGTCAAGGCCTGATTTATCTGTTAATCCTTACAGAGGGTAGAAAGTTGATTAGTAGAGGGTGTTGGTTTACAATTCTGTAAAGACATATGATAGCAAAGGACATAGTTCAGTAATGTGCTCACCTTGTACACACACTGACCTGAGACTGAGCTCCAAAATATATAGAATAAGCCTGGTATGAATAACACTAAGGGTATTTGTATGTAAGTTGCATGTGTTAACTTATTGTTTTATAAGCTTTATATATTATATATAGCATATAATATATACATATCCTTAATGTGATCACCATAGATAGTGTTCCCGTATGTGCCATAGATTAACAAATAAGAACAACTTTAGTGTCTGGCAAGAGATACCTCACTTTGAGTTGCTGCTCAGAGAGTCCACGAGATCTATCTTTAAAAAATATAGGTTGTTGTCATTGTCATTGCCCTTGATTGTCTACTAGAACATGGAGGCAAGGCATTATTCCTGAAGATACTGCACCTCAGTACTGGAGAGAGCAAGCTGCTGCTGACCAGGAAGCTTCATTGATTACATGTCAAAGACGCATCAGGAGGGGCATCAGAATGCATCAATATCATATTAACCAATGAAAAAGGAGGCTTGCTTTTGGAGTAGTTTGATCAAGAGTGAGACCAAATTTGAATTCTCCACCTCTCTCCATGTCTGTGTGGTCTGCAGCCTGCAGTCTGTGGTCTGCAGCTTGTCAATTGTGTGTGTCTTAGTTATTCCTATTGCCTGCTCCTAACAAATAGCTTTGTCGAGTATTTATTTAAGGGTGCAGAAAACATGCTATGGGAAAGGAATAGGGAGTTCTTTCCTACAGACATCTTTATAAAGTAAGCAGTTACTTTACTGACCACAGCTGACCCAGAATAACACTTGAAACTTTATGCAGATGTTATCACCATATACTCACATGTTGCTTCTAACATTTAGGGGATATTTGGTACTTAAGGTTGCTTTGAACCTGTTGACTAATTTCAGCAAATGAGCAAGTGAACAGCACAGCAACAACAACACACGTTATTATGGAACAAGGGCATGAAAACGCATATAACTTAACATGAAAGCTATACATTTATCTTAGGTTGTAAAGGATGATTGCATGGGAAGTACAAAGTATAATAAGCTTAGCTACACTTTCTCCTTAAGGCAGGACAAATGTGAGAATACTGAGTGCGCATGGGGTAGCAGATTGGATACGCAGTCTTAGATGATCCCAGACATATTATTAACTTAATTTCATGATCTGGCAACAGTTCAGTCTTATTGAAGGCAAGAGATACTTTCAGGAGAATGTATCAGCACAGAAGCTTCCTCCTCAAGAATTATCTCTCACAGTGTTGGGAGGAACTGTAAAAGCTGATAGAGGGGGTAATGAATATTCCTATCCAGCTGTGACATATGAGAACCACAACCATGACAAGACTGGTGAGACATTCCCAATGTTATAACAGTGGCCTTGTATCTTGGGGAAACCAACAGCTATTTAATTGGATCTAAAGCCTGCTAAATTGGAGAGAACATACTCCTGGCACTGTAAACCTATTCAAGAGCCCATGGCTGAAGAGGTTATAGGTCCTAAATCAGAACCTACCTCTACCATATCACTAGAGTAATACAGTCCCTCATTGCCCTCTCGATGTTCATCCTTACACCCACATGTAAGAGCATCTCTCACACCCTTTCAAAAGAAGTTTCTTTTCTGCAGCAGGACCTAGTAGAGCAGTTCAAAATAGAGAAACTAAGTGACTGTGAGGTTCTCAGCTCTAAATGAGACAGCTATGACACAACCCTTACACCTGGGGTTCAGGGAACAACTTAAAAGACAGAATAGATAGATTCTAAGAGCCAGGGAATGTAACAACTCCTCTCTGCTAGCATCTTCTGGACAGGCAGTAGAGAAGTAGCTAGGAAATGTGAACTATATGATTGTCTGCCAAAGACCTACAAAACCTTCACCAGGTAACATGGATGGAGGAAAGTTTCTAAATTTCTGAAAATTGAAAAACAAGGCTCTACCCATACATGGAGAGTTATAGGCAGGCAATGACTGCTGAGGGATGGAAGATCAGTGTTGTTTTTTGTTTTCTGTCAGAGAAGAGATGATAATTTTAAGTGGTGTGGTACGGTGTGTGTGTCTGTGTGAGTGTGTAAAATTTAGAAGAAAGAGCTTATGAAACTGAGAGCAGATGAGGGAGACAGGAGGATTTGAAAGGGTGAAGAGGGAGAAAATTATGTAAGTACCATATACTTACGTATGCAATTCTCACAACTAAAAATAAAAGCATGGCACAGGGGGGCACTCTTCTAATCCCACAAGTAAGGAAGGTAGAGATGAGGCATACACCTGGGGCTTGATGGCCAGCTAACCTAGCCTACTTGGTGATTTCTTTTTTTTTAATTTCTTTTTTTCTTATTTAATACAGTTTATTCACTTCGTATCCCAGCTGTAGCCCCTCACTCATTTCCTCCCAATCCCACCCTCCCTCTCTCTTTTCCTACCATGCCCCTCCCCCAGTCCACTGATAGAGAAGGTCCTCATCCCCTTCCATCTGACCCTAGCTTATCAGTTCTCATCGAGACTGGCTGCATTGTCTTCCTCTGTGTCCTGGTAAGGCTGCTTCCCCCTCTGGGGGAGGTGATCAAAGAGCCAGCCACTGAGTTCATGTCAGACACAGCTCCTGTTCTCCTTAATAGGGAACCCACTTGGAGATTGAGCTGCCATGGGCTACATCTGTGCAGGGGTTCTAGGTTATCTCCATGCATGTCCTTGGTTGGAATATCAGTCTCAGAAAAGACCCCTGGGCCCAAATATTTTGGTTCTGTTGTTCTTCTTGTGGAGCTCCTGTCCTCTCCAGGTCTTTTTTATATCCCCCTACTTTCATATGATTCCCTGAACTCTGCCCAAAGTTTGGCTATAAGTCTCAGCATCTGCTTTGATACCCTGCTGGGTAGAGTCTTTCAGAGGCCCTCTGTGGTGGCTCCTGTCCTGTTCCTTGTCTTTTCCTGCTTCTGATGTCTATAGCATTTGCCCTTATGAATGAGGATTGAGCATGTTCCCTAGGTCTTCCTTGTTGTTCAGATTCTTTAAGAGTATATATTTTAGTATGTTTATCCTATATTGTATGTCTAATAACCACTTATGAGTGAGTATATAACATGTGTGTCTTTCCAACACTCGTTCATGTTTAAAGCCCTGGACAGGTCAGGGATACAAGGCACTTACCTAAACATAGTAAAGACAATATACAACAGGCCTAAAGCCAACATCAGACTAAATGGAGAGAAACTTAAATCAATCCCACTGAAATCAGAGACAAGGCAAGGCTTCCCATTCCATATCTTTTCAACATAGTTCTTGAAGCCCTTGCTGGAGCAATAAACCAAATAAAGGAGATCAAGGGGATTCAGTTTGGAAAGAAAGAAGTAAAAGTATTACTATTTGCAGATGATATGATAGTATACATGAGTGAGCCCAAAAATTCTACCATGGATTTCCTACAGCCGATAAACACCTTCCACTAAGTGGCTAGATAAAATATCAACTCAAAAAAATAAAAAAATCAGTAGCCCTCCTGTACACAGAAGACATATGGGCTGAGAAAGAAATTAGGGAAACAACACCCTTAAGAACAACCACAAAAGGCATAAAGAATCTCGCTGTAACTCTAAGCAAGAAAGTCAAAGACTTGAATGCAAAAAACCTCCAGTCTCTAAAGAAAGAAATAGAAGATATCAGAAGACGGAAGATCTCCCATGTGCATGGCTTGGCAGGATTAATATAGTAAAAATGGTCATCTTACCAAAAGCAATCTACAGATTCAATGCAATTCCCATCAAATTACCAACACAATTCTTTACAGACCTTGAAAGAAAAATTCTCAACTTCATATGGAATAACAAGAAACCCAGAATCTCCAAAACAATCCTCTACAATAAAAAATCTTCTAGAGGTATCTCCATCCCTGATCTCAAACTGTACTATAGAACAACAGTAATAAAAACTGCATTGAGCATTTCTTTAAGTGTTTCTCTGCCATTCTATAGTCCTCTATTGAGAATTCTCTGTTTAGCTCTGTACCCCATTTTTCAATTGGCTTACCTGATTTGTTGCTTTTTAACTTCTAGAGTTCTTTATATATTCTGGATATTAGCCTCTGTCAGATATAGGTGGTGAAGACTGTGGGCTGACATTTTCTTCTGATGACCATGTCCTTTGCTTTACAGAAGCTTTTCAGTTTCAGGAGGACTCTGGGTAAGATGCTCAATTCTCATTCAGAAAGGCAAACAGGATAGATATCAGAAGAGGGAGAAAACAGGGAACAGGAGAGAAGCCTACCACAGTAATTTTTGTGGGGCAGCATACTGTGGTATACAAAAGGATGTAACAAAAGGAACCACTTACTTCATGAGCCAGGAAACAGAGTATGAGACAGAAAGGGGGCAAAGTACCATAATTTCCCTTAAGGGCATGAGTTCAGTGATAAGAATCTCCCACGTTGCTCTCCTTCCTCTCTTCACAGTGTCTCTGAGTGCCATCACTCTAGCAACCAAGACTTTTTCACACTGGTCTATGAGGGACACACAAAGTCCAAATGACAGCAGGATGGTTCATCAAACCAGAAAATTGCAAATCATTGTTTTTTATTTCTTAGTATTTTCAAATACTTTCCAAGTGTATCATAAGCCTGAATTCAGTCTATAATGTACAAGGCTGCATGCTGCATTTTAGTGAAAACATTATTAGAATTGAGTGTTATTTTACAGGGTTTTTTTGGGGAAGGAGTTTTAAACTAGATCAGAAAAGCAATTGAATGAATTGTTTGTTCTCAGCGCAGGTATGTGTGCTCCTGTGTGATTTAATGGTTTTCAAATAATTTTGTAGCGGTCTGGTAAAGAATGCTGATTACATTAAAGTAGATAAAGGTTACCAAAGGGTCACTGTTATTGATCAATTGCAAAGAAACAACGTGGTAAAAACAGCATATATAGAATGAATTTAAAGTAGATAGAGGTTATCAAAGGATTACTGCTATTGATCAATTGCAAATGAACAATGTGGTAAGGACAGCGTTTATAGAATGAATGTAATACACAGAAATTTTAAAACTTTTAAAACATAGGAGAGGAGAAAAACATGACATACATGTATGAAAATGCCATAATATCAGCCACCATTTTGTATGCTAACCTACAGAAATAATTAAAACAAGAAAAAAACATATTTGGCATAGATAAGAAATATAGAAATTCATTTTGTGTAAAGTGATTTTATTTCTTCACGGGTCAAGTTTACAGAAAACTGAATGAGGCAGTGGTGGACAACACAGAGGTAACATGCATTTAAACACTCAGGAACGGTGTGGTGGCACACATCTGTAATCCCAGCACTTAGGGAGACAGAGGCAGGTGTATCTCTGAGTTCAAGGCCAGCAGGATCTACAAAGCAAGTCCCTGACAGCCAAGGCTACATAGAGAAACCCTGTCTCAATTTTTTTCAGAAAGTAAATAGACAACAGACTTTTCTCTTAAAGTAATTATCAAACTGTAATAAACCTCTGATAAATCTAATACTGATTTGAAGGTCCTATTTACCACACACAGTTTTATTCTGGAGGAACAAAATGTGCCAAGCTCATCCCAGGGTTTCAATTTGGTCTGATTCAAAAACATAAAGCATGGCTGTCCTTAATCTTGCTACTAAAATGTGTACCCCCTGAAGTAGGTTTTAAAAAATGAGAAATGAATCAAAGAAATTGTAGAACAGGTTAAAAAGCATGCTTTTACTAAATATAAAATTCTGTAACTGCATCTAAAAGTATGTGGAAAACTGTAAGACAAAAGAATAATAGAAATGATTTATCATCATTTTGATGTGTGGCTTGAAGGCTTTATGACACTTAAAAGTAAAATAAAAGTACAGCAAAATAATAATAAGCCCTGATGTGCTGCAGTCGAATTGCATAACTGGGTACCAGTGCGGCTCCATGGGTTTTCAACCTCACGTCATGGAAACCATAGCAACAGCCTCAGCCTACTCTGCAGCACTGAAAACACAAGCCTCTGGTGCCACGGCTCCATTAGAAGCAATGTAAGACACGACTCATTTTATTTTTTAAATAGATACATAAATCTTTTAAATAACTCATAAACAGAAAGCTGATAATGTCCCTCATTAGACTTCCTTCAATATAATTTCATGGTATTAAATTGTGTCTGCTAGACTCACTGGATTCAGACTGCATTATATTCCCCTTCCCAAGACCCCTTCCCCACCTCTCTGAGTCCTGGAACATGACTCTAGGTGTGGTTGTTCAGTATTCACAAATATCACCCATGTGTGGAGTCTTCCTCACCACCATCATTGACATCATTGTTGTTTACAACCTGTCATTATTTGTTGAGATGAAAAGCTTTCTTCACATAATCATCATGGACATCTTCAGGCTGGCTATAATTAAGAAAGTAATAGTTAAAACAGAAAGGAGAGAGAAGTATTTAAACATAGGATTCCAGTTCAGGAGTTTCTAATGTTTTAGTTCATGGGTAACTAGATAAAGCAAGATTCATGGGCCCTTGGTGTGGGTTAACTGAATGAGAAGACATAGAATCTTAGGGTCTCCTTATTGGTTCTTTGTTGTCTCTGTCTGTCCCTCTGTGTGCCTAGATAAATATGGATGTAAATATTGTAATATTAGATGCATGCATTTAAATAGCACAACTTTCCTAAATCTCCTAGTGTCTGCAAAACCTACTTCTTAGAGTTCTCCTCTGCCTCTCCTCATTCCTTTATCCTTATGCAACCCATACATTAGCCCCTCAAGACTTAGCTGCTTCTACCATGTGGCTATTCTGAGCTCTATCCCTCCCTTTACACTTTATCCTGTTCTCTACAACTATTTTTTTGCTGTATAAAATTAAAGGGTCCTACAAACTTTTCTATTAGACTTAGAGTTCCATTAGGTGAAAAATCTTATCAATTGTCTTACTTTATCTCTTAATCATCACTGAACCTAACATAAATTGTGGTCAATAAATATTCATTCAGCTGGGAAAATATAGGCAGTTCTATTCTGTAATAGTCATAACACAAGAATTGCTAATTCTGTTAGAGACCTCTGAAAAGAGTGGTTCTCAGACACTGGTTTTCAGCTCAATGCTAGATAGATTATATATATATTTAAATATACATACACACACATATGTATACTGCCAGAGACACATATTTCTGGGCTTTATCTTCAAAGATTACAAGTTAGAAGGCTGGAAATGTGTACACAGATATACTCTTTTACAAGGTATCCCAACTTTTAGTTTCTTGGAAATGATTTGAGAAACAGATGCCCTCAACACTCCTTCATTCAGACTTTCCTAAATAAACTACATTCAATCTCGAAATCAGATGGATGTGTTAAGTCAAAGTTAAGCTGTGTGGGAAGTTGGCACTGAGAGCTATTTTGGAAAGTCCAAATCCCTTCATCTAAAACTTCCTTCTTTACCCCCCAAAATAGGTCAGAACAAGAGAAACTAGTACAGAGATGGTTGGTATCTATAGAGACTTAACTTTTCCTGGAAATACTGTATTGTCAATGTTTCACACCTCTTCTAGATGCACAACTTTATTTCAAAAGTTACTAACTCTGATCAAACAGAATAATCAAAGCCTAATGCTTGATTTTAAAGGTGTGTTGTATCTGGTGATCCTTTCTTTCATATAATTGTAATATCTAACTTACTAAGATTCAGGCTTTGACTTACATTAGCAAACTTTTCTGAAAACTACAAAACAAAAGTTTTGTTTATTTGGTTGATTTTTAATTGTTTTGTTCTTTTTATTTTTATTTGTCTGGAATCCTTTTTGTGCTTCCTGACAAACCTCTTCAGTATTTCTTTTATTTGGTTCTGTGAATGAAAAACACTCTGGTTTCCAGTGTTACATGAAATTTCACTGTATTTTTCTTGTCAAGACTCTTTATTTCTTATTACAAGGGGCAATTATCCCACTTCTCCAGACTGTCATAACTGCGTAATTTAGTGTATTTATTTATAATGGTTATATATTTTATGCTGATTGGTGGTTTACCTTTTCATTATTTTATAGTTGGAACAAATTGCTATTCATTTATTACACTGTTTTTTAATTTTTTTTTACAATTTATTCACTTTGTATCCCTGTTGTAATCCCCTACCTCATTTCCTCTTGGTCCCACCCTCCATTCCTCTTCCCACTCTTATCCCTTTCCTCTAGTCTGCTGAGAGGAGAAATCCTCCTCCCCTACTCTGTGACCCTAGCCTATCAGGTTCCATCAGGACTGCCTGGATCCTCTTCCTCTGAAGGCTGGTTAGGTTGCCCCACCAAGGAGAAGTGATCAAGGAGAGGGTAACAGAGTTCATGTCAGAGACTGTCTCTTCTCCCCTTACTAGGGAACCCGCTTGTAGACTGAGCTGTCTATGGGCTACATCTGAGCAGGGGGACCTAGGTCTTCTCTATACATGGTCTTTGGTTGATGTATCAGTCTCTGAAGGCCTCCCTGGGCCTTTTGTGGCTGTGTTGTCCTCCTTGTGTGGTTCCTGTTCCGCTCAGGTCTGTCTATATCCACTTTCTTCCATAAGACTCCCTGTACTCTGCCCATTTTGGCTGTGAGTCATTGCATCTGCTTCAATCCCCTGCTGGGTTAGAGGATATCTGTGGTAGGCTCCAGTCTTGTCCCCTCTCTCCTACTGCTTATGGTGTCCTGTTTTCCCTTCTAAATGAGAATTAATCATCATCCCTAGGGTCCTCCTTGTCATTTAGCTTCTTTAGGTCTGTAGATTTTTAATATGTTTATCCTCTACAATATGGATAATATCCACTTATAAGTCAGTATATACCATGTATGTCTTTCTGCTTCTGGGTTACTTCACTCAGGATGATCTTTTTCTAGTTGCCACAATTTGCCTGAAAATTTCATGATTTCCTTGTTTTTAATAGCTGAGTAGAATTCCAAATGCAAATGTACCACAATAGCCACAAGTAGCATAAAGTACCTTGGGGTGACTCTAACCAAGCAAGTGAAAGACCTGTTTGAAAAAAAAAGTTCAAGTCTCTGAAGAAAGAAATAGAAGAAGTTATCAAAGGATGCAAAGATCTCCTATGCTCATGGTTCGGTAGGATTAACATAGTAAAAGTAGCCATCCTGCCAAAAGCAATCTATAGACTCAGTGTAATTCCCATCAAAATACCAACATAATATTTCAAAGAACTTGAAATACCAATTTTCAATTTCATATGGAAAAAACAAAACAAAACTAAAAACAGAATTGCTGAAAAAATCTTGTACAATAACAGATCTCCTGGAGGCATCTCCATACCTGATCTCAAGCTCTACTATAGAGCAACAGTAATAAAAACTGCATGGTACTGTCAGAGAAACAGGCTGGAATCAAATCAAAGACCCAGAAATAAGCACATATACCAAAAGAAACCTGATTTTTTATAAAGAAGCCAAAACCATAAAATGGAAAAAAAGACAGCATCTTTAACAAATGGTGATGGTCTAACTGTATCTCTACATGTAAAAAAACAAAAGGCAAATAGATGCATATTTATCACCCTGCACAAAACTAGAGTCCAAGTGGATCAAAGACCTCTCCATAAAACCAGACACACTAAATCTGTTAGAAGAAAAAGTAGAAAAGAGCCTAGAATTCATTGGCACATGAGATAACTTCCTGAACAGAATACCAGCAGCACAGGCTCTAAGATCAACAATCAATAAATGGGACCTCATGAAATTGAAAAGCTTCTGTAAAGCAAATACCACTTGAGATTTTAGTTCAAGCCATTATGATGCTTGTGAGATGGAATCTCAGAGTCCTTTTGATTTGCATTTCCCTTATGAATAAGGATGTTGAACATTTCTTTAAGTGTTTCTCTACCATTCACCTTTTCTCTTTTGAGAATTTTCTGTTTAGCTCTATACCCCACTTTAAAACAAGAGCTCCATAAAGACCAAATAGATCAGGGCACAGGGGTCTTTTACAAGACTGTTTCTCCAACCAAGGACCATGTATGGATATATCCTAGAACCCCTGCTCAGATGTGGCCCATGGTAGCTCAGTATCCAACTGGAGACCCTAGTAAGGGGAACAGGGACTCTTTCTGTCATGAACTCAATGGCTGACTCTTCGACCCTCGCCCCC